>JAKOOJ010000005.1:48081117-49301117 GCA_022577455.1 Arizona elegans | reverse complement strand
AAGGCAAGGAGACAGAGAGGAGGTGTAAGGATGAGTGAGAACTGCACAAAAGGAACTTGACAGAGAGATAGCATGTGTGGTGCGCATGTGTGTGTGTCTGTTGCACGCGCCTGCGCCTGGGTGAGATTAATATACCAGTTTCTAGCCCTCCAGAGAATTTCTGGTTTGTTGTGCACTGTGTGCACACCACCTCTTCCCTTTTCTCTTTTTTAATCAGAGGCTAAAAGAGGTTAAGTTTTCCTCAAGGCCACACACCTAAACCTGTCCTTTGAATTAAAAAATGAAGAAAAAAAGTATTTCCTGAGGAAATAAAGATAGCACTGAGAAGAAAAAAATTAAAGACAAATAAAGATTATCTCATCAAAGAAAATGAATATTGAACAGCTATCCTGTTCAGTTCTCTCCTATCCTGCCTCCTTTTCTGTGATCCTTTTCTTATTTTGACAGAATCTCTCCTAGTGACTCAGAGAATCTTCTAACAAAACCCAGCCATCACTGAATCAATATTTAGACTAGAAGATACTGTAATCACTACTGGGGATCTTCAGCAACCCTATAAATAATGTAGACATGTGTTATCTTACTTCCTAGAATGGCAGAATCTACATATATTCAAAGATGTAAATAACACAGCACAATCTTAATAGAAGCCTCCATTGTTTGTCAATAGTTTCATTTTCTAGATCTGTGAAATTCAATTTGCTTTGACTGTCTTTATCACTTTTGAAAAGATGGGCAGAAACTTCAATGGCAGAGTACATGATCTGCATATAGAATTAAGAATTAAGAATCAATCTCATGTGGAAAGCTGACACCCATTGATGTAAGCCAAGAATGGGAAACTTTTTTTCAGCTCCAGAATCCATTTCCAATTTGGAGAATGTAAGGAAGGGCTAAGTTCCAGAATTTTAAGAAGAAAACAGTTTCAGGATATCAGGGAATCTGTGGCTACCGTATTTAGGTTGCAAACATCCAGATGACCTTTATATGGCAAGACAAAGGAAAAGGAAGCCTTTTTGCTGTCATCTGCTGTCTAGTGACCATCTAGATTTTACCAGCCCAGATCTGATAGATGTAGTTACTTCAAAAAGTAGAATACAATCTTATGCATATCTACTAAAAGTAAATCCCACTAAATTGAGTTTAAGAAAAAAATTGAGCTTAGAAAATTATATTATCCATATCCACTTCCAAAATAAGTCTCATCAAATCCTACTGATTGGAAACTGAGATATTATGAGTATGCTATTAGTTAAGGATGCTAATAAAAGTTTTCAGTATAAGTAACTCAGAAATCAAGTTTTAAGCAAACAGCCAAGATACAGAGGAAAAAAAGAGAATGACTCTTGATTATCTTCCTACTCCCAAAGTCAGGTTTTCATTCACTATAAATATCTCAGAAACAAGGAAG
The DNA here is from genome assembly GCA_022577455.1 of Arizona elegans. NCBI lineage: Eukaryota > Metazoa > Chordata > Lepidosauria > Squamata > Colubridae > Arizona > Arizona elegans. The sequence goes on along the minus strand of JAKOOJ010000005.1, from coordinate 49,299,706 downwards.
CATATCCAATACCCATGCATTCTTTTATATATGTGATTCAAGAAAGTTACACATTTCCCAGAAATTATTTAGTTAAAACTGGTGTATTCTAGAAATTTAAAACAAGGACCAGCGCAAAAAACCCCAAACAAGTTGTTGAAAGCTGCTTGGCAAGCTAGATTCTGACAGGAACTTAGACTGAAATTCAGATGATAAACAAAGAGATTGAGATGTCAAAAAAAGGAACATGCTGTCAGTACAAAGATTTCTGGGGATCAAGTTAAGCCCATAGGTTGAAGATTCCTTGTTTCGGTTTGAGAAATATAAAGCTGCAAAAGATTTGACTTGGTGCTTGGCTGTTGCCATGTCACTGCAGAAGTCATTGTGAATCAGTTGTCTCTCCCAAATTTATTATGTTAATCAATAAAAAAAAAGAACAGAGAACAGTATAAAGAACGCAATATAATTATATAATGTAATTAATATATATAATTATATATATATATATATATAATTATATTATAATTATATAATATACAATACAATACAAAAATATAACATACAAATTTATTATGTTATTATGTTAATCAATAAAAAAAGAACAGAGACATATAACAGTATAAAGAACACAATACAATTATATATATATACAATACAATACAAAAAATATAATATACAATATAAAAAAGTTAATAGCAATGATAATAAAGGGAGACAAGAAAAAGAAAGAAAATTTCTGGAAATTATGTTACAGTATAAAGAAAGTCCAAAAGTATTTAGGCCAACCCTAAATAAAGTATCCTCGATTTACAATCACAGTTGAGACCAAAATGTCCATTCTAAGTGATGTGGTTGTTAAGTGAGTCACATCTGATTTTGTTTGCTACGGTTGTTAAGTAAATCACCACAGTTGTTAAGAGAACCTTATGGTTGTTAAGCAAATCTGGCTGCCCTTATTGACTTTGCTCATTGGAAGGCCTCTGGGAAGGTTGCAAATGGCAATCCCTTGGCCCAAGGCTTACAACTGTCATAAATACATACTGGTTGTCAAAGGCCCAAATTTTAAGCATGTGGCTGTAGGGCAGAGGTCTTCAAACTTGACAGCTTTAAGACTTGTGGACTTGAAGTCCACAAGTCTTAAAGCTGCCAAGTTTGAAGACCTCTGCTGTAGGGATTCCGACAATCCTAAGCATGAGGACAGGTCATTAGTCACTTTTTTTCAGTGCCATTGTAACTATTGTTTACTGTTTTTACTGTTTTCTGATTGCTTTAAGGTTTTATTGTTGTGAGTCGCTCAGAGTTGCTCAAAATGGACAGCCATATACTTCTTTTAAATAAAATAAAATAAAAACAACCAATTGCTACAAATCAGATGCAGATTTCTTGTTTTTCCAGTATTGCATTATCATCATTATTTTTTTTCTTAGTTCTCATGTCTCCCAAATCCACAATTCTCCAAATACTGGAGATATAGACTAAAATGATGTTGATGTCAATTCCCAAAGTGACAAAATCATGAAAAGACTAAATTTAAAAAGTTAATTTCCAATTCCTGAGTTTAATTCAGCAGCAGGGTGAGTGTTTATCAGTCTCTATTCCGTATCTCCTATGGATGTTTACTTCTTTTTCTAGAAACAATGTTTGTAGTATTTATTATATATTTGTGTACTGATTATTATATTTAATAATGGCAGCAAGCAAAAAATTGCTGTGACTGCCTGTCAAAGAAAATACACGCATACTTAAATGCAAACTTCAGAATTCGGTTACAATGGAATCATAGAACCGAGCTTCTTTATACACCCTTATTAATAACCTTGGAGTTTTATTTATTTATTCCCTATTTTGTACCCTTTTGCCAGAGCCTGTATCAGTTTATCTTAAACTGGAACCCTCCAAATTTGCTGGGAACAATAAACAAGACCATATTGATCTGGAATTCCAGGTGTTCCAATCTCAACAGATGTGAAGTGTGCCAGGTTGTGGAAAGCTGTGGTTGTATCTGTCCCCAGATCGTTGCTTCTCACCCTGATGGAGTCTATCTATACCTTTACCTCTTACTGCTAACTTCTTCACTCTCCTCTACCTGTCCCCTAACGTCAATGCTGGCAGTTTCTATATCTCTCTTGCTGATTAAATCATCACTGACATGCACTGTGGCAGCCTCAGCCTCAGGGGGAGAGATTGTCTCTAGGTGACTCTTCCTGCTAGATCGGTATAAATGAAATAAGAGCAGGACACATACCAATCCTACTTTGAAAAGAGGATCTGGGGAAAGGCTGTGGTAACAAAAAACAACAATGTCAGGTTCCACCTTAAAGCTTAACTAATTTATTTTTGCATATACTTTCTGAAACAGCTCATTTGGAGGCATGAAACTTTTCTCTATGTGTAACAGAAGTGTGCAGAATTTTTATCCTTGAATGTAATCAAGGTAAACAGCACCCACCAACGGCCTATTTACAGAGCTTCTTGCACTCTTTAAATGCCTGTTTACAATCACTGATCATTCTAATTTGTTCCAGCACCATTTTTAAATGTAATTATTTTGCTTATACAACGAGATTCCGGCTAATGCACTAAGAGACCACTGTATAAATATGTTAAAATAAAATAAAAAATCAGCACACATCTGTGTATGCCATCCACATTGTTGGGAGCTCTGAAAGTTGCAGTCCTGATATGCTTATAAATTTCCCCAATGGGTAAAGCTGAGATACCCAAATCTGATGGATTTATTATTTTTTTTTACAATATGCATTTGAACAAACATTCTGTTGTAGTGGCTATTCAATCTAATGCACAGTCAAACTATTACTTTCGGATCTGCCATGCTGCATTTTACTCTGCTGGTTTCATTGTCATAGAGCAGAAGGACAAATCTGAGAATATTAGTGCATCATTGGCAGGCGTCATGGATCTTGAGGTGGACAGTGGGACTTTTTGCACAATGACAGAGGCTTCCAGGAGATTGCTTTGGAAGGGGAGGCATGCTCTGGAGGATGTTAAAAGTCTTACAGATTATCTTGACTCCAACGGTGTCATTGTGCTATGGCATGTGCCAGAAATCTGTATTCAGGTGTTGCCAGATCTAATATGCTCCAGGCTTTATTGGAATATGCTGGATCAGAGGAAATATTTTACCATTATCTGATCCTAGTTTGAAGAGATTCAAAAACCTGCATATCTTCTTTGGAACCACAATATCTCACTATGGACAAAATTGGAGAGCAAAACTGAATATTGAAAAACTAGTGGGTGTTTCTCATTCTTTCAGTGTAAACTTATAAGTAGAACAAGGATTCAGATACCTTTTTACAGTTCCTGAGCACGCTACTTTAGTAGATACTGGTAGTAGTTTTTCTAAGGAAAGCAATGTAAAAAAATGAGGGTAGGCCTTTATTAAAATGATGATCCATATACTATAAAATAATTTAAGAGTCTTGTGAGGTAATTCATCCATAAATAATGCCAACCAAAACATTTATTATATACAGCTGCATCCAGGTATATGTTTGTCTAAATTGGCTATTGTAGAAATCACTAACAGTTGATGTATCTGGTTTGCAATCGTGCAGAACTGACAGCTATCATAGTCCGGAAAATGTGGTTCATTGGCACAAGTGAGCTTCCTAGACACAACATGGCTTATGTTCAAGAACAGCAGCAGCCATAGCCCCCACAGAAGGGATCGTTGTTCAATAAGGAGAGTAGGTACTTTGTATGCAATTTCAGTCATTGGCATCTCCAGTAAGAAGACCTTGAAAGCAGGTGATATGGAAATTTGCTTGGAAATTGGAGAGGTACTACAGTATCAGTTAGAGCAGTTTTAGAGAGATGGAGGAATAAACTATTCTAACTGGCTTAGAGCCTTTCTAACCCATATTGACATACTCTGTTTGCTAAGAGGCACATATAGTATATTTATACTTATACTCTGAAAGTTAGATAAACATGAAACAAACTCATGGTCATCTAATATACACACAAACACACAATTAATCACCAAGATTATATTTGAACTATTACTTAGATGACATTACAGTTTGTTGGATTGTTTTTTGTTGTTATATTTCATCTGAAATGCTTAGTGCTTCGCCAGTCTAAATAGTATGTCAGATGCTTAGAATCGAAATTGGGGTTTCATTAAGAGTGTTTCTTGCCTTTGTGTCTGTTTTCCTTTTATTTTCTGATTTAAACTGTAAAATCCTATATCAAGATACTGTTCGCTTACTTAAACATATGTAATTCAGTTCAGGAAAAGCTGTTGTGATACTGTGTGTTCACCACCTTGCCACACGGTGGCCACAGGTATCACACTATGGGGCAGAATGCAGATACATTGGGAGGTGTTCATATGCCATTGCCACCATCTTCAGGAAAGAATCAGATTTGCACTGGCTTCTGTCTAAGAAACAAACATAACTAAATACTGTGTTCAGAATGGCAAACCAAAGGCTTGTGGCAAAATCTAATACATATATATAATATTATAAGGGTCTTCTAGACCTCACAATGTTTTTTTTTAGGAAATGAATAGATAGAGATTTCAAAACTAATCTTATGTATGGAGTTATTCTTCCTGTATTGAACACTAAATTAAGAATTCTTAATTAGACTCCAACCTGACAAGTATTTAGTGAGTATTTACTGATGAATATTTATTAAGTTCCCTGCTTTCTGGGAAGTACTTGGGATTGCAAACAATTTTGCATTTTCTTGCTTGATATTGTTCTAAATTGTTCTACTTAATGTGAATTCTCATTGTGATGAGATGTCTTTGTCAACCTATGAAATGGAGGGGACCAGAGTTTTTGTCACTGGCATCAGCATCTGCTACTTGCTGAGTCCAGTACCACACCAGGAGCTACACAATGTTCCTTCATGCTCATCAGGCTCCTGAGTACAAAATGGCAAGCTATCATGCCACAAAGCAAAGCACCAGTCTCAAGCATAATTTACATTCCTAATGGTGCCTTTTTTAGAAAATAAAAAGTGTGTGGGGGGGTTTGCAATCATGTGCTTTATTTACATATTTTGTTACAGGATGTTTTGTGATCAGCTATATCCATTTCAGAAACCATTTCAAATGTGTTCATTGGTCTGAAAGATTTGGACACCTACCTGCTACAATTTGGATGAACATGGGGTGACATGCTTGGCTTCAAAGCCCTGAATGTAGCTCTCATTCCATCACCAAGTGACTTTCCCTTTTACCTAGATGCAAAAGAAAACCATTGAGTGAGAAGGTAGAGGGTCCTTTCATTCCATGTTCCACTGCTCAAAAATAATGGCTGGTGAGCAAGCATGGTTAAGCAAGGAGGCAGAAACATCTGTTGGACTTTATTATTGGGCTGGAAGAAATACTTAACTTGATTGCCTACATTAACCAATTTTGTACAATGCAGTGAACCATCACCCAACCAAAAGTGCTGGAATGCCAAATATTGCTAAGCCACCTAATTACATTAAATGCAAATAATAAAAAAGGAAAACAAAATGCAGCCCATAGGTCTTTAGCTGACTTGAGGATAATTCTGTACTGCAGCCTTAACCACTTGTCTCCTATGATGCTCTCAGATGTCTTTTACATCACTTTCAGAAATTCTAATCTGGATTATAGTGAACTGGCAATGGAATTAGACAGGGTTTAGCTGGGCTGCAGCCACTGCAAAACTTGATTAGCCCATCCCTTGCTTCTTGTCTTTCCTATTCATGCAAAAAAAAAAAACAAACACCATGGTCTGGAAAACATACTTTGTGGTAGTATAATCTCTCTGTGCCTCAATTTCTTTTGTGGATCTGTCATAGACTTGATCCCAAGTAGTAAACATCTCTATTTCCTGAAATCTGAATTTAAAATTTTGAGTACTGCCTTTTTTTAGAATTGGAATATAAATGGATGTTTTCTAGTCCTTTGGCCACCGCTGCATTTTCTAAACCATTTTAAGTTTGTATGATGTTTTTTTTTTTGCTAGACTTTACCTCCTAAAGGTAAATGCAAGCAGCTATTGTTTGTATTGTTATAGTCTTAGCAAAGGCGCCCAAAACTGGGCATTGTTTCAGAGAAAAAGATGAAATGAATGTACATATATACTGTATATATCTTATACCAGGAGGAAAAAAGAACAAGCAGCTTTCTTTGCTGCATATTTAGTTTTGAAAACCAACCACATTAGCAAAATTCCTCAAAATGTCAAAAATTGAGCCTTCTCAAACCAGAGAAAATCCCATAGAGGTCAACATCCATCTGAAAGATGAAAGGGAGGCCTTAGAGAATCCCAGCTAACTGGGTTCCTATCCTATAGTCAACCACTCTTTCCTAGGAATGATATCTAAGCAAGGCCCACCCTACATAATATCCAGATATGTAAACTATCAAAACTTCAGTCTTGGATTAAGTCTCAAACCCTGACTTGAGACGCATGGTTGAAGGAATTAAGTCATCTGTAAGGTGACAGTTGGTTTGATTGATTGAAGGGAGAAAGGAGACATGGATATAATACTTCTTTTTTTATCCCCTTGTTTTGGCCATCTTGCAAGCCTTACTAGTAAATATGTTCTGTACATTTCCTACATACAGAAGGAGACCAGTCCTCTGCTCCCATTTCCAGCCATCTGTTCTATTGCAGCTCAGTTCCAAAGGTGTTGTAGTCATGACTTATCTACGTTCTTTGCTTTCCCACAAGAAGCTGCCCATTAAGGCAGGCAAAAAAAGAAAAGAAAGAAAGTTACAACTAACTTTTCTGGCACATTCTGTTCAACCCTTCCACTGGACCATCTGTGACTATGAAAGAAGAGAATCAAGATACAGTCATTCCAATGATGTCTATCTCTTCTTTCTCTCCTATCCATATAGCATATGTTTTGTACCTGAGGGTCCATTCAGAGATAATCATTATTAGAGAAAGTGTAAAAAAAAAAAAAAGGAATCAACCAGTCTGGAAGCTAAAACCTCTAGAACAAAAGTCACAATGAATTGGAATATTGGGAGTTGTGGTCCTCCAGATTTGGAAAGTGACCATCTGAGGAATGCTGGTTCACATTTTCAGATATCACTTGGATGTCCCTTTTCTTACCCACGTACAAGAAGACAGCCAGTTGTTTGGCACAGGCATAGGGAAATGTACACTGATATTTATTGAAGAAAATGTATATCTGACAGCACCAAAACAATTTTGATTGATTTCTGGTTTAAAAACTGGCTAATTTGGGGGTAGAGACTTCTAGAAAATCCCAGGTGAGATATGTGAAAGGGAATTGAAAACATAATGCTAACAGAGAATTCAAATGCTGGGGGGAAAATGACTATTAACCAGAGGAGAAAGGATACATCCACATTTGCCACAACAATTCAGCTGAATGTGTTCTCCAAGATAACACGTTTGCACACTTTGAGACTGCAAATGCCAGGTTAATGGGAAAACTATTTCTTTAAAATTATTTTACCTAGTAACAATTTAAGGTTGTTTTATTGATGGAGACAATGTTGTATGACTTGGGGGAGATCAGTATGTGACTGTCATAGATCCACTCCTCAACTCTTCTCCAGGCATGAGTTCAAAGGAGGAGGGTGAGTTTGAGTCTGCAGAGGAAAACGTGGAGCGGAGTATTGGTCAGTATCAGTGCTCAGAGAATGCTGGCCTGGCCTGATGGAGCCGTCTCAGCTGGGTCGATCAGAGGAGCGACAGATGGAGGCTGACTGAGGTGAACCACAGTTGTAGTAAGTTGGCCAGGAGGCTCCAGGCAAGGACCAGGAGCACCTGCTCCCGTTAGCAATGTGGAGGAGATGGAGTCCACACTTCCTCCTAATCCAAGGACACATGGAGCAGAGAGAAGACAGACACAATGATGGTTAGCTAGACTACTCACAAGGGGCAAACTTGCCTCTCATTAAGGGCTGCACTGGCATTGCCTACTTAACTCCACCCTCATGACTTGAGTGTTGCTGGAGCAATGTGCCCAGTTTTGTGCCTTGTGTGATTGTGCTGTATATCCTGACCTGTTTGACTCCTGGACTGTTTTCCTGGACTTAGTGTGTGCCCATTGGACTCAGTTACCCAGTGACTCTTGCTGTATTGAGCTTGGAATCCAGACCTACGTAACAGGGGTGCTTTCCAAGAGGCTGTTTGAATAAACACCTGTAAAAGCCATATGTGTGTGGGGTGGGGGGGAGCGGGGCAGCATAGCGACTGAGCTAAGGTAATGTCCAAGTGAGAAGTATCTGCAAAAACAAATGCCACCTATCAAAGTCAGATACTAGGCCAAGTGGGATCCCTAGTAGGTACTGAGCATATTGGTATCTCCTTCCCTCATCATCAGGTATTCTCATGCCAAAGAAATTAATTGCAAAAACCATGTATTCCTGAAAGCTATCAAGATAATGAGTTCTGTTTTATCTATCCTTTACATGGGGACAGGAAATTATACTATTGCTGGATTGGGACTTGCTAAGAGCAGCATGTTGTCAGCCATGTGCTTATTTTCTCTTTTCTTTTTTAATAACCAGGAAATGTTTTCAGTTGGATTCAACTTCATCCTGCCCTTAGGTGAGAGTGAACATACAGCTTATCTTCAGAGTTGATGGACTGCAGTGCCCTATAGGAGGAAGCTTTACCAAGCCTGAACAGCAAGGAAAGGTCTTCTGCAATTCATCACAGAAAGAAGCACAGAACGGATGCAACAATATTTTGCTCCTTTTCACACCTCTCTTTTCCCATGGAGAGCAGCAGCTTTCTACTTTCTACACTGCAAGGATGCATTGGCAGATAATTCCAAACAGCCCCAGCGGGAAGGAAGTAATCAGCAATTTTCTGGTTCTTGTAGCCACTGCTAGCTCCAGCAGGCTTATCAAGGTAACACACCGCTATGTCGGTAAGTGCTCTAATAGCTGTTTCCTCCCTGGGGCACGACAATGATCACATCCAGTGGCGTTTCCTTTATTTATGGGTGCTGTGCACAAACACAGAGATCTGTCTGTTTAGGGCTGCAACTTTCTAACCTTCAGCCAGAATTCTAGACTTCCATTAAAACAAATGGCAATCAGAACAATAGATGCCCATCAAAGAATAAAGAATAGGCCTGTGGTGTCCAATTAATAACATTGGGGCTTTTCAAAATTAACACCAGAATTCTATTTTGGCTTTGCTCTTTGTTTTGAATGAGGCCTGGTTCATTCATTCTCTTAATCTTCATCTGTTTGAAAAATACATACACTCAAAAGAATAATTATTATCTGATATCGAGTCTGGAGTCAAATGTTTTATTAATAGTAGCTGTTCATTACATGTACAAGTATCAGTGCTCCCATGTATCAAATACTTTTATTGATGATCAGATGATTTTTTAAAAATAATAAAGTTTCAATTTCTATAATCTATTGTAAATTTATCTAAGTATAAATGACCATGTTTCCTGAAGATAAAATATAAATTTTAAAAAGTCCTAACACACAGGGCTTTCCCAAACTAAGGGCTAATATGAAAAAAATCTCTTGTCTCCAACTGAGCTTCCCCAAGCTGATGTCTTGCAGTTTTGTCAAAGGAAACTGAAGTTCAAAACACTATACCTGTGATGGTATAGACCATCACAGGTGATTCTACTTTACTTTTTGAATATCTACTGTTAATACTGTCTACTGCTATTGAAAAGAAAACTCTAATTTTTGATTTGAATTAGAAATGTGATGTGATTCATAAAGATGTCATTCATAATCATATCAGGAATTCAGAAACAAATAAGTATCGCAGAATTAAATGACTGGAATTGCAGTAACCCAGAATCCATTGATCCAGAAAATATCTTTTTAAAGCAGCCATCTAGAAACTACAGCTGAAAATCATAGTCTATTACAATCTGGGCTTCATAAAATGTAGAAGAAGTGATCCTTCTACAAATTACTGTTCTTTCATTTTAAAAACAGGACTGGACAACTATCTGGAGAAGTTCCAAAAAAGCAATATAGAAATTATATGAAAGACTAAAAAAGTAATTAAGCAAGCAAGAAAATTAGAGTTTTCTTAAAGGGCCAAAAATAACTTGTTGAAGAGTCAGAAAACCAAAATGGAAGTATTTGGCACTACAGGAGTCAAATAGAATGAAATAAGATGTGAATTCATTTGACTAAGGAACATGTGTTAAATCTGATTACATTCCCATGATGTTTTATGGTAGTTCAAGCATTGTTTTGTTTTGTTTTTTTAAAAAGTTTCAACTGGAATATTGCCAGATAAATGACTTGCCCACCTTTCTTTCTGTCTCCCTGATTAACTGCTGGCATAGCATGGGAATAGATTCTCCATCATTTGCACCTTGCAGGCCACAGCTAAAAGTGGTGATTTAGTTTAATGGGCTTGACCTAGAATGTGTGTGTCCTCAAAGAGTGTGTTGCAATATGTCTGAGCATAAGCTGCCCCATTCATCTCCATAATAGGGTTAATATAGATGCTCAGCAGTGATGATGCTGAAGCTGACATTATTAACAATTTTATTTCTCATGCAAGAGTCTTTATAGCACAATCTTTATAGCCCTATCTAGGCAATGACCTGTTTGGCAACTCAGATGCAGAAGGCTTTTAACAATATCATTTTCATCCATTTCATCCTCCTTTATTACACCTTGCGGTCTCCCCTCTTACCCCAAATCCAAATTCAGCAATCCATATCCATTCTTTAAAACATATTGTGTGTATTAGTGGATTTGCATGCACTTATTGTGTTTTGCATTATTTATGCTTTTTGTCTGACCAGGCTTCTTGTACAATATGACTACTTTATTTCTGTACAAAATGGACGTTGTCTTACCTGAACGTCCCTTTTCTGGGCGCTGCGTACACTATCCATGCATGGGTTAATCCTTCAGTGCTTGGCAAACAACTGAGTGAAAACAAAAGGCTTTTGTTCCCCTTTCCGGCTCCCAAGCCACGCCTCTGGTCCCATGATCCCCCAGTCTGAACGAAGGCGCAGCAGACAAGAAACCACACCAAGAGTAACTTACAAACTCAACTTTATTAACTCAAATTAACGTAAGGGAGATAAGTTAATCTCAGCCATAAGCAGTGGCAGGCAGCCCTAACGGGCGGGATATGGATAGTGTACGCAGCGCCCAGAAAAGGGACGTTCAGGTAAGACAACGTCCATTTTCCTGTGCGCTGCTCCCACTATCCATGCATGGGATATACCCAAGCTTAAACACCCTGGGTGGGGGGCTGACTGCCTCCCGAGTCCTCCTCTGCCAGTACTTTCTGTAGAACTCTACGGCCAAAGGATGCCTCGGCCGAGTTGTACGCATCGATCTTGTAGTGGCGGATGAACGGTGTGAGGGATGACCACGTCGCAGCTCTGCAGATGTCCACGACCGAGGCTTGGGTGGCCCAGGCCGCCGTGGTGGCCGCACTGCGAGTCGAGTGCGGTAGGATCTTGCTGGGGGCCGGTTTGGCATTCAGGTCATATGCCAGGGCGATGCAGGCCTTGATCCATCTGCTGACTGTGGCTGCTGATATTTTCTGACCCATGGACTTTGGGTTGAAGGAGACCAGGAGTCCCTCCGTACGGCGGAAGGGAGCGGTCCGTCGGATGTAAGTGCGGATGGCGCGTCGCACGTCTAGGGTGTGCCACCTCTTTTCCCTGGGATCACGAGGCGAGGGGCAGAAATCCGGCAGGATGAGCTCCTGGGCTCGGTGGAACCACGAGTTGACCTTCGGGATAAAAGCAGGATCCAGGCGAAGGGTCACCGTGGAGTCGTGGAAGATACACAAGTCTTTGCGGACTGACAGAGCCGCTAGTTCTGAGACCCTCCTCGCTGAGGTGATCGCCAGCAGGAAGGTCACCTTAAACGATAGGTACTTAAGAGATGTTGAGTCTAGGGGCTCGAAGGGGGCCCCGGTCAATGCCCGCAACACAAGAGGTAAATCCCATGAGGGGTAACGGTGGACTGTGGGGGGCTGCAAGTTGGTGGCCCCATGCAGAAACCCCTTGATGCGCGGGTGGTGCGCGAGGGATTGGTACGGGAGGCACGTGATGACTGTTGACAATGCGGCCGTCTGTCTCCGTAGGGTTGCGGGGGCCAGACCTTTGTCTAGGCCAGCTTACAGGAACCGCAGAATGTCCCGAATAGAGGCTGACGTGGGGTCGATGTGCTGTTGGGCGCTCCAGCGACAGAACGCCTGCCATGATGATTCGTAGATGCGTGTTGTAGCCGGGCGTCTGGCCGCCTGGATAGTGGCAACCACCTCGTCTGGTAGGCTGTCCTTCTTCAGGATGACCCGTTCAAATGCCAGACGGCTAATTGGAGCCACTGGGGCTCTGGGTGCGTGACTGCTCCTTGGCACAGGACGAGCTGCTGCAGTGGGATCACCCATGGCTGATCTACGGACAGTGCTACTAGGTCGGCGAACCAAGGTCTCCAAGGCCAGTTCGGGGCTACCAGGAGTAGGTCGACTTTTTCTGCCAGTAGCTTCCGGATGAGACGCGGGAGCAGCGGGACTGGTGGGAATGCGTACAGGAGACCCCCGGGCCATCTGCAACGCAGAGCATCGTGGTTCTCCGCTTGTGGTGTCGGGTAGCGTGATATGAAGCGGGGAAGCTGAGCGTTGGACGGGGTTGCGAAGAGATCTACGACCGGGTTTCCGAAGCGTGAGGCGAGCTCTTGAAACAGCTGAGGGTGGAGCTGCCATTCCGCTTGATCTATCGTTTCGCGGCTGAGCCAATCTGGCCTCACATTGGTTGCTCCGGAAATGTGGTCTGCTCTGATCGAGAGCAGGTGTCTCTCTGCCCAGCTGAACAGCTCCGCGGACTCCCTCATCAGGGTACGGGACTTTGTGCCCCCCTCCCTGTTGACGTGTGCCTTGGCCGAGATGTTGTCGGTCAGAATCAGGATGTGATGCCCCTGTACCGTCGTTTGGAAGTTGCAGAGTGCCAGTCTGATCGCCCGAAGCTCTAGGAGGTTGATGCTGCATTGTTGTTCTTCTAGCGACCACTGACCTTGTGTGACTAGGTTGTGGAGATGGGCTCCCCACCCCCGAAGGCTGGCGTCGTTGGTGAGTATCAGACGGTCTGGCTCTAGGAAACTGGAGCCCTTGAGGAGCGACGGCGATGTCCACCAACTGAGGGACCTGCGGACCTGCAGGGTGAGGCGAACCTCCCTCTTGGAATTGGCCCTTCCCGTTCGCTGGAAGGGGAGGAGGAACCACTGCAGGGGTCTCGAGTGTCTGCGTGCCCACGGTACGATGCCGAAGCATGATACCATCTTCCCAAGGAGGGTTGAGAGGTGGATCAAGGCAACTCTCCTCTTCGTCAGGGTCTGCAGAGTTAAAGTTCGGATGCTTTGGACTCTGTCCGGTGATAAGAACACCTGGCCGCTGGCCGAATCTATCAGTGCCCCTAGGTGGAGGAGCCTGGTGGTGGGCAGGAGCTGACTCTTTGCGAAGTTTATGGTGAAGCCGTGATCCTGAAAGGCCTTGATCACCATCTTCATGTCTCTGTAAGCCTGGCCGGGCGTGGATGACAGGACCAGAATGTCGTCCAGATAACAAAGCACCCGGATCGGGACGGCTCGGAGCTTGGCCGCCACCACCGCTGCCAGCTTGGTGAAGGTGCGGGGGGCCGAGGAGAAGCCGAAGGGCATCGCGCGATACTGGTAGTGTCGGCCCGCGTATTCGAACCTCAGGTACTGACGGTGATGCGGGTGAATCGGCACGTGCAGGTAAGCCTCCCGGAGGTCGACTGATTGAAGGAGGTCGCCTTGTCTCACTCCCGCTAGGATGGACTTGAGGGAGTGCATCTTGAACCTGCGGTATTGTACTGACAGGTTCAGGCGCTTTAGATTCAGTATGCCCCTCCAGCCCCCGGAGTTCTTGGGAACCAAAAAGAGGGTCGAGTAGAATCCTGAACCCCGCTGGCTGTGCGGGACTGGCTCTATTGCCTCGACCTCCAGGAGGTGGGCAATCTCCTGCGACATCAGGTCCTGAAGTTCCGAGGACCGAGGAGTTGGACAACGGACAAACCGGTCGGGCGGCTGGCCGGAGAATTCGATGAACAGCCCGGAAGAGGTCGTACGCCTTACCCAGGAGTCTGAAGTCGATCTGGCCCACTGCTGATGGAATAGGATGAGCCGTCCCCCTATGGGCCCCGTGGGCCTGGAGTCATTTCCCCCTTCTGGCAGGCTTAGGGCCAGCTCCACGGAAGTTGCGTTTAGGCTGCTGGTGTCTTCCTCAGTCTCGGAACTGTTGTCTGTCGTTAAATCTATCTCCTCCCTGGTAATGGGAGCGATGCGAGGAGGACCCCCTGGGTCCGGCGCCTGCACGAAAGGGCTGTTGGAGCGGGTAAGGCATGTACCTGCACTCCTGGCGCCTGTATGTTGACGAGAGGATCTTCCTCTTGTCCTTCCCTTCAATCAGTAGGGGTACCAGCGAGGCACCGAACAGCTCTGGTGCTTTCTATGGTGAAGCCGCCAACTTCCACTTGGCTTTGAAGTCAGCTTTCCATGGCCTAAGCCAGAATAGCCTCCTGGCGGTAAGCGTAGAAGCTAGCACCCTTGAGGCGAACTTGGCTGAGTTCAGGGAACTGTCAGCCGTGTATTCGGTGGCAGCTATTATCTTGTTTAGATCCTGATGCAGTCTAGTGTCCTCAGGCGGGAGTCTGTCCTGCAGATGACAAAGCCAAATGAGTGAGGCTCTGTTGAAGAAGGACGAAGCTGTCGCGGATCTGATTGCCCAGCCAACGGCCTGGTGCGCTCTGCGGAAGGCTCATTTCATCCTTTTCTCCTCCGCCTTGAGCGTGTCAAGAGGGTCGGTAGAGATCAGGGAGCTGGAAGATAAGGCTGCCACCGGCTGGTCTACTGAGGGGAGCACCAGAAGGTCCTCTAACTCTGGGGCTGAACAGTAGAGTTTTTTATCGAGGTTGCTGGGCGTAGCCATGGCAGCCGGCTTCCCCCAGGGGCTCTGAATCACGTCGGTGAAGAGCTGCGGGCAAGGGATGTAGTCCTTTTGCGGCTTTGACGACTTGAAAAATGCGTCGTGAGGACCCGCCGTTGACGTGGAGGGTGTTGCAACGTCTCCTGGCACTCCAAGATTGGTTGTGAGTCGTGCCTTGTGGAGGAGTGACTTGAATAGAGCCGGGCGGAAGAGGCCTGTAAAGGCCGGGGTGTCCGGTGCAAGACCCTCATCCTCTGATAGCTCCATCTCCTCTGGGCCCTCCTCCGCTTGGTCTGATTCGTCTGATGAAGATTCTCGACCCCGTTCTGTGAGGGGCTGGGGCTGGGGTTGGAATGGTCGTGCCTGGCCCGGTGCGGTTTGTACGGGAGCCTGGGATGCCTGCTGCATTGTTGCCGTGAAGAAGGATGACAGGGCCGCTGAGAACATGGCCTGGAAGTCCACTGGGGGTGGCAGCCCCAGTCCGCCGAGACTTTGTGGGTCTGCCCTTGACGATGTGGCACTTGGCTCCCTAGCCCGGCGATGCTGGTTTGGTGCGGGTGAGTTTGAGGCCTCCAGTCCGGGGCCTGGCGCTGTCTCGATGCGGGGTGTTGTGCAAGGTGGCCCCGCCCCCTCCGGGGTTCTGGGAGTGACTGTGATGTCGGCCACCGACATAAGCCCCCGTTCTGCTTCTCTTGGGGAGATGGGTGTAGGCACCCCCGGTGCAGGATCCCTGGACGGGTCTCCTGAAGCCGCCTTGTGCACCCTCTCCCACTGTCGCTCCAGGGCGTTGTGTCTCCTTAGGGCATCCCTATCCTGGAAGGGTAGGGAACCTTCAGAGGCAGCCCTGCTGGCTGAGCTCACGTGCCTCTTTTTTGACTTCTTTTCCCCCCTTTTTTCGCTTATGCGTGGGGGGCTTAGTTCCAGCTCCATGTCTGACGATGGGGGGGAGCGAGACATGGTTGAGGCGGCTTGAAAGTTGAGGTAGGAACCCTGCCCTGCCCCTCGCGGGTGCTCGATGTCTGAGCGCTCAGGGGCCTCCCCAAACCTCCTTAGACGTTGGTGGTGGAGGAGGTTTGATGCTCTTACCAGCAGTGGAAGGGGGGGGTTCCGGTTTGCAGCTGGCTCCCTGATGGGGGGGGAGGCACAAGCTGACAATGATGCCCAAAATGGCAGCCCGAAGGTCCACCAATATGGCGCTGCCACGTGGTGCGCTCCTCCACGGGGGGCAGACTTGGCAGCGGGCTTACAATGGCGGCCCGAGGGTCCGACCAGACGCCGCGCTATCCCCTAACGAGGGGTTGTTCTGTAGTGCAGGGAGGGCTGTCTCCTCTTCCGGCGCTCTTCCTGCCTCGCGCCCTCGATCGCTGCAGATTTGCGAGGCTTGGATCGGGCCTCGGCTTCTAGCCACGTGGGCGGTCGGCGCTTCCGGGTCCGCCAGCCAGCTGATGAGCGCGCCGCCGCTATTTGGAGGCTCCGGCGTGGGAGCGATGTATGAGCCCCTTGCCAGCTGAGAAGAGCGCGGATCGGCCGTTAACGCCGCGCTTACCGAAAGCTGGCCGGTATGGGGTTGAGGGGCTAGCGAGCGAGCGTGAGCGCCCTGCTCCACTCCCCCTCCTCCTCTCAGCTTCGCTGTGCCCAACAGCGGAAAACAATGAAAAAACGCGAAGGGGAGCTACTCAAAAATAACAGAAAAACCTAGCCGTTTAAAGGAAAGGAGAAAGCCAAGAACTAAAGAAATTTAAAGGAAAAAGGAGAGGAAAAAACCCCCACAGACACACAATACCTTAGAATCTGTGGAGCTCCAAAAAATCACTACAGTGTTTGCCAGCAACTGAGTGAAGATTGGGGGATCATGGGACCAGAGGCGTGGCTTGGGAGCCGGAAAGGGGAACAAAAGCCTTTTGTTTTCACTCAGTTGTTTGCCAAGCACTGAAGGATTAACCCATGCATGGATAGTGGGAGCAGCGCACAGGAAAATAGGTGTGGCAGAGTGTAATGAGCACAAATGGTTTTTTTCTGCAAAGGTAACAAGCTAAAAGAAAGAGGGAATGACTTAATGACAAAAAGATGATATTTCTCTCCCAGAGAACTACCATGATGCTTTCCTGGACACTTCTTCCAGAAAACATCAACTCTGGCAATTCCCAGCTTATTCTTATTCTGAATGTGGTGTAATACATCATTTTGTCTTTTCATTGCCACAACTATTTTGGCTTGAATTCAGACTTTAGCTTAAGAGATAGTTCAATCCTATATTTGGGCTTATTCAGTCTTATTTATCAGTCATACAGGTTTGTATAAGCAATCTGTGGTTTGCTCAATGTGGATCAGGGATTTGAACTCAGATCTCCCAGCCAAAATCAGAATGTTATCTCTGTCTTGCACTAGCAGTCTACAATAAAGTACAATTTGCATCAGAGAACCTGTTCCAGATGTCCATCTAATAGAGGAAACTAACTCTTCAGGCAAAAGTTTACTGCAGTAGCTTCCAATTTGGCACCATTAGATGGGCTGAGCCTACCACAGACAGCGTGACCATTGGGAACTGAAGCCAAAGCAAATTGGAGATGACTGAATTTTTGTTTTTAAAAGAAAAGTTGATGCCAACTGTAAACCACAACTATATTTAGTTCTTAGTATTCCACATATTGTCTCTTTGTTTTACAACATATGTTCCTTTTCTTATTCACTACTTTATTTGTGTCAAGAAATTATAGATACCAGGAGGAAGAATTGGTGATGGGGCTGTCTTGATCAAAGTCAGAATTTGATGAATCTTTGGATAGTTCCCAATGCCTTTTTATTTTCCTCTCTTAGCATAGCAGCTAATAGAGTTGTTATCCCTGTTAGTTTAAAGGCTATTTGAATTCTATTAGAATATTAAATTATCCAGCCTTGTGCTTCTGGCAATAACTGCTGAATGAGGTCATATGTTAGCCTGGTAGATAAGCTGTCATTCTCCATCTAAGATAGCTAGATTTAAGAGCCAACATCTTTGTTTTATCAGAGAAGGATATCTGCTTGGAGATGACCAGAGGGAGCCAGAACTGTCTTCCTTTTCTTCCAATGACTGGCACAAATCATGTTCTGACAGACGCTTGCAACCTTTCCTTTACTACAGGTTGGTAAAATCTATCTTTCTTGTATTTTACCATTAAATAGCTCCTTTTACTGCATTTGTCACAGTCAAAGATTAAGGTTACCCTTCAGTTTGTCAGCCTTGCAAATCAGAATGGTTCTGGGTCTTGGAAAAGCAAATGGCCCTGGCTGGGATATCAGCTTTCCATGGAGAATGATTGGGGGGATATGAAATTCAGACTATTTATCAGAGAGATGGGCATCAAGATTTGTAACAAAACTTACCTGACTTAAATGTGGAGAACAATGTGAACAAGAAATCCTTAGTAGATATAGAAAAAATTAGATGAAGATCTCACAAGTTTGAATGATGGGCTCATACCCACATCACTAGCCATACAAAAAAATGCTTCTTTTTCCTCTTCCTTTTCCTTCTCCTTCGCTCTTCCCTCTTTCCTTCTCTTTTCATATAAGAAGCCCAAGGAAGATACTATGTGAATTATCCTCAACTCTGGTATTAACTGACAGATCATGACTGGTCACCCAGTAAGATTCAAGGCTGGGTTATTCAGTATTCCCATCTTTATCTGCCATTATAATTTGGTATTTCCTAAACTGACACTTTTCACATTTGCTGGACAACATTTCCTGAAAACCGACTTTCATATTGTGACACAGTTTTTTATTATTTCTCACTCCTCTCAACTTTATGTCTCTTTATAAACCCAATCATATATTAAGTATTAATTATAAACCCAATCATATAACCAAATCATATATAATGATTTAATTCTTTTTTTAATTATCTTAACTTTTATATTTGTATGTTTTTTAATTTTGGCTGTTCACCGCCCTGAGTCCCCTCCGAGAGAAGGGCGGTATACAAATTAATTAAATAAATAAATAAATAAATAAATAAATAAATAAATAAATAAATAAATATATTAAACCAATGCATATATTAAGTGGTTTCTACAAGTATACCCAGCCTGTCAACCACATCAATTATGCCTCTACCCCCGTGTACATCTATGTTCCTCTAAAGCAGTGGTTCTCAACCTGTGGGTCGGGACCCCTTTGGGGGTTGAATGACCCTTTCACAGGGGTCGCCTAAGACCATCCAAAAACACATATTTTCAATGGTCAATGGAATAATTTTATGGTTGGGGGTCACCACAACATGAGGAACTGTATTAAAGGGTCGTGGCATTAGGAAGGTTGAGACCCACTGCTCTAAAGTGTTAACCTAAAAGGAGGCTGTGTTCATACAGCCAGTCTTGACCAATCAAGCATCAGACTGATACTGAATATGTGTTGGCTGGAGCATGGTTGACCTGCACATACTGTAGCCAATAGCAAAAATTTTTCTCCCAAAGGTATTGATTACAAGGTACTATCTTTAATAAAATTCAAGTTTAAAAAGTTTAAAACAACTACTTGCCCTTCTAAAATTGAGACCATTGGATTCTCCCCAGTGAATATTCTGAAATCATGGTTACCTTGATTAATTCTAGACACCAGAAGATAATCAGAAATAATATTGTTTCCTACTCCAGTTGTGCAATGAATTTAATTGTTTAAATGATAATTTATAGAACAAAGAAGTTCTATAATTATAAATCTGCATAGTAAGATTCCATGCTTTTATGTCCATCTCAATAAATGTTGACTTCATCCAATATAAAGATAATCAAACCCAATGCTAGTGTTTCAGATAATGTTCTCAAGTGCTTGGCCTAACATTTCTCCATTAGGATGGGAGGAAACTATTGTATTTTTCGGAGATAAGATGCACTTCCCCCCCCTAAAAGAGGGTGAAAATTTGCATGCGTCTTATACACCGAATGTAGCCCCGCCCACCCACCCACCCACCCGCCCACCTGCCAGCCTCCACCCTTTGGCCTTTGCCTCCCAGCAATTTACCTCCTTGCAGCAAACATCAAACAGCCTGTTTCAGCTTCAGCACAGCCTGATTAACACAAGCAGCTGATTGTCAGTTGGATCGGCCTCCCGATGTTCAGCTGTTTCAGGCTGCAGGGATTGCCATTACCTATTGCTGCGTGGGCCTCTGCTGTTTGCTGCAAGGAGGCAAATTGCTGGGAGGCAGAAGCAGATTTTTTTTCTTTTTTTCCTCCTCAAAAAAGGTAGGTGCGTCTTATAGTCTGGAGCGTCTTATACTCCGAAAAATACAGTAAATGACTAAAGTAAGCAAATATACTGGCACAATCCCAAGACAGAAATAAAATCCAATTTCAGAACCAAATTTGCAATTTTACCTCTACAATTATTTTGTAATTTCTGTTTTGTAATAATACTACAATAAATAAAGCTATGGAAAGAATGGGATGAAATGATGAAAACTGGCTTTAATACAGGTAGTCCTTGATCACAATTGAGCCCAAAATTTATGTTGCTAAATGAAACATTTGTTAAGTGAGTTTGCCCCATTTTACAGGTTTTCTTGCCATAGTTGTTAAGTGAATCATTACATTGTTAAGTTAGTAACGTGGTTGTTAAATGAATCTGGCTTCCCCATTGACTTTGCTTGTCAGAAGGTCACAAAAACTGATCACATGACCACAGGACACTGCAGCCGTCATAAATATGAATCAGTTGTGAATCATCTGAATTTTGATCATGTGACCATGGGGATGCTGCAACAGTCATCAGTGTGAAAAACGGTCATAAGTCATTTGTTTCAGTGCCATTGTAACTTTGAATGGTCACTAAATGATATTTTGGTTGCAGGGCAGACTCAAATCATCTGTAGACAGATAGAAGAAACATGATAGAGAAATTTGATAGAAGTAAGACAGGCAGATAAGGAGCAAAGGTTGTCTTAAATTCAGGGAACCATAATGAGTTCTTGCCAATGCGGTTCACCCACAGGTTCTGTGGCTATGGTGTTGTAAAGAGGAAAAACAGCTTAGATCTGAATTGAAATAAATTGGCGCAAATCTAGTTCAGCTCTCAAACCACCTTTGGGGAGGTCTAGAGCTGCTTTTGAATTGCTGTAAAATACTTGTAAGGAGTTTATTTCTGAACATAATTTTAAAGAAATCTTAGTTGCAGAAGCCTTCGGTAAGACTTCTATATTTTTCTGTAAGTCTCTTAATTTTTATCAAGCAGTCAAATCAAATGCTAAATCAGTGATGGCATGCCGACACCCATAATGCAATGCCCCCTGCAGGCCCCGCCCCCCATGCATGCGTGCGTGACAGCCGCGCTCCCCCCCACCCTACGCATGCGAACGCAACCGCCCCCGTACCCCCCACCCCCATGCATGTGCACATGACCCCCATGTTGGTGCTAGCAGGCCTCCCTGAAGCCTCCTGGGACAAAAAATGGGGGGTGGGGGGGGTGCACCGCACCCCCATGCCCCGTTTTGGTGCTAGCAAGCCTCTTGGGACCAAAAACGGAGCACAGGGGTGGGCGCTGCACCCCCCCACCCCCACGCATGCAAGCGCAACCCCCTCACTCCCCGCACATGCGTGCGAGCCTCCTGGCAGAGACCCAAAAATTAGCTGGCCAGCAGGAGGCACGCTGGCATGTGCGGTGGAACTGATCTGGGTGTCAGTTCGCGTGCCTGCAGAGATGGCTCCACGTGCCACCTGTGGCATGCATGCCATAGGTTCGCCATCACAGTGCTAAATCCTTGGGTTGCAATATTTTTGATGTGATTTTGTGCAATTTCTTCCCACAGCTAAATGTTTTCTTGTATTGGTTTTAGGCAACAAAACGCAATTTAAATATTATTCTGTCCAGGTGGACAGACAGATGAACATTACTAGCATTTGTAAGCTAATTGGCTGCTGAAAGTTTTGCCGTTCTGGACTGTCATGAGATGTTCCAAATCCATCTGCTCATAAGGAGGCTGTATGAGGTTTAGATCTCCAAAGTGTTAACATTCCCTTTCTTCAAAGAATCTAGGTTGCAAATCTAAAATTAACGTTGTCCCATGAACATTGTAGTGTTCCTAAATACTCCACACATACCTACTCCATCCTCAGGCTCAGATTTACTTCCACTTCTATATTTTATATATCTAATAGATATATTAGATCCATCTGTTAAACTACTGAAGTTCACAGATGACATAATGGTGATCGGTGTCATTCGAGACAATGATGAATCCGCATATAGACAGGAGGTTGAACAACTTGTGGTGCGACCAGAACAATCTAGAACTGAACACACTCAAAACTGTAGAAATGGTGGTGGACTTTAGGAGAAACCCTCCCATACTACCACCTCTTACAATATTAGACAACACAGTATCAACAGTAAAGACCTTCAAATTTCTAGGTTCTACCATATCTCAAAACTTAAAATGGACACCTAACATCAAAAACATCATCAAAAAAGCACAGCAAAGAATGTTCTTTTTGCACCACCTCAGAATGCTCAAAACTGCCCAAGGAGCTTCTGATACAGTTCTACAGAGAAATTATTGAGTCTCTCATCTGCACCTCTATAATTGTCTGGTTGGGTTCTGCAACCCAACAAGACAGACACTGACTTCATAATTAGAACTGCAGAAAAAACAATTACTACCAACTTTCCTTCTATTGAAAACCTGTATACTGCAGGAGTCAAAAAGAGGGCTGTAAAAATATTTACATATCCCTCACATCCTGGATATAAACTGTTTCAACTCCTACCCTCAAAATGATGCTATAGAGCACTGCATCCCAGAACAACTAGACACAAGAAGAGTTTTTCCCTAATGCCATCACTCTGCTAAACAAATAATTCCCTCAACACTGTCAAACTATTTACTAACTCTGCACTACTATTAATCTTCTCATCGTTCCTATCACCCATCTCCTCCCACTTATGACTGTATGACTGCAACCTTGTTGCTGGTATTCTTACTATTTATATTGACTGTTTCCTAATATGATTTGATTGCTTATTTGTTCCCTATGACTATCATTAAGTGTTGTACCATATGATTTTTGACAAATGTATCTTTTCTTTTATGAACACTGAGAGTGTATGCACCAAGACAAATTCCTTGTGTGTCCAATCACACTTGGCCAATAAAGAATTCTATTCTGTTCTATTTTAATACAGGTTAGGAGAATAGAGTCTGGTTGATGCAGGGCCGATAAGCCTAAAAGCCATAAGTACAGCTGTTTTAAGATTAGCACCAGGAATTAGGGAAAATTGTGAAACACATGGGAAGTAATTATATTAATTGCATTTAGTTGAAATTAACATTATGTTTAAACATCTATTATAGTAAATCAATGTTTATTCCTATCTTGGTCCCATCTACTTCTTTGACTAGAGACTCAACTATCTTTGAAATATGAGCTCTGTCGTGACACTGATAGACTAGTTGCAACTCACTGTCAAAAAAAAGTTGCAGACCACTGAATAAATGCTTGGCCTCCTTCACTTACTCCCAAAGCAACAATGATGGCAACTTTGCAAATATGATGAACAAAGACATTAGAGATTTTTAAAAGGAGAGAAAGGAAACAGCAGCAGAGTTAGATTGAGAAAACTGAGCAGGGGACTAGAGAATGACAGGTGCACCTTAATTTAACCTTCATCTCCTTTTGCCCCTGAACCACAAAGCAGAACTCCTGATTGCTTATTAGGGCAATATGAAAACAGCAACGCTTAAGAGCTACATTTTGGTTCACTTGCAAGATTACAGGACTGGTTTTGTTGTCCTCACTGCACTCTTCCTAATGCTTCTAATGTAGACTCTAAAATACAGCCCTTCTTTACTATTCAGTGGTGAAGTGGACTTCTTTTTCTGCCTCTATCTGTCTTTCTCATACACATTCATAACATTCAAATTTATAATGTAATCTTACTTGCCGTTCCATATTTATGAGAGCTTTTGATGGGTGTTTCTTTATGTGATAATATCAGGCAGAATGCTAACCCATTGCCTCAAACCACTGTAAAGTCGTTTTCTTACATAATTGACATCGGCATATTCTTTCATTATACAAGATTTAGCACGCATCTGCTCCACCATTGCACAGCAATAGATGACTTTTTCCAGTGCTTCCTATTATCAATTCAAATTACCCCCATTTCCCGAAGCTACTGTATGGATTTTACAGTTGACAGTAAGGGAAAAACACAGGAGCATAATAACTCTCTTAAATTATTCAGGCCTAGTTAAACCCAGTTTGGTCTCGACTAGAAAGTAGATGCAGGAGGGGAAAGAGAAGGAGAGAGAAAGAGCAAGAGGCAGGGAATGAGAGGAGAAAGAGCTTAGCCATTCATTGGTTATAAAACCCAGCCATCTCCAGGAGTGAATTATGAAATGTGCCACCTGCAAAAGAGGCTGGAGGTCTTTAATCAAAGTGAAAACTCTGTCATACTACAACATATTCCTTTCCGTTAACGTAATTGGGTTCAGCAAGAGGCTAAGAGGAAAAGTTTGTGATGACACAGCGTCTATCATCTTCTACCTTTTGGATGTCCCTGCCCTTTGCAGTACCCTCCTCTTCTTCCCATGAAGCTGCCTATCATCACCTGTTGTTTTTGCCCACAGTGGTATAAAAATGGAAGGTCATCATTCATTCCACCGCCTGTACATCTCCTGGCCTCAGATACTATTGGCAGGGACATTTGGAAATAGATGTTTGTGTAACTGCACTGTGAAACATGGAATAAATCGTCCGTCATAGCATAGATGTGTGCCATAGAGACCCAAGAATGTTTTGATATCATTCTTTCAAAAGCAAATATCTGTTCTTATTGATGCAAGGGAGAACATAAAAATATGAAGACCCTGTCCAAACCAGTGCCCTCCATCCTGCCCAGATGTTTTAAATAACAATTCCTGGTGCCTGGTGGCTCAGCAGACTAAAAGCATTGTGATTAATATCAGCTGTGTGCAATTACTGTAAGTTCGAATCTCACCAGGCTCAAGGTTGACTCAGCCTTCCATCCTTTCTAAGGTAGGTTAAATGAGGATCCAGTTTGTGGGGGCAATAAACTGACTTTGTATAAATATACAAAAGTATGAAGGCTATTGCTTAACGCATTGTAAGCTGCCCTGAATCTCCGGAGAAGGGCAACATATAAATCAATTTTTTTAAAAAAAAAATTACCTCAGCCAGCAGTTATGGTTATGGGGGAAGATTGAACTGAAGTCTAAAGCATGTGAAGTGAGAAGGGAAAGAGAATTGAAGAGGCTCTAGCTTCCTGTGTCCCATATTTAAGGTTACTTCATTTTCCCAAATTCCATCTCTTCCTCAGAGAGGCAGGTTGTCTCTTCCCAAAGCATTTATTATCCTAAGGATGTGATTGTTCTATTGTTTTTGCTTTCTTTGTCATTGAAATAGCCCTTCAATTTTTCAAAGACTAGCATTGTTTTCAAAAAGTTCAGTTGCTGAGAGAATCTGCCCCATCATAAAGTAATGAGGACCAACATTAAATACTGATTTATATTTTTTAGGAAATTAAGAACAGATCCTTACCTTTTGCTTGCCAATGGCAGTATGGGCCATTCACTGCTTTCTATGCAGGAATGGATGATTGTCATCTTCCTCCAATGCTCAGCCCACTACAAATGCACTCCACACTTGTATTTTCCAGCAGGGATTCAAAACTGAGGTTTTCTGACCTGAGCCAGTTAAACCCTTCAGAGCAGATGGTCTCCAGCATTTTGTTGCACTTTAGTACTGGCCCAGCTCTGACTGGCTGCAATGCCTGCACACCTTTTCTCTTCCAGAATCTGTTTTTGCTGTGGGCAGCCATATCACCCTGGACTTCTGGGCTTCTCTGCTGATTGGTTGGAAGTTGCTGGTTTTTTAAAAAAATCTCTCTCTCTAATAATCTTTTTCTGTAACCCTAGGTGCTCATGTTTCATTCATCCCCAGTTTTGATTTCTGTCCAGCCTGGATTAAGCAAGGTCCTCTTGCTTTCCTACCTTCTGCCTGCTGTACTGCCAAGTTTCTCTTTCATTCCATTCCCTTCCCTTCCCTCCCACCCCCCATTACTTTGTTTTCTATGAAGCTGAGTTTATAATTCCTCCTTGCTATAAAATTTCAGTGGACCTACAAAAGACATAAGAACACACTTTCCCCATTGTTTTGGATATTGTAATAATAATAATTTATTAAATTTGTATATTGCAGTAGTAAAAAGTGTGCATTGCTACCAAAGGCATCAGCCAGTAACTCTTGCCTTTCCTGAATGGAGGTGAAGAGCAAAAATAATGGCCAATAATGACTTCTGGTGGTTGTGGTCTAGACAGAGTACCAAACTGAATCTGTTACTAATCCCCTGTAATCCAGATAGGAATTTCTGAAGTTGGTTTTGGAAACATCTAGGACAGGATAGGACACAAGTGGTTTAGGAATTGCATTAAATTTTAAACTGCAGCATGCACAAAGATTACCAAATACAGCTGAAAATGGCATTTTAGGCTATCAAATCTAATTGGTTGCTCAGTGCCGGAGTTTGAATTAAAACATTCCTGAGGGTGTTAGAATGCATTTAACAAAGGTGACATGAATTTTCAAAATCAGCATAGCATTTTGTGTTAATTTTTTTGCTGAATTTTCAGCAATAGGATGTTCTCAAATAATTTTTAGATGAATATAAGGAACTGGTCAGATATCTAGATATTATTTTCAACCAAGCAGTAAGGTAAAAACTGGTTTTTAAAACACTGCTGATTAGGTTGTTCTAGTCATCCAACAATGATAATTGTTTTAATATTGGCATCCTGATTTACTACTTGAACATGTTTAGATCTTATTTTGAGGAAATATTTTAATGAGCTGTTGATTTTGCATATAATTGGTATCCATATAAAATATCCTTTTGTACATAATATGAAACAGAATAATTTGTTATGTGGTTTTATGTCAGTATGGAAAAATCAATAAAACTTTCTAGTATTTATAAATCAGTGTAATTATTTAACATACTAATTACAAATTTCAAGTACTAATTTTACTAAATTACTCCAGTTTAATTGGACTGATCCATTGCAAAGAATTTCACTGCTGACATAAATAATCTGAGTCTATATCCTGATTTAGATAATGCATTTCAAGATTATCATTGAATGGACTATTATATGCTTTATGTAGTAAAGAGAAATTGTTGTGTCAGTTTCAGATTTAGTTTAATGCAGGTATTCTACAAATCTGTGAGGAAGGGAGCTTTGAAAATCCATTTCAATCTTCTTCTTTTTTTTTTTGCTGTCAAATTATAACTGAGTTCACTTGAATGCAGTTTCAATGGCTTAGATACTGAAAATCCTGTGCAGTCAAGGATCCCAAAAAACATGAATGGCCATATTTGCATATATTGACAATGTCCTTGTAGGTTTTTCTATTACCAGTTGGAGATCATGGGTAATAAGAGGAGAAAACCAGCTCTTCTCTATTTGCAGGTTTTGTAAACATCTACATTGACTCCTTGAGGTATAGTGTAAAAATCCATGGGATTTCAAAGGCTCTGTTCCAACTATGACTGCAGCCATTTCCATGCCATCTTTTATCACTGATATGATAAATCACTAATGAAGATAGGGTTTATATTGCCACAACAGTGCTGAGACCGTAGGATGCTGTAAATCATTAGTTTGGAAATATCCTGTTTGGATCCAGCCCACAGTCTTCAATTAACACCTCTTAGAATGTTGCTCTGGAAACTCTTGAGGTAAACATGTCTCCTCTCCTGATCCCCTCAAGAATTTTGGCTTCCTTTTCTAAAGAAAAAGATTATGATAGTAAAGATTGGATTTAAAATACAGAAGGAGCTTTGGGGAGACAGGGATGATGATGAGGAGGTCTTATCAGGTGTCTCCATTAGGAATTGCCATAGAGCAGTGGTGAAATTCAAATTTTTTTACTACTGATTCTGTGGGTGTGGCTTGGTGGGTGTAGCTTGGTGGGCGTGGCAGGGGAAGGATACTGCAAAATCCCCATTCCCTCCCCACTCTGGGGCCAGCCAGAGGTGGTATTTGCTGGTTCTCCGAACTACTCAAAATTTCTGCTACCGGTTCTCCAGAACCTGTCAGAACCTGCTGGATTTCACCCCTGGTATCAAAGATGTGCTTTTTATACAAGAAAACATTATTCCTAAGAATTCAGTTATTAGGTCAACAAGTGTTCATGTAAAGACTCTTACCTTGACTGAACTTAAGCCACTGCTTCCCCTTCTTCCCCTGTCCCAGCAGAATGGCAATTTTAGAACAATTTACCCATACAGGGATGCGTTTCCAAATGGAGTAAATGGATTTTAAAATTCTCAGCAATGTCCATGCTGGCCAGGAATTCTAGAAATTAAGGAAGCTGAATTCTAGAACAAAAGTATATTGTTATATTTCAAACATCTTGGTGAATTTAAGTTCTTCAATAACATACATAATAAATTTTTAGTATTTGAAATGATCCATAAGGAGGATTACTATGGTCTGATCTGTACAGCTGCTTGTTCCAGTGCGATTGGGGGCCATTACCATTCCTTAAGGATAGGAACACATAACTTTGTCCTCTATCCACTCCCAGTGTAGTTCCAAAGCAATCTTATCTGTCTTTCGCTACATGTCAAAAGTAATGTTTTCCTAGTTCTGCTGGCACAGATGCTGTTATCTGTTTGGTTGCTTCACTTCCTTTCATTGTAGGCAGAAGGCTCTGTTCTAATTGCTATTGGGCTCTGTGGCATGAATGTCCTTTCTCCCATCACCAATTGCTGGGGTTTTTTTTGGCCATTTTGTTCTGGGTTACTAGGATGCTTTTCTTCCTCTGGACGATCTCCAACCACTGGATCCTTTTGGTTAACAAGATCACTAGTGAAAAAATGAAGGTCTGAGCTTTGTTTTCATTTGGTTTTTGCAAATTCCCTGATAAAATGAAAGACCTTCCTTCCTTCCTTCCCTCCCTCCCTCCCTCCTTCCCCCTCCCCCTTCTCCTTCCCCTCCCATTCCTCCTCCCTACCTACCTCTTTTCTTTCTTTCTTTCTTTCTTTCTTTCTTTCTTTCTTTCTTTCTTTCTTTCTTTCTTTCTTTCTTTCTTTCTTTCTTTCTTTATCCTCTAGCCCAACTGACAGATAAAACAGTATCTCTTTGACTCCCTCTTTCCAAAGGGGAAGGTGTCAAATATAAGTATCATTGCAGTGGGTCTCATACAAAAAGTCCATCAGTGCAATACAAATTACATGTAATTAAAGATGTCCCCATAGCAAAGAAAGTGATGGATCCTTGCTTTCTCAACCCAGAAGGAAGAGTAAGGAAGCAAGGAATCTATCAGCTAGGGACTATGGTAAGCATAGTCAAGACACAACATCAGACATCCCTGTACTAAAGTAAAGAATGTAAAATCCAGTGAAGGATTTCTTAAGCCAACTTTATTTCCAGTTGGTTTATGCATAGGAATCAAACAGCTTAAGGTTTTGATGTAGAAAAACCCTATTTTACTGCTGACATAAATAATCTGAGTCTATATCCTGATTTAGATAATGCATTTCAAGATTATCATTGAATGGACTATTATCTACATTGCCTGCCTATTTTACCATTTTCCAAACCCTTCAGTCTTGAACAGTGGGTCCAGATGGCTGGCTTCAAGTGTTACTAATCAAAATGCTTTCCTCCCCCCAACCCTCAAAATACTTTCTCATAAAATAAAAGAAAGGGAAAACACAGGGAAGTTGCAAAAGAGACATTTCATGAAAGAACAAAGATAAGTGTGTGAAGTTTTGTCTGCAATTACTTCGTATTTGGACTATAGAATTAGGTTTCACTTTATCTGATCACCTTTTGTGACAAGCAAAGTCAAGGGGGAAGTCAGATTCACTTAACCATGTTACTGACTTAACAACAGGGATTCACTTAACATCTGTAACAAGAAAGGTCACAAAATGGGGCAAAACTCACTTAACAATTCTTTCACTTAAGAACAGAATTTTGGGCTCAGTTGGGGTCATAAATCAAGGGGCTACCTATAATGTATTTCCTCCAATAAATCTCCTTTCTGTTATTGTTAAAAATCTTCTTTAATTCTTTCTAATTGTGGCTCAAGCCAGATTCCCATTTTAGGAATACTTAGGCATAGTATGCTTCAGCCTGCAACACTGAAGAGGAGAATTTATGAATACAGATTTTTAAATGCTGTTTATGGGTACAACCAGTCAGCGAAGTATGTGACAACAAGCTTCCAATATCTTTTAATCTGTTAGGAATCAAAAATAGAAAGGATTGTGCTGTAAGTTCTATAGGGGTGTGAATAGGATGGATTTCAGGAAATCATACCTGTTCCAGAATGAAACTCCCTAAGAATGGAAATGGAAATAGTGTAACAGAATATGTGTGAGGAATTTGTACAAACTGCCAAAGGATTGGATAGTTTAGAAAGCTTCATTCCAACCCCTCAGTTCAGTGGCTAATCCAGCCCAAGAATAGGACACGTGGCAGTAACTCAGTGGAATAGATACAACAATAGAACAATAT
Organism: Arizona elegans; assembly: GCA_022577455.1. Taxonomy (NCBI): domain Eukaryota; kingdom Metazoa; phylum Chordata; class Lepidosauria; order Squamata; family Colubridae; genus Arizona; species Arizona elegans. The sequence goes on along the minus strand of JAKOOJ010000005.1, from coordinate 49,269,295 downwards.
TTATGAGGGAAAGAGAACATATGGTACAATGTGAAAACAATGAGAGTGAAAAAGAGACAGGCAGGCAGAGACAGAGAGGTAGAGCGCTACTGGAACAGATTCTTAGGTCATAATCAGCAGGTTTAAGTAAAGTGGTAACATGAACAGCAGGTGGCATTACTGCTTTCAGGCATAGTATAAATACTTCTGCCAATATGCTGGTTTTCCCATGGAACTGTATGAGTAGCAAAGATATGGAATTGTCAAACAATGGTAATGATTCACATCTTACATTCTAACTAGCCATTTTTATTAGGTTGACCATCTGTAGTGATGAGCACACAATTAAGTATATCAAGCAAGTGAATTGCAGTTACACAGAACATAAAGGTGATTGAAACAGATCTATAGAAGGCATATATTTTTAGCCCATGGCATTCCAATTCAATGTGCATGGAATCCACTTGAGAAGACTGATGTTCTGTTATCCTGGCAATGTAATGTTTGCTATGTAAAATCTGAGCTATTCCCTGCTTCTTGGATGACCAAGAGGATGTCAGTCATACTAAAGTGTTAATATTGGAGAAGAAAAAGAAGTGCACCTCCATGTCATTAAGGAGGACAGAGGGTCAGTCAGTAGTAGACAATGCTAGCCCCACATGTGATTTCTAATAATTAATCCTCTTCACCTTGAACATTAAAAAAAAAGCTAGGCTTTTGGTTTGCCCTTTGATAGTAGTTTCCTTTAATCTCAGTAAGAAAGAGTAAATTGAGTAAGGCTCAAAGCTCCCTTAGCTAGATAAACTTCAAATCTAGGGATCCTTAGATATAGACAGTTGTTTAAAAATATATACATGAAGACATCTAACAGCACCTATAAATTTAGCAAGTAGAATGTACATATTTTGTGACTAAATAAATGTTTATTTGTATACTTTGTCCCAGTTGTCTAATATTGATTTTCTTTTCAGAGCCTTGCGCCAGGGAAGACAGGATGTGACTGATTTTGTCTCTTTGTTACAATCCCCACCTTTCCTCATTATACTTTTAATGTAGCAAATGCTTATAGATTTCCTTCACCCGTACAGCATTCGAGAATTAGAGGAGAAGGTAAGTACAAATTTGCCAAATGTTCAGAGGGAGAGGAAAGGCCTGACATCAGATTATTATCAGGAACAATTCCTAAACCACTGGCATACACAAAGCTATTTTCATTATGACATTTTTAGCAGAAACCATTCAGGTGGCCTTTTTTTTATGGTTTGGGGACAAATATGATAGCTCTTTATTTTTATTTTATTTATTTATTTTATTTTATTTATATGCCGCCCTATCTCCGTAGGACTCAGGGCAGCTCACAACAATAAAATATCTGAACAAAGCGTGTTAAAAAACATGTTAACCCCCCCAATCCAGGCTGAACAACCATGTCTTTAAGTCGCAGCGGAAGGTGCAGAGGTCAGGGGCCAACCGGAGCCCCAGAGGAAGTTGGTTCCAGAGGGTGGGAGCACCCACAGAGAAAGCTCTACCTTTAGCTCTTTAGCTATCTAACTGGAAGCAAGAGAGGGAGATGAAGAGGTAAGAAAAGGACAAAAGAGAAAGAAAACAGAGAGAATGGACAAAAGAATCTGTGGACTTTAAATTTTGCAATATGGCCTCAGCTAATTACATTCAAAACTTATTTTAAGTGTACTAGCATTTCAGTTACAGGTATGATAAGAGAAAAAAAACTATAAAACTGTGAATATTTTCCTGACTGAATAGATTAATTTGGTTGTTTTAAATAGCTATGTCTGTAGTATGTTTCCTATATCTCATTGAAATTATTTGTTTTCTTGCTTCATGAAGAAGACATGTAAATGTCCTGTGCCAGGGGGACAGCAAACTTAATGTACTTCAATATCTACCCCCTATCCCCTGACTTGGGTGGTAACTTAAAGACTAAGTATGTTTATTACCACACGAGTAAGGTACTATATTACTCTTTATTATCATTCTTCCAATAAAGTTATTTGGATTGGCTAATCTATTGAGCATAAACATTTTCAATGTTTTGGTTTAAAAATGTTTTATCAACCAAATTCTCAGATGGAACATTTGTTGTGCAATTGCTGGACTTTATTATTCACAAATTTTTGCAAGGGGAGTGGGTGGCATCATTTATTCGGACCTTTCTTGTTTTCTTTCATGGCTTCTTTTACCAAAGGAATTTCCTTTTCCAAAGGAAAAATCACTGAAGAGGAACAGAGAGAAGAGCTGCACAATGCTTTTTGCTCAATAGCAAAAGGAAAGACTAGGATCTTTCTTTCCAGAATTATCCTGTTTTAAATTAGCCTCTCTCAATATGTGAAAACTTTCTATTTGCCATTACTTTGATCATTTGAAGAAGAGTTCTGTGTAATTTTTAACACTGCTGTTATTGTTCTAAACATTCATTCTTGTCATAATGTATTGTTTGAATGGCTGATTCTTCAGCTAGATCACGTGAGCTGAAATTCTGAGCAAGTGGAGGAGAGTAACAGTGGAAGATATCTAAAGACAGAGAAGGCAGAGTCTTGACAAGCAGGGCAGATGAATTAGTATCTCTGTATGGCAGGGGAAGGGGGAGAAAACCCCCTCCTCATACTGATTGAGCTTCTGCACAGTAATAGGCACCTGCCTTGGGCTGGGAGGAGGCTAGTTTGCAGCAACAGCTGGTAAGAGGCCTAAATATGATTAATTAATGCTGCAGGGGGAAAAAATCACAGATGCAATTAAGATTTATGATATGTGGGAAGATGCAGGACACAGAAGAAGGGAGGAGGCAGATAACTTTTCATACTAAAAGGTGTATGCAAGAGGGCACCTGAAGCTAGAGGAAATGAAGGGCTTGCATAAGAGATTATAAATATTATGCAGAGAAAAAGAACTATGTGTCTTACTACAGTTCTTAATGGTTAAATGATAGATAGATAGCCATTTACTGAAATCCTAACTTACTTTTTATATAGAGCTTAGAGTGCAGCCAGAGATAACTACTCAGAGATTGTTATAAGATCTAATTTTGAAACATGCATTCTATTATGATGAGGGAAAGATTAAAGGTAAAGTTGTTTAAATCAAGCTCAAGATCTGCTGAATAGGTAAGGCCAGACCAGGTTAGTACATGGACTGTGAGAAAATCACAAAGCTGAAGGCCTTGACTTAGAATTCAGAACAAGAGAAAAAGCAATGGTAATACACTTTCATATTACTTTTTTGGTTTTGACAGTGCTTTGCTTCTTAAAGTTTAGCCAAGACCATGTCCTTGGGCAGCAGACTTCTTTATTGATTGATTGATTTTATTTTATTTGATTGATTGATTGATTATGAGCCATCAAGTCATTTTTGACCCCTGACATAATTAGATTTTCTCCATGATGATCTGTCCCTTACTTTGTCTTTCAAGTCTTTCAACATTGCACCTGTTGACCCCATAACTAAGTCCATCCACCTGCTGATTGTAGATTTTAAAAATTAAATGAACCCACCCACCCCCAATAATATTGTCTTGGCCTTGGGTAATAGCCGCCAGCACCTTAGGAAGATAATAGTGGTGTGCTGACATGGAATACAGGAAAAAGAAATAACTCAAATCTCAGTTAGCAAAATATATATGACAAAACAGATATGATTGATATAATATTCAACATGATCTTTGCTTATGAGTTAAGGAAATGAAAAGAGGAGCATTATTTGAATTTGGACATTTTAAACCCATATACTAACAGGCATTATTGTCTTGAATAGCAGAAATTCTAATCTATATGCATATTTCTGTTATTTATTGATCCTTTGTTAGAACTGCTGCTGATGACACTGGTCATCAGTCTTTTAACATATGACAGTTATCTTCTTGGCTGGTACCTTGCCTCTTTTGTTTTCATATCATTGTCTCTTTCTTGCTTATGTTATTTGTACCTTGCTATCTGTATGTTTTTTCCCCTAGTAAAGAATATGATTAATAATTTACTTTATGTTTAACAGTCATTGGATCTGTCACAGAGAATAATAAGACATTTCAAGCTCAGGGGCATCAACCAGTCACTGGCATAATGTGTAGTGATTGGAAATCTCCAGCTTGAATTTTGTCTCTGCCACATAGTTGCTTGTTGATCTTAAGCAAGAGGTAAAAGCTTTGTGCAAGCTTTCCAGGTTTCCAGAAAAAGCAGGTGATGAGGAAGAATGAAGATCCCAAGTTAGGCATTATTATAATAATGAAAGTCAATCAGTCAGTCTGTTTCAAGATGGTAATTATAGATCTCAAATTACTTAGTCATTGAATATTAGGTGAAACCTGACACTACTGACAAATGCATTCAAGGATCAACAGCAGTACCATGTTGTATATCCCTAATTTATAACAAGAAATCATAAAGAGCTGTGGTAATGACCATAGAAAGAAAAGATGAAATGTTTGTTTGAGTACTTTAAAGCATCATATAAATACTAAATACAATTATTAGATTACAAAAGTCCTTTTTAAAGAAACCCTAAACAATTTTTTTTATTTCTATTGACCAACAATTCCAATATTATACCCAATCTAACAACAAAAATTTTGCACTCCAATCCTAAAGATTTATATACAGAAGCAAGTTTCATGGCATGGACTGAGATTTATTTTCAAAGAAAACTTTTCCTTCCCTCCCTCCTTCCCTCCTTCCTTCCTTCCTTCCTTCCTTCCTTCCTTCCTTCCTTCCTTCCTTCCTTTCTTTCTCTTTTATACCCTGCCCCACTCTTTAACAAACACTGGGAAAGGTACAAGTCAAATGTAAAAACTAAAAATAGAAGTAAATGTAAAGTTCAGTATTTACGGTAAAATCATTTTTAAAAACCCCAAAGAAATCATCTTTAAAATTAATTGAATCCCAATCTCAATCCTAATCCCAATCCCAATCTAAGAGTTCAACTAAGTCTTTGCTTTTTTTGTAAATGCCTAATGGGTTACAATCAACTATACTGCCACATGGAGAGGCTTTCCTACAATGGGTGCTACTGACAAGGCCTATTGCTTTGCACTTACATCTCACAGAGAGAAAGAATTTGAAAGAGTCTTTGCTTTGATGATAGGATCAAACAATTGGTTTGCCTGTTACATCCCAAAGTTGTATTATAAAGAGCTTTAAAAGTAATAACCAACACTTTGAACTGGGCCTAGAAGTTAACTAGCAACCATGCCGTGACTTCACATAAGTCTTTATTTTAGCTAGCAAATGTTATTTCATCTGATGCTAGACCATCTTCAAAGGTATTCCAATGTATAGCATAATACAATAGTCTGGTCAAGTTATGATCAGAGCACAGATACTTTTTCAGGGCATCTTGGTTCAAGTTGGATCACAATTGGTGCACTGGTATAAGTGGCGGAAGACACCCCAAACATAGTTTCCCTTATTTCAGTCGCAGAAAAGGAGCATGTTGGTTCTTGAGGTTAGAATGATGGCTTGGAGATTAGCAAGCCTGCATTCAAGACCCGAGTGCTGCTGTGGAGCAGGATGAGCTCTCATCCTTCAGTCTAGCTCCTGCCAGGACATGAAAGGATCCCCCAACTGTGGGTGTCCCATGGGCAACAGTGATATCACTGGCTAATCCTGTCAATCCTGAAGCACTTTGGTGCTTCTGACATGAATGCAAAAAGTCCAGGAGAATCTCTAAGTCATGAACCATCTCCTTTAATGGAAGCACAATTCTGTCAAGAATAATTATTAGGACTGATTTTACTAAGCTGCTAGTCCTAATGACTAGCAACTTTGACCTGATGGAATTTATTCAGCTTGTTTAACCCAATCCAGATCCTCAAGTCTCTAGACACCAATCAGGGCTTCTTGAGTTATTAACTTCATCTTTTCCCTATAGTACAGATACTCCATTTCATTCTTTGCTGAACAAATCACAAAGCCCTCACATTATTTTTCTATAGCAAGTTGATTAACACCTTGTTTTAATCTGTCTCCTCTCTGGTTCTTTCTATCCCTGAATCCCCCAGTGTTCATGTACAACTGTGAGGGGAGCACAGGGAAATCTTATTCCAGCTGTATTGCTTGCTCCACTACTGTAAGGACCCCCTCAGTGGCATTTCTTCACTAATCTTCCATTTCTTGCATTTAATCACACAGGCACATCTGTGGGCTTTAGCAGAGTCAGCGAAGCAGGTAGCAGCAGGTGTAAGAAGCTGCTGAGTCTGGTTTACACCATGGAAACAGAGGATGAAGTTAGGTGGGAAAGGGGGGAGGAATAGAAAAATGGCAGAAGTTGGTAGACCACTGTAAAAGACAGAGGAAGGTCTGTGCTTTGGGAATTAAACCCTGCCATTACTTTCATTCCTAAATCCTTATGAAAGTTTCATACCAATATGTGTTCTCATTGCAATGGATTTCACAATGTTGAAAATACAAGAATTCCTTGCTCCCACTGAAACTGTGATGTGAAAAAAGTGCCCAATATTTCACCTTCCCTTCATACTTGCTAATGGTTTCCCTCCAAACTGTATCACATCAGATTAGGAAAAAGGCTGATAAAATATCATGGTAATATGTCCCATGTTACCATGGGACATATTACCACCAATGGTAATTTGATCATTGGTTCCCACCAATGATCAAATGTTCTAAAAAAAACTTCATGAAGCACTAATTGTTCATATTAAACTTGGATTTGCATTTTTTTTTTCTGTACCACAGCTGAAACAGAAGTAAATTGGCTTATGTGCCAATGTTGTCAATGACAATATATATAAGTATATTGCCCCAATCTAAGAGTGGTATTGGAAACCTTTGTGAAAAATTCATTGGCCTCAGGTTTGCATTAACATCCAGGGATTTTAGGTAGGATTGCTGACTTCTCCTTCAGGTACAATAACCAAATACCTTTGAAAAAAATGCATGTGTAAATAGCATGTTGGATTTTTTTCCCCCTATATCCATTGTACAATTCTTTACCTTTGAATTCTGAAATCATATTTTGACAATAAAAATTAATTAAGACCACAATATCTTATATTATTTAAATCTAGAAGCATTCAATAAAGTTGGATTTATTTCTGTTAAATGCATAGGCTACCAATATAGAGTCTTCCTGTACGTTAAATGTTTACATGTGAACTACCCATCATGAAATTAATATGAATGGCATTTGGAATGCTATAATATTACCAATTTCAGTAGTGTGGAAATCCTCCCATTGATAAGACAACTCTGCCACTTTTTCCCAGTTCTATTCTTTACCCAATTTCTGCAGGGTTTGTTCATTCAGCATATTTTTTCTTGATTATTTCTAACCCTGTGTATAATAAAGCATCTCAAGGCTGCACTGCCAAGCAAAATTGGCCTCACAATGACATTATTGACAGCTACTGAACGGAAATGAAAAGAAATGTAGTTAAATTAATATTTTCGTAAATAATATCAAATCATGAATAGAATATTGAAAGACTTTAATATACCACTACTGCAAATATTATTTTAAAAATATCATTTTAAGTTAATCTTTTAATAAGGATATGGCTGAAGTTTCATTTGTACGTGCACATTTCTTTACACTTACAGACTTAAAATTGCCTCTGGAGAATTTTGACTGTTGTTATTTTAAGTATGGTAGCAATGCAATAGCACTGCTTCACAGTGCTTTACAGCCTCCTCTAAGTGGTTTACAGAGTCAGCATATTGCCCCCAGCAATCTGAGTCCTCATTTTACTGACTTCAGAAGGATGGAAAGCCGAGTCAACCTTGAGCCGGTGAGATTTGAACTGCTGAACTGCTGGCAATAGGCAGTCAGCAGAAGTAACCTGCAGTACTTGCATTCTAACCACTGTGCCACCATGGCTCTTGTGGTTGGTAACTAGTCACGATGGTCTAGAAACTAGCCAAGTAGAACCAAATACTCTAAGAAACATGAGGAGCGATGGTTGAGATAATGATCATAAAGCATTTAGTGGGTCTAAAACTGCATTTAAATTATTTCAGATTTTGCTAATTTGATTGATAAACAGGGAAAAGACTGTGCTATCAGTCTACATCAGGGCCATCAAACTCACGGCCCATAGACTGTATGCATCACGCCACACCCATGCCTGGTTTAGCAAAGGGGAAAAAAGTCCCAATACGTCACGTCACGCTGCGAGTTTGACACCCCTGGTCTACACTGTCATATTGCTTCAGCATAGCACTTAACTTGAAATATTTAGAACTGTGGCGCTTCTATGGTATTTGGGCAGCTTACTATGTTACCAAATGTCTGTCCAGGTGGTATATCAATACAGAACCTGTGTACAGCATGATGACCTGTGCAAACAAAACTTATAGGCACTGTTTTCCTGTAATATTAGTTCCTTAGAACTTTTGCAAAGATTGGATAAATGCATTTAGCCCATTTTTTTCTATGTGAAGGTAAAGATTCAATATGGAAATGACACTTTTGGACAGAGATTGCTTACAGTCCTATGAGTCAAAAACCTCCCAAGAACATATAACAATCTTTTTTGAAACAATCCAAGCATGATAAGCTCAACATTCTTCAGAAATAGATATATTTCAATAACTTCTTTAAATCTGGCTTTCCTTACTAAAATTTAACTGACCATATTGAGAATATCTATCTTATAGGAAACCACCAGAGGGCATGACCAAATCACGTATGCTAATATAGTTTAAAATTTATTGTATCTCCAGCACAGAAAGGTTGATAACTGCCCTGTTAAACCTTTACTGAGGAATCCAATAGAACCCCCCCCCAATGAATTCGCTTCATCTTAAGATCATAAGAAACATATTCAATATTTTAAAAATCTGGAGCCACTAACATTGGAATTGGAGCATCCAATGATTTATTCTAAATCTCTTGTAAATTGTCAAAATCTTTGTAAAAATGTGAGTTATAAATAAAACAGAGTAGTTGGTTTTGCTTTTAAAAAACCTTTGACTAATATGTTCAAAATCATAGGAATTCCTGAGGCATCAAATCTAAATCAATATCATAACAAATACTTTAACTGAAATAATGCTTTTCAGCAGTTTGGGATATATTATTTTTGTAACTTCTCAAAGTCATAAGGATAAATTTTAAAAAATGCTTTTAATTCATTTTTAGTTCAAATTTTCCACAAATCACTTTTATCCAATATTTTTAGGTAAGAATTAGGGGTATTCCAAAGGTAAATTTCTGATGAAAATAAGAATCAAATTATAGTTTCTTTCTACATAACATCCAATATATGAAGCTGCCTTTAATGTTAGGGCAACTAAATTCCGAATATAATTAGAACCAAGATTGCCAAGATTTCAAAAGTGCCAAAAAATAATTCTCTAGATGTGCCCATAGTGGTGCATATTTAGTCTCCTTTTCATTCCAAAACAACCCCAAATGTATGCCCAATGGTACAACTGAAAGTATGGGAAAGTAACCCCCCCCCCCATAATCATATGGGAATCAGAGTTTAGAGAAAGAGAACCTTGGAGCCTGACCATTCCATTAAACTGTAATCATCTACCATATTTCCCCGAAAACAAGACCCTGTCTTATATTTTTTTGAAATATAATGCTTGGCCTTATTTTCAGAGAGGTCTTATTATTTTGGGGCGTGTGGAGCAAGGTGGGGCTCCTCTTGCCATCTTACCTGATTCTCTAGCTCTGTCTCCCTAATCCTAACCAGAGTAAATGGTGGGGATTGGCTGCACATGCATTTAAATATTTTCGGGGAGGGCTTATTTTCAGGGGAGGGTTTATTTTTGAGGGGGGCTTATTTTAGTGCATGCACTCAAAAGCCCATTTGGGCTTATTATCAGGTCTTATTTTCAGGGAAACGGTACTTCTCAATTTGTCTAAATTACTGTATTTTAATGTCCCTTCTCCAATATATACCAACTGGGATGATATATTCATTTTCACAATATTTATTTCACCCCATAAACTCATGGGTATTTTTTCCATCCACCTATGTATATCATGATTATTCTGTATTTGAAATTTTAAATATTCATTTATAGTAACATACATTTTTTGAGAATAATCCCCTCATTTATTTCCAAAATGTTATTGCTTGCTTGGAGAGCTTCAAGGTATTTCCCAGAATGGTTTTCCTTAGGTTTTCCTAAGTTCCTATCACAACTTAGCTTGGTCAAAAATAAGACGGAGATTTGAACAAAAAATGCTGCTTCAATTTCAATTGAATGAAGTTATTTAGGAGAAAACAGTTTACAAAACATTTTTCCATAATGACCACCAAGGCTGCTTATACCAAAGCTCTATAAGGAAATTTTAAGAACTTTAGATTGCCTTGCATTAAAAGCCTTGGATCTGAATTCCAACTTTCAGATAGACTTTTTGTCTATCTTTTAAAGATGTTTTCTTCATGAGATTCCAGCATCGTTTTCTTAAGCTTTTTTCTACCTTGAATCTTCTTTTGTTTAAGTGCATTGACTTTAACGATAAGCTTTCTGCTCAGAGACTGATTATATATAACAAATCAGTCAAAATCTAATTCTTCTCTTGGCTTGATTCTAGATCAGAGTTCTGAAGATAGTATCATTGTCTATAAATCTCTCAAAGTATAACCAGACAGACAATCGAATCAATAGCAGAATTTTTGGTAATAGCTGCTATTTGGTAAATTCCATGCAGTCGTAGCATCCTGTGATCACATGATTGCCATTCACAACCTCCTGCTGGCTTCCCCATTGCCTTTGCTTATCAGAAGCCAGCTGTAAAGGTAACAAATGGCAATCACAACGAATGTCATAATTGTGAGCCAGTTTCTATGAGCTCAAACTGTGATTAAATGATTGTGGGGATGCTAGGACAGCCATAACTACGACAACCATCATTGTTCAGTGACATCATAACTTTGAACGATTGCTGAACAAATGGTTATTCAAGAGTGCTACCTGTACCTCAAATCTAAGGAGAAATAAAAAATGACATAGCTCTTTGCTTGCTTCAGGCTTGCAATAGCATTCACCCTCATCAATGTTTTTTTAAAAAAATTAAAAAAATTTCTGCGTCATCATAAGAATTTTCTACTTACAAAGAAACCTGCTGGTTTACCTATGATGATGACTAAACTCAGTAAGATTTAGATTTTATATTTTTAAAAAATGTAGGACTGAAGGACTGATAATTATTTCCTTCTTCACCTCAATGTTCCCAGAACTATTTCTGAGTTTAATCAGTTTTAGACCAAAGATCTAATTTGAAAATTATTGTCCACTACATTTTTTGACATTATTGGGATTGCGACCCATAGAGATTTCATGACTTCCAGTAATTTCACTCCTAAAACTTTTTTTCCCCTCTTTTTTTTTTTTTTTTGCAGGGGTGTGGGAAGGGAGGGTAGCATCATATAATGCATCTCGAAACTACAGATCTTTTAAAAAAAAATTTTTTTTTGTGACATTTGAATTGGCATAGTGAATGGATTATTTTAGGATAATTTTTTCATCCTTTGTCCTAATATGGATTTTTGGATTTTATAAATGTTCAGCATTGGAACTTAAACTTCAGCTACAATTCTCTTTATTCTTCGTGCTGCATATTAGAATAAAATCTGAATTTAAGATGATCATAAAAACCTACATAAGGAGATAGAGTTATTTATTTACATTCACTTACTCACTCTATCTGAGACTCTGGGCAACTTACACTAATAAAAACACAAAAGAACATCAAAAGCAACATTGATAAAATGTCACTATAAAAATGTAACAACCATACCTCAACCAACTCCTATGTAACTGCCACTTATTTCATGGGCAAATCTCAATAAGTTAATGTAAGTGAACATATTCTAGCACTGATGGAGTTAATCATTATTAACATTTATCCCCATCTGTACACAGCTAGAATTACCACCCTGCAGGGGAAGTGGGGGGGTGGGGAAGAGCGGAAGTATTTAGCCATGTCTAATTTCCATACATTTCCATGTGTTCAGTCATGCAGATTTCCCATTGTTGCCTCTGCATACCACCCACTGCCCTTCTGGCTTGCTTTGTTGCAAATTTATCAGATGCAAAAGTGAATTGATTGCAAGATTCAGAGTCAAGCACTGCAAATTTATCTTTGGGCAAATAGGTTCATTGTCAATAGTAGAACAGAATGCGATATGAGTAACATCCAGAGAAGAACTTCTCTGGCTGCTATAAACTGCATTTTTTCTTCAGGAGATGCAAACTGGAACAGTATATTTCAGCAAGTTGTCTCCAACCCAAATATTACAGTTGAGTAAAATTGTTGTTTCTGTAGTTTTGATATTTTTCATGAATGCTATTGTAAAAAACATGAGAAATATGGGTTGTGGTATTTTTTTTCCGACTAATAGAAAAACTCAGTGCATTGAACAGAAGATTTAGAAAGTAATTAAACACTGTTTTGTTCCTGAGATCTTGGGTAAAATGATACTTTAAAAAAACAAAAAAAAATCAAAATGGGGAGAAGGAAGAAGAATTTTTGAAGCTAGGTCTGTACCATCGAAGTATCAGAGAGTTAAAGGATGTACAATTGGAGCTTATGATGTAGTAGGAGGAAGAAGAAACGAGTTAACAGTTGGTCCCCATTTGAGGGAATCAGCTACTACTGATTCTAACCTTTGTGAAATAGGACGTTCCTGGGTAGCTGGCAAATCATGTGTTTTCCCCCTATCTAGAGCTTTAAGGGAAGCTAAATCAGCCTTTTGCACAGAGGTCAATCTATGCTCAAGTGAGAGCAGGATCTGGAATTGTATGTCAAAAGACATTGGTTTTATTTAGTACCATATAGTTCACAACCAATAAGCAGTGAAGATTCTTTCTCTAGAGGGAAATACTAACTACCCAATGATTAACCATGGGCAGGAAGGAAACATATAGAGTTTGTTAGCTTTAGAAGTTATGCCCATTGGACAAAGACAAGATTACTTCTAAATCCGCTTATGCCTGGAGGACACAAAGATATACTAACCTGATGGATTTACACTTGCATTATACTAACGTAGTGCCATAGAGCTACTACCAGGCCAAGGGACAGAAATATAACTGAGTAAATGCACAAAAAGAGCCAGGGGTCACCAATTCACCAGAAAAAAAGTAGTATAACTTAAAATATTTCCATTCTAAAAGATTCAGATAATTGTCCCCATCCCCGTCCTTACTAATAAAGTAAAAAAAGGATTTCAAATAATGTTTCAGGCAGCTATAATGCACCTGAAAGATCTTGATTAGGGGAGGATTATCTCAGTTGCTTTTGACTTCCTATAATATAGTCTTTTCTGTCCTCTCTATTCTGTCACTCAAAGATTTCAGTATATATTTGAGCCTGCCCGCTTAAGGACTGCAAAAAATGGGTAGGAGTGAATGCTCAAATTGTTATGTCTTAGAGATGACCTAAGCAAGAGAATGGTGATCTTCAACTAATGCTCAATTGAGATATTATCCAACCATCTTTGATGCAGCACAAAATTGTACCAGCCTGACATTTGCTATTCTATTCTGCCTCTATTGTTGCTGTTATTACCGTACTTGATTTTCTTCCAGCATCATGGTGACAAAAGTCCTTCCTTATGTCTCCTTTATCACAGCATAATTGTGCTCTGATCTTCCTTCCTTCCTTCCTAAATTGTTTCATCTCATTCACAGCCCATAGTCATGCAACTTAAGACAGACACTATATGCAATGGTTAAGATGTTGGATGTCTACTGGGGAGCTCCATGATTCAAGTTCACTCTTGCCTTCATGGAACCTCACTAAATGATTTCAGGTCAGTCATACTCTTTCAGCACAAGCTTTTCCACAAGATTGTTGTTGGTAAAAATGAAAAGAGGGAGCTTGATGTATACCATTCTTAGTTTCTGAAGAACAGATTTATTAGATATAAATCTAACAGGTACAATTTCAGACATCCTAAGCTATTCAGGTTTAAAGCAATGTATCATGTCCCTGTTGGAGTCTGACTCTGAGATGGAAGAGGAACAGCTGACAGAGACCCCAGAGAGTGGCTCCCTTGGCTGTGGAGGAAATTGGGGAAGGGCAAAGTCAGGCTGGGCAGAGCAGGGGAGAGGTAGAACAAGGGAGAGGGGGTTCTGATGAAGACCAAGGCCCACCCCCTCCTCATCCTAGGGCATGCAAGGAAGAACGGAGAAGAGAGCAACATGGGTTGCGTGGTTTATGAGGGAGGAGACGGCCCTGACTCCCTTCACGAGATACATCTGGAGCTGGAGTTTAAAAGGAGAGACAAATGGGAGAGGCAGTTGTTGGGAACAAACACTGAGTTCATGTTCACTGCTTTATCTGAATTCCTGGCATCTTCTCAACTGTTTTAATTTACTGCGGTACTACTTCAAATCTGGACTTATCTTGCTTGCCCTGCCGGATTAATTACCTTATCTTGTCCTGTTGGATGTATAGTTGGACGTTTTGTCTGCTTACAGGTTTGTGGAAGAGTTTTTCTCCAGACCGGAGAGTAAAGGGACGTTGGGGGAAAAGTTTGGAGCTAATAAAGGGACTCATACTTATTTGCTGGCTGTGTTGCCCTTGTGCCACTCCCCGGGTCATCACACAATGTTTTTTTCTATTCTCCTAACCCATTTTTGGCCATAGATATTATTTGCCACACTTGGCAGATTAAATTGTTTCTAATGAAGTCAGTTAGAATTTGTCCAGCTTGTATTGGCTACTTCAGACTGCACTAGACAATTTTCTCCTCTTTGTTCATTGGAAGTTGCCCCCCCTCCCGGTCATTTGAGCTGCCAAAGAAATTATACAACTGTAGACCTAGTTTTTACCCCTGCTCACACAATGCATAATTAGCATTTGCTATCACAACATGCAGGTCTTATTAGTGCAGTTTTAGCACTCTTTGGAAAGAATCCTAGATCTGTGGAAGTTTAACAAAAAATAGCATTCTGTAGTGCTGAATCAAATTTCTACTTAACCTGGAACAAAAATGAGATTCTGCCAGCAGTTCTGTCACCACTACACAAGTTTTGTAATGTTTCTATCAACAAGCATACTTTGGCTATACTTTTACTATTTTTATTACTTAGTGGAGTAGCCTCATCTTGACTGTTCCATTCTAGTTTTGAATGTTTACATTTAGATTTATAAAGTTTAAAGTGGATTCCTTGGTCATTCACAACCAGCATTTGCATTCTTTTGCAGTATTAGTCAAGGGTCAGGTAAAGAGGCATATAGGTAAATTCAAACCATTCTTCATATCTCAGCCAGGATCGCAAATTGTCCTGGCCTTTGCCTGTTGAAAAGTCATTTTTAAAAATCTTTACTATAGAATAGCATGGTTGAAGCCAGATGGTGGCTCTGGTGGAGAACAGCAGAGATGATTCCAGGCAGCCACAAGACAATACTCTTGTATTAATGGGATCCAGAGCATGCTCGCCATGTCTAAACCTATGAAACCAATAGAAAAGGCTTGGAGTTCATTCAAACAGTCTTGGATCCTCTTGATCCATGGATTAAGTCAATAACTTTTTTTTCCAGTTCAGTAGCCTGAGAATGTTAAGCCACTTGAGTACAATGTTCTTCTAGGCAGAAAGAGAATCTCCTTCTATAGTTTCCTTGTCTATAATTTATTTATGGACCAGGCTGATGTTCTCTATGCCTCCATGTATCCAATGACTTTAGCCTCCTAGGACTATGATGCAAGTCATTATCTGCATCATTTTAGGTCTTTAGTCTGTGATAAGATAGCCATTTCTGGCAGAAAGAGATAAAGGAGATACAGCTTTGCACAGCTCTGGCCTAAGGATGGGCGTAGAGGGCCTTCCTTTGCCATGATATTCTTCTTGGAAGGGAGAATATATTGTCTCTCTGTGGCCTTGTGCTCCCCCAGTTTTAGATCAGTTGATGATCTTCAGAGGAGAGCAAAGAAAAAAATCTTTAAAATCTCTAGTGTATATTCATTTCTAATAATACCCCTCAGGAGAGGTTAGTAATGGCCTTGCTAATAGAGACTAAGTCAAGGGTGGCCAACTTAGATTGTGATCCTTCTGAATTGCATTTGCTGCAGATTTGTTGAAAATACTTCACAAGGTTTTCTGCACATTTGGTCTTGTTATTTTTTCCTCCAACATGTGCTTTCTCTTGGGTTGTTTACAATTAAGCTGTACTGCCATTCTCTTGCAGCTTTTTGGCAGCTGTTTTTTTTTTTTAAAAAAATTTACCTAGGTGTGAACCAGGGCAGTGTGGAAAGTATATAGAGGGTCAGATTGCCTGTGCAATTTGGAAATCCCCCCCCCCATCTGATTAGGTTCACATTTGCTTCCTCTATCTTCCACCTTTTTCTGTTGAAGAATACATGGAATGAAAGAAGCAGACACCACCATCTTGAACTGAGAGTGAACTTTGCTTTCTACATATAAATACAGATAGCAATCACACCCCAATCAGTGTGCAGGCTTCAGGGCATCGTCTCAGCAACTCTAACTTTCCCATTACGATAATGTGATTTTCACTCAGTCTGTAATATCACCAGCCATGAATAAAACAACTGCCTTCTTCCATCTCTTTCTCCCTCCCTCTCTCTCTCTCTCTCCCACACACACATTCTCTCTTTCACTTTCTCTGTTTTTCAGCTACCTCACATTATTTGCATGCTAATAGCGACTTAACAGTTCTTCTGGCATTATCTGCCCCAGATGAAGAGAGGAGTGTCATCTGTCAGCACTGCACAGCTCACCTGGAGCCAGTTTAGAGATGACGGAAGACTAGCAGGACAAAATAGAGAAACCCAACTGTGAAGTTTTTCTTCCTCTTCTAATTCTTAAGTGATTGTTCAGTGCTTTTTGCTTTTTGTTTTAGAAAGGCAGGCTGGCTTTGGTGCATTCTCTTTTCCCACTCACTCCCCGGTAAAACCTTCCACTTAGCTGAAAAGAATTGGGCAGTGCTCAGGAGAAAGCACACCTTCAAATCGGCATTCAGTTTCCCATTTCAAACAACAAAGTGGCTCTGTTATTTTACTCTGAAGGACTGACAATTACAATAGCCACAAAAATCTTCTGTACATACACAGAGAACCCTGCCAGAACAGCTGGAGGAGGCTTCCAAGTGACGTTGAGATGTTTCATTAAGGAGAACTGTGTCACTTCCAGGTTTGTAAAGCATCTCACTGAGTAAAGTTGAGTCACTTTGCACTGGCCTAATGGATACTTCACCTCTTCTCTGTGAAATAATTTAGAGGAAAGGGTTGTCCATGATGTCCCTACTGTTGGACAAGTGAAGTAGTCCACGTCAAGGATTGTAACTTGGGAGACTGTTTAAATAGCAATGATTACATCACCACAGGGTCATAATTGCAAACAACAAAACTCAGTTATTTAAAGTATTCATATACCACCTTTTATTTTAAAAACTGAAAGTCATTAAGAATCAAACTCAGGAATTTTAACAATAATATACAAGAAGCAAATTTTCATCAAAACACTTTATAACCAATACAGTATAAAATAAGGAAAAACCGAAAGTCATTAAGAATCAAACTCAGGAATTTTAACAATAATATACAAGTAAATATGCAATAATTTACAAGTAAATTTTCATCAAAACATTATATAACCTATATAGAATAAAATAAGGACTAAAACATCAAAGCACTAACAATGAAATAAGGAGTTAGAAAGCATAACAGATTTGTTACTAAAAGGTTAGAAGAATAAAAACATATCGGTCGGGCACACACATACTCAAAATCTGACCACCTAAAGATGACTTTTGTGTATAGGTGGAAAGCTAAGTGAAGAGGCATCCTTTCAGATATTGTGATACTAACCTATAAAACACATCTTGATTTGGAATTTGAAATAAACTGGGAATCATGGAAGGTCATAAAACATAAAACCCTGGTATGTTATATTGTCCAATTCCAATCAGTACTCTTGTTGAACATTCTGCTGATAACAGTAATTTTCAAACTCCCTTCAACATCAGTTGTACAACTAATGCATTAGAGTAAACTAAATATGAAATGACCAGGATGTAGATCTCTTTTACAGGGGTATTTTTACCAATTTTGTGAAGGTAAACTACGTTTGCATACTTTATATGATTGCTGTTACTTTCGTATGTCTTATTGTAACTTACTTTTAAAGACAGTTGTCTTGTTGTATTCCACTTCAGAATATTTGTTAATCTAACTCCTCACTATTTTTCATTAGTGTTAATGAAAACATTACTGTTAATCCACTCCTCACTATTTTTTACTGGCAGCATCAATAGTATAGCAGCAGCCCAACATCTTGGGCAAAAAAGTTTTATATTAATTCCAAATTTGTTTTCCTTTTAAATGGAGATACCAAAGATTAGAGCTGACACAGAAAGAACTCAAATCACATCACTTCTATTCAGTGATATTCATTATTTGAATGCACTTGGTAAGAACTGAATTATTGATTTAACCCCATCTTTTAATACTAGAGATTCTTATAATTTGGGAATATTTCCGAAAGTGTCTTAGATGCTGGCCTCTAGTGTATAGTATTTCAATATACTTCCATCTTACTTTGATTTTTTTTAAGTTGGTGTTTAAAACACCATCGGTATTCTATGGCATTCCAAGTTGAGGTTAGAACCTCATTTTGAGTTCCAAGATCTTTTGGAAGACTTCCTTGTTTTTACATAACTACTTCCATTTTCAATGTATGTACAGATGCTGTTGTAATACTGCTTCTTGTCTTTTCTAGCAACTTTCTGAAACTTTTGGCTAATTTCCTTCTTGAGATTTGTATCTTTCTTAACTTTGGTTTCTCTTTTCTTCTTGACAATTTCCATGGTTTGTACTGACATCCAGTTTGTTTTCTTCTGCATCATTGTCACATTCATCCTTAACAACATCTTTACTATTCATTACATAGTTCCTCTGTTTCTCTGTCAATGAGGCTTGGGATTTCAAAGCAAGTCCTGATGTTGTCCTTGAAAATTGTGGGAATATGCTTAAGATCTTATTACAGAAACTGGTCTGGCCATATCTTTGATACTATAAATTCCACCTTCTTTTAGCAATACTTCAATCGATTTACCTGTTATGTACTCCATCTGGTTATATCCATGTATACAGGCATTGTTTTGGTTGTTTGAAAACAACTATGAAGAAGTTATTGGAGTGACAGAAATTGATAAGTCATTTTCCTGCTTCATTTTGGTTTCTGAAACTGTACAGTCCAACTACCTTTTACTCCTTGATATTTCTAATTTTGGTATTCTGATCTCCAGGCACAAGCAGCACATCTTTTTTGCATGTTCTGCTGATTTCAAACTTGATCATAGAAACTCATCAATCTCCTCTTCTTCTGCATCAGTGATTAGAGCATAAACTCAGATTATTGTCATATTAAAGGGTTGCTTGCAAAAGTCTAATTGATATTTGATGAAATAGCTACATAGAAAAAGCAATTATCTGTTTCAAGAAAAAAAGACAAGGTAATCTAAATTAGAGAGTGACAATTTCTGCCACCTCCAATTACTGCTCTTCAGTATTTTCCAGGAAGTAGTTTTGGAAGCTGTGAACAATCAGCTGCGTAATAAAGCTGGTGAAAGAGGAAGGCTTAGCATTATAGATCATGCTCCGTAGATATAAGCTTAATACAAAATATATTCAATTACATATTGTATATCAATTTTCAAATAGAGAAATAAGAACTAAGATAACACAATTTTTTTCTGTTAACAATTTAAAAGCATTTTGATATGATCAGCAGAAACATTGCTTTGGGTGCTACTTGCAGCTTCCATCAGTCTATTAGTTATTTCCATTTTAAAGAAGGAACTGTGAATAACATTTTAGTGGAGAAAAGAACACAAAATAGCAACATTTAATATAAATATTTTTAGACTGGATTTTTATCAAAGTTTTATAGTATAATTTATTTATTTAGCTAAAACCTTAATGATCAAATACTGCAACCTTTACTTCAATACAGCCACATCCACAGAATGTTGCTTTTGTCAATTTTGCAATGTTGCAAGCTCCACTTTGTTTGAGTGACACAACAAAGTAAAGAAAGAGGGTGAAGGTTGTTTAATAATCATCACATTGCTTTAGTTAGATTGACTTCTTTTCCATACCCTCAGTGAAGCTGCTTGGGTGACAAGATGAACCAATTACAATTATATTTCAATTCATCTGAATCCTAATACTCCTATCCACCCTTACTCTTTTCTGTCTTCCATCTCTTTCCCTGCTAAAATTCTAGTGGTGTTTGTTAAGTGTTTTGTAGCTGTTAAGTGTCTATGTTTGCTTTGGCAAGCAAACTTTGGCAAGATTACAAAAAGGCCTGTATCAGTTCTCTGAACATTCATAAGTGCTTTCCAGTTTTTAATAGCATTGGTTTAAAACTATGAAAATGTGGGATATGTATTTTATAAATACCCTTACTCCAAGGTAATACATGACTAATTGAAAAGATTGCTAAGATAGAGGAAGATCAAAATACGCAAAGACAAGATATCAATATTTTAGAGACAGTGGTATGTCAAAAAGTGAACGTGAAAACATGTTATAAATGGTTTGTCAGAATGCCCCACCATGCTGAATGCAAACCTTATTGCAGTCTTCAACAAAATGTCTAAATTAGTGGTCCACTAAGGCATTTGACAAAGTAAACCACAACCTACCTCTTGGTAAGATAGAACAATACGGAATAGACTGCATCATCACCAGATGCAGTGGTGAAATTCAGCCGGTTCTATTCGGCTTGGGTGAACCAGTAGCACTGGGGGCGGGAGACTCCGCCCACCTACCTGGACATCATCATGTCCCGTTTTTGACTCTCTGCACATGCGCAGAAGGCTCTGTGCATGCGTGGAGGAGGTGCACGCACTCACATTTGTGAACCGGTAGCAAAGGTAAGTGGATTTCACCCCGACCACATGTATTTGTAACTGACTGACAAACCACACTCAATGTGTAGTTTCCAATAGAACTACATCTATATGGAGGGAAGTATGCAGTGGGTTATCCCAAGGTTCGGTCTTAGGCCCAGTACTCTTCAACATCTTCATAAACAATTTAAGTAAGGGGTAGAAGAGGAACTTATCAAATTTGCAGAGGATGCCAAGCTTGGTGGAATAGCCAACAATTTAGAAGATAGTCTTGACAGACTTGAACATTGGGTGCTATCTAACAAAATGCAATTCAGTGGTGAGAAAAGTAACATTTTATACTTGGGCAAAAAAAACAAATGCACAGGTATAGAATAGGTGATACATAGCTCAATGGCAGTAACAGTGAGATGGATCTAACAGTCCTAGTGGACAACTACTTAAATATGAGCCAGCAGTGTGGCTCAAACAATGTAATCCTAAACTGCATTAACACAGGGATAGTATCAAGGTCATGTGAAATATTAGTACCATTTTATACTGCATTGGTAAGACCATACTTGGAATACTGTGTCCAGTTTTAGACACCCGGATGTTCTGCCCCAGCTACAGACCCCGAAGAACACAGCACACACAAAGTCTGTACAAACCTTAGTTTACTAAATTAAATCAGTCTTTTTCAAACAAAGGCTGTTAATTAACTTTCTTTACAGCCTACAAGAATCCAAAGAATAAATAATCGTAATCTTACTATGGTTGGCAGAAAGGCCAGAAGCAATTTGCAGGAAACTGATAAGAGAACTAAGATCAAGAAACGAAGGAGAGTGAATGAAGTTGTTCCCTGCAAATTGCCTCAGTCGTCATCCTTCCTTAAATAGGCGAAGGGAGTGGCCAATTAGCCCCAAGCCTTACTCTCGAAGAGACCTCCTCCTGAGGAGCCACTCCTGCCTTTTGGCAGCTCTGTGTGTCTGTGCATAGAGAAGAGGCTCCTCCTCTTCTTCTTCTTTACTTATGGGAGCTTCTGGAGGTTCTGAAGGCCCTGGCTGAATCCCTGCCTCTTCTCCAACCTCCTCATTGTCTGACTTGAGTACCAGCTGCACAGGCTGCTGGCGCAGCACCACACCACACTCCTCGATGTCGGAATCGGCTACTAGCTGCACAGGCTGCTGACGGGCCACAACACCAGATACAAGAAAGATGCAGAGACTCTCAAAAGAGTGCAGAGAAGAGCAACAACAATAATTAGGGGAATGGATTCTAAAGTGTACGAGGAACAGTTGCAGAAACTGAGTATGTCTACTCCAGGGGTGTCAAACTCACATCATCACGGTAGTGTCACGTGATGTATCAGGACTTTTCCCCCTTCGCTAAACTGGACAGGGTGGGGCCAGCACATGACACATCTGGTCCACGGGCCACAAGTTTGATACCCCTGGTCTAGTCTCATGAAGAGATGGGCTAGGGGTGACATGATAGCAGCCTTCCAATATATGAGGAGCTGTCACAGAGAAGGGATCGGGTCAACCTATTCTCCAAAGCACCTGAGGATATGACAAGAAGTAATAGATAGAAATTTATCAAGAAGAGATCCTACTTAGAACTAAAGATAAATTTCATGATAATTAACTAGTGGAATGGCTTGCCTCCAGAAGTCGTGGGTGTCCCATCACTGGAAGTTTTTAAACAAAGATTGGACAACTATGTGTCCGAAATGGTATAGTGTCCCCTTCTTGAGCAGGGGTTGGATTAGAAGGCCTCCAAGGGCCCTTCCAGCTCTGTTATTCAGTATTCTGTAACATTTGGCCCCTGACCTTCACTCTTCCCACCGTGACCTCAAAACATGGCTATTTGGCCTGGCCTGATTGGACTGAAGGGGTTTTTAAAGGGGATTGTATTGGTTTTTATATTTGAATACTGAACTTTATGTGTTTTTTATCGTTGTGAGCCCTTTGGGAGAGAGGGCGGCATACAAGTTTAATAAAATAAATAAATAAATTTAGAAGTGTGCTGATCAGGGATATGAATGTGCATGTATTTGTCTATATAGATTGTAATTCAAATGATATTCAGCCAATATTATAGTGCATGATGCATTAAGAGTTTAGATTTAAATTTTAATCTATCAATAATAACAACAGAGTTACAGAGGGAAATGGAGTGAACAATTGCAAGATATATATAAGTGGTGAAAAATTGAAGTAAATAGCACCCAAAGGTGCTTTTTCAAAAGGCCACTGGACTTTCTTGTTTTTTCTTTGAAGATGTTTTGCTTCTCAGAAGGAGGTGGTTACTAGTTGGCGTGGTTAATATAATGTCTCAAAGCCTCTCCTTCCAACCACAGCATTCTGAACAAAATTACCATGCTGCGCTTAAGGTGTAAATGAGAAACAACAATCAGGAAAAGAAAGAGTTTCTAGAGTTAAAGACTGCAAGTGTGAGGTGGTAGAGGAGCCACTGACATATTGCACCCCCACAGGGAGCAATTACCCCTGACTAGGCTCTGACCATTTCTCACAGAGGGGCTCCATTTCCACTTCCATTATGGTGCAGCCAGGGAGGGATAGATATAAACCTCCTTCCCTCCCTCCCTCCCTCTCAAGGAAAGGCACAGTCATCAAAGTAGTTGGGAGCTGGGGGTCACTCGGCAGCATTCCCCATCAGAAGTGGAATCCGCTCAGCTCCCCAGCAACCCCTAGTGAAAGGCAATCAGGCTCACTGCCGCCCGGCTAATTCTGAGGGTATAAAAGCTATAATGAAATTCACGGCAGGATTAGCCTCTCCATCCAATGGGCCGGCTCAGCAGTGACATCGCTTGCTTTTCGCCCGAATGTAACACACCAATCTAATTTACGTCGTGTAGCGAGCGGGAATGAAATGTTCATAAAGAATGGCTGCATCTTGTCACCTTAACTGCGGCCCCAGGCTCTGAGGCATCTGTCAGGCAGAGGAGAGTGGAGGAAGCGGGGCCTGCTTTGCTGAGCAGGGGCCTGGAGAAGGGAGGGGAAGGGAGAGAAGGGGAGGAAAAGGGAGGGGAGAGAGGAATCTCTGGAATTTATAGATGACAAAGAATGGGGGTTGAGCTGATGTGGAAGTTGACTGCCAGGGACGAAGAGAGGTATGCAAACAGGCCACCCGAGTAGAAATTGTCCATGTCTATGTAGACTGGTGAACACGGGTAGGTTGCTTTCCTCAACACAATATGAGGGTAGGATACTATAGTTCCTACAATCACTAGGATACGACAGATACATTTTTCATAGAGGAAACAATTCACATAAATTATTTCTCATGGTTCTGGATTCCTTTGTATGACATCTGAAAGATCTAAATAATTGTAATGTGTGCTTCTGTTAAAACTGTATTAGCGTAAGCAAACTGTACAAGAGTTCTTTGAACATGGACATATGTTGTTTCTCTGAGACAAATCATAGAATTCATGAGAACTTTGAATATGAATAAATTGAAACTTTGTGTGTATGCATATATGAGTATAAGCTTCAGTGCAAAACAAATTAAAAAGGAAGTGAATAGTAATTTTCCCCTAACATTGCAAATATGAGAGTTGAAATAGGCAACTACTTATCACCTGGAACCATTTAAAAAGTCTTGAGATTAGATAGATGAGAGAGAGAGAGAGAGAGAGAGAGAGAGAGAGAGGGAAAGGGAGAGGGAGAGGGAGAGGGAGAGGGAGAGAGGGAGAGATATGACAGGCAGGCAGGCAGACAAATAGAGATAGATATAAATTGTGAGCAGATGACAATGTTGGCTATTAGCTTTTTTTCTTTGCTTTATTTGTGGGAGCATAGCCTAACTCATTGTATATAACTTTGTGACGATATGCTTGTTACTTGGCTAGAAAAACACAACAAAGTGTAGTAAGAAAATGACCAAGAGAAGACATCTTCTAAAGGGAAATATCAGGTTGTAGGGCAACTAGAATAATTATATGGTAATTTATTATTATGGTTGGTGGCACAGTCAGCCAGATGTTTGACTGATTTTGGCATTTTTGTGCACATATTGAGTCCTTCCCAAGGACCTGAGGTAGGCAGATGTTGATGTTGGATGATGTTAAAAGTATCATTGCAGGATGTAAGCTGTTTCAAGTAAAGTTACCTTTTGCAATTGACTGATGGTGATCTTGCACTGAAGCTTCTTCTCTTTTTATTACTTTGCCTATTTTGTGATCCCACCAGGTCTCACTTGTAGACAAATGGTGCTTCTTGCAAATATTTCAGTGCATCATTGTCGCTACTTTGTCATGCTGTTGTTTTCTAGTCTGTCTGTACGAACTTTTTGCAGTAGCTAATTGTTCCACTGTTTCTTCAGCTTCTTTGCAGAGGCAGCTTTTGATGTCTATTGCGATCATCTCAATTATGGCTTTGCATGCATTTATTCGTAAGGCTTGGTCTTATACATCCAGAATTAGCCCCTCTGTCTCTTTTTTTCAACTATCTTGCTCCAAGCCATTTCCAGGTTTTGTTATCTGCTTTGCCTGCTAATTTGTGTATGTACTAGCTATGTAATACTTTGCCTTGACATTGCTCTTTTTTATTCTTCATTTGATCTTTTTTGTGGGCCGGTTATGTTCCTCCAGTATTCAGTAAGCCTTCATGGTGTGCTAGCTTCAGTGCATCTTTTTCACTGTCCTTCAAATATTCTTCCAATGTCCTTCAACTGTCTGGTATCCTGGTAAATAGAGTCTGTGTTGTTGTTGTTGTTGTTGTTGTTGTTGTTGTTGTTGTTGAGGACTTATTTCACTTCTTAAAGCAACCTTGCTGTTTTCTGGGGCTTTCCTATCCCCACAGATACTGGGGTTCCTAAAGCCTTGCTCTACAGTATTGGCATATGGGCTGTGAAAGATTTTCCTTAAATGAAGGTTCACTACTGAATTTTTTTAAAAAAGGATTTCTCTGCATTCCTTGAGAGGTGAACTCTTCATCTGAAATCAGGGAGGAGAAATTATATTATCCCACAAGAAAGGAAAAGACTGCAGTGATGGAGTCCCACAGAAATCCTCTTTGGAATGAAGATACAATACCTGCAGCTTTGAAATAAATTTAGAAAGGACTATTAAATATATCTCTTTCAGTATGGAAAAAGAGTCATGCTGGAGAACAGAAAATGCTAGTGTGTCAGAGAAAGCAGAAACATTTTCAGGAGAAAGAAATGTATCACTTTTCATTCAGATGGATTTAACAAGTTCACTTCTGCAGTTGCATATTGGGACATATTGGGATTATCAAAGAAAATATTTGTGTACTGGCCATGCGTGGGTTGTGTATTTGCATCATGATCTGTGGATGTGAATGTGTCAGCCTTTGCAATACCCTTCTGCCCTCTGGCTCACTCCTGCAGCCTCCTGCACATTTCCTTGCCTTTAATTTCCCCGGATCCAAATGGCTTGCAGCCTGCTGTGGGATGGGAGTTTCTCTTCCCTGACTCTTCAGTTAGAAACTTTGCAGCAGTAAAATAGCCCTTCCCGTTGCGTTAGGAGTAATAGCATTTTGGTGTCCGGAGGCGAGTTGGCAAGACAACAATAAACTTTATTAAGAGCAAGAGATTAAATTCTGCAGTGCTTAATTGAAATAGCATGAGTGAGCTGAAAGGGGGTAGAAGAGGGTCCTGCTAAGTTCCACTAAAAGCCTACAACCCCATTTCCTCCATGGGAGGTCAAAAAACCAAAAACAAACAACAAAACAAACCGACCCTCAGAAGAGATGGAGACACTTTATATTTCTAGTATGTTTGAACTGTTACCATATCTCATTTCCCCAAACTATTAAATCTAGCACAGCCTATTGACAAAGACATGAATAAAAAAAGGGGAAGGGGGGAAATTGCCAAGCTTTTTCTTGAGTTGGCTGGTTGCTTCAGAATCTTGACTGCATACTTAAGGTGTTATAAACATTTTAATAGTAGCAAAGTGTTTTTCAGTGATTTATTTTGTTCATCTTTACTATATTAATGTCAGTACAAAAGGTCATTTTGAGTTATAGTACAAGCACATTGTAGCCACTTCAAGTCAAGGATTTAGAAGCAATGGACAAGAGAGTACCTTTCATATTTCTACAGGCACAGGTTTTTTTCCACTCTACCCAAGAAAATACACCTCCCAAAAAATCTATTCTTCTGTGCAAATATTTTATCTGATCTTCTAATAACAAAGGTTTTAAAGGACTCTTTTATTGATGATACAGTACATTGTCCATTCCTGCATTTAATAGTTTTTCTCACTTAAAAGGAAAATCTAACCAGTATATAGCAACCACCTGAATATTCTTTTCATTTCCCTTCCCCAAATTTTCTCAATCATTTTTGCAAAACGGTTTGCAGCATTCTTGCTATGAGGAAAAAAAATGCAAAAATTGTGTAACTGTCTTTGCCATAATTGGTACTACAACTTATTACTAGGCAAGAGAAAAATAGCTATTTTTGGACTTATCAAATTACTGGTATTTAAATGTCTGCCTTTTTTACATACACAACCAGATTAAACTAGTTGACTATTTTAGAGCTTTCCACAATAAAATAAAAGAAGAGAATACATGGCAATTTTTAAATAATCAGAATAAAAATTCAAAGTTTGCAGAGTTGCCCTAGGAAGGATAAAGAAGGGTGAGGAAAAAAGCTAATTGCAATTATATATGGGTCTACCTATAGCAAACGATTACTGAATTCAACTCCCTAGTAAATGTGTAAAAGGTTAGTGTATTAATGTTTCCATATATCAAAAAATTAAATTCAGAAAATGGAATCAAGCATGTGAATTTAAGGGGAATGAAGAACTATTCCCTAGGACACTATCTGAATATTATACCTCAAATGAGAAAGAAATGAGCATTTCTTATCCACAAAGTGATGCGGGGAAGCTCTAAATCACCAATTTCTCCATATTTCAGATTGGGAATTGAGTTTCAAAGATAGATACTAAACTGCAGAAGCCATATCAAAGCAGCCATTTATGTGTGAATTTCTTTTCTGCTCACTTTTAAAATGAACATTGCAATTTGCCCAAGGCCTTTAGATAGTACAAAATACATGTCCATTATAATATAAAAAATAAAATAGATCAGATGCTTCTGATCTAATAATTCCCTCAACAGAAAAAGAAATAATCTTTAAAGCTGTTTGTACAAGAGTACATACCTGAATTTATTTTCTTCTTTCTATGCTTTTCCCTTTCTCTTATACTGCACATCATATATAATAGACAATATAAACTATTTTTTAAAATTGTCAAAACCCCTTATGAATGTACTAAACTCCAGAAAACCACCACAACAAAAGCCTGCTACAGTTCATTTTGTTGTTTTGCAACATTTTTGCAAATGGATTTGCTTTGTTCTCTCATAAGTGTCAGATATCATTCATTCATTCATTCAATTTTAGATACCATCCATCTGACTCTCAAAATGACTCTGGATGGTTTACAGATAAAAACATAAAAACCATATAAAAATACAGTACATACCAAGTTCAGTAAAATGGGAGTCAAGTTTACACCCACCCACACACACCCCAGTATATAATTTTTAGGAGTGAAGTTATTAATCCTTTTTTAGACAGAAATTGTGTATTTGACATAATGTGTGTTACTAGCTTTTGGACCTTGAAATATAATATGCTTCTTTATACTGGAGTGGGAAAGAATTAGTGAAATAAATAAGTATAGACCACCCATTAAGTCTGTTATCAACTATAACTAATTTTGGAGCAATGTCTTCCTAACTCAAGAGCAAATTCTGATTTTCATTGGATGACGTTAGCTCTCCTATTAAGACTCCATCCAGTGGTCTTCATACCACATTTCTATTCTATGAATTATCAGCTATGTCCTATTTCAGCAATCTAGCATATCTTCTCCTCACTGCTTTTTGATGACACATCTTGTACAACCTGTAACGAATTGAGGCAGCATTTTTGCCTGGGCACATTCCTGCATGATGACAGTTTTGTGATTAAGACATTTCTTAAATACTTTAAGCTTAGATAATAATATTTTGAATTAACCAATGATGTTTTCCTCTAACAATGAAAGACATTTTAAAATCAACTTTCTTTTACTGCTTTATGTTATATGCAAATGGACCATTTTAAGTTTTAAAAGTAGATTTTTGGTAAACCTATTCAGTTTGCTTTTTAACTTTCATTTATTGTCCCAGAAGAACACAATCTGCATTCTAGATAGAGCAGGAAGACTAAATGATATACAGGAAACAATCTGTTGGAACTTTTCATTTTTAGCAACCAACAAGGATGAAACTGAATCTTGTTTGAAGTATAAACTGATACAGTGAGCATCCTGCTCCATTAGCTTACATTATGATGTGTGTTGGAGGATGGTGATGATATTAATATTTTAGTACTATATTTTCACTCTTAACTGACAACTGACCAGTTTATTCATCAGGCCTATAGTTATTAAACAATCAGAGGTATTACAATAATTTATTTAGTCCACCATGAAAATTCCATCTAATGGCAGTTTTGACACGGCAATCATCCTGTCTCCTTCAGAATTTTTTTCAAACCACAATGTTATTGGCACCTCTGTTGCTGTATTTCATGGGAGACTTCATACCAGGCTTGGCAGTAAATATCAGTTCTCCTGACACTTAACTCCATATTCAACACAGGGCTCGATATGGTGAAGATTCTCATATGTGACTTGGTTAGATTAGAACTTTTATTGCTGGCAAAAATAAAACCTTACAATGTTTCAGTTGATTTGTTTGAGCTTCATGTTTAAATTCTAGACTTTTTCTTCCTGTCTTTCCAGATTAAGAATACTTTATTAATCTCTTGCAGGTAACTGATAAAGGCTTATTAACTGTTCTTTTTAATTTGGGAACCATTGGTTTTAGCCTTTCCTGGAAGAATTTATCAGCACAACTCAATTTTCTAGCTCCTGAACTCAGCTTCAGCATTTTATTTCTATATACTGTATCTTTGCAAACACAATATTTGCAATCCCTCTTTTCTCCATTCCCCACAAAGGAATTTTTTGCATTTTTAATAATGGCTGTTTTTATATGTTTATTTTTTAATCAATTGTTGTATGCTCTCCAGAGTCACTTTTTGTGCAATGGGTGGCCATATAAATTTGATAAATAAACCTAAATTGTGTCCTATCTGACTTATGTAAATTTCCTACCACTCCACCTGGATAATTGTTAAAAACTCTAAAAGGGGAAATGAGCTTGCAGTTGACATACTTGCTACTGACCATATTTCACTTTTGGTTTTGTTAAGAAAGTTATCTGATTTTCTGGGAAGTTCAGGGCAATGAAACAGTTAACAATTTAACAGGTAAAGAAAACTAAAAAACAATGTAAACCATCAGGTTATGGCTATATTATTATATGATATGATGTTAATAGTAACAAACATTTATCTATTCATAATACATTCATTGAGACGATATGAAGAACAGGACTTGGTTTGGAGCTGGTTAGGTTGAGTGTATATCCTTGTTGGTTCATCTGGAACTTACAGCAGTACCATTGAGCATGGCTATCATCCAAAATCACCTGTTGGGATTGGACTTGAGAGATATCCTCTAATATGTACAATTTTTTATGAGTGTTATGGTAATTCAAGAATTCTACTTTACTCCCCAGGCTGTTTTATTTATTTTTATTTATTATTTATTTATCTTTGTCAAGCATGTATTGATAACAGATATAAGTATAAAAATGGATACGAATAAAAGGGAACATTAGGACAGGGACGGTAGGTACGCTGATGTGCTTATGCACACCCCTTAAAGACCTTTTAGGAATGAGGTGAGGCCGACAGTAGACAGTCTAAAGTTAAAGTTTTGGGGGTTTGGGAAAGAAACCACAGAGTCAGTTAGTGCATTCCAGGCATTGGACCACTCTGTTACGGAAATCACATTTTCTGCAATCAAGTTTGATAAACTGAAAGCTCATCCTGATAAAACAAATATGATTCTGATTAGGAAATAAACAGGAATTCAACCTGGTGTGATTTGGAGATCTTTTGTCCAACTTAAGATGATGCTCCAAATGTCTATTTTAGATAAAACAATTAGAGGTTGTGATATATCCTTCAATTACCTCTAAACTGGATTATTACAATCTATTTACATGGGTTTTCTTTGAAAAATCTTTGGAAGCAGCAATTATTTCAGAATATAACAATAATAACTCTGCCCTAAAAACCCATAGTTCTGCCCATAGTTATCAATTTCTTTCTTTCAATCCAATGTGTTGATGATTATTGCTGAACCTATTAGGCCATTGTTATATCATGAAATGTGGAAGCTATGTGTACTTATATGATCTTTACAATGAAATACGGGGAAATTATGAGTGTTTCTTAAATTGCAATGAAACTCACCAAATAATGAAAAACCTGGCTACAAATCTTTCTTCTGGCTGTTTTATTAATTCATTTCAATTACTTTTCTCTTAAAATCTGTCATCATAAAACCCTAATAAAATATTCTCCTAAGAAGAGTACCAATATTATGACACTAGGCTTTCAATGTAGAATTGATACAAATAATTATTTAAAACATAAAAAAATTAATTAAATCACTATGATGAATACATTAATTTTATAAGATTATATCTTATCAATGTATTTTATCAATTAAAATTCCTAAATGCAACGTATATACCATTGTCAGTTCTGCTTGGGATAACTGCTGAAGTTCTTCTGGTCAGAGGTTTGGTGACCAGAATATAAGCAAGCAAATTCAGTTATCAAAAATGTTAAAATTTTTCAGAGCCTCTTCTAACATTTCTACTTCTTTGAAGCCAGCTATTTACTATTGTCACACTTAGTGACATTATCTGGATAAGTAACTCAAGTTGTCATTTCTCAGCTTACTTTCATAGTTTCTGGTTTCAATGATGCCATCTTGTTTTTTTAACTTTTCCCAGGCTTTTGGATTCTTTTCTGAATTGATGATCAGATTAAATGGAGTCCATTAGCACTGGACATTTTCAGTAACACTTTTTTACACTGCTTTAGTCAAGACATTCTAATGAATGACATGCAATTATTTCATTTAAGCACTTCACTGTCTTCTATAAGCCAATTATAAAAAATAGAATGCTAATAAATAACCTATCAATTCCTTAAACCTTTTGAATCCTACTATCAACTTTTAAACTTTATTCTATAACATGTTTCCCTGAAAATAAAACCGAACCAGAAAATAAGGCCAGCATGATTTTTCAGTATGGTTGTAATATAAATCCTACCCCCAAAGTAAGCCCCAGTTAAGATCATCAGCCAGACAGAAGCATTTAGTACCATATTTCCTCAAAAATAATGCCTAACCAGAAAATAAGCCTTAATGAATCTTTTGGAGGAAAAATTAATATAAGACCCAGGCTTATTTTTGGGAAAACATGGGTAGTATCTTGCTCAAAAAAGAACTAGAACAAATTAGACATTGGGGTGAATTTTTCATCTCTGAAAATTTTTCATCTCTTTGTTGCAAATAAGTACTATTAATTACATTTAGAAAACAATTGAAGAACATTTTTAACTTAGATTCACTAACTTTTAATGCCCAGGATATCTTCGGTAAGATATCATAAAGCCATCAATGCCCAGTAATTGAATGGAGAAGCCCTTCTCTAAGTCTGGAGGTCTGATTGAGCCAGGTATGATAAATAGCCTCCTGTGGCTGCACATGAATAGGGAACTTTCCACTATAAATCAGGCAGTAATCAATATTAACATGATCTTACTGATCACTGTTTACCTTCTTGCTAATGAAGGTTTCTGATCAAAGGAAATGTTTCTCACAATGTTACTGGCTCTTAACCAGATTTTTTTCTTGCTTATTTTGAGTGCTTCTTGAGGTTACTAGAAAGCAGTTCCATTCTGCTTCTAGTTGAATAGAAAGAATCTTGTCCAACATACTGTTTCAAGTGGAAGCTATAATACATAGAAGGCCTACCAAGACATAGTAAGGATTCTGCTGGATCATATTAAGGACTTGTGTATCCCAGACTTTGAATCATATAATGGTAACTAGATGCATTCAGAATGCTCACAAAAACAAACAAGTTTCTAGTATCTTTCTTTTGTTATCAGTTCCCAGCAGTATTAAAAATCTCTGCTTTCAAGTCAGGAGATATTATACAGCTATTAAATATAGTACAGTCTTGACACTTAATTAAGAGTTTTTTTAAAAAAAAACTCTAATTAATACAAACATCAGAACTGGATTCATTCCAATTTATGCTTTAAAATGATAGTAATGATCTTTGCTCATATATAAATCTATTGTGCTTATTTTCAAATTAGTAAGTATAGAGTTTCAGCCTATGAAGCAAAATATAACAATCTTTATACTTCGGTCCTGAAAAATGTTATACCCCATCATGTTTCTGTTTCCATCAGGCATCAAAAGATTTTTTTTTAAGCTAGTATTTGAATGGACCACTAAATTTTAGGGTGAGATTTCATGTGTCTTGGCTCCTCTCCAAGGCTGCTCTAATGAAGAATTGGTAAGAGATTTGCCAGTTCTTTACTCCATTTGGCTGAATCTGTAGAAAGATCATCAATTCATGGTTGAGCAACAAAAGAATGATTGACTTTCCAGTTAGTTTCCAAGCACATATTTTGGATTGGGATAAGACTAGCTAGGTATTTTCTTTTCTATAGTCCCAGTTATTACACAGAGGCCACTAGGCTTCTTCAGTAAAGTATCTCTCTCTCTCTCCCTCCCTCCCTCTCATTCTCTCTCTGTGTGTGTATATACCTAGGACAAACCTTCTCATTTATATGTAAAGTAGTCATTAGTCATAGTTCCATTCTCTCAGACTGCCTGATGTACAATCACATTTTGCAGTGGATGAATCTTTCCACACAGCTGCTCTGCTATGAATAATCCGTCACTGGGTTCATAAATCAGAAAAAAATCATGCTCCTCCTTTGCTTGATCCTTACCCAAAGTCATATATTTTACGTGAGGACAAGCTAAATATTCATGAGGTTTTAAAATGCCTCTTCTGGCTCTAAGAGACTTGTTGGGATTGTTTTTATGCTGTTGAATTGAGCTAGCTTTTTTTTCTCTTTGATCCCTTTTAAACTAAAGTAAAGAATTTAACTTTTTCTGTCATGGCAGTCTAGTTCATCTACTCCAGTTCTTCTAAACATTAAATGTATTCATTTATTTAATGTTCCTATATCATACATTAGTCTATGTTGGAAGGGCTAGTTTACTTTACTTTACTTTACTTGACAAGTGAGGCTACCATCTATTGTATACTTGCTACTCCAATTTCAAGTAAATATTCCTATATATTGCTGCCCATTATTACTAATATACCATAGAAGAGGGCAACTGAATATTTACCTATAAAGCATTTTTTAGTGTGGAGGTGGGAAATAATTTTATGGCAGTGAGGACAGACATTCCCCCCCCCACATGCACACAAACATATACATAATGCACAAAGTTAAATTATGATACATTCTTCTTACATTAGGAGTGAAAATCTCCATGAGTTTAGATAATTTGTTCCTATCCCTCTTCTGCTGTGGTAAAAACACTTTTAAAGAAATGTGCAAAGAAGAATAGCCATTGCAAGTGACTCAAATTACTAATTTGGATATACCATGAAAATTCTAAGGATTTCTTTAACTTGTTTTAAGAATTAGGTTATAAAAATGGCGCCAGACATTCAACCAGACTATTTCGTGTTTGATTCTGGCGTTAGTTTGATGACTAAGAGTTGTTTCATATTGGAGGGATAATAGACTGATTAGAATAATATTTTATCAAATATTTTAGTGTTCAGCTGACAATTGTTCTTGTTGAATTTTGTTCAAACCACTTTCTATTTATATTGAATACATCCAAGGGATGAGCATTTCTGATGAAGAATCTGAGGTAACATCTTAATGCAAAAATAATCAAGACAATGATTGATTATCATTGTCTTGATTATTTAATAATCAATTATTATCAATAATCAATCCATGACATGTATTTCCTCTGGGATGATTCTACTACTGCAATGGTCATCTTTTGTTTCAGCATTAAAATGACACAAGCTGTAAAGATAACTGAAAAATGGAATTGATAAAATTAATATTCA
This sequence comes from Arizona elegans, assembly GCA_022577455.1. Lineage (NCBI taxonomy): Eukaryota > Metazoa > Chordata > Lepidosauria > Squamata > Colubridae > Arizona > Arizona elegans. The sequence goes on along the minus strand of JAKOOJ010000005.1, from coordinate 49,234,412 downwards.
TAATAAACATATCTAAAACTGTTCCCAAATGTTCAGAGGTCTCTAAGCAAGCATCTATAAAATAAATAGTATATATATTGACATATGTAAATAAGAACAAATATTAAAAAAATAATTGTTATGTATGAAACTCAAGGATTTCTTGGAAGCTTATCAGAGATTCTTGAAGGAAATTGGTCTTGTTGGACAAGTTGATTTGCAGGAGAATAATTACAGACTTCCAGATAATGGACATACTGCATAAGATCTGGTGATCTTTCTTTCATTTTATTTTATAAGATGTGCCTTTATTTAGGTAATGATAAATAGTGGTATAATTTAAATCAGTATAAATATTAATGTTTATAATTTTGTGATTTACATTCTGAGAATATCATGAATTTTGTTTTATGCATTCAATTACTTATGTAATCAATGACATAATGAAATAATGAATTTTAAATTGTATGAGAATTGAAATATATGTTTATTTACTGATATATTATTTTCCATCCACTATGTCTTTTTTCACTTTCTTCTTTTATATAGTAATTTATTTTAGTCTTTAAATGGTTTTCTCTCTCCAAAGCTGAAAGGCAGTCATCCATATCATACCCCCAGGATCCCAGAATGGTAGAAAGCAAGGGATCCTCCTTGGAGGTACAGTAAATGCTTCCATCTTTACAACTGATGGTTGTGTTTCTTTTCTTACATTGTTTTCTTTCCAACCAGCATTCCCATTCCCACCTGCCATGTAGGAAAAACAAGCAGCCATCACTCTTGCTAAAGTGGGTAGAGCTAGTACAGTTTTGACAGACAGGAGATTTAGCACTCTGTCAAAACTTGATTTGGAGATAAGTGGTGGGGGCCCCTCCTGCTTTATCAAGAAGCTCTCATTCAGCTTGTGGCTCAAGTTTTGCATCCCATCTCATTTGTCTATCTGAAAGACCCACTCAGGCTTTTTTACTCTCTCTTGCTCTTCCATTTTCCCACCTCTTTGTTCTCTCCATTGGTCTCCTGTTGCTTTGTCACTCTTGCCTTCTCATATTCTCTCCATCACCACTCTCAGTCAGTAATATTTCTATCACATGTCTTCCTCTTCCTCATCTGTCACTCTGGCGTTGCTGGGTTTGGTTTTTCAAAAAGGTAGGTGGCACTATGACAAAGAACTAGGTGAGACTGAAAAAACAACTTAACCTAAAATTATATTTGTTGTCTGCATCGTTCTGTTGTTCCAGTTTTCAAAGATTGAGAGAGATTTTTTAAAAGTAAGTTAATGAGTAAATAAAATTTGAATTTAATTAATTATATGGTTTATGTGGTCACTCCCCATATAGTCAATAATTTTCAGAGTTTTGAAGATTCTAAGTACACATCCACATGTTTCAATGGTTACATACTGTTATGTAGGCCTTTTTTGGATAAGAGGCTTCATTTGGATTTTATGTCTGTTATGGTTACAACATATCTAGAATTAGTTGGCTTTGGCAAACAACAATAACAACAACCTACCACAGTCAGGTTTTTAAAAAAAGATTATGAGACTAGCCAGTGGTGGGGGGAAAATCAGAATAAGCACAATGAGTAATAAAGTCAGGATTGAGGAGATAATGAAATGACTTTTGAGCTTCTTTATAGCAATTGTAAATACAACTGCATAGTTACCTTTTTCTGTAAAGTTACATCATAACTCTCTTCTTTATATAATCTATTCCATCTATTCATCAAAGAATATTTAATTCATTTTTTTAATGTTGTACACAAGAAGTCCATAAAGGCTTTCCAATCAATTGATTGGAAAGAGACTAGGGTTTCTGGTCACTTCTTTATCCTTTTTCTTTCTTTTTTACTGTTTTCTCTTTTTTTCTTTTTGCACCTTAGCTTTCTCTTTTATTTCTTCCTTTTCCCCCTCCTCATTCTATTTTAGATTGTGTTAATTTTTGCTCTTTTTAAAAAAACTCTTAATAAAATTATATTTAAAAAAAGGTTTGAGGAAATAATGAATTATTTTTCTCTAAACCATCATCTATCTTCTCAATTTGTTCTTTCATAGTTATTGCCCTTTATTTAAAATGAGGAAAAGGAATCTAATTCTTTAATTGTGAAAAGAATAAACAGGTGGCTGATACTTGATCTCTCCTCTTGTCAAAGCCAAAATGACCATGGAGGGATGTTACCTCAGTGACCAGAACAAAGCCAAGATACACATAGCAGACAAAAGTAGCTCACAGAACCTGGGCAGTTCCAGATTCTTCTCTGTCATCACCTTAGTTGCTGCCAACCCACCAAAAATCAAATATCTGTGCCAAGAAATGTTGAAAACAACATGATACAACCTGTTAGCTGACCTTAGATAATAGATATGAGCAGAAGATTACATTATGAAGAAGCACCCTTAAATATTATTTTGCAAGGGTATTTTGAATTGCTGTATAGGGCTTATGTGGTTGTGTCTTTAATAATGTTTGTGTGGAAAAAAATGTTTGTGTGATAGTAATGCCAAACGTTAATTTGTAATACCATCTGAAACAAGAACATCCTGTAATACGGTGGGATTCCTTGGAAAATGCACCAAGGAGGGAAGAGCTCCACAATATTTGTCAGTTTTAAGATTCCTTGCAGCATTATAAATTAGCTTTAAAATATGCCTTTCAACTTTCTTTTAATCAATTAAGCTCTAATTTTCTGACAAGAAAAACAAATACAGTAGAACCTCTGGTCAATTTGGTCGTGACCCAAACCTAATTTTGGAAATTTGGCGCTTACAAAAAAAAAAAAATAGCGCGGAAGGGGAAATCGGCCATGGGGTGGTGGTGGTGGATTTTTTGGTCGGAACCCAATTTGGTCGTGGTCAGAAGTGTTTGTGACCAGAGGTTCTACTGTAACCTGCAGAAAATCTTATTGTCTTTAATTCTCCCAAAATAAAAATAGGCAGAGCTGATGTCTACAATTACCAGATCCTTAGGTGTAGATAGTTTTCTAAGTTAAACTAAAAAAAACCTCATACACAATAAAAAAAATAATCACAGATCTTTCATAATTGCTTCAACAACTCTGATGTCTCTATTTGTCAGTCATGCAGATGCCTCTCCTGATTAATCCAAGGATCCTCTGTGCTGTTACAGATGTTTATATGATCATTCCAGTACTAGAACACCTTAATTTATCTTGGACCGACAGTTACAGCTGCTTTTAGATTCTATAGCAAATATTCAACTCCTCAGGGAAACAGCAGGTGTTCTTATCTGGGGCCTGAAATTCTTAAGAGGACGGTATGATCAGAAAAGCACACAGTAAATATTTTTTTTTCCTGCTGCTACTATATTTCTACCATAAAATCTTCATTGTTATTTTAATAATTTTGTTAAATATATATCTCACCTTTCCATTAGAAGTTCAAAGCAATGTAAACAGTGCTTCCATCTTCCATTTTTCATTATAACTCTGAAAGATAGGTTAGACTGAGAAAAAGTTGTTAGTCATGAAATCGTGTCCGATCCATCATGACCCATGGATGTTCCTCCAGGCCTTCCTGTCTTCTACCATCCCCCGGAGTCCATTTAAGCTCATGATGACTGCTTCAGTAACTTCATCCAGCCACCTCATTGTCTATAGTCCCCTTCGTCTACTTTTTACCCTCAATCCAGGGTGAAATCCAGCAGGTTCTGACAGGTTCTGGAGAACCAGTAGTGGAAATTTTGAGCAGTTGGAGAACTGGTAGCGGAAATTTTGAGTAGTTCAGAGAACTGGCAAATACCACCTCTGGCTAGCCCCAGAGTGGGATGGGAATGGAGATTTTGCAATGTCCTTCCCCCAGGAGTGGGGTGGGAATGGAGATTTTGCAGTATCTTTCTCCTGCCATGCCCACCAAGCCACACTCACCAAGCCACACCTCGCTTAAGCCATGCTCACAGAACCAGTAGTAAACAAATTTGGATTTCACCACTGTCTCAATTGTTCCCAGCATTAGGCTCTTCTCCAGTGAGTCCTTCCTTCTCATTAGGTGGCCAAAGTATGAGAAAAAGTAAACTAAATTAATTCAATTAGCTTCTGTGGCTGATGCTGGACTTGAACCTACATATTCTGCTGCCAATCCAGCACCTTAACGATTGCACTATACCAAATAAATAAAACAACTTTCTAAATAAAATAACTTATTGACATACTGCTCAGTTAATCTGTTTAGCTTCTTGATTACATATCTGTTCGGTGTAATTTATAATTGGTATTTATAGTAATATCAGTTTTCTGCTGATAAGATTTTAGAATTGGAAAAAGATTCTTCAATTACACTAAATAATTTGTTGTGAGATTGTTTTGACCAAGAGGATTATGGTGAATTTTACAATATTACTTTGGAAGACTGAAGGCAACTCTGCAAAAAGTGGAGCCAATGACTGTGGTGGAATGGAAAGCATGTTCCCCAATCGATACTTGCTAAAGAGTACAGTTCTTTGAAATCAATCTGGGGAAAAAGAGGATTTGAGATTGCCCAAAGGTACTCCAGACAGTTGCTCCCTATGAAGACGCTGCAAGAAAATGGTGTGCAATAGGTTTAGAGCTCTGGGAGACAAGACAATTGCTAACCTGCTCAAACTATGGTCAGTACATCTGAAAGGATACAAAATTCACATTCTTCCTTTTCTTATCATTTTCAGAAATTGCTTGTTAAACTGCTTTTCAGCTATTAGAAACTTTTGGATTGACAAGTCTTTACAGCACCAGGTAGGTTTCCTTCAATCCTTAGCAAAAAAAAGTTTAAGAAATGTGGTGATTTTTTTTTTTAAATAAGCAGCAAAGGGGTATTACAACTTTGATTTTAAAAAGTTACAAACAGAGTAAGAGTTCAGATAAATTTAAAATATGATTTTGGAATTAATTATAAAGAATCTTTCTTGTGGAAAAATGCTTTTGTTTTGCATTTTTGTGAAAAAACATAGTAAGATAAGATTTTTAAAATTGGGACAGTAGAGCGAACTAAAGGTTACAATTAAAGGAGAAGAACACATGATTTTTTTTTATTTAGACTTCTATACCGCTTCATAGTGCTTTACAGCCCTCTCTAAGTGGTTTACAAAGTTAGCATATAGCATATTGCATAATAGCATATTGCATTAGCATTAGCATATTGCCCCCAACAATCTGGGTCCTCATTTTACCCACTTCGGAAGGATGGAAGGCTGAGTCAACCTTGAGCCGGTGAGGTTTGATCTGCTGATCTGCTGAACTAGCAGTCAGCTGCAGTACTGCACTCTAACCACTGCACCATCTCGGCTCTTTACTTACTCTTTACTAACAATTATAGAATAAAGCAAAATATTCTAACATTAGACATAATGAAGGATATTTTAGAAAGTAGGTTTAATATACAGAAGGATCGCAAGAGACTTGAACACTTGGCCTTATCGAACAAAATGAATTTCAGTAAAAAGTAAAGTTCTACATCAAATGCATAGGTGGGGTTTGGCTCAATAGCAGTAACTGTGAGAAGGATCTTGGAGTTCTAGTGACAATCATTTAAAAATGAGCCAGAAGTGAACTGCAGCTGCCAAAAAAGCCAACTCAGTCCCAGGCTGCATCAACAGAGGGATAAAACAAAGATCCTGTAAAGCATTAGTATCACTTTATAATGTCTTGGTAAGATCACACTTGAAATATTGCATCCAGTTTTGGCTACCATGATATATAACAGATGTTGAGATTTAGAAAGAGTGCAGGGAAGAGAACAATTAATCAGTGGAACAGCTTGCCTCCAGAAGTTGTGATGCTCCAAAACTGGAGGTTTTAAAGAAGAGATTGGACAATCATTTGTCTGAAATGGTGTAGGGTTTCCTGTTTGAGCAGGAGGTTGGACTGGGTCTCTTCCAACTCTTATTTTGTTCTGAAAGGGGCTTAGCTTGAAGTCCTAGTATAGATTCCTGGTAGGATATATGTTTCCCAAGTTTTTAGCGAGTTACTAATATTTCTAAACTTAATAGCTAATGTAGAAAAGGACATAAGCAAGAGAAAGATTTTTGGAGACTTCATAGGCTATTTATAAAGCTGTGGTACAGCCAGTGTCCTGGGGAAATTGGAACCTAAAATATGGGGGTGGGATGCCTAGTTGTAGACCCTGGATGTTGCTGTTTTCATTTTCTTTATTGACTAGCTCAACTTATCATTTTTCAGGTAATACCACCTACAGGCATCTGCAAATCTGAGTAGATGACCAAACAATTATTTGAACCACAAACAAAAAGAATGATTTATTCATGCAACTTTCTGGTTTTCACAACATGCTGAATCATAAACTAATGCCAGATTAGATTTATACAGCTGATTGGTGATGGAGACATTCTGCTAGAACCTTTAACCATCCAAAACCTTAAAGGGCACCCATCAGCACTTTGATTTTAGCCAGGGAGTGGATAGGAAACCAGACTTTTTGATATCACACCTTGCTTGTTTTATCCCTACTTCTTCAAGGAATAGCTGTGACTTTTCTCTGACTGACAGTACAGGATTAATTAATAGGATAAAAGAATCACTGAGGTATAAGGGACACTTTGGTTAACAAACTAATCCACAATTCTGTTTAAAAATCCAAATTAAAGCATTTCAAATTGAGTGTATTCCATCACATCCTTGGTAATTAGCTCTGCTGTTAATCTGGTGAATTAGGTTCCTGTTAAAAACTTTTAACAACATTCAGCTGGAATTTGCTTTCCTGTAACCTAAGACTCCTATTCCTCATGACTCTCCAAAGAAAACAGGTGAATGAGTAAAATGAGTACCAGTACACCACCAGTTATTTTGGGCAGGAGACTAAAATGGTTACAATTGGAAACAAGAGTCATGACAAAGGATTGCTATTGCAACATTTTATTTTTATTTTTTTTTTGCATATAGAGAGAAGATCGAAGTGAGTCCCTCTGTTTGTGTTGGTCTTGAGATGCTATTCAATAAGATGGGCTTCTGGTCCACTTGAGTTACTTGAGCCTCAGCAATTATTTGATGGTGGGTGTATGTGTGTTAAAAACAATCCTAACAACACACACAGTATTATATTGGAGTCACTTTTTATTGAACAGCTAATTAAAAATGTTAATTCCTTCACTAAATCCATATATCATGCTAAGCCACGGTATATTTAAGCTAATGCTCATTGAATAAACACAGCTGGTGTTGCACAACATATTAACATAGCTTATGTTTATACATCACAATGGCTGATCCATAAGAGGTGCTAAGCCAAATGCATTCTTTGGTAAGGGTTTAGTCACTGCAAGCCAATTCTGTTCAATGGTACAATTACATATACAGTGATGTATATATGTAATTATATATATAGAAAAGCCCAACATATTGTCCTAAAATTCAATTCACACAGTTTCGTTAAAAAACTTCAGTTTTCATTAGCCTTTTCTCTTTCGGAATAGGAAGATTAAACGTGAAATCTTCTCCTCCCCCACCTTTACCTATTTCAGCTACTGTACTCAAAGGATCGCACAGCCGCTTCTATGAGCCCCCACTTTTGTGCTCCATAAGAGGCGATTAGTGCAGCGTTTCCTCTCAAGCAGGGGTTGTTGGGAAGTGTAGTGTTTTGGACAGTCTCGGCTGCTTCTCAGGAGCTCCCGGGAACTACATTTCCCGTTTACAGGAGCCGGAGAACAACGGAGCTTTCTCTCTAACCGCGCTGGCTGCGGCCTTGCACTAAGCGAGAAAGAGAGAGGCTTGGGGGAGGGGCGGCGTTAGGCCCAAGGCCGGCTGAGGCCCGGAGCTGGCGGGGGAACGGCAGCTACACCAGAGGCGAATTGGCGAGGCTATGGATCCCGCCGAGGCTGTGGTACAAGAGAAAGCCCTGAAATTCATGGTAAGAAGGAAAAGAGTGGGGAGGGGATTGAAAGGAGAAAAGGGGGTTGGCAATGGCTGTGGCTGGTAATGGTAGTACCGTAGGAAGCCGAGGAGGATGGGGACTTGTGGAGAAGGAGAGATTTATACGGATTCACTAACAGTCATAAGGGCAACAGTTATCTTTTAAATGAATCCAGAGGAAAAAAAACAAACATTGGGAAATTGAGATTCTTACGGCATACTGAGAAAATAAAGGAAAGCAAGCAAATCGTAGGTTTGTCCATCATGTCCCCCCCCCCTTTCCATAGATGATCCTCGGTTATAGTGGGAAAGAAGTTCCCTGATTTGGGTTTTCTTTTTGTTTAGTTTTTTTTTTTTTTAATAACGGGTTTTATAGGAATCTGGACTGAAGGCCTGGCTTTTATAATGAAGGAGCCCAGAAGGCCAAGTTTTGGATCAGAACATTGTGAGGTACATGTTGGAAGATGGGATGGGATGGGATTTAGGAAAAATGAAAATGCTTGTTATTTTTTGAGGGGCTTGATTAGATTAGCACCTGAACAACACAGGTTAAGAAGCATTTTATACAAATGTTTTTTTTAAAAAAAAACATTAGCAAGCCAACTAAGATACAGAAGAATTTATGTAATCTTTGGTATCAAAGAGGTTTGCAATTTACAAAGTAGATCATGATAGAAGGACATTTTTATCAGTAAATGCTGAGTTCTGTTATAAATATTGTATGATAGAATGTTAGATTAGTTACATTGTATTGGAAAAAGATTCTATTTGTGAGAGGGTTTTTTAAAGGCTAGATACATGGTTGCTAAATGTAACCAAGGAGTATAATCTCTACTCTGATGTATATGTTTAAGGCTGTTATTCTATGATGAGCAGTCTTTGCTGCCTTTCCTTATTGCAACTTGATGTCATATGACAGCAAAAGCTATGAGGACATTCTTCTCTCTAGGTACACACAAATTGGTGAGTTTGTGTAGAAACTACTACATTTCCACCCTCATTCCCCTGAAAGCAAGATTGGTCTACCTCCAATCTTGTCATGTGTTGTAAGTAGAGTCATCTCTGAGTAGAAATTGTATCTAAAGCAATATACACTATACCTGATCCACCTTTCTTCCCTGTTGCCCTAAAGCAGGGGTCTGCAACCCGCGGCTCTGGAGTCACATGTGACTCTTTCATCCCTCTGCTACGGCTCCCTGTCACTCAAAATATGAGTCACAACCACCAATGTGCGACATCCACTGTCACGTGATTTATTGAGCTTTTCAACCCATCTTTTTTTTTTCAGAGTTCAAAATGTTTTTGAAACATTTTGAAATAAAAATTTGTTTTCTCTGTAGCAGTTCATTGATTTCATAAATGCAACACACTATCGTTTTTTTATACATAGCATAAAGGTAAAAAAATATATATATGCAGTGTTATCTTCATTTTAGATGTCAACAGAGTTTTGTGACTCCCAGTGTTTTCTTTTCTGTGGGTAACGGGTCCAAAAGGCTCTTTGAATGTTTAAGTTTGCCGACCCCTACCCTAAAGGCTTTCATCCTGCTTTCATTGATATGCCAAGAAATCTGCATTTCCCAGGCATCTCTTTTGGACCAGTCACACTCACAACCCAACTCAGCTCACAAAGTAGTTGTGCAAAAAAAGTTCTGAGAAAGGTAGCCCACCCAAACCAAAATGCTGATCAGTGGTTGGTCTGCCTGAATCATAAGCCTTGTATGGCAAAGCAATAGGCAATGTTTTAATTTCATGGGAGCCAGTGACATGTATTTTTCCTATAAAGCTTGCAGGTATTGCATGTTTCCTAGTTTTCATATTATACAATTTAAAGGTAATCTCTCAAAATTTGGGAGAAACAAGCTGTAAGGCAGTGGAATTATGGTGGGCAGTATGTACAGTCAGAAAACTGATCCTTGCAGGCATTGGAAAATTGTATGTTCTCATATTGAAAACAAGAGGGGAGAGCTAAGCCTCAATTTCAGAAAGTATAAAATAGCTGAATAAATTTACAGTGTTAAACTATTGCTGCTGTAGGGTGTGATTGATGAAAGACTGCCAGGGTATACATAAAAGTAGTTTTCAGTGTCACTATATTTGAAATTTGAGATTTGGAAGCTAAAATCTATTCTACTGCCTAGTCTAGTTAATACCTTTGAAGAGGCAAATAATAACTTCTAGCCAAAATGTTTTTTGTTACTCATGTTTGAGAATGTAACCTGTATTTATTGAAAGGACATGATATGAGTTTGGTAGTCTAGGATATACTTCCTTTATTGTTATATATTCATGTTATTGAATATGATATGTTTTCTCACACCTATGGTTATTGTATCTATCATCTGGACAAATAGACTAATGAGGGAAAAGATATTAGATACTTCTGCCCTTCATAAGAAACATTCCTGACCTACTTTCTTTTTTGGAATACCATTTTCCAGATAGATTTGGTCTATTCTTAAAAATACCTGTGTTTATCTTCATAAAACATTGAAAAATGTTTTTTTCTATGGGAAGAAGGACCTCTAAGTAATTTTTTGTGATTTAAAGCTAGAATTTTTTTTGGAAGATTGCAGATTCTACAATTAGTATATCTTTGGGTTTTGAAATGTTCTTAAAATCAAAGTTTTATATATTTCATCATTATTTGTATTGGCTATACTTGATCGGCACAATACTAATCAAAAGTTGATTTACCTAATAGTTAAAATCATTTAACAAGCAGCTACTCTACCCTTTCTTCTTTTGGTCCTTGGAAGACCACCAGGTGAAATCCATCTCTGATAAACCCTGAATTACCATTATAGCTTTATTTGTGAAGTTTTCCTGACAAGTCTTCACCAATTTATGGCATTGGATTTAAAAGATTTAGGGTATGACCATTTCTTGTTTTCTGATTATGCATACAATCATTGGTTAACTATTATTAGTAAAAATACTGGTCATTCAGCCTAAAGAGGAGCAGTCAACAACTAAAAGGCAAGATTAGTAAATGTGACTTGAACATTTTCAGATTTAGTTCTCTGCTTTTTCCTTTGAAAAACTTTCCAAGTATTAGTTGGAAGCACAACCTTTGTCTTTTCCACCTCTTGTGCTGCATTCTGGTGCTCTTATTTAAATGGGGCATAAATTGTTCCTTACTTTGATAGAATAATTTTGCCCCTGTTGGATGGCTATGAACACAGGCTGGTGAATGGAGATTTTCTGACCAACACTATGTTCCTCCCTTTTCCAGGATATTTGTGGTTATTGGGGAAGAAATGTTTTCCTCTGGAGGACAGCAGATCACTTTGACTACTTTGCCTAATTATACAGTGGGGGTGGAGCCAGATTGCTTCAACTCTTGCTTGGTTTTTGCCCAAATTGTTTGGGATACTGTAATCAGGAATGTGGAAAAGAGCAGATGGAGTCAGCAGTAAACTCATAAGCATCTTCAGTCAGCCAGTAGGGACTCAAGTGGTTTTTCCTCCTATCCCTCATTCTCTATGCTGCTTCTGGGCATTTTCACAGAGGTTCCCTGAATTTTAGAAACTGATAGTTGATCTTTTTTGCATGGGTGTGAATGCATCTGCTTGTGTATGGATCTTTTCAATGTCTCTCTCAACTGCAAACTGTAGAGGTCATAATATCTTTCTCTAGGAAGAAGACAAGTGTGATGAATGTTTCACGCAAGGAGAAAACTTTCATTCAGAGTTTGTGGGGAAGGAAAAAGTAAGAAAGCTAAAAGAAAGGAACAAAACTATTCTTGAACAGATAAAAGATAGCCAACCATCCTTGCTGTTACGTCTTCAAAAGAAACCTAACCGCTGGCTTTTTGGGGGTATTTGTCCAGGTGTTTGTATTGTAGATTGATTTGAGTTGCATCAAAATGTTTTTCAGAAGAGAATTCCTATTACAATGCAATGCCAAATGAAGTACTTTTCTTTTGATTCCAGGTATGTTGTATAAGCATAGGGATTGTTGGTCAAGAGAGCTACTCTATGCTTTCTGGTTTCTTGATCTTGCAGACTGTATGTAATATAAGGGTGCCACAAGCAATAATAAAAATACTGCATTAACAATAATACACTATTAAATCCTTTCAGGTTGGGCTATTTTAAGCAAATAGTTTCTTGACTAGTTATTATTGAGTATATATATTCTGTATAAACCAGCTTTAATCAGGATATAATTAAACATAAAATACTGAATAGTATCATATTGTAAGTAAAGGGTATTCTGAGGATGTAGGCTGGGCAGTTCCAGCTTTTCTACAATAAAATATATATTACTTATTTAGCATATGGGAATAAAAACTATAAAACGACTTGAAAAGATTTTCAGAGTTTATGCAAATATAAGAAAAATACCATAGATGGTTTGTATTTTCTGTAATTTAACCTGAATTGGGTCTTGGATCTTTGGTAATCTTTGGACACAGTCCCTATTCCATCTCCTTCATATTGAATCATTTTCAAGGAATCTCTTTATTAACTTTTCACTCTGATTAGTTGTTTGGCACCAATCCTTAGCATTATTAGTGATCACTATCATTGCCCTTCAAATATTTCTGAGGACCTTCCCAGTTACTCAGCTTATTTGGAAACAAATATTTTAGGTGAGCTTCATGGATTAGTTTATGATGTTACTGCCTTGAATACTAATACCCTCAAGGACATCCCTGTTGAAAACCTTTATTTCATCCATATTGCTGTATGCTGTAAATTATATATTATTTGTTAAGAGTTTTAGACAATCACAATTATATGGTATATGGCTTGTCTCATAAATGTCTTTAATGCTAATGATAGGTTAGGAGCTTCTCCAGTGGAGTTTTTATCTTTCCATGGACAGGAATTGGTTTATTAATCTTTCATGTCCATTCTTGGTGGATAAACTGTTTAACAAGCAAGAAAATGATCACTCAGCTTATTACATGCCATTGGCTTCAGAAATGACCTTGAATATCAATTACATAGATATTTCACAATTTTTCCCTATTTCTAGTTCAAATTTCTCTTACTTTACCACAGAATTTTAAAAAATATCTATATTTGTATATCTATAGCAAAATTATTGCAGACCAGGGTTAGAAATTCAGAAGGTCCTCTTCTGAATTGAAGTTAAAATTGATTAAGTTGCTAAAGTTATCTCAAGAACAAAACAAAGCATGCAGAATATGACTTTTTAAATTCTTATCAGTTCATTTACTAATTGTGGCCATAAACGATGTCTGTATGCAATGAAATAATATGTGGTGTCATTATACAGTTCATGTGTTTCTGTTCCACTTCAGGTTGTTTGTTTCAGTACATGCACTGCATATGCTCTGTCCTTGGTCATATGGCCAGGATAGAGATGGACTTAGAATGGAGCAATTGACAATGTTCTGAGATGCCTCCTAACTTCCTATTCCACAGGGTCTTTTTTTGGGGTGGGGGGAGATTTTTTAATGAAATATTTATTTTCTTCTGCTCCTAGCTAATTCAGTCCATTTTTAAACTCTGACTTTCTTTTGCATTCTTATCATACCAGATTTGTTCCTGCTCAGTTTAGTTTTTGGAGAATTGTCCTGCTGATGGAGTCCTTTTACATGATTTCTTTCATACATTATATTTGGTTAGGAAAAATAGAAACGTTTTTAGACATTTTAAGTGTTGCTGTATGTAGCCAGTAATTCTTACAGTAATAAAACTTTAAGAGACTATCTTTGTATACCAAGAGCAGTAAAATTAGTACTCTTCAGATGTTTTACATAATGAAGTCCTCAGCCAGCAGTTCTAAGTAATGTGAGCATTGTAATCCAAATCTATGAAAGTAGGTTTCCTTCATTTGGGCTGGCCTATATATGTAAGACTGCATTCAGAACTGCTTTGTCATGTTGCCCAGTATCCCCACAGACGAATTATTTCATTTCTGTCAGACTCCATGCCCCGCCTAATCTTATCCCCTATTTTGAAGATTCCTGAATATGAAACCTATATACACACACAGATACATGCTGTTTAATATATACTGATCACATTGTTTCCTTTCATGATAAGCAACAATGGGGCTGGGCCAGCTGGGCTGGCTTGAGTTAAATTTTAAATTGATTTTAAATTGGATTGTTTTAATTTACGGCCAAAATATTTAATTATTTTAAACTGTTTTTAAATTTTGTATGTCCTGCTTTTTACTTTGGCTGTTCACCGCCCTGAGTCCTATTTGGAGAAGGGCGGTATAGAAATTGAAACAAATAAATAAATAAACAATACTATGTATTGAAAAGGAGTTAAAAAATAAAGTGTGAACATGGTTACTTGTATCTATGATGCAGGTGGCATTTCTACTGACCATAAGATATTATACCTTTTAGTTCTGGCACATTTTGGTCAGTGTGCCCTAAATGTAATCAAAGTCCAGTGTTACCTCAAACATACTCGTGGTAATCTGTACAACAGCATTTCTTTAGATTAGCCCTTGCAAGGCAGTACAGGTAGGCCTCAATTTACAACAGTTCATTTAGTGACTGAAGTTACAATGGCATTGAAAAAATGATTTATGACCGTTTTTCACACATGACCATTGTAGTGCCCCGTGGTCATGTGATCAAAATTCAGATGCTTGGTAACTGTCTCATATTTATGACCATTGCAGTGTTCTGGGATCATGTGATCACCTGTTGCAACCTTCTGACAGGCAAAGTCAATGAGGCAGCCAGATTCACTTAGCAACTGTGTTATTAACTTAACAACTGCAGTGATTCACATAACAACTGTAGCAAGAAAGATTTTAAAATGGGGCAAAACTCACTTAACAAATGTTTTTGTTTCATGCAAAAAGTCTAGAAAGGGCTTCTAGTCAGCACTAAAGGAACTATATCCGTGATGGTGAATCTATGGCACGCATGCTCAAAGTGGCACACAAAGGCATGGCACCCAGCACGCGTGGCCTTGCCTATTTGTCTTCCAGGTTTCTGGTGGTCATGCGTGTGCAAGGATCAGCTGTCCTTTGTGTACACAGCAGCTGATCATTGAGCGCATGTACACTAGAGCCCGGAAGTTCAGCTTTTCCGGAGCGTGGCCCTGATGAGCACGCATGCGTGCAATGTTTCCGCACGATGGCAATGTTGCCATCACTATACTATATAATCTTTTCTCTTTTGAAAGAAGTTGATCATCAAGTTCCATCACCATTTTTAATCACAGGAAATTAATATGGAGCTTCACATTTTATAGAGACGATCTCATAAAATAAAAGGGATAAGTGTAGCTCAATATTCCACATGAAATTGTGTCCACTTTTTGTTTTTTTACTGAAAACTTCAAAGAAGTTAAGATGGTAGATATTATCCTGAAGAACTAAATGGAATGATAAGGAGCAACCTGAGCCATCAGGTTGCTTTTTGGCAAATTGATGTTTTATTACTGCAATGCCCGCTATGGCAACGATTCTGTATTTGTAGCCAAAATATATTCTCAGATCTGCCTACCAACTAGATGGATGGATATATGAAAAATATCTAATAACCATTAATGTATTTTGTAGTTGTTTGATCATTATGCATAGTTTTTATTTGGCAGGTGTCTATTTATTGTTAGGAATGTAAAGTTAGGTTCCATTGTTACGTATATAATCCTCCCTACACATTTGGTCTTTATCCAAATTCCTCCTTTTAACAATGTTGAAAAAGTGATAGGAATGGGGTTTTTATATCTCTGCTCAAATCTTATTAATCCAAACATTCATTTTATATTTCCCTTAGCTTGCATTTTTTCATATACATGCATACAAAGAAAGCCAGGAACATCATCTAAGAGAGTTGTGCAAACTTTGAAAAAAAGTTCCCATTATTTTTCATTATTCAAATAGAAATGCTTCTTATGTGTTCCTGAACATCTTTGAGCACATTTTTAAAGGATTATACAGCTATAATAATTATAGTGGATGCATCTTTCAGTATGTAAGCATCATGTGCATATTGGTTTCTTAAATGTATTTTTAAAGATGGATGCTTAACATTTTAGAACAGCTGTGCTCAGTATGTACACTATAAATCCAATAAACATTTCATAGTTAATCTGAAATATTTTATGTTGAAGTATTTAATTTAAGAAATCCATAAACCTAGAACAGTTCCTTAAGTTTGTTTTGAAATAAATTGCACCATAATTTGCAAGGATAGTATGGATGAGATTAATGTCCAATGTGTATTTTTGAGAAAAATTTCAAATTGCATGCATGATTCTTAAAAGCACAGAGGAATAAGCAGAAGTTTGAGTAAATAAAGTTCTAAAGTCCTCTATGTGTGACTGCATCAAAAATGAATTTCTTTTTCTTCCAAAGTAGCTTCAAATGGTTTTGCTAAATGTAGGAATGTTGTGATGATTATCTTTTTAATTAAAATGAGAAATCTTTGTTTAAAGTGGCATTCTTTTTTTTACGGCCTCTTACAGTCTCTATAACAATCATTTCTTAAGTCTGAATGTTTTTAATTCCAGGAATCCATTTATATAAAACTATGCTTAGACTTAATTAAAGAACAATTTCTTACAAAGCTTGTAAATAGCCAGGAAAAAGGGAAGGACAGAAAATAAAACTGACATTCATGCAAACAAACTGATTCTTACAAGGTATGTAATATGCTATAAAAATACAATAAAGCCTTTTTTTTAAATAAGAGTTCATATTTTCTGATCCTTGTTTTCAAAGGTATTTAAGAATGATATCAAAGTTCTGTGATTCAACATCTGTTTTCTTGAATCGGCCAGTAGCTACTTCAGGTTTCACATAATTAGCAGTGCACATAGCTAAACTACATTTGTTTAGATGTCTAATTAAAAATACCTTTGCAATTCATTATTAGATTTGTTTTGTCTTAGTTATGTCATATTTTGAATGCCTTTTTAAAAAAGACAGTGGTGGATAATTTAATTGGAAGACATGAATTATACTTCTTGGTTTCACATTTTTAATTTTGAATTGAAGGTTTTTAAGTAACCAAGTTAACAACAAAAATTCTTGAATTTCTATTAAAACCCCCAATAGCATCTTTCTTGAGGTTATTATCTCCTTTACCATTTCACAGACTTTAAATTCATGAATTTATGGAGGATCCTTAGATTCTTTTTTATCACTTTCTTCAAAAAGTGGAAAATATTTCTTGAAGAATCTAGCAGTCTAATATGATTTTAATTTGTAAATTAGATATCACAGTGATAATTTAGATGTGGGTATCTCTGAGTTTTGGAAGAGGGTAAATTTAGACGTTTATCATGCTGATAAGTCAAGTCTTTCTTGTGTTGTCAATTACTGGCATCAGATTAGTTTGTCAGTCTTGAGAATACTGTACTATGGTCCTTAATTTGGATGGCATTCTGGTCAAAGCAGGATGCAGTTAACCCATTTCTGTCATTAGTGCAGGTTTAGTGCTCTGTTATTAAACCACATCTGATAGTAGTGTTTGTGTATCTATAGCTAGGTTGATTAGTTGTCATCTTGAGTTAATCTGGAGCCATTGAGACTACATCACAGTATACATTGAGACTACATCACAGAGACTACACTGCATAGTGGCACAGTGGCTACAGTGTAATACTGCAAGCTACTTCTGCTGACTGCTGGTTGACTGCAATTTGGCAGTTCGAATCTCACCAGGCTCAAGGTTGATTCAGCCTTCCATCCTTCCGAGGTCAGTAAAATGAGGACCCAAATTGTTGGGGGCAATATGCTGACTCTGTAAACCACTTAGAGAGGGCTGTAAAGCACTGTAAAATGATATATAAGTCTAAATGCTAATGTTATGCTAGCTATAGATAAGTCTACAATTGTTAAAATACCACTATTTTTATAAATGCTCTCTAGTTTTTTACTCATAAGAAACTGAGAAAACAGAATGGTTGCACCTAGCCTTTCTATTTATTTTGTATGGTGGATATGAGTGGAATTTCTTCTTTTCCATGACCAGAATAGACTGGGCTATTGGAGAAAAGGAATGAGTGATATTGTTGTCTTCATTTCTGGCAGTCTATAGACCAGGTGAGTGCTAAAGTGCCAGATTGGTTTAAGCTGCATGACAATCATAATTTGATCAAGTAAATAACTATAACATGCTTTGATTAATAAACATAGTTGTCTTAATAGTCCATATACATATGTATTAACAATCTATATGTTCTATTAACATTTGTTCACCTGATTAAAAATATTTTGAAATATTTTATTTAGATTACAAGTAAAAATAGTAAAATGCCACAGTTGTAGTTCTAATGGGAGTACCATTCTTGTTCTCTATTTGGTTATTCCTGCAAACTTTAGGAAAGAGTAGGTTGTAAATATAGGCTGACAGTAGTGCTAAAGCAAACATTAGGGTGTCACAGTGCTTTGAGAATGAGTAAATGTCATATATTACTTGGTTATTTCTAGGAACACTTGCTGGAAACTGTAAACAGATCCATGTTTGTTTATGTCCACATAGATATATTGGTCTCTTGCACATTTGGGGAATTATGTTTTGGAGGGAACTTTTTCAGCTGTGTACAAGAATTGGCTCCCTACATCATAACTGAAAGGATGTTTTCCTTGCATTGAAGGTCTACTTACAAATCGGTTCCTCATTCTTTCAGAATTTATATAAAATTTAAATAATAAATGTTTTGTATCTTCGTTCTAAGGTTTGCAAATGGATTTTTATTCTTGTATTTGAGCTACAGTACAAAAGAAATGTAGGGATCAAGTTAACAATGTTTTGGAGGCTTTTGTTTCATTCGCTTCATTAACTATATGCAATTAGTAAAAAGCAAATGGTGAATTTGCTAACACATCATTGAAGTATTTAGCTTCTTGGATTGAGAAAAGTGGAATTAGTGCTCCATGCCCTCTTTTAGCATCTATAATATAGGCAATAGGAAGAATAGGTTGACCTTAATATTTGTTTCCACTAAATCGCCGCCTTGCAGCATTTAGTTTGTACTGAATGAAAAGCTTAATTTCACGCCCTGATTAGTGCTAGTATATGCAGGTGGATATTTATTTTATATGGCTAAGCGGGTCTTCCTTGGCAAATTATTCACCAGCCAGCAGCACTATAATTTCTCATGAGTAGTTAGTGCTAAATTATAGTTCTTGTTAAGAAGCAAATCAAAATAATACTGGATGCTAACCTTTTGACTAGGTAGGAATGATGGGAAGGCAAAGGCAATAGAGAGACAGCACAAGATTAGACTGAGGGAAAGTGAAGGTAATACAGGTAGTCTTTGATTTACAACCATTTATTTGGTGATCATTCAGACTTACAACGGCAATGAAAAAGTGATTTAGGATTGGTTTTCACACTGTTTTAGTGATTGTTGCAGCATCCCCACAGTCACATGCTCAAAATTCGGGCGCTTGACAATTAGCATGTACTTATGAGAGTTGCACTATTCTGAGGTCATGTGGTCACCATCGTAACCTTCACAGCCAGCTTCTGACAAGCAAAGTCAATGGGGAAAGTCAGATTTGCTTAATTAACTGAATGATTCACTTAACTTCAGTTATTTGCTTAAATGTGGCAAAAAGGTCATAAAATGGAGTAAAACTCACTTAAGAACTGTCTTGCTTAATAACAAATTTTGAGGTCAATTGTGGTTGTAAGTTGAGGACTATCTGTAGAGTTTTCTTTGTGTGTGAATGAAGAACCTGAAGAAGAACTGGAGTTCTTGAAAATCAGCACATAGATGCTTTGGGCAGTCTTTACGTTCATTGTTGTGTGGGATGGGAAAGTGATCAGTGATCCCAGAGTAATAGTTTATGTGAAGATTACCTGTGTCTTTTTATGACTGAATCTGTGAGAGAATGCTTCTATTTCTTTATTCCAATATATCATTATGTTTTGTTTTATAGCTGGATGGGTGGATGGATGGATGGATAGATAGATAGATAGATAGATAGATAGATAGATAGATAGATAGATAGATAGATTAAGGGAGTATTTTTGTTACAGGTTACTGTAAAGTAAATTTGCATTAGAATTATAAAAGAGGTGGATTTTATACTTTTATTAGAGGTAAGCGAAATGCGAATAAGAGTGTACAAACTTTTGACTTTGTAATTCTTCATCAGGCTAGCTGATACAAAAAGAAAGGGTTGGGAGAAGAAAAATAAAGGTCTGATCCTAGTCAGAAATCTTTATACATCACATAAGGTAAGAAACAAATCTGAATTATAGTGAACCTGTTCAGTTTTCAGAAATGGGAAGGGAGGGGATTATGCTTGCTATTTTGCTAGTAAATGCTGTGTAATTTGAAACAGATACTGAGGTATAAAATCAATTCTCCATAGTGTAGAAATGGGAGGTGCCAGTCTGGGTATTCCTTGCTCTAGCTCTATGTCCTGAGCTGAAAAATTCTGAAGATCCGCCTCCCTGGTGACGTCTCTCCAGTTTTTTTCAGCTCAGCACAGCTCATGGTTGCAGGTTTTAGCTCCTGAGCTTTGAGCCAGAGTAAAAATTGTTTGATTTTCCCTGGATTTACTTTATTTTCTTTATTTCTTTATTTTCCTTTACTTGTCTTGGAAAGCTGCTGCTGTTTTCTGCTCAGCTGTGGCTGGAATTTCAGGTACTGGTTAAGGGGAGTTCTCCAGTGCCTGGATGAAGTGGGGAGGGCGGCTGCTGTTCCCCCCCCATCTTCCCCTTCCGCTGGGCGGCGGTGGAGGGCTAGCCGGCTGGCTTTCGCCCCGGTCCCTTCAAATCGACTTCTGAAGCCTCTAGGGCTTCCAAAAAGGCCGCAGGAGCCGCGTGCGCCATTTTGCCATGCCGCGGCGTCCCTTTTGATCACCGCTCGTCAGCTGTGCAGCGGAGCGGCGTTTTTTTGCCCTTTTCGTTTGTTGGAGACGAGCTGCAGCCCCACCAGCTCAGAATTGGCTGGTGGGCTCAATAAAGGCATGGCGGAGGGGTGTTGGCCTGGAGCAGGGCCATGCTACACCCTTGATTGTGATGGCGGCCTGTAAGTCGCGGCGGCCTTCGTCCCTGCGCAATTTGGGCGCGAATTGGCTCAGGCGGCTTTGCTCCCCTGGCAGCCTTTGGGCACCATGTCTGCTGTTTTTTTTTTTTTTTCTATTGGTGAAGCAGAGGAGAGTGAGAGTGGATTTTTTTGACCAGTGTAATTTCTATCTGCGGGTTTGCTGGCCGGCCTGACCTAATACTGCTCCTGATATTCAGAAGGGCCTTTATTTAAACTGCGTCAGTTGATGAGCGGCCATTTTGAGACCCGGGAGCCATTTTGTTTTTCAATTCAAGGCCTGTTTTATTTATTTATTTATTTATTTATTTATTTATTTATTTTTATCTCCTTTGTTATCTATTTGCAGAGTCTTTGGAATCTAATTTTCTCTGTATTGCCAACTGACTTAATATCATGGAGGATGCTGACAGGCAATCATCCTTCTCTGCTGAGGGCTCCTGGTCTCCTCCACCTGACAAGGGCAGAGCTTCTCGGCCTCGAACTGCCAGCATTGCTGCAGCTAATAAAATTAAGGCCAAGGCTAGAGCTCGGCCCGGGCGTTCCAAGGCTGAGGAAAAGACAGCTCAAGTTAGACAACGTGCCTTGGATAGAGAATTTGCAAAGGCTGCTGCCATTAATACGGCTGCTGACTCCTCTCAAGCCTCTGTGCCTGTACCTCAGACATCAGTTCAGACTGTGGAATGTTCTGCCCCTCAGACTGCCCATTCCCCCACCTTGGCTGGGCCATCCAGGGCATGGTCTCCAGAGTTGCAGGTCGAGCCCCATCAGCGCCCAGGGCCTTCTGGGGCCAACAGACGTCCTGAGGCCACCTATACCCCCACTGCGGCTGGCCTTCGTCAGGATGAAGGGGGGGAACTGGATGTGCAGAATTCCATGAAGTCCTGGGTGGAGCAGGCAATTAGGCAGGGAATTGCAGAGGGGATGCAACTTCAGTCACAGATGTTTGCCCAAATGTATGCCCTTAGACCTGAGGTGGAGCCCCAGGGCTTTATTGCCCCTTCTGAGGATTATCATGGGCAGGTTTCCCCTTCTCCTTCTGAACTAGTTGACTATGCAGAAGACTGTCTGGAGGAAGGAGAGATTTCGGATGGGGATCAGATGCAGCCACCTAGACCCACCTTCAAGGGCTTATTTAACCCCGCTCTTTTGAAACCACTTCTGACAAAGGCCAGGGCCACTGCTCGATTGGGCCCTGACCCAGCCCTCTCTGGTACCTCGGGTACTGGAGAACAAGATGATTATCTTTTTACAGAGCAGGCAGTGGAGGCAGATACTATTCCTATTCCGGGAATGTTTCTGGACATGATCCGTAGACAGTGGGCGGCTCCAGCTCTCCCCTCCAGGGCGTCAGGGCTGGACAATCAGTTGTTTACGGTGGATGCAGACATGCTTGCGTTGTTGGAGGTTCCAAAGGTGGACGCTCCGGTGGCGGCTCTCACATCTTCTTCTGTTTTACCACCTGATGCAGAGGACGCTCTAAAGGCTGAAGATAGGCGAGAGGAGACGGCACTTCGTCGTGCGCACCAGGCGGACGCCTGGGCTGTAAGGGCTTCTTCGGCAGCATCCTTTCTCACCAGAGCGTCGGTCAGATGGCTCCGCCAGCTTCAAGGCCATCTGGCACCAGATGATGTTCGGGCCCACCAAGACCTTTCTAAGATTTTGGCTGCAGCTGAATACACGGCGGACGCTACCTTGGCAGCTGCCAGGTTCTCGGCCAGGGCCATGGCTTCGTCAGTCACTGCTAGACGTATGCTCTGGCTGCGTCATTGGCGAATGGACGGGAAGAACAAGTGGAAGTTGGCTTCCGCTCCCTTTGGGGGGGGGTTTCTTTTTGGGCAAGCCTTAGATCCCCTACTTATCGAGACCAGGGATAAGAGGAAGGTCCTCCCGTCCCAGAGTAGGCGAACGGACTTCCGTTCATCCCCTTACTATAGGCGGCCCTCCTTCCGCCAGGGGGGAGCCGGGCCAGGCTTTCCCCGTCAGCAAAGGCCATTTCACTTCTCCAGATCTAGTTATCAGGCAGATAGGCCAGCCTTTTCCCGGGGTCGACAACAGTCATCCAACAAGCCCTTCAGGGGCTCCAGCGGTAGAGGGGCCAGGAGATCCAAGTGACTATCCATCGCTGGACCCTCTTGGGGGCAGGCTTGGTCTGTTTGCGGACCGCTGGGACGACCTAACTACAGACAATTGGGTGAGGGAGACAGTAAGAGCAGGGCTCTCCCTCGAATTCCTTTCACCCCCTCCGAGGCATTTCCTCCACTGCCCCGTTTCTGGAGACCCATTCAGGCGGGAACTCATGGAGTCGGCTATCCAGCATTTGCTGGATATCAGGGCCATTCAGCCGGTTCCACTGGGACAGTGGGGGCGCGGGTTCTACTCCATCCTCTTTGTCATCCCAAAGGCCTCGGGAGGGTGGAGGGCAATTCTAAATTTGAAAGGCCTCAACAAGTTCATCGTCTACAAGAGGTTCAAAATGCACTCCCTGCATTCCATTTTAGCCGGGATCAGGGAGGGAGACTTCCTAGCCTCCATAGATTTGACCGAAGCCTACCTCCACATACCAATTCGGCCGGAGCATCGTCAATACCTGAGGTTTTGCTATTCAGGCCGTCACTACCAATATCTTGCCCTGCCGTTCGGGCTGGCTTCCGCCCCCCGGACGTTTACCAAGATTCTCTCTGTTTTGGCGGCATATCTCAGGTCTCTTCCTATCAGAATTCAATGTTACCTCGACGATCTGCTCATTCAAGGGTCCTCCCAGCGGCGAGTAGAACAGGACCTGACCACGACAATTCAGGTATTGAGGGAACACGGTTTTTCGGTGAATCTGGCGAAGTGTCATCTCATGCCTTCTACAAGGTTAGTCCACCTAGGGGCCCTGATAGACACGCTAACGGGGCAGGTCTTCTTGTCCCCGGACAGACAGGACAGTATCAGGGCGCTAATTCAGTCTCTTCGGGGGACCAGGACAGTTCAGGTAGCCCTACTATCCCAATTGTTGGGAAAAATGATATCCTGTATGAACATAGTTCCCTGGGCCAGGTTCCATGCGAGACCACTACAGTGGTTCTTGCTCCCCTTTCAGAGGGCAGGAACGAGCTCGTCCAGGGTCAGAGTTCAGGTCCCCCCACAGGTCCTACAGTCCCTAACCTGGTGGACGTCAGGGGCCATCCAGAAGGGATGCTTCTTCAGGGAACCCCACAGGGTGGTAGTAACGTCGGATGCCAGCCTGATGGGCTGGGGGGGGCATTGCGGGTCTCAGGTGGCCCAGGGCCGCTGGTCCCACCAAGAACTATCCCATCAGATCAATTGGTTGGAGCTCCGGGCGGCCCGTCTGTCTCTTCAGACCTTTCTTCCGCAGGTGAGGGGGCAGCATGTGCTCCTTCTCACAGACAATACGACGACGAAAGCCCATATCAACAGGCAAGGGGGGACTCGTTCCGGGCCTCTGATGCGAGAGGCGGAGAACCTTTGCCTTTGGGCAGAGACTCACCTTTTATCCCTGACAGCGGACTACATCGCAGGGACGGACAACATAGAGGCCGACTGGCTGAGCCGAGCCATGGTGGACCCCTCGGAGTGGAGACTCCATCCCAACTTGTTTGCGGAGGTAGTCGACCGGTTCAGTCGCCCGGTAGTGGACCTCTTCGCCTCCCCAGCGAACACTCAACTTCCCCTTTTCTTCTCCCGATTTCCTGCCCCGGGAGCGGCAGGGGTGGACGCCCTGCGGACCCCGTGGCCCAAGGGCCTCCTTTATGCTTTCCCTCCCCTACCCCTTATCCCAGCCGTCATTCGGAAGTTGCTGCTGGAGGGGGCGGAACTGGTGTTAGTGGCCCCTCATTGGCCCAGACGTCCTTGGTTCGCCGACCTGATCGACCTGTCGGTCGCCCATCCCTGGCGGATTCCCCCGGACAGAGTCACGCTCAGCCAGGGCCCAGTTCTGCATCCGGACCCACAGAGACTGCAGCTAGCCGTTTGGAGGTTGAGCGGGGCCTCTTAAGACGGGAGAAATTTCCGACTAGGGTCATCAGGACTATGCAGGCGGCCAGGCGGCCTTCCACCACGAGAATTTATGAGGCAACGTGGAACAGGTTTGCTGGGTGGTGTGCCTCCAGGCAGTTGAGCCCGACTTCGGCATCGGTGGTGGAGGTGCTGGAGTTCCTACAGGACGGGTTAGACATGGGACTTTCCACTAACACTCTTCGACGACAGGTGGCTGCGCTAGGCACTGTCTTGACTTTTAGGAAGTGGGGCTCCCTCGCTAACCATCCGAGGGTGAAGATTTTTCTGCGGGGGGCGGCTAATTTAAAACCACCTCCTCTTCACCGTTACCCCACTTGGGACCTCGCTAAGGTTCTCCAGGCCTTGACAAAGACACCTTTCGAACCTTTAAAGGAGACTAGTCTCCGTCTCCTATCATGTAAGGTAGCCTTCCTTGTGGCCGTCACGTCGGCCCGACGGATCTCAGAGTTGGCGGCTTTATCGGTGCGGAAAGACCTGTGCATTTTTCACCACAACAGGGTGGTTCTGCGGTTGGACCCTGCCTTTCTTCCTAAGGTCAACTCCTTGTTCCACCGAGCACAGGAGTTGGTCCTGCCTGACTTCTGCCCTCGGCCTAGGCATGCCTTGGAGCAGACCTGGCACACACTGGATGTGAGGAGGGCCCTCCGCATTTACATTTTTAGAACCTCTTCTTTCCGGAAGACGGAGGCACTCTTTGTCTCGTTTCAGCCGTCGACTCTTGGCCACAGGGTGACCTCTTCCACGGTGGGACGCTGGCTTAGGACATGCATTTCATCGGCTTACGAGCTCCAGGCTCTCCCTGTACCTCAGGGGATTACTGCCCACTCTACCCGCAGCGCTGCCACGACGGCGGCTTGGTCTACGCAGGCGTCAGTGGAAGACATTTGTAGGGCGGCCACGTGGACTTCTCCCACTCCCTTCATCCGTCACTATAGACTTGACTCCTTCGCTTCGGCAGAGGCAGCCTTTGGGAGAAGAGTTCTGCAGCGGGTTCTTGAAGATCCGGGGTCGTCGGCCCAGGACAGCTCCCACCCTTAGGGCTGGCCGGTCTTTGGTATATCCCAGACTGGCACCTCCCATTTCTACACTATGGAGAAGGGACGTTGGTCTTACCGTGATACGTTCCTTCTCGTAGTGTAAAATGGGAGGTGCCAGCCCCACCCTGTCTGTGGCTGCCTGGACCGGCTTCCCTGGTGGAGCATGTTGTTTCTATCTTTCAGACTGCGTACCTTTTGCATGGACTGCGTGACATTCGCTTTGGCTTCGCTGGCAAAAACTGGAGAGACGTCACCAGGGAGGCGGATCTTCAGAATTTTTCAGCTCAGGACATAGAGCTAGAGCAAGGAATACCCAGACTGGCACCTCCCATTTTACACTACGAGAAGGAACGTATCACGGTAAGACCAACGTCCCTTTTCTCTCCTTTTCTCTCTTCCTCTCCCTCCCCTCAATCTTATGCACTAAAATATTGTTTCCTAATAATTGTATAATATGTCACCTCTCCAAGATAAATCTAAACAGCAAACCTCATGGTTGTGACACAGCTTTTTCTTCCTTGGGTTTTGAATCTTTAGCCTGCTGAAAAGTAGTGAGAACTCAGAGAAATTGTGGAATGTTGGTTACTTGCAAGCAAGTATTGCCCAACTATGGAGTTGTGTTATTTTTGTTTTAATGAACCAGAGTTAACATTCATATATTGTTTCAAGCATTGTAATATTATATTGTTATGCAGCTAGTTTTCCACCTTAATTAAAAGTACTTCTGTTTCTTGTGCAACCAATCATTCTCTAGATACCTTTGCAAAACATATTTTCTCTATGTGGGACCGTTTTTTAAAAGGCTATTGTAACTACAGCTAATCTAGGCACAACTGGAACAAAGCCAATCTGGGCGGTCATTGGGACTGGCGAGATTTAATCTTCTGAGCTTTCGGACCCATGCTGGAGCCCATCTTCAGGGAACTTCTCTCTCACTAGAATGTGAGAGACTGACTCAGATTGGATCCTGAAACATTATCCTGGGACATGTATATTCGCCTTCATTCATAACTGGTAAAGTCCACTTTGTGGGGAATTCAATCAAGCACTTGGCATTTGTCAAAGATAATTCTTTCAGAGATTTTCGTACGGATTTTCTTAAACATTCCAGATATTGGACATGATAATGTATATGCTGCAGAACAGAATATTCCTTTTAGCTTAATCTTTACCTTTTGACCATGTAGCCTGTCCTGACTGGTGTAATTAAGATCCATATCTTTTCACATATTTATAAGACATTACTAAATAAGCAGTTTTAGGGAACCTGGGGCAGCCATTTAGATTTCCCACTTTAATAAATGCAAACAATACCACCCAATTCTCACTTTTTCTCAGACCTAGTTTTTATCATTGGCAGTCACAACCATATAATTAAAGACACCAACAAATGGAAAATGGGATGGAACATGCAGAATCCTTTATACACTCCACAGAAGTAGGACAAGCAACACATAAGTTAGTTAATAGAAGATATTATTGCTTATTTTCCTGTGCGCTGCTCCCACTATCCATGGATGGGTTAATGCTTCAGCCTTTGGCAAACAACTGAGTGTTCTTTTAAGGCAAAAAAAAAACGCCCCAAGGGACTTCCCCTTTTCCCCACTGTCTAGCCACACCCCCAGTCCCATGATACCCCAGTCTTCGCTCAGTTGTTTGGCAACGCTGAAGTGTTCTCCGGGAGTTCCTGCCTTTGAGGTATTGTTCCCTTATTTCTGTGTGTTTTCCCTTTCAGTTTCCTTTCACCCTCCCTCAGGGACACTTAGGATTTTATTTTATTTTTGAGTATCTCTTTTCCCCGGGGTTTCTTTTCATCAAATTTTTTTATTTTCTTTTGAACCGCTGCTTGCTGTGGCAGCGCTGATCAGCTGGGCGCCGGATCGGAAAGCCGAGCCACCCATGCATCACAGTCTCACTCGGCGCCAAGTTCAAACCTGCTAGAAGCCTCGCCGAAGCAGCCAGCAGCCGCACGGGGTGAAGAGAAGGGCGAGCGGCTCGGATTCACGCCGCTCGCGCCGAACGGGGCAGTGTGCAGTTGCGGTTTGCCCAGTTAGCCCTGCCAGCCGCCGCCACGCTACAGGAAAGCCCCGTTCCGAGTGGCAAATAGGCACGGCAGCTGGCTGGACCCTCGGGCCTCCAGCATAAGACCGTCGCCGGCGGAGGGCACCCGAGCCCAGCACCACGTGGCGCCTGCCATCTTGGAATCCACGCGGGCTGCCATCTTGGGGCAGAGGCTTCCATTGGCGCATAGAAGCTCTGCTACACTCTCCCTCTAGGGCGGTACTGCCACATTAAAGGTTAGCTGGTGAGACCGTCGGGCTCTCAGCTGCCTTCTCTCGACTTACGGGGCGGAGCGGTCAAGCCTCACCAGTAACAACACCTGACGGGGACATTGCTGGCACGAGCGGAGAGGGGTGGTCTTGCTCTCAACAACTCGCCATGTCTGACCCCCCTTTCTCCTCAGACTCAGAACTGGATTTGAGCCCACCTCGCAAGGGGGCCAAGTCCTCCAAGAAGAGTGCCCGGAAGCGGTCTGAAGGTACCGACCGCAAATCCAAATCCGGAAAAGGGCTGACCTTCCAGGACAAGGACGCCCAAAGACGCCATCAGGCGCTTTAGAGGCAGTGCGCTAAGGCCCAAAGGGCACTGGAGTTGTCACCCACCAGGGAGCCAAGACCAGAGAGCGCTGTGGCTCCCATGCCTAGGGAGTCAGACCCAGCACTGGCCACCTGGACAGAGTTGGCCCAGACCCTGGCGACCCCGACGATAACAGAGAGAGGGACCCAACAGGATGGAACTCCCACCCCTGCCCGAATGGACCGGCACCCTTCTCTCTGGCAGGTCCGTCCCTCGGCCCAAGTCCGGGCGCAGGAGCGCAAGGGGCACAGCCACCGCCCGCACAGCTGGATTTCCAAGCCATGTTCTCCACGGCATTGTCATCCTTCCTAGCCGCCAGTTGGCAGCAGGCGGTACCACCTCCTCAGCCGGCACAGGTCCAGGGACCACACCAACAGGCCCAGAACAAGACCCACGCTCCCCCAGCACTAGAATCCTTCTCCGAGGAGTCAGACCAAGCAGACGAGGCCCCTGAGGACGTTGAATTCTCAGAAGACGAAGGGCTCAACCCGGACACACTAGCCTTCACCGGGCTCTTTCGACCGTCACTATTTAGGTCACTCCTCCACAAGGCGAGACTCACAACTAACCTGGGAGTACTGGGGGAGGTAAATCCAACCCCTCCTTCTACAGCGGGGCCCCACGATGCCCTCTTCAAGTCATCCAAACAAGAGAAGGACTGCAACCCCTGTCCTCAACTATTTACTGATGTCATCCAAAACGCCTGGGGGCAGCCAGCCTCTCAAACTACACCAAGTAGCCTAGACAAGAAACTTTACTGCTCGGCCCCTGAACTAGAGGACCTGCTACTCCTCCCGACTGTGGACCAGCCAGTCTCAGTGCTCTCATCCCCATCATTAGTTTCCACAGAGGCACTGGATGGGCTCAAAGCAGAGGAGAAGAGGATGGAGTGGGCCTTCCGTAAGGGACATCAGGCAGTGGCTTGGGCAATCAGAACATCCACAGCCACGTCCTTCTTCAATAGAGCAGCCCTCATCTGGCTATGCCAGATGCAAGAAAGGCTCCCTCCAGAGGACACCAGGCTGCATCAAGACATCAATAAGATTATAGCAGCCACCGAGTACGCTTCTGATGCCTCCCTGAACTCGGCGAAGTTTGCCTCAAGGGCCCTGGCCTCCACCGTTACGGCTAGGAGGCTCTTCTGGCTCCGTCCCTGGAAAGCGGACCTCAAAGCTAAATGGAAGTTGGCCGCGGCTCCCTACAAGGCTCCAAACCTCTTTGGAGCAGCCCTGGATCCTGTCCTAGTCGGGGGACAAGGACAAGAGGAAGATATTGCCATCGTCCTACCACCGCCACGAGCGGAGGTACTCACCATATCCAGTCCAACAGCCCTTTCACCCCGGCTCAGGGCCCAGGGGGTCCTTCTTGGAATGCTCCAATTACATGGGAGGCAACAGATCACAAGACAGACAACACCCCTGAGACCGGGGCAGGAATCAGCAATCCAGGAGACCCTTCCGGGGGGCAGGCTTCAAACCCACCAGGAGGGGCAAGTGACTCCAGGACCGAGGGCCCATAGGGGGAAGACTGCCACCAGCAATGGGCCTGGTCGACATCGGACTCGTGGGTAAGGCGCACCATCCCATTTGGACTATCAATAGAATTTGCAGGTGCGCCGCCTCAGCGCTTTGTGCGGTGCCCTGTCCCACAGTCCCCCGAGCTGCAGACCTTAATGTTACAAGAACTGACCCACCTCCAGGAGGTCAGAGCTATAGAGACAGTACCACTGGTCCAACAGGGCTCCGGGTTTTACTCAAGCCTATTCCTCGTCCCGAAGAACTCGGGGGGATGGAGGGCCATCCTGAACCTGAAAAAGCTGAATCTGTTTGTGCGATACCACAAGTTCAAAATGCACTTGCTACAGTCAATCCTAACGGGAGTGATACGGGGGGACCTCCTCCAGTCAGTCGATCTTCGGGAGGCCTACCTTCACGTCCCCATTCACCCAGACCACAGACAGTTCCTGATGTTCGAGTATGGCGGTCAGCACTTTCAGTACCGGGCTATGCCCTTCGGACTGTCGTCGGCACCCCGCACCTTCACCAAACTGGTGGCGGTGGTGGCAGCCAATCTTCGAGCCATCCCGGTCCGAGTCCTCTGTTACTTAGACGACATCTTGATACTCTTGTCAACTCACAACCAGGCAGTCAGAGACCGTCACCTAGTCCTCGAGACGTTCCAAACCCACGGGTTCACAATCAACCTCGAGAAAAGTCACCTCCATCCCTCCACTCAGATCCTACACCTGGGGGCTGTGATAGATTCCACCAGAGGTCAGGTCTTCCTATCGCCGGACAGGGTCCAGAGTCTCCAGCAACTGGCCCTCCGAATCTGGACAGGGAGGAAGGCCACCCTCCTACAACTATCATGCCTGCTGGGGAAAATGGTTTCCTGTTTCGGCATCGTTCCGTGGGCACGCAAACACTCGAGGGCCCTCCAATGGTACCTGCTCCCCTTCCAACGCTTGGGGAGGGCAAATTCGAAGCACAAAGTTCCCCTCACTCCCAAGGTGAGACTCTCCCTCAAATGGTGGACATCCAGAGCACTCTCCAAGGGTTCAGAGTTCCTAGACCCGGACAGACTGATCCTCACCACGGATGCAAGTCTTCGGGGGTGGGGAGCACACCTGCACAACGGGGTGGCACAGGGCCAGTGGTCCAGGTCCGAACAACGCAACAGCATCAACCTGCTGGAACTCCAGGCGATCAGATTAGCCCTGCGCCACTTCCAGACCACGGTGCAGGGCCGGCACGTGCTGGTCCTGACGGACAACATCTCGGCCAAGGCACACGTGAACAGAGAGGGAGGCACAAGATCTCGCACCCTGATGCTGGAATCAGAGGCCCTATTCGAGTGGGTGGAGAAACACCTGCTATCGATCAAGGCAGACCACATTTCAGGGTCGGCCAACGCAAGAGCAGACTGGCTCAGTCGAACAACGATAGATTAGGCGGAATGGCAGCTCCACCCCCGCCTCTTCAGCAAACTCACTGCCAGGTTCGGGAGACCAGTGGTGGACCTGTTTGCGTCTCCAACCAATGCCCAGCTCCCTCGATTCGTGTCACGCTACCCGATGCCACAAGCAGAGGACCATGACGCCCTACACTGCAAGTGGCCAGCAGGCCTTCTTTATGCATTTCCGCCAATCCCGTTGATTTCACGCCTGGTTCGAAAGTTGCTGGCAGAGAGGGCCAATCTACTCCTGGTGGCCCCAAACTGGCCTCGAAGGCCGTGGTTCGCCGACCTGGTGGCCCTGTCAGTAGAACAGCCGTGGGTGATCCCGCCACACCAGGTGGTACTGTGCCAGGGTGAGGTCAATCATCCAGAACCTCAGTGGCTCCAATTAGCTGTCTGGCACTTGAGCGGGTCATCCTGAAGAAGGACAACTTACCTGATAGCATCGTCAGCACCATTCAGGCAGCCAGGCACCCGTCAACAACTCGTATTTACGAGGCATCATGGAAGGCCTTCTGCAACTGGAGTTCTGGTCATCACGTGGACCCCACCACGGCAACAATTCAAGACATTTTAAGTTTCCTACAGGCCGGGTTAGACAAAGGGCTGGCCCCTGCTACCCTAAGGCGTCAGGCTGCAGCCTTATCAACAGTCATATCATGTGCACCATACCAGACTCTATCACATCATCCATGTATCAGAGGGTTCCTTCACGGGGCTACGAACCTGCGCACACCGGCGGTGCACCGTTACCCAACCTGGGACCTGTCCCTAGTCTTACGGGCCCTGACAGGCCCTCCCTTCGAACCTCTGGACTCCGCCAGCCTGAAACACTTGACCATCAAGGTGACCTTTCTACTAGCGATCACCTCAGCAAGGCGAGTCTCAGAGTTAGTGGCTATTTACATTCTTAGGGACCTCTGCATTTTCAGAGAGTCCTCGGTAGTTCTCCGTCTAAACCCAAACTTCATCCCAAAAGTGAACTCCTGGTTCCACCAGGCACAGGAACTTACCCTGCTGGACTTCTGCCCATCGCCAAAATACCACAGGGAGAGACGGTGGCACACCCTGGATGTCTGTCGAGCGATCCGGACATACATAAACAGGACGGTCTCCTTCCGTCACACTGAAGCGCTCCTGATCTCGTTCAACCCGGCCTCCATGGGCCAGAAGATCTTGGCCCCCACGGTTAGCAGATGGATCAGGGCCTGCATTGCTTTAGCTTACGACGTAAGCTCCAGGCCACTACCACACAACATTCTCCCCCACTCCACTAGAAGCGCGGCCACGTCAGCAGCCTGGGCTACACACGCTTCAGTAGCTGATATTTGCAAGGCTGCAACCTGGTCCTCGTTGTCATCCTTCATTCGGCACTACAAGATAGATGCTTATGATTCAGCCGAGGCGGCATTTGGCCGCCGGGTACTCCAACGGGTTGTGACTGGAGAGGACTCTGCGGGCAGTCAGCCCCCCGCCCTAGGGGTTTAAGCTTGGGTATATCCCATCCATGGATAGTGGGAGCAGCGCACAGGAAAATGGATGTTGTCTTACCTGAATGTCCCTTTTCTGGGCGCTGCGTACACTATCCATTCCCGCCCGTATCTATGGGCTGCCTGCCCGACTGTGGAGGGTTTGTTTCCGTTATTCAGTTTGGTCTTGTTAAACCTGTTTAGTTAATAAAGTTATGATTGTTACTACACCATTGATTTGTCGAGGGGTTTTTTTTGCCACATCCTCGCTCAGACTGGGGTATAATGGACTGGGGGTGTGGCTAGAGAGTGGGGAAAAGGGGAAGTTCCTTGGGGGGTTTTTTTGTCTTAAAAGAACACTCAGTTGTTTGCCAAAGGCTGAAGCATTAATCCATCCATGGATAGTGTACACAGCGCCCAGAAAAGGGATGTTCAGGTAAGACAACGTCCATTTTCATGCCAGAAATAATTACTACATTTGGAAATATTCAAACATTTTATAGGAGTACAACAGTAATTAAACAAATCACTCTGCAAGATTACCTCTAAATTGAAACTTTCACTTATGTTGTCAAGTATCAATTGGCTAATGGGCAGCTTAAAAAAGAACATGGATGCTTTGTAGATAGGAAAGAGGAGGCAAAGAACAGTGTCTATATTTCTACCGAGTCTTAAATACACTGATAATGAAAACATCCCTTGCTTTCCTAGCGTTTTTCTGTTCCTTTAACTATGTTTTGGTTAATTTTACAATTGGCTACCCACCTGTTATAATACTTTTTATCATTAAACAAAATTAATTTTAAAAATGGTCTTGTGCTGTCTACTTTTAATGGAATTAGAGTTTCTGTAGTCCTATAATCTGCCTCATGAGGCTTGTCTGTCTTCTAGGAAGTACAGCATTGCATCATTAAAATATCACCCCCTGCTGAGAAAAAACATCAGTCCTGTTCACTAAATGGCAATGCTGAAGCGGTGACAAGTGTTTGTAAAAACTGTATTAAAAATTCATTTATTCTTAGCTAAGCATTTAGCTAAGCATAAATGAATTTAACAAATAATGGATAATAATAAATTACTGTGCTCTTGTTGTTAACAAATATGTC
Organism: Arizona elegans; assembly: GCA_022577455.1. NCBI lineage: Eukaryota > Metazoa > Chordata > Lepidosauria > Squamata > Colubridae > Arizona > Arizona elegans. Next base: position 49,200,390 of record JAKOOJ010000005.1, on the reverse strand, counting down.
TGTGCGAAGGACCACATAAAAATAATAAATGTTCTTCCATCCCAGCAGTAGTTCTATGGTACCAAAAGGAAGCTTCAGTTCTGAATTCAGTAGCTTTGAAATGGAGAGCCTTGAAGCAAGATTGCTGGATGGGACTAGACTTCCTTAAAGAATTATGTGATCAAAATCATATTGCTGTGTTTATTTGACATTGTTCACCTAAAGCAGGGAATTTTTCATAATCACTAGCCCCCTGACTCTCATATCAAAGGAATAACACTGCAAGGTTAATGTCAGCCACATTTTTTTTTTGCTCTATATGTGATGCCAGAGTTGGCTCCATAATTTTCTCAGCTTGCTTTATTTCTCCTTTTTATGTATGGAGGAGAGGCAGATATTTAAGAACCTTTCTTGCACAAAAAGCCTTATTCTTTCTTGCTACATAATTAGCACTTGTTTATGACACAACCTCTGATCTGATTTTTAAAACAAATTGCACAGTAAAGAAGCTGATATTTAAACTGTATGGTAACCATGGCTCCAGCTGTGATTCAAATATTGTAAGCCTTCAGGGGTTGTATTAGGCTTTGAAAATAGGAACTGAGGCCTGTAATTTAATGTCTGTCTTTTAAAAACTGCATTTTTTAGGAGAAAAAAAGAAATGCATTCCATAGAATTTAAAATATTGACTCATTCTGAGAAAACAGCCTTTTCAAACCTCACTAGAGACTACTCAGATCCATTAACTTAACTGTGGAAGAAGGAGCAAAGGAAGGCAATAAAACAAAAAATCCGTTAAAGATTGCAGGAAAATGATGACCGGTATGAAATCAGAGTGAGATAATAGCTTTATAACACTGGGAGGGAGAACATTGAGAAGGCAACCTTAAAAGTCAGGTAAAATATTCAAAACAACGTTTGAGTTTTAGTGTTAAAGTGAAATGCTGAAGGTAGTTTAGCTGGATAATGCACTGAATTGTGTTGATGATAAATGGAATCATGCTTGTAAAATGTGTGTAGAAAGGTTGTGTTTCAATTTCTGCACAAAACAATTATGTTGACATGGTTAAGAAACTTTGAGGAATTGTTGTCAAGATATCTTGGGATTTTTTGGTACCTCCCCCCCCTCCCCCCAAGATTAGCACGAATGAATAAGGGAAAATCCTCAATATGCTGGAAGTGTGGAGAGACCATTGGAAATTACTACCACATGTGGTGGGAATGCCCAAAGGCACAAAAATTTTGGAATTTACTAAAGAACTGACTGGAAGACATTTTGTCAACAAATATAGCAGTCAAACCGGAATTTTTCTTACTGGGAATCATAGAAAGAAAATATAAGAAAGATACATATTATTTATTACTGCATATACTTACAGTGGCACGGATAGCCTTTGCTCAAAAATGGAAAGAGAAAGATATTCCAACTGAAGAGGAAATATTACTGAAAGTCTTTAATTGCACAGAAATGGACAGACTCACTTTGGAACTCAAGGATAAAAGCGAAACTAAGTACTACAAAATATGGGAACAGTTTTATGATTTGGATAGATAACAAGAGGGTAGCCAAGACAAATGTATAGTGTTAGAACAAAAATATAGATGTTATTATAGATAAATGTATGTTTAAAAACTATATGAGTACTTATATGAGTACTAATATTATTGTAAAGTGACGGAAGATGTTTGGAACCAGTGATGTCATATCTATGTCCAATGTTTTTTTAATTTTGTATTATTAATAAAAAACTTTTTAAAAATAAAATTATAAAAAAGAATATCTTGGGATTTTAAAACATTGGTTAGCAGTATTACTTTTACAATAAATACATGGGAGTGTTGAGTTCTTAACATAGGCAAGAAATGTTACAATCTAGACAATTAAAAACAAACTTTGTCCAGTCATCTCCTTTTAAAATGAAATTAATGCTATTGGTTCATTTTCTGCTGCTTTTCTTAAGGGAGTAGAATCATGTTACAATATCTCCTGACATGGTCCTATTTATGTTGTTTAAGTATCTTAGACACAGATATATGTACAGATATATGTGGATACACTTATGAGATTCAGACAATTTCTGTGCATGTATAAAAGCAATTTTTCTACATTATCTGGAAAATGTGAATTGAATCCACCTGATTTGGTTCAGATCTCAATACTGAAACTGGTGAGCTTTTTAAAATCAAACAAATGAGTGATTCAAAATGGATTTTGACTGACATACCATGGCAGTTCAACATCAGTGTGCTCTACATGGGGCTGCCCTTGAAGATCACCCAGAAGCTACGACTTGTCCAGAATGCAGTGGTGATATAGTAATGGGTGCCCCTAGGTTTACAAGTTGCCTGTTTTTACCTCTAAAATTCTATACGGCCAGAGCTAGCTTGTCTGCAAGGCTACCTTTCCCTAAGAACATCTACACACCCTATCAGATTAGTTAGGGTAGCCATGCACTTGATCCCCTACCTTAAACATTGCCACCCTAAGGCAGCTAGGAAGCACCTCTCTTTCATGGCACCCCATGCCACATGGTACATACTTCTCCCTGAATTTTAGCAGACCTCTACCCTCCTAGCCTTCTGAAAAGCACTAAAGACTTTGCTTTCCCAACAAGCACTGGGATAGTTGGATGTAATAATTCTGTATTGACAGTGTAAAGTCCATTGAAAAGTTGCTGAATGAGAGTCTTTTTAAAAACTCAGACTTATAGTTCCTGCCAGAAGATAGGATAAAACAGAAATGGAATAGGGAAAAGTTGCCTTAAGAATTGGGTTTTTTTTTTCTGCTTTTCCTAATAGTATATAGAAGAGTGTTGGCTTTTTCAATTAATCTATTGTTATTTTATTAAAGTTATGGCTTTTTTGTAAAGAAGTATACTTTCCTGTTATGTACTACAGATTCATTCAAGCATCAGTTACCAATTGTGATGAGGAAAAAAACGGATGAAACTCGTATCCCAATCTATCACAGCCCACCCTTTCATCAGATACAAATATATATGACATTAAGTAATTCCCTACCCACCCCATACCAAATGTCTGTGTATTAGATTCTTTTATTAACTTGGTGGTGGTGCAATGATTAAATGCAATATTGCAGGTTTACTCTGCCCACTGCCAGGAGTTTGATCCTGACAGGGCTCAAGGTTAACTCAGCCTTCCATCCTTCTGAGATTGGTAAAATAAGGATCCAGATTGTTGTGGGGTAATATGCTGACATTGTAAACTGCTCAGAGTCAGCTGTAAAGCACTGTGGAGCAGTATATAAGTCTTAAGTGCTATTGCTGTTGTTTATTCTATTAACACGTATGTCATACATCCAAACATCACTAATGCATTGTTTGCAAGTACTACATTTTCATATTTTAGAGCAATGTGAACACCAGTTTTCATAACCTGTACGATGCAGCCACAGCCAATCCAGGCGCTGCCATCTTGGGGAAAAAGTTACATTTGTACTCTGCAGAAAATGACTTAAAGGGTTGCAAAAAACCTGAAGTGGTTTCATTGGATAACCTGAATCAAAATGTTTTCTCCAAATCAGATTAGATGCAGAGTATGTTGAGGTGTGAGTTGTATGTCCCTTATTATATTTTACCAAAGATTTTAGTCTACTATACTGATAAATCTATTGGGATGGAGCATTTATAGAATGTTAAGGTTTTTTTCCTTGTAATTATAGTTCTATTACTGTATTTTGCACTTATACCTTACTTTAAAATTATATCAGAATATATGTTTGATGTTTATTATCACCTGGAACAAAGTTTAGAATAGCCAGGTCCCAATATAAAAGGAGGTCTCTTATGTCTATTTTTTCCTAGCCACGAATACACATGCCTAAAGATGGATTCCAACTTACATCTTCTGGATACCAAGCATGGCTAAAACAGGTTGGACTGTATTACTGTTTCTTATTTATGGTTAGAGTTTGCACCAGAAACATGTGCTTGTTTCATTAGTCAAGTATATACAGAATTCAACTCTTATTCTGTAATCAAATACCAGTGCCATTTCTGTATTCATGTGCGTTTTGTGTCTGCATGCTGTGTACATTTCCACTTCTCATGAGTAAAAGTTCAAACAAGGATCATCAGAAGGGAGAGTGGAACAATACCTAGAAAGATGGGAAACAACAACTTAAATTGCCAAATTAAAATTAACCTTCAAGTGTGAAGATCTGTAGTGGTGGTAATAACAGGGAGGGCAATGGGTTAATACACAGGAGACTTACATCTAGAGCCTAATTCAGATTTGATTGGGTAAAACAAGTGTGGACATTTGCTCATATCCCATAACAATCCTGCAGTTTGACACAATCTGACACTATTGGGAGTCCCTGCTCAGACGTAGTCTAGTGCTATATTACTTTGGTGATTATTAAAGGCCAAGCTTTAGATGTTCGGCACTCTGGCTCTGGCAATTGCTGTCAGCATCTTAAAACAAATCTAGTATAACAATTCTCCCCAAAGAATCCTGTTTTAAACTTTGCATGTGTGACACATGCATGCTTGTGATAGTAATTTTTGTGGGAAAATGCAGTAGAGATGAAAAGGAATTAGGAATTATGTCATTGTTATTGAAAAACTAAAACAATGAAGATAAACTACATACCATGTTTGTAGTTAGAGTAATGAACATTGTGCTGAAATAAATCTCTCTTTGGAGTTCTGATAAAGCAAACTGATTTGAAAAATCCAATAAATTAAGCAGGAGGATATAAAATAAACTTTTAAAAGAAAGGGTAGAGTTTTGAGTGTTTCAGTGATCTTTCAAATTTTTTTATATGTGGCTCTAGAATCAGGAAGATAGACTGAAGGATCCATTTAGTTAATATGTAAATCTGATGGAATGTTGTGAAGAATTGCCAAGGGAATATTAGGTTCTCTCTTTCAAAAATAGAACCTAGGAGTAATAAAATTTAAATGAAATATGTATACCTTATCTTAAAAGAGAGACAAACCTTCAAATTGAGCTCACTTCCTCATGAGCACATGGATGCGTCCCTGCTGTTTTCTTTGTAACAATACAGGAAGTAGTTTACCACTACATATCTCTGGGACATTTTCTCAGCATCCTAGTCTAGTGTACAGCCTTGGAGTTCCCTAGTCAAGAATTAACCAAACTTGATCACGTTTAACTTTCTTAACCAGGTGCTGCCACCTGCTGAGCCATAGTGCACCTAATCATTAAGTAACTTCTAATACTTATATGTTATAGTACAGAAGAAACAAATGTATTAGTCAATATGTTTTTATTCTCTAACTAGGATAGAGTAGTTATGTTAATCATGTAATAAATTAGTCATCTTATTTCTTTTCAAGACTATTTTTATGTAGGATCAGAAAAAATTGCTTAAAACATGGAATATGAATTTGCCTGTTTAAATTAATCAGGTTAAATAAATCACAGTTGAAGTCTTTATATTTCCTGACTTTATGGTCACATTACTTGCCTAAGTTACATTTTTATAAGAGTGTCACTGAGTTTACTCATTCACCATTATAAACTGTTCCATTCCAATTCTTGAATTTAATATGAATACAAATAACTTGATGAAAATTTAAATGTATTCACTTTTCTTTTAAATATATATTGCACATAGTTATTTTTGTGAAAATAAATTTGTTGATACTCCAATGCTTAATAGAATCTTTAATGCATGATTTATAGCTGAATGTGTATTTTTCCTATTCTTATCAAAGTCTTTACCCACTGAGTGAATAATGACAGTAACTTATGCACCTTTACCTGTATTAAATACAGTATTTCTGGGGAGTTATTTTTATAGCTGGAGAAAAAGCAATACCCCAAGGATTCTACATAGTCCACATATTGATCCAAAATAAATGAGTAAATAAGGTGGAAATTATTTGCAGTATTTTATTTGCAGTGGGGATAGTTTTCCTCTTCTTTCAGGTATTTTTCAGCAATGACTACAAATTTTTTCAAATATTTCTTTTCCTTGTGTTTTTAAAATAAATATGCTGCCTTTTCTTGTAAACCTGTTCTTTGTTCCCTTTTTTCAATTGGCTTTGTTTTTTAAATTATTATGTGGCAAAGTGTAATTAGGAGAATTGAATTATGATATGAAGAAAATATTATTAAAAAGAAAATGTTATTAAAAAGTAACATTGTAGCAAATCCTTTAGCTTGACAAAGCCTTTAGCAAAATCTTGGTTTATGTGCAAACTGTTTTCCAAATTGTCTCTTTCACTGGCAGTAGTGTTTTCCCTTTGCATTACTTTCTATCGATCTGGTGTCTGATTTATACATTAAATATAAGTACCTTAGTAAAAGTGATCTTAAACTAATTTATATTATAAATAAAAATGAAACAAAATGGATTTCTGCAAAGCTGGTCAGTCAGTGAAATAGTAATAAAGCTGACATTTTATTTAAAAATAACTGACTAGATTTGAATAATTTTAGCCACCTAAATTCAGAATAACTGTTGAGCAGAAACTATGAGGGGTCAGTCGTGTTTCCCCGAAAATAAGACCCAACAGGAAAATAAGTCCTAGCATGATTTTTCAGGATGCTCGTAATATAAACCCTACCCACCAAAACAAGCCCCAGTTAAAATTGTCAGCCAAATAGATGCATTTAGTACCGTATTTTCCCCCAAAATAAGACCTAATCAGAAAATAAGCCCTAATGCGTCTTTGGGAGCAAAAATTAATATAAGACCTGATCTTATTTTTGGAGAAACAAGGTATTACTACCCTTAGTACGCTTTTACAGAGTGTGGTATACTAAAATGAAGAATAGTTGTGACTGGTGAACAAATTTGCCCTTTCGGTTTATGAGCACAAGTTTTGGAGAGAAACAGATGTCCATGCTCCTTTTTAAGATATTAATCTCGACTTTTTCCTTCCATTGGATGCCTTGTCCATTGACCAATAACATTACACCCTCAGCATACTGATACCATTTTTTTAAATAGTAAGTATCCATTGGGGAAAATATTATGGTTTTTAATAGTTTAAAAGATGCTTGCTTTTTTCTTTGCCCAGTCATTTAAAAACCTGATTGTTGAATTATGAAACGATAGGTTTCATTCAGACATGATAGTAAGCAATGAAATTCAACTATAGTTCATTGCAATAACAAAGTTTGTACCTTTATGGAAAGGGAAATAATAAACATGTTAAATTGATTTCTATGAGGTTGGAGAATTTAAGTAATCAGTTCTAAACAAAGGTTTTCTACTGAGCCATGATTTAGTTTATTTACTAATTGCAAATGTTTAATGCTGCTATGTTCTAATGTTTCTCTACAGTAAAACAAAATACAACATTATAATAATATAGTCATCAAAATCACCAAAAAATAAATTAATGCAATCCAGCAATTATAAAGTATAGGACTGTAAATTATCAGAAAAAAAACCCCATGCATTTAAATTTAGAGCCTTGGTAGTACAGTGGTTTAAAGCACCCTGTTATTAAGACCAGCTGCCTGCAATTACTGCAGGTTCGAATCTCGCCAGGCTCAGGGTTGATTCAGCCTTCCATCCTTTCTAAGGTAAGTAAATTGAGGACCCAGTTGTGGGGGCAATAAGCTGACTTTGTATAAATATACAAAAGAATGAAGGCTATTGCTTAGCACATTGTAAGCTGCCCTGAGTTTCCGGAGAAGGGCGGCATATAAATCAAAATTAAAAAAAAAATACCTCTAAAGAATTACTCCTCTTGGAAAAGCCATATATTAGATATTTCTTCAATATTAAATATGTGGTTGCAAATATGTGGAGGGATTTTTTTTGTAGGAAAACTCACACAAATCATTTTGAAGGCATCAGCTTGCCTTCAAATAATCTCTTACTGGACTTTTTGAAACTTAACGTCTCCTAACAAGCACTTTTTCCCTTGGATGGGCTGAAAATATAAAAAAAGGCAAAAAAAGGCAAAAAGGAAAGAGAAGAGGGAGAGGGGCAAAGGGAAAGTATATAAAAAAGGAAACAAAGCAAAAGAAATATAGAAATATCTTCTCTCTTCAGAAAGACAAATAAAAATATTTTCAATAACTCAATATTGTTTCTAACATTTCTGTCAAAAATCTCTTCATCCCATATCTCCTGTTTTATCTATAATAAATAATAAAGCCTTTCAATCTTAATCAGCAAAAGTCCATTAAGAGATTCCAGAGTGGAATATATATATATTTCAGCCCTTTATAATATTTATTAAATTCATATGCCACCTCTTTTGCCTAGAAATGGCTATACTTTACACAATATCTTGTCATTTTGTCCAAAGAAAGAAAATATTTCACATCTCATCTTGTACCTTTAAATAAATCTTTAAATCATTCAGATAAAAAAATCGATTAAGAGCTACTAAAACAATAAATTAAAAGTATTAATTTTTAATCCCTTCAAATGATGTCCCACAAATTCATTTCTTCTCATCTCCTCTCAATTTTAATATAATTTTTCACTTTCTCTAAAAATACAGTGAAACAGTCTACTTCCTATATATATATATATATATATATATATATATATATATATATATATATATATATATATATATATATATTTATTTAATTTGATTTATATGCCGCCCTTCTCCGAAGACTCAGGGCGGCTTACAATGTGCTCAGCAATATTTGTCTATAAACAAATCTTTAATATGTCATCATTCAGTCCTAGTCAAGAAAACCTATTAAAATCTATTTTAAAAAGAAGATCATATATAGTTTAACCTTGATCGAATAAGCCAACTTTGTAAACCTTCATTTTAAAGGTCTTAATTATTTATTTTAGGTAATGGTGGAAAAGCTGATAGCTTCTCTCTTTTCCTTTTCTCATGAAATAATATAATACATTTCTTTTGTAAATCCAAGGTAAAAAAATTATCCAGGTCACTTTTCTGAGTTACAATCAACATATCCAAGTCACTCTTCTGGTTTATTATTTGTTTACCTTGGTAGATTTCATTTGTAGATCCTGTATAACATTTTTGTCAACATCATTCTTGTATCATGCCATTTTTAAAACCATACCCAAACAGCCTGATTCTCAGTTATATCAGCGATAGCTGTGGTATTTCTTCCATTTTTATGTATTAAAAAAAGTCTAAAGCAAATGTGACCAACCTTTGGCCCATGGGCCACATGAAGTCCTGGATAGCTAATAATGCAGCTCCGCAAGATCATAGACTTTTACAATTATTGTGATTTTAGTGATATTTATATACATTAACTATTTTATATATTTTATATGTGGCCCAAGACAATTGTTCTTCACTCAGTGTAGCCCAGGCAAGCCAAAAGGTTGGATAGCCATTGTCTTAAGGGTACTTTTTGGATACATTGTGGCCAAATATCCTTAAATTCTTCCAGAATTAAAATATTTTTCTTCATTCTGGGGAAGTGAGAATTCTCCTTTAATACAATCTTTTAAGTCTTTATGGCTGCCTCTAGTAACTAGCCTTCAAAATCTCATCAACCTTTGCTCTCATCTAAAACATTTTCCCAGGAAGAGATTTCTTACTCAAATCTTCATATATACTGAGCAGGAAATATTCTTATAACTTTTCAAAAACCTTGTTTCTAGTCAATATGGCCCCATAGTCCATTTAAAAACTTTCCAGAATCAACATTCTAGTCACCCTTTCACTGTTTATTTCTAAGTAACATTTTTCTTTTTAAGTTTTAAACTTACATAAATCTTCTTTTGCTGCGGGTTGGAAGAATATCACCCATTGTAATAAAATTTGTACTTTTGGAGGTTCTTAATGTCTAAAAAGCAGGTTACATTTGCAGTTTCCAATAAAAGTGATGAAGAGGGTTATTGGACTAACTCGGTATCATTTTGAAAGTCTCTGAACTCTGTAGCTTGGGTAAAGCTGTCTCTCCCAATTCCCAGAGCTCTAAAATCCTCTGGAGACCGCTCATCACAGGGAGCATCTGTAAGAAGCACTTTGAGCAATCCCATCTCCTTTATCTGGGAGGAACTTAGGGAGCCAGCTCCTTCACCTGCTCCACTGTCCACCAGGATTGTCAGCTCCACTAAAAGTGAAGCCATCTTAGTTTGCTATTGCTTCCCTGGGAAGTGTCTCGTACGATTTCCAATAATGTTTAATCTGTTCACTGATACATGATTGCCCATCCTTTTCATCATTTATTCCTTTCTCCTATTCAAAACCCTCTTCATTTACTCCACTCTTACCCACTGGTTGAGCAGTTGCTTTTACCCATTGCCTGCCCTTGCTGCCATTCTCTCCATGTTTTGATTTTAATTACTCCCATCTACTGGTATATCTCCTTCTGTCTTTGTATACATGGCTGTGCTCAGTCTTTTTCAATCCTTTTCTTTGATCACAGTCTGGGGTGCAAAGAGAACAAAAATGGGCTTCCAGCTTCTCTTCCAGTTGTGGCTTCTCAGATCACCATGGTTCTCTGGAAGATACTGTCCTTTTCCACATCTCTGCCATCTTTGCTGCCCGACTTTTCCAACATGGCATAATTCAATGGTCTCTGATATTATCCCTCCAGCTAGCAGATCAATTTTGTATCACCATTTGTTTCCTATATTATTCTGTCCTTTCCCCCTTCAGCTAAGATTGCATCATTCTCTCTCACACTTAGTGTTTGAAAGGATTTTTAATAGCCTTCAATTCCTAAATACTGGTTCTTACTCTGGCTAAAACAGTTTCCTTTCCCGTAGTGCCACCTTAATGTCGCCTATAAGCACCTTGGTGATAGGTTTTTCAGTGTAAACACTTTTATACTTTTTTCAAGGAAAAAAAGAGGCAGTTCTCATTTTGTGACTGCTATGTTTAATGTTCACAGTTATGACAGTAATGAAAAAGTAACCTTATGACCACTCCTTACATTTATGACTTTTTCAGGTCTGTAAAGCAAAGAAAAGCTGAAGTAAGACCATAAGCATGGTTGCAGTTTCATTTAGTGACAGTTTAACTTAACAACTGAGTTGCTAATCCTACTTGTGTTAGCTAAATGAGCTACCTGTACACACTTTCCGCATATTGCACTTGGAGGATTTTTGCACTTATTAAAGACTGTAAAACTGGCAGTTTTGAGTAGATGCATCCTATTGAATGAATGTGTTTGTTGCATATTCCATGCACAGCGTGGTATTATGTCACATTTTTAAAATACCTGTTTAGACAGATATTTCCATAGAAGTCTCCAATTATACAGTAACTAGAGTAAAAATTATGTAGTTTTTTTAAGAATGTGATATATACAATGTTGCTTTTTTATATCTCTTTGCAATATTTTATCCGGTAGATATATTGTCATTTTATTTAGCAAATGTGGAACTAAGGGATTGTAATTTGGTTGAGACAATCTGGTAGGGCTAGAGTTTAGTTGTTTTTAATTAGATATTGTGAGTGCTCACTGACTGTAAAAATAACTACAATTTTATACTATCAGTTAAACAAGTATTATCGGAGGGATTAGTAAATGTAGTTGTAGTGAGTCAACTGAAAACTGGATAAAATGCACAATATATTTTGTGCTGACTATTTCCATAAAAGTTTATAACCACTTATCCTCCCTTCTCTTTTTTTAAAAAAGATATAATATTTCATAAGTAATGGGCAAAATTTCATATGAAGCATACTTGTAAAAGGCCCTATCCCTACCCCTGTTAGAAGGTAGGAAGAAACATGCTTGGCAACAGTAACAGGGTTGGGAGGGTCCTTGGAGGTCATCTAGTCCAACCCCCTGCTCACACAGGAGACCTATACTAGGCATTCCAACCACCGAACTGCCGACCTTTCTGATCAACAAGCTCGGTATCTTAGCCACTGAGCCACCTAGTCATGCTTATTGGGCCTGTGCCAAATTATTCAGTGAAGTATTTCTCAAAGCAGCTATTTTCAGACTAAGCTCTTCTGCTTCAAGGGCCTTTTGAAATCTTTAGGGTGCATATGCGCATGCCTGGAAAATACTTCCACAGGGATAATTAGTTTAATCGGGGGGGGGGACACAGAACTAGAAAAAATGTCTAGTTGAACTTCCTATCATTTCAGGCTAAAGGCTCCTTCTTCTTCTTTTTTTTTTTTTTAAAAAAAAAAACATTTTAGGCTTGTTTTTTTTTAAAAAAAACACCAAATGCTGAGAATGATAATTCTCTATGAGGCCTTAAGGGTAGTATCTATTCCCTTTATCTCACATTTGTTGTGTGTCCACCCCCCCCCCCTCCCTGCAGCTCTTGGATTTAGCCTGCAAGATTCTTTGGTGGGAGCCTTCTCTTGTTTTTGCATATGAATTATTTAATTGATAGTGTTTAAAAAGTAAAATATCCAGAATTCGATAAGAGAAATTTCATAAGTTGTTATCACTTGAGCTGCTTAATATCTATGAACTGCCCCCGGAAATACGTAAGATCTCCGACCTCCGAGTGTTTCGCTGCGCATTGAAGACCCTGTTGTTCCGCCAGGCCGGGCTATCAACATAATGATTTTAAATTGGGGTATTTTAAATTTTTGGGGTTTTAAATCGGCCAAATCTATTTAATTATTTTAATTTTTAATCATTGTTGTGTCTTGTGTTTATGAATTGGCTGTACACCGGCCTGAGTCCTTCGGGAGAAGGGCGGTATAGAAATAAAATTATTATTATTATTATTATTATTATTATTATTATTATTATTATTATTATTATTTACTCTTTAGTGAGATTCACAGCCTTTGAGGCTGGTTAATAGCTCAGCAGCTCGAGTCCTAACCAAGGACCAAGGAACTGTTAAGGTATCGTCGGAGGATGTAAGCTGTTCCGAGTAAGGTGTTTTTTTGTAGAGTCAAAATGTTCAAGTCCGGCAAATTTAGAATTTCTAAATAGCAGGGTAGCCCTTTGGGTATTGCTCCAAGGGCTCCAATTACAATCGGGACAACACACAATTTCTTTTTCCACAGTCGCTCAACTTTAATTTGCAAATCCTGGTACTTTGTGATTTTTTCTTGCTGCTTATTTTCAATCTGTGCATCACCAGGTATTGCAATGTCAATGAACCATACTTTTTTCTTTTCAACTATTGTTATGTCAGGTGTGTTGTGGACCAAGTGCCTGTCAGTCTGAATCCTAAAGTCCCATAAGATCTTGAGTTTCTCATTCTCTAAAACTTTCTCAACCTGATGTTCCCAGTGGTTTTTGCTGTACTCAAATCCAAACTTCTGGCACAATTTCCAGTGAATGATCTTAGCAACCCGGTCATGGCGTTGTAGGTAGTCAGTTTGTGAAATTTTGCTGCACCCACTGATCAGGTGGTCGACTGTCTCATCTTTCTCATTGCAGAGGCGGCATTTGCTGGTGACATGTTGAATTTTTGCCTTCATGCAGTTTGTGGCTAGGGCTTGTTCTTGAGCTGCCAAAATTAAGTTTTCTGTTTCTTTTTTCAGTACTCCTGATCTTAACCAGTTCCAAGTTAGTTTCTGGTCAGCTTTGCCTTCAATACTTTTCAAGTATTGGCCATGCAGAGCTTTGTGTTTCCAATTTTCAGCTCGCTGCTCAATTACTTCTTTCTTATATTCTGCTTTTGTTTTAGTTGTCTTTAAAAGGCCTCCTTTATTTACTTCCTTAATCATTGGTTCTTCACTTTTCTGGATGTAATCATTCAAGCTGCATTTTTCTTCTTCCACAGTCTGCTTTACTTGTAGGAGTCCTCGACCACCCTCTGCTCTTGGTAAATATAATCGGTCAACATCACTTTTAGGGTGCAAGGCATGATTCATTGTCATAAGCTTCCTTGTTTTTCTGTCCAAATTGTCTAACTCCATCTGGGTCCAGTCAATTATTCCTGCAGAGTATCTAATCACAGGTATAGCCCAGGTATTTATGGCTTTTATGATGTTTCCTCCACTCAATTTGGACATTAATATCTTACGAATTCGCCGAATATACTTGGCTGAAGTTAATTCCTTGACTTTATTATGCATTAAGTCAGAGGCTTCTAAAATTCCCAAGTACTTGTAGCTTCTTCTGATTTTACTGCCTTTATCATTTCTTCATTCTCTAGTTCTATTCCATCCTCTTCTATGATTTTGCCTGATTTGGTTGCTGTTGTTGCACATTTGTCAATTCCAAACTGCATACCAATGTCTTGGCTGAATTCTTTTGTGTTTTCAATTAATAAATTCAGTTCAGCTTTTGTTTTACCAAACAGCTTCAAATCATCCATGTACATCAAGTGCGAGATTTTCAGTCCTTTCTTTGCAAGTTCGTATCCACAGTTCATCTTCTTCAAAATGATTGTCAGTGGTAGCATTGAGAGTATAAAAAGTAGGGGTGAAAGGGGATCGCCCTGGAAAATGCCTCGTTTAATTTCAACTTCACCCAGTTCTTCTTCATTAGCCATAAGTTTCGTTTTCCAGAGGTTCATTGAAGATTCCATGAATTTTTGTATGTTTCTGCTGATGCCTAATATTTCCAGGCATTTCTTGATCCAGCTATGAGGAACTGAATCAAATGCTTTCTTATAGTCTATCCAAGCCATGAACAGGTTGGTTCGTCTTTTCTTTGAGTTTTTTAGGATTAGCTTGTCGATCAGCAATTGATCCTTTGTTCCTCTTGAGTTTTTGCAGCATCCTTTCTGTTCTACAGGAAGCAAGTTATTTCTTTCCAGGTATCCATAGATTTGGTTTGCAATGATACCAGTAAGAAGCTTGTATGTTGTTGGCAAACAGGTGATTGGCCTATAGTTTCCAGGGTCCTTTCCTTTTTCTTTATCTTTTTGGATCAAAAATGTCCTTCCAGTTGTCCATTCATCATTTTCAGGTGTTTTTAGGATCTGGTTCATCTGGGTTGCCAATCTTTTGTGCAGACTTGTAAGTGCCTTTAACCAGAAGCCATGCAGCTGATCCGGTCCAGCTGCACTCCAGTTCTTCACTTTTCTTGACTGTCTTTGCACCATTGCTTTTGTTATTTTCACGTCTTCCATTTTATGCACTTTAATAGAGTCCTCAACCTGTTTGATCCATTTTGCATTTCTGTTGTGCTTCTTGTTGTTTTCCCACAAATTCTTCCAGAATTTCAGAGCTTTCTCTTTATCAGGCTTTTCATTTGTTGTTACTCCGTTTCCATTTTCTAAACTCTTATAAAACTGGTGCTGATTTGCTCTGAACTGTGAGTTTTCCTTGAACTGAGTTACTCGGTTTTCATACCTTTTAATCTTTTCAGCGATGGCAACAACCCTCTGCTTCAGCTCTTCAATTACTACCGCAATCTCCTTATTCCTCAGATTGTATCTTGCTTCTAGGCTGCTTTTGACCTGCTTGTTCTTTAGCTGACCTTGCCTTAGGTTCTTCAAGTTGCTCAAATCTCCACGTACCTTTTTGATCTTCAATTCTAACCGAATTTTCCACTTAGGCTTCCCCTTCTTGCCTCTTTGGTTCTTTTGTATTTTCAACCCCAGTTCTTTGGTGGTTATGACGGCTGCTGCATACATCAGTTGGTTTGTTTCGGCTAATGTAGTGGTTCGAATAGTTTGCACAGCCACATTGACCTTTTTTAGTACATTTCTCAATTCTTTCCAGTTCACTTGGTTCAGCTTTGGCAAACGTGTTCTTTCAGCATCTTCCATTTGGTGCTTTATTTTTGCAGCTAATTGAACACTATCTGTTGGTGTTTGTTCTTTAGTGCTTCCTTGTTCTTTATCTTCATCCATTTCAGTATCCTCTTCTTCCCTTTCTTCCTCAATTTGCTTTTGAGTCTGGAAATCATTCTTGATGTTACTCTTCTTTGTTGTTGTACTCAGACCATTAATTGCTTTCTCTTCTATTGCTATTAATTCTTCTGTAGTGAAAAATTTGTGGTTTAGGATTACACGTCGTTGGTCCATTAACCTTTGTTCACTGGTGTCACAGTCCGTATGGTTCATCTTCCAAATCTGATACATTCTTTTTTGAAATCCATGTTTTGCTGGCTCAGACTGATAGTAAGCTTCCGTAATAGAGGTGTTTTCTTCCCTGGTCCAGATTTTTCGCTTTTTGGGTTTTTCTTCCAGTAGCTTGTCAGCTCCATGCCCTGGTTGCCTAGCAGAGGGAGTTGAGCCCTGTAACTCATTTTGCGTAGAATGCCCAGGAGCCATAGCATCCAATGGAACCCTTGTTAATCCGGGCGACGGTTCAACCGGCATAAATTTCATTTTTTCTGTATTCACCATGTTTGAATGGGTTGTGGAGCAGATTTTGTCTGGCCCTTCACCTAAGGTCTGTCTGATATGGTTGCACTTGTTCAGCATAGCCCTTAAGATCACTAGAGCACGCAAGCCCCTCCACCACGACAAGGTAGAGCTCCTCGAAGGGGTTATTATTATTAGTATAATAATAATAATAATAATAATAATAATAATAATAATTATTATTATTATTATTATTATTATTATTATTATTATGTGAAACATTGGAAAAAATTGTTTGTAGTTTTATATAGCTGATGATGCACATCTTTATTTTAGCTTCCATTGGAATTTCAGTGAGGGAGACAAGTGCTTGAAAATTGCTTTAGATGAAATGACTGGAAATAATTGAAGTTGAATTCAAATAAGAGGTGGGGGAAGGAGTGCCTTTTAAGAACAGCACTTACCTTGACAATTGATTCTGGGAGTTAAAGATATATCCTCAAAAATGCATGCCAAAGATTTCTGGATTGGATCAGTTAGATAATGCACGATATTTAAAGTTTGTTCCTAAATTTCACTAGTTATAGAATGTGTTAAAAAAAAATCTGTGAAGAAAAGATGCAAAATCTGTGTTATTCAGTACTGCACTGTTTTTACACTTGGAAGCCCTAAATATTCTAGCATTTATGGAAAGAGCGGATTTTCTCCAAATATTATGGCCATATTATGGCTTTGCTGTGAAATTCCTTATTGTCATTCAAGTGTGAATGGAATGGTGTGCTTGCAACAAATAACTGTTGTCGATCTGTGTTTGAATTTATGGAATCTATCATACAGCAGTAGTCTACTAAGGCATGATTCAAAACCCCACTGCTGAATTTATTTTTATGCTACTTTCTTTTCCATGCAGGGATTAAGGGATTTGTCAATCCTATTGGTTTCGAGACTCTGGATGGATTCTAAAGCATGCTGTATGTACAAGAAATAACTGCAAAGAAATAGTTAAATAATGCCTTGGAATAAGGAAGTTTGGGTCCAATTTTTTGACTCCAGTGTTGGCTTGCTGGGTGACCTCCAGAAAAGCAATTAACCTTTGTCCTTCTATAAAGGCAAAAGCAGTTATAACAACAATACAGGCACCCTGTTGTTACCACAGAGACCAGTATAGAATAAAAAGGAATTCTTTGTATGAACACTAGGTAGTACTACTTATTTTTCCTGTGTCAATTTAGCAGTGTTTATTTGAGCCCTTTCTGGATTTCTTCCCTTTTCATTTTCAAATTAAAATACAATATTTCACATTATTATGATTATTTTTAACCATAACAAGAGTTAAAATCTTTAAAAAGAGAGGAGACTGCATTGGATTATATAAACTTTATGGCGAATAGAAAGAGTTTGGGGACAATTATTATAACCTAATTGGTTATAATAACCTATAGGGAAAAAGGAAAAGGTGTGTCTTCTTAATTCTTATTTCCTATTTGGCAATTTCCTATTTGGCAATTTAATGTGTGCTTGTTAATTAGTTTAATTCAGAATGTATTGGCTTTTTATTCTGCAAAAGAAAAAAAAATCCCCTTCTGCATTCATATATTATGCACTTGATTGCAAGTTTCGCTACCAAAAGATCCTCTAGTCTGTTTGTCATGTATAATGTTTCCGTTGAGAATGGCATAATCTCTAAACATCTTAAGTTAGAACAGTGTAGGCTATGAAATGCTTTTTGTTAGATGTTACATTTGTGTCTTCTCTCTGCCTTTGGAAAATGAGTTAAACAGAGTCACCTTTTCATCCCAATCCTTGGAATTATTTATGATTGTATCTACCTTTAGTGATCCTCACTGACTGCCAGTTTTCAAGGTATTGCTGTTGACTTTTAAAGCCCTAAATGGCTTGAAGCATATGTTTTTGTTGGAGTGTCGAGTTGATTATAGTGGTGATCATGGGCAGTGCCTGGAGGCAGCAGTCTGAGTGAGGAGCTTAAAATTAACTGCTTTGGGAGGTATATTAAACATGGTGTCCAATCAGACTATATATTTGCTAAGAAATTTTGCTCCATCTGATGCTTTTGTGAGGATTTTGTATTGTAACATTGTAACTTTATTATAGTTCAGACTCGTTGTATGATGTAAATTGATTGTGATTATTAAATGAGAATGTTTACAAATGCAATAAAATCTTATTTTATATTTTAATAGCTGGCTTCATTTTATTTATATTAACTGCTTCAGTTATCAAGTTGAATGGAAAGTAAAGACTTTTCCTTTTCCTTTTCCTTTTCCTTTTCCTTTTCCTTTCCCTTTCCCTTTCCCTTTCCCCTTTCCCCTTTCCCCTCCCTTTCTTTCCCTTCTTTCATACATACACATATACATATATACAGTTTTAGGAGCTCTAATGATCAGATATATGGTTATTTTAGCTATTCCTTGAAGGAATCTGAGATTATTTAGCAACAAAGTTGCTTAAAAAGTGAGAATTTTTGAACTAAAGTCTTTGTTTTCCTCCAAAAATAAAGATTGGAATGGGAGCATCAAAACTTAGTAAGATAAACTCAGCTTCTTGCAAAACAGCCCATTAATATATATATTAAGTATATTTTCCTCAGATTTCATAGATAAAGTGATTCATTGCTTTTGTTTCTCTGTTATATTGTATTTAAATAGCAAACTTAGTTAACATTTATACTTATTGTATTGTTTCTTGTGCTTGTATCTATTCAGTAGTTTTTTCCTTACTTATTCTGAAGTTGTTTTATTCAGCATGGTAAATTTTCTAGAATTAAGCACATTTATGTTTCTAATCCTAAATACACATTAGGAAGTGTATTTAGAATTGGAACCATAAATGTGTTTAATTATCTTTCAAATGAGCTGAAGCTATAGCTTTTATCATCCCCACAACCATAAGTTTGGTTGGGAAAATTGGGAACCTATGTGAAGGTCTGTATATGGAAGATGTCTAAATGATATTTTGAGACATCTAGCACATAACAAATGGGAAAATCTAAAAGATTATTACTGATTTATTAAAATGAAGTGACAGCTTATCCCATAATGCAAAGATTTTAAAAGAGACAAGATTAGAATATAGTAAATATTCTAGAATATAGTAAAATAGGAGTGTGAGTAGACTTCTTGCTAAGGAAAATACACCCATTGGCATAAGGTCAGATGCTCTCAAGCACTTCGAAAGGCTTCTGGTGGGAGTTTTTTGGTGCTACAGGTAATCCTTGATTGGTCACTTATGAAGGACCCAAAATGAGTGTAATGTAATGCACTTCTGGTCATCATAAAATGTGATGCCACACCTTCCCATGGACATGCAACCAGTAGTAGAATTCCATATTAAATTCTAAGTGTTTTTATTAGCATTGAAATTCCTAAATAGCTCAGACCCTGCCTACCTGAAGGAATCTCTTCCCCTCTAAGTTGTGAATCTAAAGCTCTCATAGCTTTCTAAGGATTTTTTTGCAGGTGAATGGTGGCAGCCTACTTGGAATCAGCTAGAGCAGGGAGGTCAAACTAGCAACCTGTGGACCGGATGCATCACACGCAGGCCACACCCCAGCTCCACGAAGGGAAAAAAGTCACGATATGTCACATCATGTCATGTGATGCAATCAAGTCTGACACCTGTGAGCTAGAGCAAGGCTTTTCTTGGGGATTTTCCCCCTTTCTAATTCCCCTTAGAAATGTGGATTACTTCATCTCTGGCTTGTTTTAATAATCCTTGTTTGAAGAAGGGTTTAAACATTTATTTCTACATTCAAGCCTCTAACTATTTATTATTTTATAATTGTACAGTATCTGGATTTTCTGTAGTTTGTTGTTTTTTGCTTATGATATAGAATACAAAAGCTATATAGAATGTATTAGGAAGCTTCAAGGCACTTTAGTGTTTCTTAGGATTTTATTTACGATGTCAAAATTATTGGTTAGATTCCATAGACTGGTTTCTGGGAGCATGTTCCAGGCAAATGTGATAGATCGGTAGTTGTTCAAAGGAATCTAGATTACCCACATTACATTGCACTAATTTAGAGTTAGCAATAGTAGGCTATTGATGAAAAATGTATTACAGCATGAACTTTGGTAATCTAGAGGCCACTTCATTAGTTTAATTATTATCTTCCCAGCCAAAACCACTTAAAGTGGAAATAAGGATATAGAAAGAAACTGTTAGAGAACATAGGTTTTTAGGATAAATTTGGAGGAACTAAAGTGGGGATTAGTCTGAGAGGTAATTGTTTAGATAACTAACATGGAGAAAAGGCACCGTGGTATGAATAAGAAATGTTCAGGCATCTGAAGGAGATTTAATAGTAAAGAGGCCAGGCACAGGACAAATACAAAAATAAAGAAATTGGTGTAGAATTTGGAAATGGAAAACAATGCCAGTATTTAGAATTAAGGAAGGACCTTATGTGGTCAGAATATGTATGTGATTTTATAACAGAATGCTGGAGAAGGGTGAATGAATGCAAAGGAAGATTAGAGAGTAAAATGTGCAGGGCATGGACCAATCTTTTTGTAAAAAATGTTTGCAGAATGAACTAAATATTGTAGAGGGAGAAGCATCATTTTCTGACTGATTCATCAAGGGCAGAGGAAACAGAGAAATCAAGGAGAAAACCAGAGATTTGTGCCGGTTAAGCTGTTTGGAGGAAATAGGTAGCAAGATAGAATGAAGTGCACAGATATTGGAAAGAAATGTGAGATGTTTGGAATTGAGTAGACAGAGCACCAAGGAGCTCTGGAGTTAAATATCAGAATACATTTGGAGAAGTAGATTAGATAGATGGAAAAAGTTATAGGATAAAAAATGACATGCTATATAGGTCCTTAGAACTAAGGCCAAAGTGATTTCAGCAAAGAGGGAAATGAAGAAGAAGAGGTTTATTAAGGAAGGAGAAAACTTGCAGCAGTCATTGGAATTTATGTCCATTCTAAGGTACATGGAGATCAATTTCTGGGGGAATTCTGATGCTCATGAGATAAAACTATGGATTGAAATGTTCCAGAGGCAAAGAATTTTTTTTAAATGGAAAAAAAAAACCCAGCTTCTATTCAGGTCTACTATTCAGAATAAATTGCTAGGAAGAAGACTACTTTATATTAGTGTTTTGGTACCCAGTTGTCTATCTGGGAGGGTCCAGCAGACTGGATAGAGCTGTCACAGACATGAAATCTACTCAGCATTGAGTTGAGATCAGGGGTGTCAAATTCACATCATCACTACTGCTTCATGTGACATATCAGGATTTTTTCCCTCTTCACTAAACCGGAAGTTTGACAGCCTAGTCTAGAGCAATGGTCACCAACTGGTGGTCTGTGGACCACTGGTGGTCCACGAGAAAATTTTGGTAGTCCGCAGAAAAATTGTTTGCATTTTTTATATTGCACTAAATCAGGGGTCCTCAAACTATGGCCCCTGGGACAGATACATGCAATGAATGTTTGTGTTGTTGCATAGAATCTCCCCCTTTGGGGTCTTTTTGTAGGGGTCAGAGGGGGGGAGAAATTCCGACTTGGGGTCTGCTTCAACCTCCTGGTGCGGGGCTTTGGGCGAAGGCTGGAGGGAAGTGCCGCTGATGGCCTAGAGCTGGAGGGCCTTGTTCCAGTGGGACTGCCTCATGGTCTGGAACTAGCTGACCATCTCAGCCAACTGAGCCTCCAGGCACCAGTACCTGGCCTTGCACTCCTGGAGGTCTTTCCTCCTCTCCGTCAGATCCAATTTGAACTGAGCCAGCTGTTTTGTCAACTCTTTCTCATGGTGGCTCCAACAACTGCTTTCTGTAGGGGGCCTAAGGAGCCTGGGTGGGGAGGCAAGGAGTGGTTGGGAGGGCAGGAGTGAGGAGAGG
Source organism: Arizona elegans (assembly GCA_022577455.1). Lineage (NCBI taxonomy): Eukaryota > Metazoa > Chordata > Lepidosauria > Squamata > Colubridae > Arizona > Arizona elegans. Next base: position 49,178,449 of record JAKOOJ010000005.1, on the reverse strand, counting down.
TCGACAATGTGTCCCTCAATGTGAGTGACATTGAGTGACACGCCCACGCATTCATATGACCACCTAGCCATGCCCACCCAGCCAGTCATTAGGCAGATCATATTAGTGGTCCCTGAGGTCTGAAAGGTTGGTAACCCTGGTCTAGAGTATAGGAGCTCATACAGGAGACCAAACTATAGTACTGAAGTGGCAGAGAAATGAAGGAAAATGAGACTGGAGTAGTAATTAAAATATTTTTCTGACAACAATTTTATGTGTATAAATTCATTAGACATATTTTGCATTTTTGCATTAAAATTGGAACACAGATCTTTTGCTGAAAGTGAGATGATGAGTGGGATGAAAAAAAAAACTAAGATTTTTTTTTTTTAAATTTAAAAGAGGTTCTCAGTGTGGAACTATTTATAAAAAAGATGCTGCTTCCCAAAAGATGCTGAAATAAAGCCAGAGACAAAGGGTTATCAAGAGTAGGCCTATAAGACAAATATCAAAGAAGATAGGGAGAAACAAGGAGATGCTTTTAGGGTGGGAGTGGCAATTTCAGATACAACTGAAAAATAACAAGAGATAGTGGACAACATAGTAATTAGAAAAAGGAAGATGGGTATAATCATGGAAATGGGGCTTGATAGATACTGTGACTTTTCAAAGCTACTTGCTGAAGACTCAAAAATAAAGAGGCTGATAATATTTTTTATTTCACTAACAAATTTAATAGTCTGCACTTCATTTCATCAGATAAATAGAATGGTAAAACCTTATTTTTTAAAAAAAAAATTAAAGTGGTTGATTGAAAAAGGTGCTACCAGACTATTGATTTTTTGGTATAAGATTAACATAGCTCCTACTTTTTAAAGAGTGATGATATTTCAAACAGACTTCTTCCATTCCTCATGCAAAATAATTGCATGATAGAAATTACCTATTCTAGAGGTAGAGCAAATAGGATTTTTAGTTAGTTAAATTTGCACAAAACACCAAACCAGATTTGCCTAAAACTCTGGTTTATTCATGATGCTGCACAATGACTTCATTTGATTGCTTTTGTAAATTGCTGTAGCTAAATTAATACAAAATTTATTAGGGCAAATAACTTTTGCTAAGGGATTTTTCATCCCTATGGGTGTTAAGAGCTGGGGTGGTACAGTGGTTAAAAGGCAGTACTGCAGGGCTAACTCTCTGCTTACTCCATGAGTTCGATCCTGATGGGCTCAAGGTTGACTCAGCCTTCCATCCTTCCAAGATCATTAAAATAAGGACCCAGATTGTTGTGGGCAATATGGTGACTCTGTAAACCACTTAGAGAGGACCGTAAAGCACTGTGAAGTGGTATATAAGTCTTAAGTGCTAGATGAATAGGAGGGGACTGAAATTGAGTTTAAATTTTGTAGTATATCTAGTTTGCTGAATAAACTAAATTTGTTTGAATTCACACTTGTGCTAATTATAAACATATTCTATAATTCATGGTAACTGTATGCATAGAACGGGTAGAGTTCAAAGCAGAAGATAATCAAATTATCGCATGCTGTGGTATACAAAACAGGTAACAGGACCACCTGTTAATTATGGCCAAGTAGTCAAGGTCAGTTTTTGTAACAATTCAGGTATGTAAAGGAGCATCATAGACATGGAAATGTCTAAGGTTGGTGTAATGTAATGGATAGGTTCATCTTAAAGTTTATCACGTGCTTTTATACTGGTAACTAGTTTAACCTAAATGTCAGGGTTCTGACCAGTGTCCTAACACAATTAAGAGTCTCAAGCCATCTGGCAATAAAACTCCAGTCAGCATTACCTAGGTGAAGCCAACTCTGACTTCACCCCCTTCATGCCTTGCCTCTGACCCTGTTTCCCCCTCCCCCCAAAGTGTGTCACCCGGTCACATTCCCCAATTAGGTAATTTCACGGGTTGCAGAAGTCACTCTCTTCCAGGCATTGCTGGTATCCACGGAGATGGCCTTGACTTGCTCAGTCAGAATGCATCTTCTTATGACTGAAGAGTAAATTCCTTGGTGCAGCTGCGAGGTGCAATTTCCCATCCCCCTACCTATGGCAACTCAGGAGCAGGTCAGGGAAGTTTCACGAGTTGACACTAAGTATATTGTTATGAATGGAAGAAAAAACTTGTCTAGCCTTCACTTTTTTGAAAAAAAAGGCAAGGTATTTGTATAAAATATAAACGTTACCTTTTATCTCTGGTCTCAATTTTCAGCATATTGATACAAATGTTAACTTTATTTATTGCTAATCTGTTTCAATCCTTGGGTAGAAATAGATGATAAATATTAACAATAGTTAAGGTATTGCCATGATGAAAACTAGTCATGATTAAAATGCACAGGGAAAGGTCCAGGTGAATTTCTATGAAGAAAAAATCGGTCAGTGAATTAGCTTGATTATACTTACGCTAGGTTTTATAATATTTGCTTTAATTAGTTGGTTAATGGGTTAAAAGAACAAGTAATTCAGCTCTACTAAAAGCATTGAATTGACTCTTTTGAATTAGAATACATTTGCAGACAAAATAGTATGAAATGTTAATGAGAAATTTAATTAGCCTTATTTGTGTGTGCAAGTAGTGTGGTATTTCCTACCTTGCCCTTCTTTCTGTTTTTTTCTAAGGGGAACATACAGGTCACTAATGTGTGGGTGTGTGGAAGCTTTTCCAGTTTCTTAACACTAATTTGTAATTTTGCTAAGAACTTAAATTACAGGCAGTCCTCAATTTATGACTGTTTAACTTTGATGGTTCAAATTTATGGCAGCCTTGGAAAAAGTGACTTATGGCCTATATTCACACTTAAAAACATTGCACCCCCACCCCCCAAATGGCCATATGATTTTAATTTGGGTGTTTGATAACTGGCTTGCATCATGACCAGTTGCGGCCTCCTGCAGTCAAGGGGTTGTGATTTGTTACCTTTTTTGCCAATTTCTAGCAAAAAGCACCCAAAGGGGAAACTGGATTTCTTAATTACTATGGTGATTTACTTAACGTCCATCATTAAAAATTAGATCTGACTGACTTATGACTGCAACAATGTATGTCAGAAATTCCTGTCCCAATTGTGATCATATGTCAATGAGTAAACTGTACAGACATAAAAAAAAATTATATTCTGTACCAACCTGTTTCATATAGTCCCATCTCATAGTTGTCCTTTCTCTGCAGTGTTCTATGCCCCGGTCTCTTTGGCTGGGCTGCTCCAGCCTGGCGGACAGCATGCCCTCACTGCGATGCCTGTATAACCCAGGGACTGGCACACTCACAACTTTTCAGGTACTTTCTCACTCTGTCTCTCTCTGGGTGTCTGAGGTTTGTGATCCTGTTTGTTTTCATAACTTCTTTCATCTTTATTATGATTGCTATTGCTAGTGCTTTTACAAGCATGTCATTCCAGTTGTTCATGTTGCAGAGATCCAGAGTTGGCCACTAACACAGAAAGATTGATGGTTCTGATAGAAATATTTTTGCTAAGATCTTACAAGAAGATACAGTGCTGATCCTTGCAAATTAGGTATAGTTGTGCTTAGAAAGATTGGCCTGGATAGGAAGCCATTTGATATTTAAATTAGAACATAAATATGGTAAGAATTGGTACTTCATATTCAAGCTGTCTGATTTCTGGCTTGTGCTGTTATTCTTGCTTTCCTAGTGGTGTACTGACAATGGAAGAAGGTAGACAGATAAGGTTAATTGTCATAGATTCTGTAATAATTTATTTCTCTGCCTTCTGTCTATCCCTTATTCCATTTACACCCCTACTTCACACAGAATCAAGGGTATATTTCTGGAGGGTGACTTTTGCCTTTTCTGAGATTGAAATTAAAACGTTTTTTAATTTAAAAAATTAAAACATTTTTTACTAAATTATACTATTCAAAAGATCAAGACTTTATTAAGTGATATTGTAATGAACAGAAAAACATTGTAATTTACAAATTGATCTTTTGGATAGTCCTCAACTTAGGATCACCATTGGGACTAGCAGTTGTTCAGTGAGATGTCACCTGACAGCTTCACTCAACAATCACAATCCCAGCAATTCTCCTTGCTGTTCTTAAGTGAGAATTGTGAATCATTAAGTGGATGGAGTCCCAGATAAAGAACATAGGAGTGCCTCAGGGATAGGGGGTGGCCGTGGCAGGCTGCATGCAAGTTGAGGTGCTGTACTGTAGTGAGAGCAGGGGAAAGCTTGGAAAATAAGCTAGGCCAACCCGAGAAGCCACAGACCCAGTCTAGCCCAGCAGCACGACTGAACACGTCATGCCTTAGGGAGTGCCAAATGCTTAGGAAGCGCCAGGTGCAGCACGAAGCAGCCACGCTTCTCCCGTAAAGGGCCAATGCCTGGGAGGCCTCCACAGTGGCGTGTAAAGCAGTGTTTCTGAAGGAAATCCAAATGCCCTGGCAACTAAGTGCTTTGCAAGGAAATACCCTTTTCCAGCAAAACTCCCAATGGATAACACCTGAGTGCTTTCCTGCAAGAAAGGAAGAATCCTCAGGGAGTCAAGCCAAAGCCAAGAAAGAGTCAGCTGTTGCACTCTATTGCTCTTTTCTTAGCTGATGGTGGCCTCTGACCATCAGCTAAGAAAAGAGCAATAGAGTGCAACAGCTGACTCTTTCTTGGCTTTGGCTTGACTCCCTGAGGATTGAAAGCACCAAGCAGATCTCCTGTGGAATCAAGAGATCACCTCTAGCAATCTATTTAGTGGTTTCCATGCAAATTGCCTGGTTGCCAGGAATAAAAGTCCCAATTGGATAAGGAGTGAAAAATTGCAATGGAAGTGAAGAGGAGCATTTTAAGACACTGTGGCTGAGGGACTGCCTATCTTCCCCCACCCCTTAGCCAGCTCCAGCCCCGCCCTGGAGTGTGGCAAAATGGGGTGTGGCTTGGTAGGCGTGGCATGGCTTGGTGGGCGTGGCTTGGGCATGGCAGGGGAAGGATACTGTAAAATCTCCATTCCCACCCCACTCCAGGGGAAGGATACTGTAAAATCTCCATTCCCTCCCCAATCCAGGGGAGGTTACTCCAAAATCCCCATTTCCTCCCAATCAGCTGGGACTTGGGAGGCAGAGAATAGATGGGGGTGAGGCCAGTCAGAATTTTTACTACTGGTTCTCTGAACTACTCAAAATTTCCACTACCGGTTCTCCAGAACTGGTCAGAACCTGCTGAAACCCACCTCTGGTATACCTCATAAAAAGGGCATAGGTGGGTGGAATTACAGCACGCCTGTGGGTGTAAGTGCAGAACTACCAAGCACCACATTTTGATCATGGAGTTGCTGCAATGGCCAAAACTTGAGGTACCAGTTGTCAGTCACATATTTCAGTGTGTTTGTAATTTCATCACTGAATGAATGGTGGTAAGCTTGGGAATACCTGTATTTGTGTTTAGCTAGAATTGTGCAATACAGGTAATCCTCAGCTTATGACCACAATTGGAACCAGAGTTTCTATTGTTAAGTAAGGTTGCTATTAAGTAAGTTGCGCCCGATTTTACACCTTTTCTTCTTTGCCACGGCTGTTAAGTGAATCACTGCAGTTGTTATACGAATCATGCTGTTGTTAATCAAATCTAGCTTCCCCAGATTGATTTTGCTTGTTGAAAGCTGACTGGAAGGTTGCAAATTGTAATCATATGACCCTGGGATTCTGCAGCTACTGTAAATACACACTGGTTGCCAAGCTTCTGAATTTTGATCACACAATCATGCAGATGCTGTGGAGTTGCAAATGCAGGGAACTGTTGTAAATTGCTTTTTTCAGTGCCGTTGTAACTTTCAAATAGGAGCCTGGATAGCATAACAGACTAAAAGCCTGTTATTAACATTCAGCTGTCTGCAATTATTGCATGTTCGAATCTCCCCAGGCTCAAGGTTGACTCAGCCTTCCATCCTTTCTAAGGTAGGTAAATTGAGGACCCAGTTTGTGGGGGCAATAAGCTGACTTTGTAAAAATATACAAAAGGATGAAGGCTATTGCTTAACGCATTGTAAGCCACCCTGAGTCTCTGGAGAAGGGCGGCATATAAATCTAATTTTAAAAAAAAAAGGTCACGAAATGAGTGGTTGTAGATTTGACGAGTCTCTGTACTACATATAATGTGTATCAGTAGGAAGTATTGATATGCATTACATATCAATTTATATGTTATATCCTTCTATTTTCTCATGTTGAAAGATATATGTATTCAGGTATGTATATGAAAGAGATTCTTCTTATAACTGTTCGTTATAAGAATCTGTTCACCCAAGAGACCCAAAATTGAAAAATCCAGAAGTAACTGAAGTTGTTTTTACATTTATTACAAAACAAGATTAAATAATTTGTGTCTAAAAAAAAGTAGGCAGTTTCCCACAAGATAGTCTGAATCTTCCCATAGACTTTAATTGATCTTGGGCATTTTCACTCCTCCTTAGTTTTTAATTAATAAGGCAAAATTACACTTTCCTTTCACAATCCTAGTTTTTGGTTTTAAAACCACTGAATTAAACATAAGGCTGTGCAATGAAATTATTATTTAGGAGAGTTATAAGCAAATACAAATGAAAGCGAAAAAAATCAATGATTATATGTTGGCTTCCAAGAGAAATATGTGAGATATGATGTATCAGAACATTAAATAAATTTGTGGTAACAGAAATCTGTGCCATCAGTACCTGGGGAAACCTCATGGAACAGCTGCTTCATCATGTTCCTGACATTCATGAATCATTGTGACAGTTAGTTGGGTAAGTCCATAGATTGTGGCCAAGAACATATGATTTGATTTAATTTTAAATCTGGCTTTTTGCCTTGAGTGATGTGAAAATAATGCTGACACATCTTAGATCATTCCACGGGAGTTCCTGTAGTTGAGCTAGTATTCAGCACTGATAGACTTTAATATGTCTACTTGTTTACTTGACTATCTAGCACAGCTTTCAGAAATAGGGACATTAATAAGTCTCATGGAAAATTGGTGTTATATATGGTAACTGTAGCAAGATTATTACCGGTATGTGCATAAAGATTTGGAACTACCTACAATGGAAGAATAGCTGTTTCACATTATCAAATTTGCAGAAAGGGCAAAATTGAGTTGTTTGATTAGGGAAAAAACAGACATTTATTAGTGACTGAAAACCCTTTCTGGACTTTTTTCTGAAAATGAAAAAAATGAACTGGTGATTTATGGGATTGATGATTGGAAAGGATAAAATATAGAAAGAATCATGATGCAACCTTAAAGTGGGAGGGTAGATGATAGATTGATTTGTAACTGCTGTAAAGATGATCAGAAGCCACTTCTTTATACTTTATTTTTCTTATTCTTTATTTTTCTTCTTTTTTTATCTATTTATTTACCTTGAGGTAAGATGGGAGCGGGGCTATAAACTAACTAAATAAATAAATCTATTCACCATTTTCTTTGCTTTTTTTTCTTTTTCTTAAATTTGCATTGTTTTTCTATTACATAAAATTAATATCTATCAATAAAAATTAATTAAAGAAATAGGGACATTTTATCTTTTTTCAATATGGAGAAATACAGGCTAAAATGTAATTATTTTCATATATTTCTACCTTGATTTGTATAGATTGAATAAATCCAAGATGTTATTTGCTCCTGGATTCTAGTTTTAGAAAGTTGATTGGCAATTTGTGGCAGCATTAATTATTTGTAAATTGGTACCTCATTTTTATAAAGGATTTTTAAGTGATTAAATGATTTGGATGTTTTTAATTTCCATAAATGATCTTTGTAGATATTCATTGTACTAGAAGAGATAAAATATAAGCTAAAGAGCACTTGAGCTTAAGGTTAAAAAATTTATGAAAATAAAGGATTAATAAAAGAGAATATATGTAGCCCATGGCTAAATTGTGAAGACCTTGGTGTTCTCTGAGCTTGGTTGTTTGCTTGTAGACATTTGATTAATTGACTAGGTAAACATCATTAGTGCTGGAAGGATTTGTCCTCTGTTTATATACAGTACCTTACCCTTTAGAGGGGTAGGTTTAATTCTCAATGAAAAAAATGAAATATATACTAGTGAGTATAGATTGGTATCATCTGTGTTGTGGGTATGTATGAAAATTGTAATCTACAGGTTTGTGGTAATTCCATGTAAAGGATCCATGTGTGAATTTTGCAGAAAATGATGTGATTTAGGAGAAGATTCTTTATTTCACAAGTGTTTCATACAAAATAAGTATGTATGTAAGTATGCCTGCCTTAAATTAGTTAAAAGAAATGAGGGGAAAAAGCAAAAGGGAAATGAAACAAATATATGGACATTTCCAATACATCTTCAAACACTCTATATAGAAAGTTTATGCAAATATTTCAATGAAGGGTTACCATATTTCATTATAATGATCAATGCACATCTAAGTCTATAAAGTATATCTAATATAACTATAACTTTTTTGTTTTATTATTTGTTACCTTTTCGTTGCTCTGTGTAATGTTGCTTGCTCGATATGTTATGTGTATGCAACAAAAGTGACAGAGATATCTTAACTCTCTTGTATTAGGAAGTTTACCAGTTGTTGTAATAGAAGGCCAGCACCCACTTAATTTTCTAATTTTTCTGAGCACTGGATTCAAGGATAGTTACAAAATACTAATGAAGATTCTAAAGAAGGTAACAGATTTTGGGCATGCAAGGACTAGGGTTAAACAGAAGATTTTGTAGTTTGGTTCCTGGAGTAAGTAAGATATCTTCCTTAAATTTTTGGTTGAATTGAGCTTGCCCTTTAGGTTATGCAAATACTTGAGTTATTGTTATTATCATTATTTATTAAATTTATTTACTGACTATTTCACGGCGAGATGATTGGGTGGCTTACATTAGAATAACATTAAAGGTAAGTCATAAATGATGGCAGGTTGACAGAAATTATATCTGTTCAAAGTCTTATTTTTTTGCGTAACTGGATGAGAACACTTTATATTTAACTTTATTTAGCTTAAAATATTAACAGATGCTAATGACGTTTACCTGCTTTTTGGACCCTTTTGCAGTTAATCTATTGCTCAAACCAGTTTTCTTAAGATTTTGAACAAGATGGAAAAGTGATACCCTCCAAGCAAATAGCAATCCCTGAGCATTTCAGAAACATAGAAGTTAAATTTGCAAAATTCTTTTTTGATTTGATAGCCTCAAATTGCCAGTTTTTAGAAAAAAATACAATTGTACTTAGCAGGGCAGGAATGAATTGCATTTGCTAGAAATGCCTGAGATGGAGTTTTGTTCTCTTGGTTTACTTTGAATGTGGATTGAAATAAATTTTAGAGATGAATTAAAATTACTTATTCCAACCCTCTAGTCATACCCATCTTTGTCTTGGTCTCTTAAAAATAAGATTTTTTTTCAATAATTCAGCATAGTTACTCTCAGGGATTAAGCTTTTCTTTTAATACGTTCTAAGTACATGGACTGTATCAGTAGACTTTCCTCGTGTTATAGAAGTTGCAACATCTAGGGCTGCTTAATCCCTGCTGATTGTAAAGTTATTTACATCATTGCCCATAATGCTTTATTGGATCGTTGTATTTTTAGCACATTGTTTACTATTTGTTCTCCTGGAGAGCACCTAATTTTTTCTTCTCCAGTGAACTTGCTCAAGCAATAAGCATTCAAGCAATAATTCTGTCCCTTTCTTTTCTTTTCTTGTTATATATTTACTACAAAAAAAAAAAAATCACTGTTACTAATGAAACAAGTCATGTTCTGGCATGTAGCTAGTTTAGCATCTGCAATAAAAGTGATGTCTTTTGATAAAAAAGGTAAAGTTTTCTATTAATGCAAGATGCTTCTTGCATATAATTGGAAGTTTCCTGAATATAATTGGAAGTATCCCCTGAACCAAATATCCATCAAGGTAGTAAAAAGATGGCCTTTATTTGTCTGAAGTCTATATACCTTGTCCACTCTGATTTGCTGTAGCAGCACTGTTAAAAATCTACAAGTTATTTGTGCTGAGATTATTACACTAGGCTCTGATTTCAAGTGCTAGCAATCTATGGCCATGGCTTCAGCCCCCCAACTGAATGTACTTGTTCCCATTTATGAATGTACTTAGATGGCTCCCAACTGTTTACAAGACAGCAGAGGTGAGATCTTTGATTGACAAGTTAGAAATGCATTCGATCATTCCCTCTGCCAGTCTCTGGTTCATGCTGTTAAAAATGTCAGCCTCTCCAAGTTTGAATGGCAGCCTGAGGGCCTCCAAAGCTTTTTGTTTTCTGAGATGGAAACACAAATTGGATGTGTGCCTGAGTGCACCATCCTAGGCTGTAATTTCATCTTTTAGCTAAGAACCACAAGGTACATGAACAAAGCACCCTGTAAACAATAATACTGGAGAAAAAAATAAACAAGGTCGTGTCCGTTGTACGTTGATCCACCAGTGTCCTGACCTCTATCACATTGAACATCTCCTCTCTGATTGCTGCTCCCTCTGGCATTTCAATGAGAAGGAGAGGCTGACATAGGGGATTTATCAAGATTTAAAGTTGCAGTGGCATTGCACATTTCCTGTATTGGCTATGAAATATTGAACCACCATACTTCTGACATTCAGTTTTAAACATTGGCCTTAAAAATTACATATATTTAAGTTCTTTGAGACCTCTCTTTTCTTCTCATTATCAACTCCCAAAGAACCTAAATGTAGTGACGGATAGTACTGAAAATAAATAAGCATTTGATATTCATATTTACATGCATCGGTTGTGGATAAAGCTTAGCTTTCCAATATATTAGCTATCTAGTGAAGCTGACTATGCATTTTGCTATGTAGTAGAATGAGCGAGCATATTATCTGAGGGAATATGCAGTTGAAGTGCATATGTTGTAGAGACAATCATACAAAGGGAAAAGCTTGTACCATGCAGACTAGTTATTTTCCAATGTGTTAGAATACCTTATAATTTTTGGATGGCATAGTCTCTGGTGAAATTTATCATGATCAGAGCAGAGCAATTGAGGGTTGGTGGGGGCACAGGAGACATCTTAGTATAGTGATTAAGGTTCCAGGCTGGAAACTGGGAGACCTAGTCCTGATTTATGTGTAAAGTCCTGAGTGATTTTGAGCTAGTCACTCTTTTATAGACTGACTTGAATATGTGCATGTATGTATTGAAGGAAGATACACACACACACACACACACACACACACACACACACACACACGATTGAGGGAAAAATACAATTGATGAAATAACATCAATTCCAAACAAATAAGAATCTGTAATTTTTAAATAAAACATAGAGCCATTTACTTCCTGTTTTCTGCTTAGCTTCATGTCTGTCAAATATAGAATTTCTTCCTTTCTTTGTTTATAAAACAGAAAATTAGGTATAAGTATTATGACAAATGACATATGTAGGAACAACTGGATGGAATACAGGTACTCTTAAAGTTAACCCCACATTTCTGACGCTTGTAAACATCAGTAGTATTGGAAAACTCCTCAGTGCAGTAATTGAATTTTTTTCCTGGAATTGCACATTACGCTAACTGAATTAGGGCCAGTTTTTGTATGAGTGTGGATATGCATGCTGTTTTGAAATTAGCAAATCCAGAGCTATGTGAGAAAGTAAGAAAATGGAGAGGAATAAGGAAATAGAGTATCCTTTGCTGCTACCTAATGGCAATTCTTGGTACTGTCTGATTTCTAAAGGAATAATATATTCTTTATTTAAGTAAAATAAAGGATATTGTAGTGAATAATTAGAGTACAGATTCTACTAAGTAAATTAGCTTTGGTTTTTATTGTCTCTTCATGCCAACTTCACAAAAATCTAGCAATAGGTTATATTTTATCAGGTATAAAGAATTTAAATATTCACAGATTATTTACATTTAAAAGGAGCAAATTGTTCTAATATGTGCCACATAGAAGATGCTTATTAAATCGACAAAAAATAAAGGTTGACCGCTGCCTGAAAACTAAAGGTTGCTTTTGCTTATTTCTTAAAATATAGCTGCTAACCCCAGCTGCTAGTATTAAACAAGGGTGTATTTAAGCTCATTGGCTGTTTTACCTCTACATCAGGGCATTTAATTTTCTCAAGAGACCACATCAGAAACTGGGGCTGTTCTGGGGGGCTGAACCAATAGACTGAACTTAATTCTGCTTAATATCGTTTGCTAGCTCCCAGTTGCACTCCGCCACTTGCCTGTAAGACTTGCAGTGGGTGGCTGAGCTCAGGATACCTCACGCAATGACTTCATTAGGATGCCCAGGTGAGGGACGAGCATTGCTAAGGTGCAGGAAAGTATTTTCTCTCCTTGCCCTTCTGCAGCCGCCAGCCGACTGAACAAGTGCACAGCAACTGCGCAGAGCTGGACCCAATTCAGCTTCTTCTGTCCCTTGTGGTATACTTATTTACATTTGATTTGTAATTTGCCACTGACCTCATATGGGCCGGACAGGGATAGCCAAAGGGCTGGATGTAGCCCTGCGGCTGTAAAATGCCCACATCTGCTCTATATCAATAGCCTCAAACTTCAAATATTTGGAATTGTTAATCAAGGCTGAAAAGTCCTGTAGAGCCCAAACCTATTCTTTAAAAACACACACACACTAAAAGAAATTTAGCTGTCACCTTAAGATTCTTCTGTGCAAAAAGGGGATAAATATTTATCAGGTGGACTGAAAAGTATTTGAGGCTAAAGTCATAGCAATAGAAGATAATATATGTAGCTCATGGTTGAGCTGTTGAATCGTTGTTTCACTACCAGACTACATAATATCACTGATGATGTTAACTAGTTGAGTAATGAACATCTGCAAGCAAACAACCAAGCTCAGAGAACATGAAGGAATCCACTCTAAAATAGTAGTACAGTTGTCTTACAGATTTTCAAACATGCCTGTAAGTACACAGAGAAGTCAGTCAGAGGATGATTATGTTCTCCACCTTCAGATCACATTGCAGCTGCCCTAAAACATAAAACAGACCCAGCATATGACCACTTATGTGAATTAAGCCTTCTGTGATTGGGGATAGTTTTAGATGAACAGGAAGTCTTAATGAACTGCATCAGACTGACTACCAAACAAGGGTCAGTTGAAATCTCCCAAAATGAATGGTCTCCACCACCAACCCCTGACAGAGATTAGCAGCTCATTTAAGGGTGCTGCTGCATAACAGGGAACTTGGTAAAACAATAAACAAATCCATCTGGCCCCCACTTAAACCACTGGACATCACATCTGGCTATCTAGAGATATATTCTGAGGACAACTGTAAATATGATCCACATCCTAAATTAATATGATTCGTGATGTGAAGTTAGGTTGGGTAGGAAAGAGACAAAAAAAGTGAAAAAATTATTTTTTAAGACAAGAATGTATGAGAAGAGTGACTGTTCAGTCAATACCTGCTTAAAAAGAGAACTATTCGTTTTGAATATGGTCACACATAAATTGTTCATGCATAGATAAGACACAGGAAAGGAATAGATTGTATGTTCTGCTAATTTGATTGTTCATTGTTAAAGATTAAGAGAATTACTAAAAGGTGCAAGAGTGATGAGATGTTCTGAATGTGAGATAGTATTAGAATTAGATCTTGGGAGAAAATGAACATGGAAAAAAAAAAGCAAGAGTAAAAGGAGAGAGAAAATAGAATGACTCCAGGAAGAAGAAAGGTATAAATCCTGTAGAAAAAAAAATTAGAAGATTCATCTCCCAACAAAATGAATCAGAATGAATGGGATATAAGAAACGATGTGGAAGCTGTTTGAAATAGAAAAGAAGAACCATGCTGCAGTAGCATGCTGCACCATGCTGTGAAATTTAATGTTTGGTAAAATAATGAAGAGAAAGAGGCTGTGGATGAAGAAAAAGGGCTTATAAGAGAATGATAGCTGCAAAAAAATGAGTGCAAGAAAAAAAATGCGAGCAAGAACTCTGAGGCAGGCAGCTTCAGTGTTGCTAATGAGGATGAGAGAGATATTTAAATCTCATTTGGAGAAGTAACTGCAAAGAAATATAGTCAAAGAAAAGAAAGGATGGTTAAAATGAAGAACATACAGAAAAACCTGCAGAGCAATCTTGAAGGAAATAATCATTTTAGAAATGGTGAAGACGATTAAATAAGGAACTTCCAGAAAAGTAAATGGAATGAAAAATAGTGAAATATTTTTTTAATGACACTAAATGCAATGTTGGAAAGAAAGATTTGTGTGGGATTCAAAATAATGTGCTGATGAGTGAAATTGAAATTCATATGATAAATGTTACTATCCAAAGAAAAATGATGAAAATGAAATAATAAAAGATGTTAGAATGTTGTGGAAAAATCTAGATGTATTAAGAATGCTATTTTATATTTAGAGATGGACTTTATCTCCTAGGAAACTAGAGTTTGGTACTATTTTCCTAAAATTAACTTTTTCCCCCAGGAGATCTAATCCTGTAGATTCTCAGAAAACATTTTAACTGCTAGTGGGAAAAAAAGATGATATAAGGTTTTGAAAATTTTTAAGGAGCATAATGGGGCACTGATCTTGAAATTAATCTGTTTCCTAACTTTGTAGCCTCTGGGATATTTCCAAAATGACAGCAATTGAGACCAGAAATTCCATCACTATGTGATGTCATAACATGACAGTGACATTTAAGCAATGGCAATTCTAGTTGTCATTAAGTGAATCATTGCATATAATCATAATGTATATAGGTAGATAGCTGTTTTGCAGACCAAGGGGAGGGGGAATGATTAAAAGTAGAGAAAATGTGGACTAATTTTAATGACCATAGCAATCATTTTGGAAGTGATGAAGTGGGTAAACAAGGAGCTTCCAGCAAAAAAGAATGAAAGTGAGAATAAAACTAATACAATTGTTTGGGATGAAATTGAGATGATATTATGCGGGAAGGAATATGTTAGAGATATGTATGAGACTGATATGTGTTGAAGAATGGAACTGGCGCAAATTAGAAACCTGTAGAATCCAGTTAAAAAATATATGGAAAGCATGAATATGGTGTGGTTACTATAAAGTGCTAAGGCTGCAGGCATAGATGGTAAAACTGAAAAAAATCTTAATGTGGTTTGCTTATGGAGTTAATGTGTATGAAAATGTGTCCATGTTAATCAGAAGAATATTGACAGAACACTGATTGGCAGAATACTGATTGAAGGCATGATTGGGAGGTGACAGCAAGCAAATTGGGAGGAGAAGAGCACAGCAATTTTATGCTGGACAAAAATATGGCAGTGGGTGCATGCCATGTTTTTGCTTTTCACGAAGCTATTAAAAAATGGCAGAAAGTTATTGCACATTTCTGTACAGCATATAGAAAAGTAGGTAAAACAAATTGGCTTGTACAGGTAGTCCTCGACTTACTACAGTTCATTTAATGACCAAAGTTACAAGAGTACTGAAAAAAGTGACTAATGACTATTTTTCACTCTTATGAACGTTGCAGCATCCCCATGATCAGGTGATCAAATTCAGATGCTCACCAACTGATTCATATTTATGACGGTTGCAGTGTCCTGAGTCATTTTGCAAGCTTCTGACAAGCAAAGTCAATGGGGAAACCAGATTCACTTAACAACTGTGTTACTAACTTAACAACTACAGGGATTCACTTAACAACTGTGGCAAGAAAGGTTGTAAAATGGGGCAAAACTCACTTGACAAATGTCTCACTTAGCAGAAATTTTGGGCTCAGTGGTGGTTGTAAGTTGAGGACTATCTATATTATGGAATGTTTTCTTGTGAGGAACATTATGTAAGTATTAAAACTCAGGATAATTGTATTTGACAGGGAAAATTGAGTGATTCCAAGTTATACATGAATGTCAAAAAACTAGAACAAGTAAATGTATGTAATGTATGTAATTTTGTAGACTACTAATTATGGCGGAAAGGATTGTGAATTTATAGATGTGTAAGCACTTTAGAAAAGTGATGAACAGTATTTGCTCTGTTGCTAGTATTGTATGTTGAAAGAAATAAAAAGGACTTTGCATAGACGTATGCTTCTTTGATACGTCGAATTAAAAGGAGGATACGTTTGGAAAACACACACAAAAATTGTTGTACTGGGACTTGGTTATGGAAGAAGTCCTTTTGGTAAAATAATAACATATAAAGAATTAATAGGTACAAAATTAATTGAATGAAAAGGTAACCATTATAAAAGATATGCATTGAGTTACTTGGTCATGTAGAAAAAAATGAGTAAATATAAACTTTAACACAAATTTATGGAGTAAGAATGAATGGAGTGAGACAAAGGTGAAGACTGAGAATGTTGTGGCTGGATTATGTTGTTGAAAGGTGAGAGTTTAAAGAACAAAAAGCAATATGTGAATCAGTGCATGGAAAGAAGGATGAGTTGCAAGATTAAATGTAGATGGAGAGATAATATTACATTTATTGATGTAGATTAGATGTTTTCTTTTGTCTTTTGCCATTAATCCCTCTTACTTTTTTGTGTTCCTGTATAATATAGTTTACCTCAAAAAGAAGTAGAATGATGGATAGTTATGAATTATTCTAAAGCACATATTAACAGTGCAGCCTTTTCAAGGACGTGCAAGGTTGATGTATCTTTATCACCCCAATGAGACTTGACCCTGTCTTTATTAACTTGGGTGAAAATATTTAAGTTGGCAAAACTTACTTCTAAATATGCATATCTGAAAGTGTTTAGAAAACAGTTGCCACATTTCACCGGTAAGAGAAATATTGAGAGATTTCTTAGGATGGTATTTTAAGGAAAATTTAATACTGAGGTTCTTAAAAGATTGCATATGTGGATCTAGGTTTGGGGAGAATAAGGGAATTATTAAGAGAACTGCAATTTTCTTTTCAAATTTAATTCTAATAAATTACTGTTTCCAAATATTGCTTAATTTTATATGGTTTGTAATAGAGTCAGCCAGATGTTCAAACTGGATTTGGCATTTTTATTCACCTATTGAGTCCTTCCCGAGAACCAGAGATAGGCAGATGTGGATATTTGATGTTAGAGGTATCATTGCAGGATGTAAGCTGTTCCGAATAAAGTTGCCCTTTGCAATTGACTGATGGTGAATTTGTCAATGCTAATGGTGTTCAAGTGGTGCTCCAGTTGTTTTGGAATTGCACCCAAGACACATATGACTATTGGTACTACTTCTGCTTTCTTTTGCCATTGTTGTTTTATTTCTATTTGCAGGTCTTTGTATCCAAACCTTTTTGTCTTTATTATCAACAGTTGCTAAATCTGGGGTGTAATATCACAGGTACCTGTTTGAAGTCTAAATGTCCAGAGCACTTTCATTTCTTCATTTCTTATTACTTTCTATATTTTATGGTCTTATCAGATCTTATAGGCAAATGGTTTTTCTTGCAGATCTTCCAATACACCATTGTTGCATTATTGCATTGTCATGCTGTTGTTTGTAGTCAGTCCTTGTGATCTTCTTGCAGCAGCTAACCAGGTAATCCACTGTTTCTTCAGCTTCTTTGCATAAGTGGCACTTATGCTGTCTTTTGCTGTTTTCTCAATTCTGGCTTTGTGTTCATTTGTTCTTAAGGCTTGGTCTTGTGCAGCCAGAATTAGCCCCTCTGTCTTGTTCTTTAACTTTCCGCTCTTAGTCATTACCAGATCTGGTTGTTATTGGCTTTGCCTGGTTTTTTCCCCCCATTGGTTATAAACACTTTGCCTTGCCAAGTCTCTTTTCTATTCTTCCTTTGGTCTTTCTTCTAGACCACTTTGGTCTTTCTGGTACTCACTAGGCCTTCATGGTATACTAGCGTTTGTGCATGTTCTTCACTGTCCTTCAGATATTCTTCCAATGACCCTTTTTTCCCTTCATCAACTGTATGGTGTGTTTGCAACATTCCACACCCATCTATTTTCATTGGTAAGCAGAGTCTGTCAACATCACTGCATGGATAATGATTCATTATCATTATTTTTCTGGTCTTCCTACCCAAGTATTTTTAGCCCTGCTTGAATCCATTCCACTAGTCCAGCTCTGTATATAATGACTGGAATTGCCCAGGTGTTAATTGCCTTGGTGGTATTTCCTCCGTTGAATGTGGACTTTAAGTACTTCTACACTCATGATGTATTCACTTCTAACCTCCTCCTTGATTTCAGTGTGTTTGATGTTGCCAGCTTGAAGGATGTCCAGATATTTGTAGTGATTCAGAAGTGTATTTATAGCTACATTTTCCAGATTGGGATTGTGCTGTGCTTTTTAGAAAAGGAGATAGTCAAACCTTTGTTGATCATTAGGCTGAAATGGAAATTTAGTATGCTGTTCCATAAAGCAATTGGAAAAAAAAAAGATAAAGAGATATTTACAACATTTACTCTTAGAGAATGCATTCAAAATATCAGAAATTGAACGACAAGGCATGAATCAAAAACTTGGAGTACCTTAGTGCTTCATCATTTAACCAAAGAGAGGAGAATGAGTTGGAATATCATTCATTAATTTTTGTAAAGCATTGTTTTCTTACTGCCCCCTGCTGATTGGAAACAGAAGTCTTTTTTGTAGCAAGGCCAACTTGCCTTAATGCCTGCAGGGAAGTGTTAAGTTATAGGCAGTAAAGAATCCATTTTATATACTGTGCAAAAAGCTTTTTAAAACAATCTATTTCTGAACCTAAATTGTCCTGGGACTAGCTCTTGACATAAAAATTCATAGAAACCTCTTTTTTTCCCCTTCCTGTTTTCCTTGTGTATGGTTACTCTTTGCTTTAGTGATGTAACGTTAGAATTCACATTGGCCAGGTTGTTCTGTAAATTAAACACTGACAGCTCCCCTCAGGGGAACAGCCAATGTATTTATGATGATGTGCTGATTACACAAAATACACTGCAAGCAGAAAACAGCTGCAGAGAACAAACCTCTTAAAAGAATACAATTACAAATCGTACCCTTAGTATTTCTAGCGGTGAGGGTAAAATACAGCATGTTAATATAACGGGACTTTTTGTTTTTAAGATGGCTTGTGAAAGATGGGAGATCTGAAGGGGGGAAAAACCTTTAAAGTACAATTGGATTTGCATGTAGTTCTTTGGAGCTTATATGTGTATCTTATGTACACTTTTCTTTGTGTTTTCTTTATAATTTTTTTCTCCTTAAGATTTGCAACTAATTTATGGCAGTTCCATTTGAGTCCATTACTTGGCTCTTTATTGTCAGCTTGGTTTTTTATTTAATATGACAACATACGTGTAGATCTTACAGATATTTTATGTTACATGCTGCGTGTAATACTATCTTCACTGCTTTTTTTAGTTAACTGAGCTAATTATCAGATTTTGTATACATGTGACTGCTATAGAAACTAGTTGAATCTACTCTAGCAAAAGCTGCTATTATTTCTAAGATTTTTCTTTTCTTAGCATTAAAATTAATTTTTAAACTAGACTTGACATAATGAAAACTCCATCCCAAATGAGATTTCTATGGGAAACAGGGATGGTGAAAGCAGATTCGCCTGAAATGTATGTCACCTATGTTATTCAGGGGTTGCTTAGCTGAATTTAAAGTGACTGTAAAATTTCTGGCAATGTTAATATAAAGAACATTGGGGGGAAGGGAGAAGAAATAATGCAGTGATAAACTAGTGCATATAAGATATGGAATGAGAGCTCATTCATACACACACAATCATAATATAAAATACAACAGAAAATAAAGATAGTAAAGAAATGGGAAAAGACAGGGAAAGAAAGGTGAAGAAGACGTTTAGGATAAAGAGAAAAGAAAAAAAGCATTGACATCCAACTTTTTTTAGTGCAGTAGAATACGAAGTAAAATTACAGCCTCATTTTTTTTACTTTGACATTTTAATTAATAAATACTAATAAATACTAGCCATTTCTATAACAACCATGTTTGTCCCCCAACTCTCATAGCCCACAGCTGTTGTGGCTCCGTTAGCGGAGCCTGTGTCATCGTCAGGAGAGGACTCCGAGAGTGAAGGGGAGGAGTTGGCAAGGCCTCCCTCTCCAGGACCCTCCTCGCTGGCAATGCCTTCGGTGTCCGCTGAAGGGCAAGAGATAGGGCCAGGGCCAAGCACGTCCACGCAGCCACAGATGGACAGTGATGAGTGTAATGAG
Source organism: Arizona elegans (assembly GCA_022577455.1). NCBI lineage: Eukaryota > Metazoa > Chordata > Lepidosauria > Squamata > Colubridae > Arizona > Arizona elegans. Next base: position 49,158,356 of record JAKOOJ010000005.1, on the reverse strand, counting down.
TCTTGGCTGGACCCACACCAGCATCGCAGAGATAAGCGCGCACAACAGAAGAAAGGGCGTGCCCGAGATTAGACTGAGTCACTGGACCACACCCCACAGGATATAAAAGGGAGCGTGGTGGCCAGTCAAACCTTGTGACGAACAAAGCTGAAAGCTTCCACGCCATTCTGCATTGCCGGACTTTTGCTTTAAGACTTTGCTGGAGTATCTCTGGACTTGATTAATTCTGTAATTATTGAGCTGCTTTCCTTTGATGTATCAGAAGTGGGGAGAAGTTATCTCTCCTCTTTGTAAATAATAAACTCTTGGCAGGCAGCCACTAGGTTGTTGCCAAGTTCCCTTATCATAAGGAAAAGGATTTTGCCGGCTGGATTGGTCTTTAACTCCTGAACGTCTGTTGGTGTGTGTGCGTGAGGTTGGGGACAGAACAACAGCCTACCTATTCTCTTACGTAGGTGTTCCCAAATTTTATGAGAATGAGGAGTCAGCAAGCATATCTGTGTGATATGGGGAGTCAAGAAAAATGGTTGCGTTGATTCATGAAGATTGAAATATTTTATCTTATAGCAAAGCCAATATAAACTAGTGTATTCTTTGAGATGGCTTTGTTACATCTCATATTTTTGCTGTTAACTAGAATCCATGCATGGCAGGCACATAGCTTCAAATTATTAACATGATACGTTTTCCAATTTTTTCAAATGTTAATTCCTCACAGTAAATCTCAAAAAAGTTAGGTGAGAACACAAAGTTTTTTAATATTACATCTCTGCTATAAAAAAGTTGACATCTAGGCCAGTGATGACTAACTTTTCTGTACTGAGTGCCCGAAGTATTCATGCACGAAGCCCCAAAATGCAATGTGCATGCGGGCCATTGCATGTGCCCTACCCCCTGTGCATGCACATGCATGTCCCTGCATGCGCCCCACCCCACACACATGCGCACATTGGCCCCCATACATGCTCCGCCCCCGCGCATGCACGGCAGAGACCCAAAGACCAGCTGGCTGGCGGGAGGTACGTGCGCAGCAGAACTGAACTGGGGCAATGACTCGCGTGCCATCAGAGAGGGCGCTGCGTGCTACATTTGGCACGCATGCCATAGGTTCACCATCACTGATCTAGGCCTTCTGAAACATCCTTTTAGGTGGCCAGAAAGTATAAAGATAATATTTTGATGAGTTGGTCTTATCTTTAGGAACATAATGAATATTCTCCAAAATACAAAATTATCCACGTTTTAAAATAGAATATTCCAACTCTATGGCAAATTTCTTGCAAATTACTAATCAATATACTGCTTATTATTTATTTATTTATTTATTTATTTATTTATTTATTTATTTATTTATTTATTTATTTATTTATTTTTGCAATTTATATGCCGCCTTTCTCCCGAGGGACTCAAGGCGGCTTACAAAATGACAATTTCCAATACAAATCACAATAAAATAAAATTAAAATCAACAGCCCAATTAAAACAGTTTAAAATTATAACAGTGTACACCCAAACGGATCAGTTGAGTTGATGGAAGAGCCATGTCTTCAGCTTGCGACGGAAGGAAAGGAGGTCGGGGGCTGTCCTGAGCTCAGTGGGCAATCCATTCCAGAGGGTCGAGGCTCCCACAGAGAACGCTCTCCTGGGGGCCGTCAGCCAACATTGTTTGGCTGACGGCACCCTGAGGAGGCCCACTCTGTGAGAGCGCATGGGACGATGGGAGAGCAGCAAGAGATGGTCCTGCAAGTATCCCAGGCCTAAGCCATGAAGGGCTTTATAGGTAAGCACCAGCACCTTGAAACGAATCTGGAATGCCACTGGCAGCCAGTGCAGCTCACACAGGAGAGGTGTTACATGGGAATATCGAGAAACCCCTGTAATTACCCACGTGGCTGCATTCTGGACTAGCTGGAGCCTCCAGACGCATCCCAAGGGCAGCCCCATGTAGAGGGTGTTACAGTAGTCCAACCTAGAGGTAACGAGGGCGTGAGTGACCGTGGCGAGGGCATCCCAGTCTAGAAAAGGGCGCAATTGGTGCACAAGACGCACCTGTGCGAAGGCCCCCCTGGTTTGACCTTCATTTGAGTGACATGGTACATCCTAGGCCAAAAAGTTTTGAATCAACATACCTCAACTGGACAAACAAATTTAGCAAAGTTATGCCATGGTCTACTGTGGTGACATCATTATTTTCAATGCTACCTCCTACCTCTCCCACAAGGAAAGTCAGTGGGAAATCTGGAAGGAAGTTGTAACTAGATTGGCAGCTAGATAAACGGCTGTTGCTGGGTTGGAGAGAGAGTGATGGGGATGAAGGGGAGTTGTTAGATGTGCAAGGGAGAGAGGAAGTGCATGGAAGCATTGTATGAGTCATGGAGGGTGCATAGGCATGTGCAAGAAGCTCTGTGCAAGTCAAGGTGTGCAAGAGTGCAAGGAATGTATGAGAGGCACTGCATGGGTGAGGAAGGGTGCACAAGGATGCAGGTTTGTGTGTGAAAGTCACTGTACAGGTTGGGGAGGATGCACCAGATGCAGTTTACATGGGGAGGTTGTGTATGTATGTGTGTGTTGGTATGGAGATACCTTTGAAACAATGACCCAACAGTCAGATCATGGTCTTGTATCTTATAATGCTCATCAGCCGTCCATAGAAATAAACTCTAGTTTAGAGTCTTACAAAATACTTTCCAAATTATTTTTGGTGTTTTAGAAGCTGCTAATTTATCAGTTCCAAAACTGAGAAACCAGAAAATTTCTGGTTTGGAAAATTTAATACATTGTCTTTATATAATTTTAGACAATCCAAATTCTTGCAAAAAGTCACATTTTTCAAGGATTCATTAATACAGTTAGTCTTCAACTTACAACCACAATTGGGAATAATCAATGTGGTTGTTGAGTTGCATCCAAGTTTACAACCTTTTGGTAGATTAAGCAAACCCAATTTCCCCCATTGATTTTGCTTGCTGGAAAATTGTCTGGGATAGTCTTGGTAGTATAGTGGTCTAAGGTACCCTGTTATTAAGCTGGTTATTAAGACCAGCTGCCTGCAATTACTGCAGGTTCAAATCTCGCCAAGGCTCAAGGTTGACTCAGCCTTCCATCCTTTCTAAGGTAGGTAAATTGAGGACCCAGTTGTGGAGGCAATAAGATGACTTTGTATAAATATACAAAAGGATGAAGGCTATTGCTGAGCACATTGTAAGCCGCCCTGAGTCTCCAGAGAAGGGCGGCATATAAATCAAATTTTAAAAAAAATAGTCACAAATGGCAATCACATGACCTGGGGCAATACAACCATTCTACATGCTAGTTGCCAAGCTCCTGAATTTTGATCACATGACTACTGGGACATGATGATGGTTATAAAAGGACTGGTCATAAATAACTTTTGTCTGCATCATCTTAACTTTAAATTGTCATTAAAAGAATGGTCATAAATCAAGGACTATGTATAAGTCAGACAAGAGTTGTAATATCATTTTCTGTCCAAATATTCAACCGCAACCACAGAAAAAGAGTTACATGTAAACATTAAATTAGAATAATTTCAAAGTGCCACTTGTTCATACGAACAGGTATCAAACCTATAGGTCCAATTCCACATTTTTCAACTATGTCTTGTATCTTTAAATGCTGAAAAAAACAACAACTGAATTCTGACTAAAAGAAGAACCAGGTCTTTGGTATAAAAGAGATCAGGTAATAATTTTCTAGTTGTGCCATAATGTCTTCTGAAGTAAATTTGTTTGGATTCAAAAGGAAAAGGAGAGTGAAAGTGATAAAGTTGAACAGAAAAAAAACTTTAAAAAAAAATCCATCACCCAATTTTTATATGGAAGTTGCAGTTTAGATAATTTCTTGGGATCTATGTATCTTCAAAAGTTTTCTTGATAATTATGTATCTAAGATAAATTTACATGAAAGCACTTCTTGGGATATACAATATATCAATATAATGTTTATTCTTTAACAGTACTTATTGTACACCATAAACTCATGGAAATTTTTAACCACCTATTTATTTCAATATTTAATTTGAGTTTAAAAGTTTGAAGTAGAAATTTTTAACAAACAATGTTTTCCTACAAATAATTATTCCAAGATAAGAGAATTCAGAGAATAAAATAAATATTGTTATTCCCAAATTTCCATAGATGCCTTGGTCTTCAAATTATAAGTTACGTAGATGATGAAGAAATGTCTGTGGCCATAATTTCTTATTCATGGAAGTTGTATACATTAGTTCAATAAATAAATAATTATGTGAAAATGTGCATTCTCGTTCAATTGTTTAATCATTGTCAGTAAAATATAATATTGTTTATGAAAATGTAGAGACACATGCCTGGCTTCCATGATATGCATTCAAAAATAAATAAGTAATTGTGTTCTACACAATTTTTCTAGTATGTCAAAACAAGCAAAACATACATTTTCCCATTTGTGTATTTCAAGTGAGTTATAATAGCTCATATTGGTCTATTCATGTTTCCAAACTATTTTACCTTTTCCTTGATGTTGATCCCATGTGGCAATCTAGTCTCTTGCATAATTGCCCCATTTTAATCAATAGAATAATTGATAAACCAGCCAGGATTTAAACTGATTATTTTCCTGACAAAACTTCTCAAGGGGGTTAGTGGTTCTCTAAATTTTTGATGTGTGTTGTGTATTTTGTATATGAAGTGTGATTTGAGTTATCTGTTTTTATTTGCTTAATGATGGGATGGTGTTAAAGTCAAATGTTTAATTAACCCAGCAATGGGCTGCGCTGTCTCTTACACACACATCCACTTGATTGAGATCACTCATAGAGAATACTGAATAGGAAGGATAATGTGGCACTCAGATGGAAGATTGCTTTTTCAATCTATTTGCTGGGTCACTGCTTTGAATGTCTTATTGGATGAAAGGCATTCAGCCCAAAAAGGGGGGGGGGAGCCCAGCATTTAAGTACATTTTGCTTTTTTCTGGGTCCCTTCCCTGCTCAGAAGTTAACTAAAAGAAGATATGTTGTAAATTTAGTAGGCCATTCAGGTCCAAGCAAGACGGAGTGAATAGGGGCTTTTAATACACCATGGGTTAAAGTTGTTTTCTTTCTGATAGATGTTCTACTTCCTTGACTGCAGTTCTTTGAAGGATTCATAGAAAAACTTTTATTCCTACAACTGCTAATGAGGAAACTCTGTTTGCTATTCAAGCTCTTGAAGATTCCAAAATGAGAGTTCTGTTATTCAAAGTTTATATTTGTAAAATGATGATAGTAAGTGGTTGGGATAGCCACCATTATTTGATTGACATGGGATCTTGTGCCATTCTCAATATAATATTACCATAATTATTCTTTTCTCGAACTGAATTTTTTTTAGAATTATTCATATGGCACTACATGTGTGTACTGGTGTATTCCTATATGCACTGTAGTGGTAATCTTTGTACATACTCAGGTATAGTTTATTAGTGGTCAGTAATTTTGATAGGTAGGTGTAAGACCAACGATCCCTTAACTCATGAAGCAATCTCTTTTGAACAGTGGGCAGTTGTGTTAGTGCAGCAATACAGGTTGTCCTCAATTTATAAATAAAATGAGGACTGGAACTTCAATTGTTAAGCAACACTGTCATTAAGTGAGTCGTGCCTGATTAAGACCTTTCTTTACCACGGTTGTTAAGCGAATCAATGTAATGAAATGTGGGAATGACCTTGAGAAAAGAGGGAAGAAATGCTGCCTAGCATCAGACGAGAGGCAAGAACCCAGGGGTGAAATGCTCCCGGTTCGGACTGGATCGCCTGATCCGGTAGCGATGGAGGCGGGTGGTTCGGAGAACCGGTAGCAAAAATCCCTGCCCCCCCCCATACCCAGCTGAGCTGTACAATCATTAGAGGCTTTTTTTTTTACTTTTAAAAGCATTTTTTCCATAACCTCTTCGGCCGCTTCCATCGCTCCAAACCCTTTTTTTCTTTTAAAAGCCTCTGATGATCCAAGCTGAGTTGCTTGATCGGCAGAGGCTTTTTTTCTTTTAAAAGCCTCTGACGATCCAAGCTGAGTTGCCTGATCGTCAGAGGCATTTAAAAGAAAAAAAGCCTCTGCCGATCAGGCAACTCAGCTGGGATCGTCAGAGCCTTTTGAAAGCATTTTTTTACCATTTTTTAAAAATGATTTTAAAAGTTAAAAAAAAATTGATCACCCCCACCCAGTCACATTACCCCCCACCACCAAGCCACGCCCACAGAACCGGTAGTAACAAATTTTAGATTTCACCACTGTAAGAACACCTCCCCCCCCTTTCGTGGCTTAACAGTAAGAGAAAGAAACTTAGAAAGGACCTGCTTTAATGGATCAAACAGTTCAAAGCAGCATTAAGACATTGTGTATATTCTGACTTGTAAGATTATGTTAATGTAGCCTTACAATAAAATAGATTTAGCTCATATAGTTGTGTTTCTTATCTGATTTACCTGGAAGGTCTGACAATCACCACAGTCATTAAGTGAATTCAGCTTCCCCCATTCACTTTGCTTGTCAGAAGTCCCCGGGGAAGGTGGCAAATTGTGATCAAATGAGCCCACCATAAATACATGCCAGTTGCCAAGTGCCTGAATTTTGATCATGATGACCACAGGAACACAGAAAATGGTTGTAAGTATGAGGACCAGCTATAAGTTATTTTTTTTCAGTGCTGTCATAACTTTGAATAGTTGTTACAAGAATGACTGTAAGTTATTAATGAGTTTTCTTACTTCCTAGTTATAGTATTTTAATAGTACCTTTTCAATACTTATGTTCTCAGCATTTGTCTCCATATTTTACATTCCTTTGTGGTTTTTGATGGATTTAAATGAAATCTTGTCTTAATAGATACTCTTGTGAATTCAGTAAGAGTTCTATTTTGTAGCTGAACAGCAGTGCATTGTCTACAGGTAGTCCTCAAGTTATGATCACAACTGAGTCCAAAATTTCTTTTGTTAAGAAAGACAGTTGTTAAGTGAGTTAGGCCCCATTTAACAACTTCTTTCGCCACAGTCATTAAGCAAATCACTGCAGTTGTTAAGTGAATTGTGCAGTAGTTAAACAAATCTGGCTTTCCCTATTGACTTTGCTTGTTGGAAACCAGCTGGGAAGGTTACAAATGGTGATCACCTGACTCCAAGACAGTGGTGTCAGCCCTGCGCAATTTGTATTTGGGACAGGATCCGTGGTGTCACATTCTTAGTTTCCTGGCTTAACTGTGGTGAATTGGGCACTTGGAACTGTTGTGTCAGCTTCCCACCATTTTGTTTGTGCTCCACAGATTTAACAGTGCTTGCCCTTTAATTATACTTTCGGACCATAGTGCCGACTTCTGCGTATTGGGCTTTCCAGCCACCGTCAATCTACTGGGCCACAATACAGACTGTTGGTTACGTTGGGTCACCTTCATACTCAAATTTGATTTCCCTGAGGGACTATTTGTGTGATTCAAAATGGCGGCTCTCACTCTCGCACATCGGCCTCCTCCTCTCTCAGGCATCGTGTATCTGAAGACTCATGTAGCAAAACAGAGAGATCTCGTTTCAGGGACATACAGTCTAGGCCTCAACCATCTGTGTCGGCCTCTTCCTCTGCTATCTTTGCGAAGGATGCTCAAAGGCGCCAACATGCCTTGGAGAAGTAATTTGACAAAGCCCAAAAGAGGGCAGAACAGGCCGAGAGTTTGTTTGTTTATTTATTTATTTATTTATTTATTTATTTATTTATTTATTTATTTATTTATTTATTTATTTATTTATTTATTTAATTTGTATACCGCCCTTTTCCCAGAGGGGACTCAGGGCGGTGAACAGCCAAAATTAAAAAACATACAAATACAAAAGTTAAGATAATTAAAAAGAATTAAATCATTAGCTTCCCAATTTAAAACCCCCAAGTCCATAAAATTTAAAATCCCAATTAAGAACCATTTAGGCTAGGCCGGCTTGGTAGAATAAAAACGTCTTCAGGGCTTTACGGAAGGTCCGGAGGTCCGGGATCAATCGTATTCCAGGAGGCAGCTCGTTCCACAGGGTGGATGCCCCCACAGAGAAGACTCTCCCCCTTGGGGCCGCCAGCCGACATTGCCTGACCGATGGCACCCTGAGGAGGCCCTCTCTGTGAGAGCGTGGGAGGTTTTTGGTAGCAGCAGGCGGTCTCGCAAATATCCTGGCCCTAAGCCATGGAGCGCTTTAAAGATGAGTTCTACAATTCCTGAGTGCAGCAGGAAATCAATTAACTCCTTGGACAAGGGACCCTTGGTCCAGGACACACAATCGGAGCAGCTTGGCTGGTCCCCTAATGCATCTGCTGACATGCAGGATTGGCAGGAATTGAACCCGGATCCTACCTTGAGGTCACCTGCCAGAATTAGGATCTCTCCATCCCCGCAGGTCTTCCTGTGCTTTGGCCATGTTTACGCCTACCACGGTGGAGCTCCGCCCGGAGGAAGGCATGGGCCCCCTCTCTGTCACAGGAAATGTGTGATATGGTAGCCCAAACCATTTCCAGAAGCATCAATGCTGCCCTCATTCAATGGGGCATTTTAGGCCCATTACAAGTGGCTGAGCCCCCTTTACGACCCATTCCACCCTTGGGTCATGTAGGCAGAGAGGGCATGTTGGAGCCTCCTTCTCCTTCGCCTTCACAACATTCCGATATGTCATATGTCTGCAAGGAAGAGATGACTGACTACAATCTCTCAGACAATGAAAGGGTTACTCTCGACAAACCGGCTACCATGGGTCTGTTCCATCATACCTTTTTCACTCTTTATTGTACAAGGCCAAGACTACGGCCAACATGGGGGCACTTATTGGGCAACAAGAGGGATCTTCGGACCCTTTAGACCCCACTGCTCTCCTTTTCGCGAAACTTCTCGATGTGGTGGCTGCCCACCTGTGGGCACAGCCCATCTGCCTATTGTGCTATCTAGACCACATATTGATCATGTCGTCATCCCATCAGCAAGCACACATGGACTCCAGGTCATGATTTGAAACCTCCCAAGACCACGGGTTCACTGTCAATTGGGAGAAAAGACACCTGACTCCCTCCACCTCCCTGGTCCATCTGGGAGCAAAAATCAATACTCAGACCTGCTTCATCTTCCTTTCCAAGGAGCGCCTGTCCAGCATCCGGGCCACAGTAAGACAAGTCAGGGCCCGCCAATGGGTCCCCTTGGTGCTTCTTTCTCAGCTGTTAGGCAAAATGATCTCCTGCCTAGCAATTGTACCTTGGGTGAGGCTTCACTCCCACCCTCTTCAGTGGCTTCTTTTACCCAGTCAAAAAGTCGGCCTCAGCAATGCCAAAACATGAATTGGACATCAGCATCCATGGAGAAGGGGAGTTCCTTCCAGGAACCCTCCAATCTCATCCTGACCACAGATGCCATTCTGTTCGGTTGGGGCGCCCATTTGCACTCTCAGGTGACCCAGGGCTGTTGGCCACCAACCCTACCTCCTCAACAACATCAATTGGCTGGCATTTGGCGTTACATCATTTCAAACACCAACTGTTGGGTCACCATGTGCTGTTGTTAATGGACATCACCTCCAAGGCACATGTGAACCGCCGGGGGGGGGTATGCATTCCAGAGTGCTGATGACGCAATGGGCCTGTGGGCAGAGAAGCACCTTCTATCGCTACAGGCGAGTCACATTTCTGGTATTTCCAACACCTAAGTGGATTGGTTGAGCAGAACAACCATCAATTATGCAGAATGGTAGCTTCACCCACACCTCTTTCATCAAATAGTGGACAAATTTGGTCTTCCCGTAAGGGATCTTTTTGCAAGCCCATCCAATGCCCATCTTCCACGGTTCTACACCCGGTTCTAGACACCAGGAGCCGAAGGCGCTGATGGCCTCAGATGTCCGTGGCCACAGGGCCTGTTTATGCCTTTCCCCCAACCCCTCTCATACCGAGGGTCATCAGGAAGGTCCTAGAAGTGGGTGCGGAAATCCTTCTCATGGCACCTCACTGGCTCCATCGATCTTGGTTTGCAGATCTCATGAATCTCTCGATCTCTCCGCCATGGAGGATTCCTCCAGACAGGATTTCTCTGTGCCAGGGGGCCATTGTACATCCAGAGCCGCAGTGGCTCCAATTGGCCATCTGGCACTTGAACGGGAGACCCTGCATAGGGACCACTTCTCTAGAAGTGTAATCACCAGCATTTTAGCGTCTCATCGACCATCGACATCCCGCATCTACAGCACCACATGGGCTGCCTTCTGCCGCTGGTGTCTCCAGAAAAGTCTCGCCCCAACATCGGCAGATATTCCGCATATCCTGGATTTCCTTCATGAGGAAATCAGGAGATGCCGGTTTGCCTGTCAACATGCTCTGCAGACAAATCGCTGCTCTGGCTACTGTTCTGCCTGGTCCCTCGCCCGTCATCCGAAGGTTCGTAGCTTCCTGAAAGGTGCATCCAATGTAAGACCTCTGCCAGTACACGGATATCCTTCCTGGGATCTTTCTCTTGTGTTACAGGCTCTTACTTCCCTTCCGTTTGAGTCTTTGGGGACCACCAGCCTCAAGCTTCTGACCTTTAAGGTAGCCTTTCTTGTAACTATTACATCCGCTAGAAAAGTTTCAGAATTGGCGGCCCTATCTTTCGACACAGACTTATGTACATTTTATCCTGACAGAGTTGTTTTCCGCCTGGACCCCACATTTGTTCTGAAAATAAACTCCTGGTTCCATAGGGCCCAGGAGGTCATTCTACCTGACTTTTGTCCAAGACCCAGACATTTCAAGGAACTACGGTGGCACTCCCTTGATGTACGCAGGGCTCTCTGCAAGTACATCGACCAAACAGCCTCTATTCGATGTACAGAATTGTTATTTGTCTCCTTCCAACCTAGCTTCTTGGGCACGAAGGTGTCCTCTTCCACCATCAGCTGTTGACTCAAGGCTTGTATCTCCCTGGCCTATGATCAGAAGGCCAGGCCTCGGCCATCTCACATCATGGCTCACTTGACGAGAAGCGCAGCCATATCAGCAGCCTACGCCACTCAGGCTTCAATCCTTGAGATTTGTCGGGCAACTACCTGGACTTCCCCCTTACCCTTCATCCGTAATTACAAGATTGACAGGTTTGCCTCGGCCGAGGCATCCTTTGGATGGCGTACTACAGCAAGTTCTTCCAACTGAAGGGACCTGGACGTTTCCATTTCCCAGCCCAAGGATACTTAGCTTGGGTATATCACACTCTTGGACTCTCTAAGCAGCGCACAGGAGAAGGAACATTGTGCTTACCTGAACATTCTTTCTATATGCACTCATAAGTCCAAATCCTCCCATTTTTCATGAGGGTCCAGGGTCTGGGACAGAGTGTGGTTTTTCTCATTGCAGGTTTCATACTCTTCAGATCCAGACTTCATTAACAAACTCGAGCTCGCAGGAGGAAGGAGGCATGTTTATGCAAATTTTAACTCAGTCTCTGGCCAATCAGATGAGATTAAACCACTGCTTGGACTCTCATGTAGCACACATAGAAAGAACGTTCAGGTAAGCACAACATTCCTTTTACATAGGAAAAAGATAATCTTGCTTAATAGGAAAAGAAGTGAATGGGAATATGGCTCAGATGCCTGCAAGTCTATCTCACTATTTAGAGGATCTCAAATTGAAAAGAAAAATGGGAGGTATAGATCAAATTTGGTTGTATCATCTTGCTATTCAGGTCAACATTTCAGATCAGCTTCCTTTGTGATTCAACTGTTTCATAGAAAATAGAATTGAAATAGTGGGATAGCCAGAAACCATTCTAAAGGAACTTGCAATATGGTACTCTGAAAGAAAAGCCCCTCTCTTCTCCAAGTAATTTATAAGAAAATTGGAGCTGTGCAAGGGAGTAATAGTAGAATAGAATAACAGAGTTGGAAGGGACCTTGGAGGTCTTCTAGTCCAAACCCCTGCTTAGGAAGGAAACCCTACACCACTTCAGACAAATGGTTATTCAACATCTTCTTAAAAACTTCCAGTGTTGGAGCATTCACAACTTCTGGAGGCAAGTTGTTACACTGATTAATTGTTCTAACTATCAGGAAATTTCTCCTTAGTTCTAGGTTGCTTCTCTCCTTGATTAGTTTCCACCAATTGCTTCTTGTCCTACCCTCAGGTGGTTTGGAGAACAGCTTGACTCCCTCTTCTTTGTGGCAACCCCTGAGATATTGGAACACTGCTATCATGTCTCCCCTACTCCTTCTTTTCATTAAACTAGACATACCCAGTTCTTGCAACCATTCTTCATATGTTTTAGCCTCCAGTCCCCTAATCATCATCATCTCCACATCTTTTTTACATCATGGTGACCAAAACTGAAAGCAGTATTCCAAGTGTGGCCTTACCAAGGCATTATAAAGTGGTATTAACACTTCACGTGATCTTGATTCTATCACTCTGTTTATGCAGCCTAAAACTGTGTTGGCTTTTTTGGCAGCTGCTGTACACTGTTGGTTCATATTTAAATGGTTGTCCATTAGGACTCCGAGATCCTTCTCACAGTTATTACTATTGAGCAAGGTACCGCATATACGGTACCTATGCATTTTGTTTTTCTTCCCTAAATGTAGAACCTTGCTTTTTTCACTGTTGAATTTCATTTTGTTTGATAGCACCCAATGTTCAACTCTATCAAGATCCTTCTGTATCTTAAGCCTATCTTCTAGACTGTTGGCTATTCCTGCCAGCTTGGTGTCATCTGCAAATTTGATGAGTTCCCCATCTATCCCTCGTCCAAGTCATTGATGAAGATGTTGAAGAGTACTGGGCCTAGAACAGAGTAGGTTATGGTCTACCTTATCAAATGCCTTACTGAAGTCCAAGTAAATTATATCGACAGTATTCTTCTGGTCCACTAATTTTGTCACTTTGTCAAAGAATGTAATAAGATTAGTCTGGCATGATATTGATTAGGAAGAAATTGAAATCTAAAATCACAAGGTTTAGACATTTCTAAGTTCTACAATGATGCCCATTTCAAACCTATTGGTGCCTATTTAGTTTTGTTCTTACTTCTAAAGATGTTCTTACATGTGTGAGGAGCAATATTGGGACATGAGGTACATATTAAGAACTACATAGACCATTTGGCATTTGTTCAGTGGTCATGAGAATTCAAAAATAGGACAATCGTAAGATATAAGGCATGTTTTTTCATAGCATGATGTACAAATATGTCCATTTTGTTTTATAAATCACAGTGAAATGATTTGTGTACTATATTAGGCTAGACATAAGCCATCATATGGACTACCATTATCTGTGAACTATGATTGTATATTTTATAAACACAGCTGGAAATGAGGATGCAGTTATTTTAAGGGATAATCAGATCTAAGTTCATATAATAGATATCAAAGTTAACTAGTCTTTGTGAACATGACACAAAAGGTGCAATGAAATTAGCAAATCTTAGAATACATTAATTGAGTACCTGCTGTTCTGCAGATGAAGCCATAATAGATACTAAGAAGAGACTATGAACCTGTGACTACAGAATGTTAATACAAAGTTTTTGTTAAGTTTCCTTAGGCCTCTTGAATCTTATTGTTTCTTGTTAATTCTAGAAAAATGTTTTTGAATGTCTCTTGGCATTGTACCATAGATGTTTAACCCTGCTTTCTGCTATGCAAGAAAAACAACCTACTGTATATGTCTCTGCCAATACTCAGAAAAAGTCTTGAATTCCATTGCATTCCATTGTTAAATTTTATTCTTCTATGTGCTAGGATATAGCATTCTAAAAATAATGATTTTGTAATGCAAAAGAATTTGAAAAGAATTTCAAATGAACAAAAACTTAGTTCCAGTTGATTTGCTACATTGTTGTATTACTAATGTTCCAGGTTTAAAGTAAGCTGCACGGTGGGATTTAGGTATTTGCACTTTTACCAACAATAGTAGTTTACAATAGTAAAATTAAACAGGTTTTTTTTTTTTTTTTGGCGTTTTGCTTTTCCTAGCATGTGATTTTAAATTTTAAGTACTGGTAAATAGAATATATATATACCCTTCGGCGAAAAAAGTAAAAAGCTAGAGAGCAAATGGAAGATGAAGAGGATTTTAAAAGGTTATTTCATTTTGGAAGCTGATAAGCCTTAATGTCCTTTAAGTTTTTATAGATGTAATCTAACCGCTTATTAAGAAATATTATGAATCAGCTCTAGTACAGTTGTCTGAATAAACAAAAATAATTAAATGTCCTGATTAGAGAAAGCAAATGTTCTTTGCTTAATTGTGGAAAATTATATTCGAAGACTGTTATTTACTTATGTAAATAAAAGTCACTGAAATTATATTCTATGGCTCTTATTTACTTATGTAAATAAAATCATTTTGTCTATGGAGATTCTCAGTCATCCAGGTCATGGTTGTCTTCAGCTGAAGAAGCTTCTTGGATGAGAAGCAAAACGTCTTCAAAGAAAAAACAGTCATAGGGATGCTGCAACAGTCGTAAATGTGAAAAACGGTCATAAATCACTTTTTCCAGTACAATTTTAACTTTGAATGATCACTGAATCAATAGTTGTAAGACGACACCTGTATTACCAGCCTATAGAGTCTTACGTTCATATCTCCTGGTATTAATTAAATGATAATTTCTATTTTATCATAAATTAGTCTTTTATAACTATACCTACACCTTCAGTTTTCTATGTGTTTTCTTCAATTCTATGTTTCTTCTTTCTTAGTTTTACAGTTATTATATACAGTTTGTTCTTTCATTTTTTCCATTGATCGATTAATTTACTTTTCTTACATTCCAAGCTGCGGTCTTTCATATGCCATGGTTTTTAGCTGGTAGGGTGACAGATAATTGACTTTCATTATCATGACTTTGGGCAATTAAACCTTTGTATAACACTTTTTAGTAATATAGAGAAGGTACAGACTAGATGAGTAGCCTTAGATGTGCCTTTGCCAAGGTCAGCATTCCCTGCTAATTATGAAGACACATTTGGTACATTTTGGTTTGTATGCCACAAGTGCAGCTGAAGTTCAGTCTTGCTCCAAACATCTTCTTGCTGGTCTATACAAGCGAGGATCTGTAATCTAGTGACTCTTTTCAAGCCAATATTCTATGTTTATTTCTGACCACTTAGAGATACATTAGGCAGTATATTAACATTTATTCAGTTCTTAAAGCAAAAGAAATGCTTCAGAGAAAAATATTTTCCCCATTTTCTCCTGCCTGTCCCACTCTCCTTGATTTTACAATTCACAATTCACACTTTATGGTAATGAATTACATAGTTTGTTTACATGTTCTCACTGAAGAAATCCCCTGTTCCAACTATTTTCTATAACTTGTATTAGTTTATGGTTTGTAGATCTTTATCTGCTTTCTTATTCTTTGGAAATTTCAAGCATTGGAGAGATTATGTCCTCATCATACTTAATTTACCTTCTTGGGGTAGGAGACATTTGGATATTGAAGAGATTTGTTTTTAAAGATGTATCACACATCTATTGGTTTTTCAGGTCAATATTTTTTGAAATTTATAAACTACTAAAGCTCACATAAGAAACAGAGGTTGATGGTCCCTTTATAGCGGGGTATCAAAATTATGGCCAGATGCGTCATGCTCTGGCCACCCCGAACCCACCCCGGTGTTAGCGATGGGGGGGGGAAGTTGCAATATGTCACATGACAACAATATGTCGTCACGAGTTTGACACCCCTGCTTTACAGTAACAAGATTCTTGCTTCAATCTATCATTTACAAAGATTGTAGGAGCTTTACTCTTCTGCAACTATTAGACTAGTATTTATTTCCCCTTTGTTTTAAAATGTGTGCTGTGGACAGAGTCACAAGGTAATTCAAATTAATTTTTTAATCCTTACTTAAGTTATGCTGTCCCATAAGATGGTGAAATTCAACTTGGATTCTTTCCCCCAAAGCCTCTTCTGTATTGAAAGACCAAATGTGAGTCTATCAAAGTGTCTGGAATGTTGTATTCAATCTCTTTAATTGTTCTTGATTTACTTAAGGAATTAATTGTGATCTGATTGTGCTGCTGCTAATTTTTACTTCTGTATACCAATAGTGTTCATGATGACTAGACACAGTTAATTCTATCATTTAGCTTTGCCTGCTTCCATAGTCTGATACGATATTTGACATGATAGTTGTAACTGGCTTTATTCTCTCAAAGCAGCCTTCATTTTAATTAGTGTGTGCAGTCTTTAAAGGCTTTAAAGACCAACAAATTCTGGTTCATGAGATAATGACTAATGATAAACATTTTATCTGCATTGTGTATGTATATGCATGTAACTATCAGTCACATGCATACACATACACAATGCAAATAAAATGTGTATACACACACACACACAAGTACATATATAGTATGTATGTATGTATGTATGTATGTATGTATGAATATATAGGTGTGTGTGTGTGTGTATGTGTATACACACACATACACATATATACTGTATGTATGTATGTTCTCTTTCTCTCCCTCGCTCCCTCCCTCCCCCCCCTCTGTAAATCCCCATACACTTACTTCCCCTCAAGCTCATCCTCTCTCTCTGTCAGGTTAATCAATAGACACCGTATGGCAGAGGGTCAGTAATCAGTGTCATCATGCCTTTAAATCGTGTTGAAAATTTGCTTAAAGCCTGGGCCAATTAACATCGAGATGATGAATGGATGGGTAGATGGGAAGAGCCTTGTGCTTGGGGGCTTTGTGCAAAGGAGATGCTCAGCTGTTGAGCAGCCGACACCAGCGAATAAAATCAGCCATTCATATGAGCTCAGTCCACCCACTCTTAATGATAATGTCAATCTAGCAAAATATATACACATTGGAGTTGTCATGAGTTCATAAATCAAAGGAGTTTGTCAAAGGCATTCAGATTAACGAGGCAGCAGCAATAACAAGTCAAATTTGCATAGAAAATTGCCTGAATCTCAGTAAATTATGATCCAGTTTTTCATTTGATTATTTGCTAATGTCTCAAGAGGGGAAATGATTATATTAGCATGCAAAATCTACTCCAGAAGTAGGAATCTGAGGTGCAGCCGACCAGCACATGATGACAATTAATCAGTTTCTACATACTAGAGTGAATACACAAGGCCCAGAAATGAACTCCTTTTATTATTATTTCTCCTTGCTACTGATCCAAATGGTTCAGCTTGACAGTGATTTTATATTGCTTTAACAGTGTTCTGAATTGTGCCTGTAGGCAAGACATAGTTATGCAGCTATAACCAACCTATCCATCTGCCAACCAGATTGGAATTCTCTTATCCAAAGCTACCATTAACCCCCACTGACAGTTCCAGACAGGATTAAGGATTTGAAAGCATAAAGAAGTGCGCTCTGTATATATATGGTTCCTAGCTTTCACATGCAGATAGATTTCTCAAAAAGTGCTGCATCTGTATGGTTTATTAATAGTGTTGACAAATGCAAGCCTCTACTTTTCCCATCCTCAGGAAATAAAACCCCAATGCTTCCATTGGCAAGATTATTGCTTGAGACAAGAGGCATTTTTAATAATCTTGAAAGGCTTTTAATACATCCATTGCCTCTGATTCTAGCAGATGAATTTAATGCAACAATTTGCCTTATGTTCAGAGTTTTCATTGTAACTATGTAGGGATGTTTTGGAGAGGTGTGACTGAATTTCATGAGAGAACTGTATACAATGGTTGTTTAGGTGGTCACATGCTAGGCAGATTTGTTGTATTCATTACAAGGTATAACAAATGACTTTTCTCAAAAGTCTGTTCCTCTTTAGGTCACTTTGCAAGTAGCAATTTAAGTATTGCCTGCCTATTGATTACTGAGAAAAGAATAAAGAACACATCTCTCACAAAATTAGCTTACTTTACATTTTCTTATGCTTTCTTATCTTTAATCTTGTAGTAGGTTAGGGTTGAAGCCAGAAAACAAAATTTCCAAGGAAAGTTACCTCTTTTTGTTATGACTATATTACTTATACAGGCCTATATTACTTATACAGGCCTTATTATTTATACAGGCCTTCCTTAAAGCAGATAAAAATAATATCAACCACACCATCTCATTACTTTCTTGAATATCATGTGGCAATTATAGAATAATTCAGAATATTCTCTTCTCATTGATACCATGTGGGACTATATCATTAATTATTGCCTTTTTCTGAATTGTTAAATGTGAGGGAAAATAGCAAAAGACCATATGTTATATGGTAAACCGAGTCAAAAGATCTAATAATTCATGATGTCCGATGATACATACATTAGAGAGAATATAATTTCTGATTTAATTTTTTTTAAGAATAACAATAGCAAAATGCCTTTTTTTCTATCTAAATTGTACGTTCAAAATGAAGAAAGTTTTAGCAACAGGAATATAATGAATGGTTATATTCATAATTATCTAATTTAATCACAATTTTTGAAATTCCTTGTACTTCATTGCAAAGCATTTCTTTACTGATCAGCAGAGTAGAAGATAGTAACAATCACTTAATTTTTTCCTCTGAAGAATAATCATCTTGCTGAATCAGAAATTTAGCCCTGGCCCCCTTAAATTGCTATAAGAAGGTCAACAAGCAGTTCAGTGGGAAGTGTTGATCACAGATGTCCATATCTATTTTACTTGTTAGGATGCATAACAGACCTAAAAAACAACTAGCATTTGAAATTTATTTTTTGACTTGGGATTGGTTACAATACAAAATATATTTCAGGAATATTCTAAGGCTTGTTGTCCACCAAGATTTCCAGTTTCTAAGCAATGAGTTCCATCTTTGCTGCTGTTACAGAGCTTAATGTTTTCCATTTTTTCAGCCTTTGCCAAGCGTAACTTAACTTGCTGACAAAAGTGCATGAGCAGCGCTCCTCTTTAATAGTCTGCTGTGTTGGTGCAGTAGAATAGGGTGACGGCAAGCTGTGAGCCACCATATGCACTTGGCAGTCATTGTCTGGTCTTTGTTCAGCCAACCTCTTAGTCTTGCCACCTATAAAGATAATGAATAAAAGAAAGGCTTCAAATTAGCTGTTTAGTTTCAAGATGAAATTGGTAAACTTCAAGCATGTTGGGGTGGGCAACATAAAGGCAATAGAATTCCAGAGCCTTTAGTAATATAACTTAAAAGGACATCAAAGCAAAATAGAATCCAAAATTAAAGTTTTTTTTAAAAATTCCAGTTGCATCAACCTAAAAATGTAATGTGTAAACTTTTTCCATCCTTTATCTTACTTGCTGTCTGATTCTTTCTTTCCCATATTTTCTGTGTTTATGGAATGATGTCAGCAGTCTTTTGATTTAAGATTGTCCTTAAAAGTATAAGAATCATGACTGAGACACTATGTTGTCTTACTGTAGTGGCCCCCAACCTTTTGGGCACCTGGGACTGGCTCCGTGGAGAGAGGTTTTTCTGTGGGCCAGAGGGAGCGTGCTTTTGCAAGCTGCCTGCATCCCACGGATGGGGTTTCACTTGTTTGCATGGCCCAGTTTCTGGCATGCTTAGGCCTGGTACCAGTCCAGGGACCAGAGGTTGGGAACCCCTGATCTATTGAATTTTGTCCAAATTAGTGTTTTGGGTAGGAATTTTTATTTTTAATGCAATCAAAAATTAGTATATACCTTAGTTATTTACAAACATTTTAATATCACTTTTTTAGCCACCAGAAAAAATTTAAAATGTGGCTTCTCAGATTATTAAATAAAATTAGCACAACACAGTTAATTACAATTGTTTGTTTTATTTGTTTTATTAAATTTGTTTTAATAAAATTGTTCATGGCTTTTTACTATCATTGAGAATAAACATTTGCTGCTAGGAAATATGTGACTAAAAATAATCATATGGTCATCTTAGTATCATGGATGAGAAGGACAGAAGCTAAATGGTAAAAAGTAAGTTGGTTCAGTCTTTGGTACCTTCACAGAATCAAGTGGCAGAGCTACTAAGGACTGGGTACAGCTAGTATGTCAGAATAAGGTAGTACTAAAGTAAATGGGGCAGTGGCTTGGCTTGGAAGTGTAAAACATGCTCTCCATTGTAAGAGCTAGCTTAGACCTCACAAGAGATTTGGAGATATCTGTTGTGGGTTGCAAAACAAACAAAAGTTTTATTTTTTTTATTGTTATTTTGCCTACTGTGGGTTTCATGATTTGAGGTGATGCCATTGTAATATCACCTGTAGGAACAGAACCAGAATTTTACCAGAAAACAGGTATATTTTATTTTCTGTGGGGTGGGAGGTAGATAGGGTCTCTGCCATTTAGCTGAACAAAAAAACTGGACTCTGAGCCCTACAAATGCTACATAAAAACCTCTGTTTTTATAGGATGTCCACTTTGTTACATTCATTTAAATTTCATAAAAGAGATTTCAGTGTACTAAATCCTGTACTGTCACAGAGTAAGACATGCAAGTTTAGATATGTAAAAGAATAAGCATTTTGCATTGTAGAAATTTAAAACAGCAAACTTATATTTGCAATACAGGTAGGTAGTTCTCATTTAGCAGTTGCCTTATTAATTGAGTATTTCCAAATATGATGGTAATAACTGTTAGTAAAAAATAATTTTCTGACCTGGGCATGCACTTGTGCCCAATTTCTTCTACTGACAACAATACACACCAGAACGAGAATAATTTTGACATCACTGCATGAGAGAACTTTTGCTAAATGAGACAGCAACAACCAGTGATCTTTGCAGCATCGCTTTCTTTCAGTCACATGATTTTCTTCGCAACCTTGCCACTAGAACCGATTGCGGTTGCTAAATGAAGACTGCCTGTATTATAAATGTTTGTTTAATTATGTAGGTAACTGCCTTAATGGAATACTTGAACTAATATTTTCTTTTTCTTTTTCTTTTCTGGGTAGACTTCCTCTGAAAGAGAAGATTGTAATAATGATGAACCTCCCAGAAAGATCATTCCTGAGAAGAATGCACTCAGGCAGGTATGAAATTGATTCAGACCAGGATGAAATGCTCCTGGTTCGGACCGGATCACCTGATCCGGTAGCAATGGCGCAGGTGGTTCGCAGAACCGGTAGCAAAAATCCCTGCCCCCCCCCCACCATGCTCAGCTGAGTTGCACGATCATCAGAGGCTTTTTTTTTTACTTTTAAAAGCATTTTTTTGTTGGAAGAGGTTGTAGAAAAAATGCTTTTAAAAGTTAAAAAAAAAGCTTCTGATGATCGCACGGCTCAGCTGCAATTCTCAGAGGCTTTTCAAAGCATTTTTTTCTGCAACCTCTTGGCCGAAGAGGTGGTAAAAAAATGCTTTGAAAAGTCTCTGACGATCCCAGCTGAGTTGCCTGATCGATCGCCAGAGGCTTTTCAAAGCATTAGAAAAAATGTTTTGAAAAGTAAAAAAAAAAAAAAAAAAAAAAAAGTTGGCCACGTCCACCCAGTCACATTACCCCTCCCCCACACACACACACATCAAGCCATGCCCACAGAACCGGTAGTAACACATTTTACATTTCACCCCTGATTCAGACTCACAAATACCATCCACCTCTTTACTTGAAACAGCTAGGATTTTCTGACATATTTTTGGAATGTGAAAAGCTATAGCATAAATATAGACATGATTTTGTTACAACCTTTCAATTTGAAACATTATGCTAATTTTGAAGTGATTCTGTATTCTTCAGAAGCTGACTTTTAGAAGCTAATCTATGTCTAAATAACCTATAATCTTTATAGAGCAGTCTGGGAGTTGTTCCCTGTGGATCTTAACCTGGTTGAGTAATGTCTATAAAGCAGTGCCTTGTGTATCAGACAGATAAAATTGTAGTCATTTTCTTTGCTGGTTTCACCTGGCAACAGTCTCCCATCTTATATATAACATAGCCATTCAGACTTCTGTAACCTATTTAACCTCTTAGGAAACAGCAAGATTATCTCATACAAAATTCAAGTGGACAAGTAATTAGCAGTCAATTATTCAATATATTGATGAAAGTTACATCAGAGTAAAATGTCGTATATTTCTGGTCCCAGTTTGAATTCAATAAGAAGGAAAGTTAAGGTACCCCAATGCATTCAGATTATCTATAGTTATGCTATATCCTTAACCTTCAATGACTGTGTTACATACCCTGTTTTCCACAAAATAAGACATCCCCTGAATATAAGTCCAATCGGGCTTTTGCACGCATGGCAATAAGACCAAGCGCTTATTTTAGAGTTAAAAAAAATATAAGTCAGGGTCTTATTTTCGGGGAAACACGGTACATAGCAACATAATGTTTGGTGAGGCTACATACCTACTACTGGCAAAGTACTATTGAGAAATTTCAGGACTGCGTGAAAGTAAAATTATGGTTTGACTAAACTGTTTGGAATAGTAAGGTTAATTTAATTTGACCTACAATCTATGTCTTTGAGAGGCAGTGATCTAGGACAGGGGGTCCACAACTTCTGGGCCACAGACTGGTACCGGTTTGTGACCTGTTAGGAACCGGGCCGCAGAGCTGGAGGTGAGCAGCAGGCAAGTGTGTGAGAATGAAACCATTCCCTTGTGGTTTGTGGAAAAATTACCTTCCACAAAACTGGTACCTGGTGCCAAAAAACTTGGGGACTGCTGATCTAGGAGGAATAAAGAAGCATGTTCTCTTAGAGAAAATAATTCTACTTTTATCCAGGCCATAGATGAGATGTATGTTGAGTTCTTTGGTCAGGAAAGAATATAGAAAAGAGAATTGCAATATAGAAAGGAGAGTGTTCTGTCTGTACCAGAACTACTAGTTAAATGAGGGGCATACGATTTACCGTATTTGGAGTATAAAACGCACTGGAGTATAAGACGCACCTACCTTTTTGGGTGAGGAAAAGAAGAAAAAGAAATCTCCCTCTGCCTCTGAGCAATTTTGCCTTTGCAGCAAACAGCAAACCAAGCAAAGTAACTGCTTTACTTTCATTTTCGTTTTCAGCATAGCCTGCTTAGCACAAGGAAAAAAAATCTGCTCCAGCAATTTACCTCTTTGTAGCAAGCAGAGAGCCCTGCGCAAAACAGCGGAGAGCAAATCAAGTGAGAGTTGGGAGGACGATCCAATCAACTTGTGCTAATTAGGCTGTGCTGAAGCTGAAAGGAGCTGTTTTTTCTTGCTGTTTGCTTCCAAGGAGGTAACTGCTGCAAGGCAGAGGCGAAAGGGTGGGGGCCAGTGGGTGGGCGGGGCTAAATTCAGTGTATAAGACGCACCTAAATTTTCACCCCCTTTTTGGGGGGAAAAAGGTGCATCTTATACTCCGAAAAATATGATATATTATCAGCATATTTATGCTTTTGCTGTTGCAAATTTAATGGGAAAGATTATATGGCAATCTGAGTGTGTTAACCTGTTTGGAGAATTTTGTCCTTTATAGTTTACAAATAATCAGTATTCTTACCCCCAAATTAGAGATTTTACTGTGCAATTGTTGCTGCTAGAAGCTGAGAACTCATAGATAATCTAACCTTAGCTAAACCAGCAATAACATGTTTTTAAAATATAGTCAATAACCCTGACTGCCAAAGTTACTGGATATATTTTTCACATTAGCCCTGCAAAATATGGCTTTTTCTTTAGCTAGAGCTGTTTAAAATGTGGAGTCCTTGGTACTCTCTGAGCTTGGTTGTTTTCCTGCAGACATTTCATTACCCAAATAGGTAACATCAGTGCTCAGGGAGCACCAAAGACTTTGCAGTTCAACTCTAAGCTACATACAAAACAAAAGTTCTTCTGGGAGATTACTTGATGAAGGGGTTGGTTAATTGATTAAAATAAAAATATTTATCTTGAATTGAAGAGTGATTAAATAATGTGAGAAGCCGTTATCGCTATCTGATCTACAATGATAAAGGCATTCATAATAGAGGAATTAAATTAGTCATAAGGATCCTAGTGACCATTAACTTTTCTCTGGCAAGAATTACCACTGTTCACCCTGCATTAACAACATTTCCGTGTTTCCCCAAAAATAAGACCCTGTCTTATATTTTTTTGAACCCTGAAATAAGCGCTTGGCCTTATTGCCATGCACTCAAGAGCCCGATTGGGCGTATTATCAGGGGATGTCTTAATTTGGGAGAAACAGGGTAACAGTTGAAACATAGTGTATGAGGGGCTTCATTTTGACTGCTTTCACTTTCTCATGAATAGAAGGAATAAAGGAGAGAGAAATAATTAGTTTAAAAGTAGAAAAAAGTACATGTAGTAAATTCTGTGGAGGGGCAAGGTTAGGGATAAAATCTGTATACACACATGCAGCATGTGATTTGTGTGTGTGTGTGTGTGAAGTTTTAGAAAACAATGACAAGAGGGCCAAAGTTTTTGGCAACTATGTTTAGCTAACAAACAAATGCTTTCTCTGCTAAGTTATAAATTAATTTTAATAGGCTGATCCAGATGGTCTGTTTGGAAAATGGATAGCTTGATCTGTTGAAAATTAAACTAAATTTATCTGTCTCATACTTCAAACTGAAGCTAGTGTGAAAAGAATGCCCATTAAGTCCAGTGAATACAGATGGACCAGCAGGTCACACATGGGACTAATCTGATTCATTTTAAAAATAAATGTGTGAATTATTGAATGAAACTCCTGGTTTGAATCCTGTTATATGTATGTGTGCAGCCTTTTTGAAAGACCCTCTCAAATGCTTCAGTGCCCTTTTTAACCTGTGTGTTTCTATTTTAAATTCAAAGTTCTTGCCAAAAATATAATTAGTTTTCAGTACCCATCGTTTAGTGTTGGATCTGAATGGTAGATTGATTGGGTCAAGCATTTATTATTTTAAGGGCTCTACTTCTGTGAAGAATTGAGTCTTACTAGCCTTAAAAGAGAGTTAGTCTTTAGAAGCCAATGAGGGGGAATCTCTCCAGGGACTTTTGCGCCTTTTGGCTTTGGGGTGTGTTAAACAGAGCCATGAATGAAGATTTGTAAATTTATTGCAATACCATCTGGGTTTTCCCTTTCTTTTTGTAAGCACCATATTATTGTTGGATTGTAGCTGTCTATTGTGAAGTCACTCCCCAAGAGTCTGCCCTCCTACTCTAAAGGAAAGTGATGAATAGCAAAGGTCAACAGGCCTAGGTCACAGGGCAGCTGTCCAGGGCTGCCCTGAACTTGATTACTCTCCTGCCTTTTTTGAAAAGATTGGCTCAGCACAGGTTATTTAAGGAAAACTACTCCCCTTTGCTCAAATAGGGTATTAATGAAGTATCTTTTTCCTGTCAAAACTTGCTCTGCGGGTGGAGGGAGATTGGATAGTCGTTGCAGAGAGGAATTTATGTCAAAAGGTGCCATGTGGGGGGAAGTGCTGACAGCAGCATCATTGAAATGATATGCATGGCAGTTTTTGCATTGAAGTGCACAGCTTCCAGACAGAATAAAAGTGAAGCAGCTATCCCTGACTTTCTGTCAACTAAAATGGTTCTCCTTCCTTCTACATCAGCATTTCTCAATCTCAGCAACTTTTAGATGTATGGACTTCAGCTCCTTGAATTCCCCTGCTAGAATAGTTATACCTTCCCATCACTGTATTTTGGTCAGCCATTTCTTCAGCAGTTTTGCATTGTGTTTTCTGGCTGCAATATTCAGAGAACTTACAAAGCTTCTGATATATTGTGGGGAAAGTAGAAAAACTGCTGAGCCCACGGGTGTCAAACTTGCGGCGTCACATTGCCATCACATGATATGTCACGACAGTTCCCCCCTTCATGGGGCTGGGGTGGGTGTGGCCTGTGCGTGATGCATCTGGCCCACGGACCACCAGTTTGACACCCTGGCTGAGCCCAGCCATAGGATGTTTACAATTTTGGGCAAACCTTATGAAGGAAAAACAGTAAAAATAAATAAATAAATCTCATAGTTATCTAAAATTGAATGCATATCTTTCAGGGAGGGAAAAAATCAACATGATTGATTTAGCCTGACCTTTAACATTGATAATGACCAGCAAGTTTTTTTTAAATATTCATAAAGTAATGCATTTATGTTTCCTGCCCTCCCTCAGTTAATAATCTTTTCTTTAGTACTTTAAGAGTTAACTTTATAAATTAAACAGGAATTCAAGGCTGCTGTCAAAGATATTATCCTGAAACACAAAGCCCACTTGTATTGACTTTTTACTTTAATACTAATCATGTCTGTCAGATGTGCTGCTTTTCTGCCTTCCTCTCTAAGGGAGTAAATGTCTAGCATTGCCTATTCTTCTGACCTTTTGTTTCTCTGTCCACTTACAGCCTACTGAACGTGCATAGTGATAAATAAAGCTGTGAACAGGACTTTCAACTCTTTGAAAACAGCATGCTGCCATCCCCTTAGTTATATTTCTTTAAGTGTTTACGTGTATGCTGAATTCTTTTCTCTTGTGTGGCTGGAACCCTGGGGCTTCAGAGCCATGAGAGAGGCCAAGAAGCTAACAAAGTATCTGTCCGCTTGTTAGCTTGTTCCATTCTTTTTTTTTTAAAAGACAAAGCAAAAATCACACACCACAAGATGAAACCCATCTGGCTTAAGGCATTACATTTTCCTCCCCCATGCACCTCTATAGATGAAGAGTTTCACCTGCAGTGAGGGCTTCCATTGATTAGGGAGGGTGCAGTAATTCAACTCTAGCCATCCACTTCACTGATACTTTGCTGTCTTTAAAGGTGCTGACCCATTGAGTTAAACTGTCAAGAGGAGGATAAAAAAGGAGCTCTGTCCCAGGAGGTAACAGCTGCCAGGTTTTCAACACCTTGTGCACTGCTGGAGAAATGTCATCTATTGTAAATGGGAAGAAACATGACTGCTTAAGTTGCCATCTTCCCTTTTAATGACTAGGCTTTAAAATGAACAATTTGAACATTTGAAGATGAGCAAAACATAGGCAGGCTAGCAACAGCAGACAGGAAAGCCAGAAAAAGTGGGTTTTGCATGTTTTTATGGTCAAGATATGAGGCAGGAATGGAATAGACCGCCTATACATAAGGAATGCTATTTGAATCTGGCAAATTCTGCCAACATTAGCTAATCTGTTTTTAAAAATAAGTGCTTGAATCATAATTTAGCAGAATGTATTTTCTGCTCTCTTTGGAGGACAGTTTGTTTACAGGTTACAGGTTACTACCAGATGCCTAATTACCATGACATTTCTCTTTTGTTTGATCTTGTTATTTCAGATTTTGTTTTACAAACAATTATTTTTCCTTGCTTTTGTCAATAGAACTTTATTGGGTAACTTTCAGGATTGGGGAAGTTAAAATGGGAACAGATAATATCGCTGCCCTTTAAAAAATGTTGAGGGAGTCTTGATTTTTTTCTTATTAATTATTTTGTATGTAATTAGAAGGCTCATCTAGTCAAGAGAACTTTTGTTACAGAAATTGTTTTTAAAAAATCATTTCTATGTATTGTGCCTATGTACCAAGACAATTCTTCCCTCTAGTGGTAAAATTAGGTTCTCTGGGTTCCACAGGAAGAAAGATCTAATTGCAGGATTTTAAACAGAGCTCTGGGAATATTTTTGAAAAGGGTTTTGATTTATCTAGTTTATATTGTGCCTTGCCAAATGTTTCTATCTTTCTTTTTTATGCCTTTATCTTTAAGGTGGTGAACAAGGGAAGTTGAATATTGATGGTAGCCACAGAGAAAATGGTGTTTTACTAGGTTTTTCCAGCCAGTGGGTGGCTGGAAAATTGATGATTTCAGTTGTTCTTTAATTGAGAATGGTGATTGGAGTAGAGTAGGACAACTGTGGATAAGTGTAAAGAACAAAGTCCTGGGTTTCCAGGAATGACGAGATGGGCCCTCAAATAGGATGTCTGTCCATGATTGACCCCTTACACTGTATCCACCATTTTAAACAATGTAGCTAGCATGGAGGGGTTGTGGCATCTGGAAGATTGGCAGTTGGCTGATTTCCAGCCCGAAAATTCATGTTACTGTTCACATTTCTGAACCGCCCATCTCCCTCAAAAGGGATGGTTTCAGTTTCAGCCACTGTAATGAGCATTCAAAGTAGCAGCACTGGATTCTGGCAGAGATATGAGTGTCCAATTGAGTAACTCTTGAGTTTTTTAGGCATATCCTTGCCTGTTACATGGGAAGTGTTTGACCCTGAGACTGAAGAAGTGGACACGATCTTCAAAACTGCCTACACTGGACTGGGAGATTCTTATAACAGTCATCCATGCTTTAGTTATCTTGTGAGTGGATTATTGAAATAACTGTGCATTGTTTCTTGACCACTCAAAGAACAGCTGGTCCAAAATGCAGCGGTATAAACAATTATGCTCCAAATGGAAAATGAAAGCAGACATATACATTCTTAAAATAGATGAATAATGGGCATAACTTAATATGCCCATATAATCCCTCTGCGAACTACTCCATTCAATGTGTTAGTTTTCATCTACAATGTCCTTCATGGGATACAGCCTGCTTATCTGAGGGACTTTTTTTCTGCCACTCTTTTGGCCTGTCCTCTATGATCTGACATATTGGCCTCACTTCATGCCCTCTGGAACAGCATATTCCTCCAGCACTGCTATCCTTTAAACAAATGTTGAATACCTGGTTTTTCTCTCAGGTCCTGAGGCAGTTTGAGGCACGTGCCTACCTGGATTGAGCTATATTGGGATTTTACATTGCAAATTTCTGTTGCCTCTCTTAGTATTAATTCATCTAGAGCCAGAATTCCTGTTGAGATATATAATCTTAGAAATTTGAATAATAAATATTCTGGACTATGGAAATAGATTTAACCATAGATTTGGAAATACTAGTTGCATGTTGAAATATGGGTAATACTGTGCAGCTTAACTTAAATTTCATTTTTAATTGCATGGTTTATATATGTTTTCAAATTTACAAGCATTATTTAATACTTTTGGAAGTATCTCTCTCTGCAAAAAGTATTAAACACAATTAATGGAAGCTTCCTAAGGCCTTTGAAATGGAAATAGTATTTGTGAATCTGTAGAAGTGATTTACCTATAACTTCTCAAATCTGCTGAGTTCTTCAGAATCTAATATTTTTAAAACCATCTGGCAGTTCTGTTCCCAAATATTTCTTTAACAATCATGTCTCTAAAAATAGTAGGACAAGGTGAGCTGTGTATTTTAGAATTTTTAATTACAATATTTCTCTGATAAATCATGTACTTATTAATTGGTAGGGAAAGCATTCTCATTGAACTTTAGGTTGCCACACCTGACAAAAATGGGGTTTTACTCACAGATGGTGATCTTTTGGATGAATTGCTTGGGAAATTACATTTTCTTTAGACCATACAATTGCAAAAGGTTTCAATTGGTTTAAATGGGAAGCTTGAAATCTCTCAGAGATTCAAAGGCTATTTTCTCTGACAATTAACCTTACTTCACACTGGTAACCTAAGGACAGTTTTACACATCACTTAGCTTGTAATAACCTATGATTATATACAATAAATGTGACAGACTGATACGTAGTGATATCAGCATTACATATACATTAAGAACTTTGTAATTATTTCTGATTCTCTGAACATGCTGTTTGTCATATTGATATCAATAGACTGTATATAAGTAACTTATGAGAACTTGAAAATGCTTGTCAATCAAAAAGCAATAAAATGAAAACTATGTAATTTTTTAAATTGAAAAATGAGATTCTTTTAGTGTAAAAAAATATGGCTCCACAGAAAATGTTGGCCATTTTTACAATACCTGTAGAAATTCAGATTATGGTCAAACTTCAAAATATTTTCTGTATATTAGTCCATCTTTTTTGTTTGCTATTTAAATCCATATCAAAATATTCTGAATTGATGCAATTATTTAAGCCCACCACCCATAAATTGTGATTCATATACCATATTTTTCAGACTATAAAACCCACCTAGATTTCGAAGAGGAAAACAAGAAAAAAAATTGTGGCCTCCCAGGAGCACTCTGTAGGCCTCCCAAACCTTTTGCACATCTGTTTTTGTGAAAAATGGGCCCATTTTCACAAAAAAAACGGACCAGTTTTTGGCCTCCCAAACCCCCCATGCTGACAATTATTGTAGAGTTTATTCTCTTTTTCTTAGTGTGTACCAGCAGGGATGGCAGTTTGGAAACAGATTAAGCTTTGTATCTCCTAGTCACCCTCATTGTATTCCTCCTGCTCTTGACATGATTTGAAGCAGCGGTGTGTTTTCTTGATATTCTTTTCCATTAGTGTGTGTTTTGCTATAGGCTGCTTAACACTCATCTCAAACAGTCTTTGCAAGGTTAAAGGAATGTAGCTTGGTAACAAGTTTGTGTCATTTTAAATATATACCTCCTAGTAAATAAGAAGGAGTCTAACAATCAATCCCTTTTAGTGTGTTATATGTTTCACCTGACAACTAAACCCCTATTGATTAGCCATTACTTTGTTAGATAATCCTGTGTCATTGAAGCCACTGTAAAAATTAAACTCTTTAAAATGTTTTACCCTAGCAGCAGTGTGAAATTGAAAACTTGTTCAGAATTATAGCAAGCTTTCACCAAAAGCGTAGTTTTCAACAAACTGGTTTATGCTTGCCTTCTTTATATGCAATATAAAACTGTATTAAAGGCTATCTACCTCTGGCACAGAATCAGGCAAGCATTTCAGACATTGTTTCTCATGGCCCAGAAGCGGATTTCTCTTGGTGTTTGGGGAGGAGGTATTTGGACAATTCAGCTTCTGAGCCTGAAAGTCGAAGTATTATATAGTAAATTATATAGTCTGCAGTAATATATATAGTAAATTATATAGTCCGCAGTGTAGTTTCCTACAGTATATCCAGATCTGAATCCATGCTGGAAAGAATCTTGATAATCTAGGATCCCTTATAATTGGAGTTTTGTCATCTTCTCTAAAAAAATTTCCTGAAGATGTTCTCTAAAAATTCCTTTTCCTGAAAAGGAATATTAGAGACAGGGAGGAAGTTGTCAATAACAGTGACCATGGCCCAATATCATCACCGATCTTTCATACTTGAGGATTGATATGAATTTTGTTTAAGATCTTAAACACTGTTCCAGTTAAATTCTTTAATCACTAAATCACAGTATTTCAGCTTTTCTTCTGAGTTTTTAACTGAAAACAAATTTGCAAATAATACTATCTGATATTTTATGGTAAGGCCCTTTTAGGAATACAGATTTTTTTTAAAAGAAATAGATTCTTACTATGTTGTATCTCTATTTTTATCACTTTTTTTTCTACCTTCACAGGCCTATAACAGCTGTACCAGACTTTGCTTAAACCAAGACA
Source organism: Arizona elegans (assembly GCA_022577455.1). Taxonomy (NCBI): domain Eukaryota; kingdom Metazoa; phylum Chordata; class Lepidosauria; order Squamata; family Colubridae; genus Arizona; species Arizona elegans. The sequence goes on along the minus strand of JAKOOJ010000005.1, from coordinate 49,127,125 downwards.
CGGTCTGCTTAGGTACTACAATGAAGACTGAAAGCTGTGTGGCCAAAGTAAGTAAAACTTTGACTGTGTACCCTTGTGGGCATTTGGCATCCTACCTATAATCCCTTGGTTTTTCAGAAAGCTGAAAAATAAAGAGATTAAAAGCCAAAATGTATTTTAAATATTTTGTAGTCTAGTTTAACAAAATATATCCTAGATGTTCTACTTAATACATTTTAGCATGGGTCATATTTTTATATGTTGGTTTGATTTATTTTTCTCCTACCTTTTTGTAAAGAAAGTACCCATGTTTGATTTAAACAGGTAACCCAAGAATCTAAATGCCTCTATCATCTATTTTCTAAAGTAAAGTTTATATAGAAGTCTAAATGGTGAGCATGTGATACTCTCATACCCCCTCTGCTGGCCACCATTATATAATAAAAACTCAGATTTACTTGTATTCCCTCCCCTTTGGAGACTCCTGTTAACAAGATAGAGCGGAAGTCGGAAGAACTTAAAATTGCCATATAATGGTAAATGGGTAATGTGTCTTTTTATATTTCCACCTCAGAAGAACTATTCTTAGACAAAATGTGTATCTTGTCTTAGCTTTCCCTCTAACCAAATGACAGTTGTAAAATAAGAACTAGATCTGAGAAATTGTGAATGACTGGAATGTGGGTGCACTTTCTCCTTACTTAAGCTTCATGTTTTCATTAGAAGAAAGTTCAGGGTAGTCCTGTAAGATTCAGTGCATACAGCTGTAGGTTAGCATTTATGGATGCTCCAACCACAAGATAATTTTTGATAGGAAAATAAGCACCTTATTACCATATTTTTTGCACTATAAGACGCTCCAGACCATAAGATACACCTAGCTTTTGGGGAGGAAAACAAGAAAAAAAATCTGCCTCTACCTCCCAGCAATTTGTCTCTTTGCAGCTAGTCAGCTTCAGCACAGCCTTATTTAGCACGAGCAGCTGATTGGCAGTTGAATAGGCCTCCCAGAATTGACGATCAGCTGTTCCAGGGTGCGGGGATCACCGCCACCCATCGCCACTGTTGCTGCCTATGGCTGCTGCATATTGCCACCTCTGTGTGCCCATTTTAGGCCTCCACATGCCCCGTTTTTGCCCCATTCCAGGGGACAATAGGCGGCGACAGCAATCCCCACCATCTGGAACGGGCCGAAAACGGGACACACAGAGGCTGAAAACGAGGCATGTGGAGGCTGAAAATGGCTGAAGGGTAGGGGCCAGCAGGTGGGCGGGGCTTCAGCAACATTCACTCTATAAGACGCACAGACATTTCTACGCACTTTTTGGATGGGAAAAAAGTACGTCTTATAGTGTGAAAAATATGGTAAGTAGAATTTATTTTTGTAATATATATCTTCCACAATGAGCATGTTAAATCTGTATAAACTTCATAGCCAAGATCTCTTAAACATAACTGGAAAAGGTAGTCCTTGTTTCCAGCAGCCTCATTATACATAGTTTCACTTATCTACAGTTGGTAATTACATGATCAGGCTCTATCTGAGCATTAGAGAAATGATTCCATCTTCTACAAATGGGGATTCTTGTAATTACCACAGTATTACACTCTGCTTGAAAATTCCCTCTAAAAATTTGGTTTGAGTTTCACCCTGGGAGTATGAGAAAGCTGGGCAATATGCAATTCGTTCAGCAGTAGGCTTTTCTGTTCAGAGCTCATTGGTTTGACCAGAACTTACAAGTAGCTGGTAGAGAGACATGAGGTGATTTTTTTTTTTTTTTTTTTTTTTTTTTTTTGCAGCACATGAAGGTGTGCTTACAGTAATTAGACCTCTGTTTATTCTTCCTAGAATCTTTGGGATAATCCATGAGAAAAAAGCCAATGATAACAAAAAATAATTAGTAAGCCCTGGTGTCAAATTAAAGATATATTCTTTTCTAGCACTGTATCACTAAGATTTTTATAGCTGACTGCATGTTTTGTGTGTATGAATTTATTGATTTTGCTAGATTTTGCAAGGGAATAGGTGTGTGTAACATATATGTCTCAAAACTTTTTTATTTTTAAACCATCTGTGTTTACCATATATCTTTGAATATTAAATAAACAAATTTGCACAGTTTAGGAAATATACAGATAGACAGGGTATTTGTATTATCCTGTTAAAATGGAAACATAAAGCTTTTATATCCTCACTTTGTTCAGAAGAAGCTATTCTCTTTTATTTCCATGAACATTATCTTGTCCTTCTATGGACTCATCCATACAACTAGGTTACCACATTGTAAAAACACTCCACTTACTGTTCACTAAGGATATGTTCTCACAGTGAAGCCACAACCCCATTATCAGCCAATTGCTGAGACAGGCTGAAGTTGATAAGAGTTGTTTCTACAAGTATCAACAGTTATTCATTCTGTATTAACAGATTTCTCCTGCAGACATTGTAGGAAGAGTCTTTAAAGGTCAGTTATAGTCCAATTGGACTGTTGCAGGATTATACCCTCTTGTCTTGCTGCTGGAGATTTGAAACTTATTTTGCTGACTGCCAAAAGAAGTAGACCAGGGTGTCAAACTCTATTTCATTGAGGGCCGTATCAGGATTGTGTTTGACCTCGTGTGTGTGTGGCCAGGGAGCATGGCCAGTTTAATGTCACTCATGTCAGAGGCACCTCCTCCTCCTCTTCCTGATGCTGGTATGAAAAGATTAACCTTATGGAAGATTCAGAAGGTTAGGTCTGCTTTGATAGATATAGAGGTGGCTATGCTTCTGCTGTAGTAACTATTTTTTTAAAAAACTTGAAATGGGGAAACCTACCACCTCTAGCTTTGTGTGTCATAGTTTTAAGAAGGCTGTGAAGAAAAGAAAAGTTCAGCAACTGAATTGGATGGAGGATTTGAAGGGAGGGAACTTCCTGGACATTTTGATGTGCTTCAGCAGTATTGCTTTCCCAGTATAGAGTTTATAATAACTGTGGAGCCCTTGTGCTCTCTGAGTTTGGTTGCAGATATTTCATTACCTAACTAGGTAACATTGTCAGTGCTAGCGACTATGTAGTTAGTGCCCTGCTTATATGCACTAGTTTATATGCTAGGATTGGTGGCGATATGGTTTCCTTTTTGGTTGTTCCGTGATTAGGTTATTAGTTTTTGCTTGATTGATTGTCTGGTGTTAATTCCTGTTTCTCTGAATGTTAGTTGCTAGAGAAGATGCATTCTGGTTTTTTTGTTTCCTTCTTAGCTTTTTTAATTGTCTCTTAGCGTATGAATGTGATTTATCTCTATGTGTCTATTGATGGTTGATTTGTGTAATGCAAACTTCTAGGAATTCTCTAACATTTTTGGATGTAGCTTAGCCCTAGGATGCCCAATTTTCTAGTTGAAACTGTGGTTGAGTCCATCCATATGTTATGAGATTAAAGAGTTTTCATTGTGTTTTTTGACTGCTAGTTGGTGTTCATGGATGCACTCTGCTAGTCTTCTGCCTATCTATCCTATATAATGGCAGTCCTTACCCGGTATGTTGCATATAATAAACACTTTTTGTTATCTTGTTAGGGTTTTGTAGAACAAAATAGGATGGAAAGCTATTAGAGCAGGGGTGGGCAACTATGGACCTTTTACAACCTGTGGACCAACTCCCAGAATTCCTGAGACAGTTTGGCTGCCTCAGGAATTCTGGGAGTTGAAGTCCACAGGTTGTAAAAGGACCACAGTTGCCCACCCCTATATTAGAGGATTCACATGGCAGAGTTTCAAAGCAGAATATTTACTTAAGTTTTTGTCAAGGCAATATCACTATTAGATGATTTGAACTCCTCATAAGAAGAAAGTAGTTAGCCACTCAGGATTCCACTTCATTTTGCCATTATTAAGCAGTGAATATGACAAGTGGAATTCTGAAACTTCACCATCACACGTTTGGGACAGTGATTGCTCATACCATTTGAATGTCACTGCTGGGGGAGAGGAAAGGACTTCCAGACATCCACCAGTCACTGCCCTGAACCTATTCTGTATTTGAAGGCAGCACCTCTATTATTCAGTGCTTAGAGGCGATGAAAGGTAGGTTTTGGGGCAGTCATGTTTATATTTATATCTGCATACTTAGAAAGCAAATTATCATGGCAGTGTGGTTGCACCCTTTGACATAGAAATTCAAAACTGGCCAAAAAATGCATGACGTTAACTTTAAATAGGCATTGCAATACAGATAGTCCTCAGTTAATGACAAAACCGGAGCTGGCATTTCTATTACTAAACAATGCAGTTGTAAAACACAACATAATATGATTGCATCCCATTGCTGTTGTTAAGCAAGAATTGTGGATCCGGAAGCAAAGACCTCCTCACAACTTCCTGCCAGCTACGAACAAGCAAAGTGATTGGGGAAGCTGACAGGAAGTCCCAGGCATCTTGCAAGTAGGATGGTGGGCAGTTAGGGCTGCTGCTAGATGTGGGAGGGGCCGGTCTAGCACAGTGTGAGTGTGGAAGGCTTGGGGTGGGTGCAGGAAGGTCCAATGTAAGCATTGTGGGGTTTGGGGTGTCTGCAGCATGCAGGAGGATATATCGGGGAAGCCAGCAAGGAAGATTACAAATAGGGATCACATGACTGCAGGATACTGCAACCACCATAAGTTCAAGTTGGTTGCCAAGTGTCCAGTTTGCAATCATGTGATTACAGGGATGCTGGGGTGACCAGAATTTTGAGTACCAGTCTTAAGTACCACTATTTAGCACCATTGTAACTTCAAATGGTCACTGAACAAGTGGTCATTAACCAAGGACTACCTGTATGAATATTATGATGCTATATAAGGAAGAACTAAATGGTTATGTGCCTTGTAAGAGCTCAGAAACAAACTACCATAACTTGTAAAAACTATGTCAACTTCAGATGGGTTTTAAGCTGATTTCTTATAATTGACATGTACCTACAAATTGCTAAAAAAAAATCCAGCATATTAGGAACATAGATCACCATCAGCTATAGAATGGTACAATCAATGTGGCCAGGTATGTAAACAAGTATTCTGATAAGGTTTGTTTAACTGTTGTCTCATTTTTAGTATTTCAATCACAGATAGGTGGACACTTCTAAGATTGGCCCAATAAATTTAGTGAGACATCTTCACAACTTTTACTTGAGTTCAAGGACAGTTAAGGTATTGCTTTAATGAGGCTTATTGAAAGTCAGCCAAGCTAGTAGCTGTTCTCTTATTTTGTAAGCTGTACTTTCTAAGTATATACTATATGGGTATTTTGGGCAATAGAGGAGACTTTGCAGTATAAGTACTTACTAATGTCTTGTCCCATTTGGAGGTCCAAGAATATTCAAAAAGGATGTCTATGGAGATTCTCAGTCATCCAGGTCATGGTTGTCCCAAATGTGCTTTTTTCAAGAGGCAACTGGACTTTCAGAAAGTCCAGTTGCCTCTTGAAAAAAGCATCTTTGGGAGATTCAAAAAGGATGGAAAGTTCCTGGAAATGCAGGAATCCTGAGGCAGAAATAAATTTCCTTCCATAGTGGTTTGAATTTATTTAGGCCTGAATTTATGGAAGCTCTTGCTCCCTGCTTTTTCAATCATCCTGTTCTGATTTGGAAAATTATGCTTTGTTTCAGTGGTATTCTCCTAGTTGTTTCAAAGGGGTTAGGAGATCAGGAGATAACATTCCTATCTAGATTTTTTTTTTACATGTTGGTTAACTAAATGCACCATATGTAACTGCACATATAAACTCTATAGTGAGCAATTAATTGGCTTAGGAAATAAAAAGATGTGATAGGATCATTTAGAATAGGGTATATAGTATTTGAAAATTTTAAGTTTGTGAAATGCATTAGTGATCTTCGATCAAGGCCCTTATTTTGCACATGAGATTTGTTGAGCATCTCTATGCCTATTGGGAATTTCTTTAAAGGCATTCTGTCAATACAGTTATAGTGAAAGACCGTTTATGCATTGTGACCTTTCTATATTCAATACTATTTCTCATTGTTTTTTCTATCAGAGTTTAGTAGGCTCTGCACTTTATCCACATTAATGTTTTCTTTGTAATGATGGTTGAACACATGGCTAATGCTGCCTTCTAGGAATTGGTGCATTTCTGTTCTGCCCAAAATTGGGGTTTGAACAGAGGAATTAAAAATCTATGTATTTTATACATCTTTCCTCTTAAAAAAGAATGTCAATAATTATTTTAGAGTGAAAATGCACATTTATTAACTGAAAGAAGAAGCATGAAATTTACTCAAGTATTCTACAACCAAAAGACAATTAATTTATTGAATATGTTCAATGTTTTTATTATCTTTGTGAGGTCAACATCACAAGAAATACTTTTCACTTTCTTAGTCACTCCTCCTTCCAGCATTTGTCAAAATTATTTGAAAATGGGTTGAAGCAAAAATATTAATATTCTTGTTCCCTTTACCCAAGTCGCATTTTTCCCAGATTTTGATAGATGACATATTTTATTTATTTCCAAAATTATATCCACAGGAAACAAGCTGTTTAAATTCAGATTATGCTGAATCAAAATAGTGCTGGTGTGAGAAGGAACGTGCTGTTTTATGAGCGTGGAGTCCCTTTTCTCATAACTGATTGATAGTAAATATTTTCCTGAAGAGTTATTGCCAGCTATGAACACTGCAACTGTTTCACTGATGTTTTTTTTCCTTAGTACTTGCTGTACCAGCCATTGTCTGTAATTAAGATCTACAATTCACAATGCAGACGTTTGCACTTCCTCTGGGTCTGAGCTATCTATAAGATATTTCAGCTGTTCAGAGTTTCTTTTTGAGTGTTAAACTACATTTTAACAGGCATATTTAGTCTCTGTTATACCCACACCACATACCATATGCTTTTATTTCTGTTTTGGAAGAACAGTATATTGTATATTGGATTCATCATGAATTAAATAATGTTATATCTTGTTATTTCCACAAATTATGGTGCCTCTGGCAAGTCATTTTTTAGATAGGGCCATTTTAAATTCTGGGCCTGATCATTACTGTATAGTCAATAATATTTGCACTGAATTAACAAATGAGGAATCAAACTAATGAGCTTGATAAATATTCCAATTTATATGGTTAGATATAGAGATTACGAATCTTAAGGAATTCTGTATCCTTTGCGGGTGAAATAATTTGGTATAATTTATTTTCTATGTTAAGTATAGAAATATAAATAATGTGTTTCTTGCGTATGTTTGAGAAACAAACATAATGAAAAAACTGATTCTTATGCATGTTCTAGTAGTAGCAGGTTCTTGTTGTGTTAAGACCATTAATTCCACAATCTGGATTTAAATTCCGCTTGAGCAATGTAATCACTAAATAGTAGCAGATATGTTGTTAGAAGTTTCTTTCAGTTTTCTGTCTATGAAATGGGAAGAATAATGGTACTCTTCATTGAAATGTAATGAATATTATCTTCTTGGATATAATGGAATTAAAACTAGGAGTGACCATTTTAGATAACAGCCAGAGACCACAATACTGGACCTAAATAATAAGGCAAAAAAGAATTTCATAACTGAAACTCTTTTATGCTTTTGCTTAACCATTTTGGCTAAACGAAAAATTAATTTACATTCATTTGGGTCAGCACAGAAAAGCTCTTGTGTCTTTGTCCCCAGGAGGGGTAATAATGAGGAGCCAGTTCTTCATCAGGCATGTACTGCAGCATTGCCTGCTGATGCATGCCAGATCTCACACATACACACACGGATCACGTGACCACTCCAAAAGTCAAACGATCAATTCGCCTCGTTTTGGCTCTGTAGTTAATGCACAAACAGTGCGATCTGCAGGGCTGTAATTGCATTGTTAGGGCCAAGGAACAAGCCTGTGCCTTTTCAGCAGACAGCTGGCAGGGAGAGAGGCATGTTGTTAGGAAAGAGAGAGGCAAGGCAAATAAAATTACTGCTAACGCTCAGAGATCGGCAGGAGTCCTACTTGCCTAATCTTACCGGTGGGAGCAAGCGGCTGTTGTAATCCAATTATAGCAGCATAAGCAATTTGTTAGACACTCCGCATAATGTAACAATTTCCCAATAAACTCTGACTTGTAATAACGTCGGCAAGAGCCCACATAAATCTGCCCGAATGGTGGGGGCTGGAGCATTCGGCTGGGGGCTTGTAATTTGTGCCATCAGCACGTTTCTCTGACTGTGGCACGGTGCACCATTTTCCATGCAAGAATTCTGAAGAGCAAAACCTGGCTAAGGTTCTCTGAAAGGAGGCTAATATAGAGAGAAGGGCAATACAGTTTAGAGAATCCTACAGTCCTTATTTGTCCAGAATGGCAAATAAGTCAGATTGCTTTTAAAATTATTTAAAAACCAACAGCAAAAAGACGGAGCACTTTCTTGTTTCTTTAAAATTAGGGAATAATGGCTGACAAGACAGTTTACTATATTCTTCTTAAGGCATCTAAAATATAATAGAGCCCTTCATAAGTAAGCCAACAAGCCAAGATGGACAAAGGACATGAATTTTCTAATTCTTTTCTTTAGTTGTCTTAACTATGCATAGATCCATCAATGGAACTGTTAATGTTTCATTTTCTCGTTAGATTTCACTTTTTAGCTCAATATTGTGCATCCCTGCTGTTCTTCCCAGGCCTCTGAATAGCTAATTGAATTTAGTTATTTGTGTACTATTTGTCTGCTATGTCCTGTTTGGTTTGTTACAATAAGGACAAGGCTGTTACTAAAATTGGCGTGCTTGGCATGCACATTTTTTTTTCTTTGCTTGAGCATCCATATTTGTTGGCTATGGATACATCAACCAAACTCTGGTTTCAAAAGAATTTTCAGAATACAAGCAAAAATGTTATCAGGAGAAAAAAAAACATTTTCTGCTCTAACTTCTGAGGATTCTTTTGAATAGGATAGCATGGTATCTTCTTTGAAAGAAGGTCCAGGTTGCTCCCTTCTTAATCAGAAATCCTTTGGGTATTCAGACAAAATACTGGACCTTGGGAGCACTTTGAGAAAACATCAGACAATTATTAATATTTCTTATGTCTTCCCTGGTGCTCAGAAACTGCTTCGGTAGGTATTGAGTATATCAGTTTTGTTTTATTTTTGTTTTTGTTTTTGCTGTTCGTTATTCAATTTAAAGGAACAGTTGAGTGAATCCTTAAACAAAAAGGCTTACAGCCCTCAGGTTTGGTACAGATTGACATCTAGATGCAGGCTGAACTGAAACATTTTCATTGTTCCTAGTCAGCTGTACATATCATAATGCCAATTAACTATGTCAGAGCAGCAATTTTTCTACTGCTCCTTGAATTAGCGTAATAAATGTTTTCTTTCAACTAAAGACACTCTATTTCTGTTTGGAAAAAGGCGCTATTTTAGCTTGGTGAAGCTACACATCAATAAGCCGCAGTGTCCTAATAAAGCCACTCAGTGCCTTGGTTTAACTAATGACTGATTTTCATGGCTTTGACAGTGAGCTGTGTGCGTTATTTTCTCCTGATATTGTAAAAATAATGAGAGCAAATTAGAACAATCAGTTTACACAGATAGCTCCTGATTGGAGGCAAAAGGCAATATGGCAGCAGGTAATCTATCTTCGGACTCCTGTCACATTAACTTCAACCGCATGGAAAAGATCAGGCGGAGCAATCGGGGATCTTGCCCAATCGGAACACTGAAATTAATGAGAAGAGCATTGTTCTGTGATCAACCTTTTAATTAGCAAGATGGGAGACAGAGGGAATGATGACGCCTGAAGCACAGCTGCGCAATGACAGCCTTGCTTCCTGCAAAGGGGGAGGGAAAAACATGCATTGTAAATTACTCTGCTCTCAGCTTCTCGCCCAGAAGCAGTCTAGCTTTGTTTTGAACCTTTTTTAAGAGCTCTGCAAATAATGCTTGCTTCCAACTAGATTTGTGTAAACAAAGCTTTTCATAACAGTACCTCATTAATTCATTAAAGGATAACATGCTTTGATTTTAAAAGTTTTGCTATATTTCCTAGTTGGAGATATAATTATTTTGCTTAACCTGGCTTTTGTGCTTCTTTTGCTTTACAGTAGTTTATAGTAAGAGAGGGTTGTTGTTTTTTAATCAAAAGAGTAATATGCTGTGTGACAGCTTGAGAAGTGTAAGTGGAATTTGGTATTGGCATTTGGCAAGTCCATCCTTCTGTTCATTTTATCTTTCCATGCTACCAGTATTTATGTAGTAACTTCCTGTCCCAAAATCTCATTTAGGAGTTACACTGTAAAACAAAAAAAAAAATGGATGCAGTGAAAAAGGGAGAGAAATTCATTTAATATATCAGAAATTTGAAATAATACTAATCAAAATTATCTCTGTCATTAATCTTTGATAATGGGTCATTTAAATATCCTCCTGGAACATACTTTTTCAAACACATGATTGTTTTTGTTTTATTTCTACTAACTATACCACATTCTTGTTCTAAACTGGAATTTCAATCATACAAAGCAGTGCCTAATATTTTAAAACTGGAATCTTTGTTAATTGTGGACATTGAACTGAATCATTAAAGAACATACTAAATGTATTAATTGTAGAAATACTAAATTAAACATGTAACTGGAATGTATCCTTCAGAAATATATTAGTTACCTAGTTACTTGGACAAAATATTGTGAGAAATATTTGCTAAATTTGGTTTATGAAATTATGCCTCTTTAAAAGACTCTTTAAAAATACAAAAATATTCTTAAGGTTGCCCAGTAGAAACCAACCTCATAAAGACAGATGGTTTTTCAGCTGCTTCTCTATGGATAATTTTCTTTTAACTTTTTAATATCTTGGGTGTTTGAGAGAAAGATTCTTAACTGTAATCAAACAGATATTTGATTATTATTCACAAAAAAATTATTTGGATGAAGCCTTAGTCCTTTTAACTCATGACATATTGAAGTTGCATTTGGGATTCCTAAGATAATAGGTTTATACGGTCATTATTCATCATGTGAGTTCTTTATGATGAAGGGAATTATTTACAGTTTCAAGGATTAGAGCTAGACTGTTCTTTTTTCAAGTTTTTAAAGGCCTTTTTAAAACAAAAAATAAAAAACGCCCTGTCATTTGATCCAGTCCGGTGGGTGGACGATTATTCTTTGAAAAACTTATAGTATAGTTGTTGCATTTGTATATCATATTTATGAGGCGGCGAAAAATCTCTAGAAAAAAATTATTTCTAAGGGAAATCATTTATTTATTTATTTTTGTTAGTAAGTACTGTACATTAAGACAAAGAAGTATTTCTCTATCTTTGAGAATTTCTTTGCAGATTTTGTTTGCAATGCATATAAAAATCTTGCTCACTACAATTTAAGTTTAAAAAAATAAATCCTTTTTCTTCTCAAAAGACTTATTTCTCCCTGTGATTACCAAAGAGGATGTGTTTGATTCATGTGACTCTGCTATTTGATTTAGTTTATTATTAGAAAACTTTCTGCCTTTTATAACTTTCTGCTAAACCAATGTCCTATTTAACAGCTTAATTCAAAAATTTCCAATTTGGGAGGAGGGCAGTGAACACATTTAGAATTTTAAAACATGCTCTGAACAGTTTCACGAAGTGGCTACCCATTTAGCTTTCAAATTGCAACCCCCTACCATATTTATTTTCAAATAATGCTTTGAAGATACATGTGGGCCAGAATAATGATTATACTTTGAACGCAATGCTTTATTTTGCCAAATGCTTTTATTCCCCTTATTTATTTTTTCAAATATTAAATGAAATATGGAATGAAGCTTGTTGGGAACAAAACTGAATCTAGAGGTACCACATTCAGGGATCATGGTTGATATTTTTTCCCCCTCTAAGTTTTCCTTGGTCAATAGAAATTTGTGAATTAATGTTTTCTCTAGTTTCTAGCTGCTATTAATTAGTTCTGCAATTTCAAATCAAGAAATTCAAATTTTTAAATGGATTGCTTAACAGCTCTGTATTACTTAAAGTTAATATTTATGAATGGCTGAGCTCTAATTTTAGTATAAACTGCCCTACATAGCAACATAGCATCCTACTAAAAACAAATTGTGTGTTTGTATTGTTTGGTATAACAAAGATTTTCCTCTACGTACAGTTTGTCATTTGAAGGCAGATGTCTCACCACTTTAAAGTGGATGCTGAACAGCTGCTTTGCAACTTTCATAATGAAGAGATAATCTTAGCTGCATTTTTATTTTGATCCATCCATGAGAGCAGTATTTCCTAAATTTTCATGGGAAACCATAATGTCAAATCATCAAACTAAAATTTCTGTGGTATTATATATTGTTCTCCTTTTCACCTAATTTGGGAACCACTGGTCAGTTAAGATACATGGCATGTCTATTATGCATGGTGCCATACCCTAAATAAAAAAATACGGTTAGAACATAAAACTTACAAATTGGCCCAATTCTTAAAATATTCTACAAGTTTCTAAACTAGTAAAGCAAAAGAAGAAGAAACATCACTTTCTTTAAAATACATCTTACAAAAATATCTTCTAAAATTACTTTTAATTCCATTCATTTTCAACATGCAATTATGGAGGCTGTGCATCTTAAAAGATTCTTTCACAACAGTAGGCGGTCTTGATACTTCAACATATACGCATTATAGGGTGAGTTTAGCAGTTTCATTTCTTAATTTCTTGCTTTTGTAGGTTTGAATCAGCCACATAGTATGTTAATAAAGAGTAAGAAAGGAGTTCAATTTATACTGGTCATTAAGGATCCCTTGGTGCTTATCGCAAGAGTGAGGTTATTAACCCTGATGTTCTTCTGGCCAAATTCAGCTGTGATGATTACATTCTGAGACCTAAATTACTTTTGTAGTTTCCACTAGAGAGATTGACTTTTGCAGTTGTTCCTGGAGAGAATGACTTCTAAAATTTCTCTCTAGCAAAGTAATTGTGTCAAACCCAAGAAGTGATTGCACCTTAGTTGAATTGGCCTTTGTTCTTGATCATTTATATGACATTTTGTTTTATAAATTATGTTTTTTACAGGATTAGACTATTAAAATTTAACCCTAGTTACTAATGCTCTCCAGCATGCTATCCAGTAAATCCATTCTTGAGATGAAACTTCAGACCCTAATTCATTTTATTTTATGTATTTCTGCCAAAAATGGCCCTAATAAAGGTGAGACAGACAGCAGGAACAATCTTTAAAACCTGGTGAGACTCAGATAATAAAATGTGTCCTTTTACATTCCCAAATCATTATGGTCTATCTCAGTTATTTTCCAGCTTCGCTTCTCCGACAATCTGCGCATAGGTATTCACTTCCTCTTTTGCTAGAGACTGAGTGCCAAAGTTTTTCCGTTGGTCTAGCTACGCCGCCTGCTCCTGCTCTTCAGTCTTTTCACTCAGTCTAGCTACAGAGACTTGAGTTGCATTTCTCTGACTTTGTCAGTTTCCTAATTGTTTTATTTCTGTTGGTCTTTTTTGTGGATTATTACTACTACTATTATTATTATTATTATTATTATTATTATTATTATTATTATTTCTTTGGATTAACTGGACTTGATTGATTTGGACTTTACAGGAAGGGCTGTGCAATGTGGATTTACAGGGGCTTTACAGCAGTCCCCTCAGCTGCTGGCGGTGTTCTTAGAGTGCCTGGGGCTCCAAGCTGCTTCCACCGCCCAGGATTTTTCATCAAGCAGCTTTCCAGAGGTCTGTTCCCTTCAGGGCAGCTCTGTGTATTTCTAATTGCCGCTGGTGGTGAGCTGGTTCCCTGGCTTGCCGGCACAACCGCCACCACCTCCGCAGTCCTATCCTTACAAGTGGCTTTGGAGTCACTGCCAGGAGAACAGTGGCAAACTCCATGTCCAGGAACTCCGTGTTTTTGCAGATAGATTACAGCTTAATAGTGTTAAAATCTAAACTGAATCTAAAAGTATATTCAAATGGGGTAGTTGAATTATCATCAAAAGATACTTGATACTTAAACATGTAATCCAATATCTTTCTTCCTTTTTGGATTAATACATCTATATAGTCATTTAGGCGCTTATTACACATAGAGCCTAAATACACAGATATGTACGTGTGTGTGTGTATATACGTGTGTGTGTATACATGTGTGTGTGTGTGTGTGTTTGTTTTCTTTTCGTAGGCCTTTATGTGTATTTCTCGTTAGCCAGGTTCTTCCTACGTAAACCAAGATTTTTATGCAGCCCTAGTTCAGTGAAATCCCAATTCACTAGTTTCTAGGCTTTTTTTCCAGCAGCCAGCAAGCACCCTGCTGCCCATTGATATATATACATTTGTATGGTGTCTCCGTCTCAAGGCTCTGGGTAATTTACAACATGCAACAAGACAAACAAAATAAAATAAATGAAAACCATTACTCTAATTAACAACATTTTTAAAAATCTTGTATAATCAAAAACAGATCTGAAGACTGGATGAGATCACAAAAGCATCACTCAAATGCCTGGCAAAACAAAATCTTTTTAACCACTTTTCTAAAAAAATTAAAATAATCTTTGGGTGCATAGGCTGTTCCACAACACTGGGGCTGCAGCTGAGGAGAGCTGTCTCTAGAACTGTGTTCTTAAGCTTATGAGGGTCAGGAATCCAATATATCTCATTTTAGAAAGACTGTGATGATGGACCAATTCTATTTGGTGAAGACATCCCCCAAAGTAACTGAGAGCCATATCATATCGGTCTTTAAAAGTCAATACTAATAATTTGAATTGCACTTAGAAACCTATCAGCAGTCAATGTAGCATCCACAGAACCAGTGTTACTCTCCTACAGCAACTTTTTCCCACCAACAAACAGGCCAGCAGGAATTCTTCAAAGCAGCCCCAAGTAGAGTATCCTAGAAGGCTTGAGCTTTTGTCAATAGCATTCTGCTTCAAAAAGGGCTGCAGCTGGACAAAATCCCTCTTGACTACAGCCTCCACCTGCTGATCAAATAAGAAGCCAAGTACTCAGGAAGAACCCAATCACAATCCCCTTGCTTCAGGACAAGTGTTGGATGACCCTCAGAGTAAGGCTGACATGAAAAGGGAGTATTTCAAAATACAACAGGGAACAGATCAGTATTTCAGTCTTACCTGATAAAAGCCATGGATACTTCAATATAGAAAAGAAATGAAATCCAGACACTTCACTGAAATCCCCCCTTAAGGAATAAATGAGGAGTGAGTTTTTAAGATTCATTTTTAAATAATAAAACTCTGTGTGATCCTACTTCCTTGTACGCTTGTTGTTTAGGGTTAGGGAGTATAGCCACTTTAAGAGCCAATGTAGGAGTTGAAATTGTGCTTGATTGTCTCCACCTTCAGCTCTTTCAAAGAGCCATAGGGGGGCATGGATCCAGAAATCTGTACAAAGGTAGCTTCTTTTTGTTAAATGTATACTAGTAAACTAGTATATTAAATTGCTTCAATGAACTAGCATCTATTTTTCTTGACCGCTAATATTAGCATGAATTTGTTACATATTTCCAGATTTTTTTTTCATTCTTACATAGTAAACAGTCTACATTTGATAAATGAACAACTAGTGCAGAATCTTGTTTAGGAAGATGAAAACAAAGTGATTGAAGAAGCGGTCCAGAAAGATCTCCTTAAATAGCCAATAGTCAACCAAATGGCAACTGGAACCCAGTTTAAATATGTGTGATATGGTTTATATTCTGATTCACAGCCAATCGGAAAAAGTCTGATCTGCTTTCTTTAAGATCTATAATATCTATAGACTTGTAAGAAATTGAAATTTACAATTTGTATAGAGTCCATAAAGTACTTGGGTTTATATTTTTTCAAAATATATCAGTATGTTGAACTAAATATGTCTAAATGTATAGATGTAATTTCAAGAGATTTACTCAATAACAAAAACTTCATTAAGTCTCTGGGGTAAAATTAATGTAATTAAAATGAATACTATATCAAAATTAATGTATATTTTACAAGATATTCTAATGTTAATAATTCATATCAGATACTTTACATAGATCGACAAACTAATGAGATTTTTTTTGTGACAGGCCAAATTGAAGTTGCCTTATGTTAAAGGCAGCTTTAACCAGATTTTTAACTACATCATTGAGTTTTCATTTTAACGCCTATATTTTTCTGGAATGAGAAAAATATAATGAGAAATTATTTTTTTTTATTATTGTTGTCCTCTTAGGGCTTCTTTAGAGAGCAAGTGTATAATGCTTTGAAATCTTGGTAAGTTTTAGTGTCCAAGAATACTAACTGGAGCTCTTCTTTTTCAGCCTTGAAAGCTGCTAGACATACAGTATGTGATTCTTAAAAGATAACCAATGAACTTTTGATCCAGACCATATGATAATAGGCTAATTCAAACTTGGAAATTGCTGAGAAGATCTTTTATTGGAACGCCACGACCAAAACTAAGGGGAAAATACCTTAAATCAGTTTATTTATATGGCTTGTTTTAAGGCTTAAGTTTGAGAGATTGTGTTCTCAATATGATTTACCATATAGCATCCACATACAGTAGATGTATATACAGTCAAAATCTATAGTGACTAAACAGTATGATCCTTATGCTTTAGCAGTTTCAGAGATACTTCTGATTTTAGGAACCTTAAATTGTTAAATGCTTGAAGCAAAACCAACAATTCAATTTTATAAGGAATAAAAAATAGAATGAAGATCGCACCCCACACCTCCCCACCAGTATTTATAGAGAAACGGCAGCTCCGATCACGTTTTCCTCGCACAAGCACGAAGCCGAAGACACCAGTCTGAAGATGACAAGTGAGACTTCGTCAAAACGTCGCCAAGATACTCTCAATCTTATACGGGAAAAGACCTGAATACACTAAAACGTGCATACACACACACACAGAGAGAGAGAGAGAGAGAGAGAGAGATCTTGATAGTATATGGATTTCTTTTTCTTCATCTAGTTTGTTGTTGTTGTTGTTGATGATGATGTTATATTTAGTTTATTTATTTATTTTTTATTTTTTTTAATTTGATTTATATGCCGCCCTTCTCCGGAGACTCAGGGCGGCTTACAATGCGTTAAGCAATAGCCTTCATCCTTTTGTATATTTTATACAAAGTCAGCTTATTGCCCCCACAAACTGGGTCCTCATTTCACCTACCTTAGAAAGGATGGAAGGCTGAGTCAACCTTGAGCCTTGGAGAGATTCGAACCAGCAGAAATTGCAGGCAGCTGTGTTAATAACAGGGTGCGTATACCACTGTACTATCAAGGCTCTTAATTTTAATCAACACCAATGTAAAATCACTACTAGTGCTTCAGGTTAAGTGTTTTTTATCAGGGCAACTTGGTCTACCCAAATATGGGAAGGAGCATACTGCTTTCACCTTTCAGCCCCAATCCAGGAACCTTTGCAGGCAGTCACTTTCATAACAAACTATTTTTTGTGTTATTTGTGTTATTTGTATATATTTACTGACAAAGAAGTCTCCCTTTATTTCTTTGTCTGTAAATATAAATTGAACACAAAAACAGTGCTTCAATGTTTGTATTCCACTATTAAAAGTAATAATAAAGATATCTGTTAAGTAGTGCAGATTGGGACAAACTAATCTGACTTCACATATACACTAATGAGGTTTGAACTTTCAATAAATAAACAAGAAAACATTCCAGAGGTCGTACTGTAGAGCTCAGTTAAAGATGGTAACTCAGTGTGTGGCAACAGAGCAAAGGGCAAATTCTGTGAATGAGATTGTAAATAAAATTATCAACAGATTGAAATGTCTGTACAGTACAGTCTGCATCTTGTATACTGACTATAGTTCTAGTTGCCATACTTGGAATGCTGCCTATTGTTTTGGTTTTCACATTTGAAACATACAATACATTGGAAAAAATACAGAAGAAAAACTAAAATTATCTAGGGCATAAATACTTCTCATATGGGAAAAGGCTAGAATGTTTGAGCTAGCTTAGGAAAAAAATGAAGAAAGGAGACATGATTGTGATATAAACTGGACAGTTAGATTTCTTTGAAAATGCTAGGAGAAAAGCTTTGAAATGAGATTTAGAACAAAAGAAATTCATACAGCACATGTGGAATTCTTCATCATGAGAGAAAGAGATGGCTACTAACTTAGGTGAAACATGTTGCCTTCCCTTTGCTCAACTTCTTTCAGGGAATCTTCAAACCCTAGGTGATCAGGGGCATCCATATATTATTATTGATTATTATTTATTTTAAAATTACTTTTAATATAATCTTTGTTCACTTTATACACAGCCTAGAGTTGGTCTGATTGGGGTGGTCTACAAATTCTATTAAAAATTCTGAATCTATAAAAATATTGTTTTTGATGAACAATAATTAACTCTAAACTGGGCAAATGTACTTCCAAATACCAATAGCAGGAGAACAATGTTATCTACATTTACAATTTAAAATATTAAATGTTGAATAAAAAATAAAAGTACCCACCTTAGGGGTTAAAAAAACAGCATCTTCAAAATTCTGTTAATAAATATTTTACTGTTAATTCTCCTGACCTCAGGATTCATGTAGATTCTTTTGATTGCCTGTATGCTTGGAAAAAATTCTCCATTATAACAATAATTTAGAACATATAAAAATAAAAAATACAGTGTTTTCCCGAAAATAAGACCCTGTCTTATATTTTTTTGAACTCTGAAATAAGTGCTTGGCCTTATTGCCATGCGCTCAAAAGCCCTATTGGGCTTATTATCAGAGGATGTCTTATTTTGGTGGAAACGGTAACTCAATTAACAGTGATACCACCATAATAAAAAACCCACAAAGTTGTAAATTGAGTGAAGCTTATAATTCCTTAGTGGAGCTGACTGATACACCCTCCTTGTAATGATTTGGTAGAAAGTAATAAACATGTTTAATTAATGCCACTGTGAAGTTTAAGATTTTGTAAAACAGAGTAAAATAAGTAAATCATATAACTGAACTAGAATGCTTCTCTGTGCTGTTAATTTAAGACTGTCACTTCAATTTGAAGTCATGATTTATATTCTTCAATATTGATTAGGTTGGGTACATTTGATGCCTGTGTAGAGAAAAAAATGCAATTAAACCTCACAGTAAGTTAAATGCATTGTAACCTGTGATCTGGATTTCTTAATTTAGACAGTTCAGGCTGTGCATGGTAATTGATTTATAAGAAAATTGTTGTTTGAAATACTAAAGTCATTAATTCTGTATTGTTTAAACAAATGAGTGTTTCCTTCTTGTGCAATATTTATTCACTGAGACGGGAGGGGAGAATATTATATATAAACTGGAAAGACGGGGATATCTTGTTAAACCAAAGCAGTAGTTAGTTTGATTCAGAATTCTTCTAGCATTAACTTTGTCAAATTGTAGGAAAACTCAGAATTGCCCTCAAATAACCCCTTTAAATTTAATTAATTAAAAAAAAACTTTGATTTGAGAAATGTTTGAAGAAGAGCTGCTAGTGATGTGTTTTTAATTCAGGGTTAAATGCAGTGAAAGAAAATTTTCATTGTTTCTGATATAATACCCCTAGGAGGCTTGACTTTAGCTGTTTCAGTCATCTTCTTGCTGCAAGTTCTAAAGGGGAGGGAAAAAAGAAAAATGTAATTTCAGTTATCCTAACACAAACCCGGTGTATATATCTCTTTCTCTAGATGACAGACAAAATAATCATTAACTTCAAAAAACTCAACAAAGTTTGGAAATCCCCTGTTGGTTAAATATTGAAGTTGCTGTGATAAGTAAGGTAACTTTGCTAAAGTGCTACCTCTCTAGGGCACTTCTCCGAACTCCAGGAATTTGTTAGTTGGTTTCATATTGGTATTGATTTTAAAGCAGCTGTCAGAATGTAGCATGTCTATCAGGAAGAATTATGAAGCCTCAGCAATAAAAAATAAACCGAAACCATTAGCTTTTGGAATTCAGAGAGCTCAACAGTCAAGAAGATTACTGACTTAGTTTAAATAACATATTTAGGAAGAGCCTTTTAGAAAATGTCATTTTCAATTAAGGAGCTTGGCGCTATTAGTATTGGTTCTCTGTATGACAAATGTCAATGTTCCAACTGACAAGGAATAAGAAAATATTTTATAATACTAAGTTATCTATGCCTAATAGATAAGATACTGGAGAATTTTCTGCAATAATGGTTTTATAATAAAAGGCATAAAGGTAATAATACAAAATAACGGACAAGATCATATTTCACAATCATAATTGCCTTTTCCTCTTCCACTACAGGAGAAGGAAGAACTTCTAAATACTAGAAGGCCAGCTTCTGCCCTGCATTATTGTCCTGAGAATTATTTTCTCTTTTCCTAAAGACTGACTGTAGCCTGTACCGGGTATTGTTACATAAGAGTTGAGAGTTTCCCAGTGAGAGTGTGGAGGTGCCAAGGTATACACCTACTACCGTAGTAAAACACATGTTAAGACAAAGTGAGAGCTTGGTCACTGTTCTTGATTTCATTCCCCTTTGCATTTGGTGATTCAGTGGTGGTTTTTCAATGCATTCTGTGGAATTTTAATCCTCTTGTTTTCTGTGCTAGCATGTATGCAAAGTTTGTAGAATAGCAAGGAAGAAAGAGGAAAGCATACTGCCTCAATTCAAGCGATTGCTGTTCTGTTCACAGATAACAGTAACACAAGAGATAAAGTTATAAAACAACCAGGGGATTTAGGCTGTCATTCCCTCTGGTTGTTAATTGTCATTACCTGCTTCCTTCTTTTATAGATACATAGTAGCATGGCTTTTGATCCTCCCTTGCTGTTGACGATGCTGTTAAATGCCAAGACAATTTACAGTAAAATCTCTTTCTTCCATAAAATGTATCTGGTAATTATTATTGTGACTTAGATAGTTGAACTATGCTTGCCTGGTTTCTCAATGTAGCATCTACTCAAACTAGGGAGCTTGCTGGGATGGGGAAGTCACTGTGGTCCATACAAATATTATCTTGCTCACCAGTAAGCCTCTCCAAGCTAGGGTAAACTATAGGGCCTGTATTTGGTGTTAGTTCAACAAGGCAGACAAGGTATACTGATAGTATACCACATTCATCCAATTGCCCAATGTTAATGTTAAAGCTTCATTGCCACGACCAGCTTGGAATTTCATGAACTCCATGACAACTGTGGATCTGTCTCAAATTTACTGGATTAATGCATAGGGTAGGACATATCCTCAATTTAGGTTTTAGCTCAGCTTGAATTGGAAGTGACCTAGATATGTATGTGGGTGAGGAGTTATGGTTATCTTTCTGTCACAGTCACTGTTATCTGATAAAGTAGCAGAAGAGGGAATTCTTTAGAAGCTTAAGTCCTAAAGACTTTATGGAATCTAATAGATTCTTGAATATTTATGGGGAATTCATGGAGCCAGAGCCAGTGCCAGTGATCTTGTCAGGCAGTGATGAAATCCCCCCATTCTATCCGGCTCGCCAAACCGGTAGCACCAGCGGTGGGAGGCTCCGCCCATCTGCCAGGACATCATTATGTCCCATTTTTTTACCATCTGCACATGCACAGAAGGTTCTGTGCATGCATAGACGAGATGTGCATGTAGCGCGCGCATAGCACACTCCCATTCCCAAACTGGTAGCGAAAGTAAGTGGATTTCACCACTGCTGTCAGGGACTTTGTTGACCTAAAGAATGAGGAACTAAAATAGACTGTTCATGACCCTAACAGCCCTAAGTTTTCTGGGAATCTCCATGCAATGAAACAGGCAAGGAGGAACTGGAACACAACCTCCCTGGCACATTGGGAGAATGGACTTCAAATACAATGTCCCATCCACTTGCAACCTTGCCTGCCCACTTACCTATTGATTCTGGGGAAGTTTCATCATCTGCCAGTTTTGCCTTCTCTGCCCAGTTCTCCATTGACTCTGGTTTTGTAGGATTTTTCATTTTAGAACACTGAAGATCCTTAAGCCTGAAATTATTAGGAGAATTTGATAATAAAAGTCTCTAGCTTTTATGTCAAGTTGGATATTTCCATCTTCTCCTTATTTGCTTATTATGAAGTTAGAATCATAAAAGATTTTCATTCAATTCACAATTTCAAAACTTTTTTTTCAATGCCAAGTAGGAAATACAAGACTATTCTTTGGATAGTCTCCCAATAAATACTTGGAAACTACTTGATTCTATGAAAATATCCAGCGCTGGGGGAAAATGCTGACATATTAACATCATTTGGTAGATTGTTTTACAAATGCAGCTTTTGTTTATTTTTCAAAGAATTAAATTGTAAATTAATTGTTCTAAGAATGTTCATTCTTCATTTTACATGAGTAAAATCTTAGCTGCCATTTAAAAGACACTCAGGTTTAAGAAATATTCATTACCCCTGTTCGTTCATTACAGTTTACTGAACCAGAATAAAAATTAAAATAATAGAGGATCTGAAAAAACAGTTATTATGTTGTAATAAGTATGGGCATTTAATTGGGGAACCTGGGATATAAACTATGTAGAATAGGAACTCTATTATTTCATCAGCAAAATACAAGTATTGAATTTCAAATGAAACGAATAGCATTCTAAGCAACACTTGAATCAAATGATACTTTTGTTTCAATTAAGAATTGTCATCTTAAAAACAAGTGAAAACATGGTTGAATGATAAAGTTTCATAAAAAACTCCTGTGCATAGGCATGAACAATAAATCTGTTTAATTGGAACTTTGGGTGTGATCCTGGTCTTTCGCATCTGATACCAGTGCATCTTGGTTGTGTGAGGATTTACTGTTATTTGAACTTGATTAAAATGAATTATGGTCACAATTCAGCAAGTTTGAGGGTTGGTTCATATTTTTTTATTTTTTTTTTTATTTTTAATTTGATTTATATGCCGCCCTTCTCTGGAGACTCAGGGCGGCTTACAATGCGTTAAGCAATAGCCTTCATACTTTTGTATATTTATACAAAGTCAGCTTATTGCCCCCACAAACTGGGTCCCCATTTCACCTACCTTAGAAAGGATGGAAGGCTGAGTCAACCTTGAGCCTTGGAGTGATTCGAACCAGCAGTAATTGCAGGCAGCTGTGTTAATAACAGGGTGCTTAGACCACTGTACTATCAAGGCTCTTATGAACCCTGCATATGAATTGTATTGTTTCCCAGCAATTCTTTTTAAGGATATTCCTACAAGGCATTTGCACATAAGGAAATCAAGGTCTCTATGAGTAAGGCTTATTAGCAACGTTTTCTTCCACAATAATGGACATTGTTTCATATACTTAGAGAATCAAACTTATTTGAAGCATTCTTGATATAATTCTTACTTGGGATAGCAGTAGCATAGAAACAGATATAACTATGTAGCATAAATTTCTAAATTGGAATCATAATGCACTCCTTTTTTGCAAATTATGGCAAATAATTTGTCTCTTATTTTTTAAAACAATTCATTAAATTCATCCAGATATATCAGTATGTTATGCAGTTTTTTCTTTTATCTCTTAATTTCATTTCCTGCATTCTTTATTGTGTTGGCAATAAAGTATTCTGTATCAGATCAGTCTTCGAAGATGAATTTGAAGCTGGCAAAATCTTTCCAGTTCTTTCACAACAGCATAGAAGTTTTATTTTGGTGGTTCTATCAGCATTTAAAAACCAAATGGGAGACCTATATCACAGGAAGAAATAGTACATTCCAGACAATTAAACTTTATTAGACTGTTTGAAACATCAAGGATAACCGCTTTAAGTTTTCCATCTCCTTTCTCTGTTCCTCTTTGCTGTTTACCTATGTGGGAGAATTCCGCTTTAGTATTGCAGCAGGCATTTTCTTTATAACTGCACAAACTCTACTTTGCATGGGCCACATATAGCTAAAGGAAGATGTAATTAAGATTTTTGTAATACCTTGATTGAAAATCTGAAAAAAATATTTTCACTTCTTTGGGCAGCAAAAGATAACATAGATTGTGTGTAATCCAAGAGATATTTTAAATAGCTCATTGGTTCTTGGTTTAATTAAAAAGAACGATTGTATTAGCTCACATATATTTCAAGATACAATTTTGAATACTTTAAAGCAGTGTTGTTGTTTTAAAAAAAGACCATTTAACTTAATTTATTCTTTAAGTATACTTTTCTCTGTAAATATATTTAAAAATTGTTGTGATTCAAATAATTTTATTTCAGATTTCAGCATATCAGAGACTGGATAGGATTGGGCTGTAAAAAATGCTGAAGCAAGATGTTTATCTGTTTCTAAGGGAAGCTACCTCTTGTATGTTGAACATGGCATAGGTTTTCATACTGTGCTTTTTGAATGAAATTCCAGATTTCTATCTAGGGAAAAGATAAATAATTGAAAATTTGATTGTATATTGCTAACATATTCTATAAAGCTGACACTGTTGCAAAAGTTGGGGCCACCATCAAAAGTAATAGAGGTAGTGGTGTACACAATAAAACCAATGGGAAGAGAGAAGATAAAGGCTGAAGTTTTCAAATTGCTTTCATTCCAGTTAGAACAGTCTGCATAGTTCAAAGTAACTGCAAGATGTCACTGAGATGCATCATTCATCAAAACTTACTGCATAATTGGCAGTCGTGTGGGTGCAAAATAAGTCTTGTTGGGAAGAATAGGAACAAGATTAACTTCTCCCTGTTTTGCCCAACAAGATTAAGTATTTATATTTGGATATAACTAATAATGAGTATTTGACATTCTTTCACAGTGGTTGTTTTGACACTTCAGGTGATTTACTGCTAAATTGCACAGGATTTCTAAATGTTTCAGTGAGCTCACTATGTGGAGAGGGTGATTCAGCACTGGATGAGCAGGTCTTTCATCAATTAAACCCCTGGAATGAATTTGTACAAGTTGGGCTTCTAGAGAGAGGGGGAAATTGGTCCGTTTCAGTTTCTGAAATAAAAATAAATGGACTGAGTGGCTTGAAGAATTAGTGTTGCTGTCAACAACATGTTAGCAAGACAAATTCATCAGTAAAAAAGATAATCAAGTATCTTTATTGAGTGCAAAGTGTATTAAAGACATTTGAACTATTCCGGCCCAGCTTCCCAAATCAAAAATAAAATCATCTTGGATAGGTATATTCTTTATATTTCCAGTTTAAGAAAATAACTTTTCAACTATTTTGGAGTTAATTGATTAAAGACAGAAGATTATGTAATCACATGAATTCTTAGGATGTATTGTTTTCTATAAAATGTTCATAACGAAAAGAGCATAGTATTGTTCAGGATGCAGTTAGGAGTGAAAAAATTTCTAAATATGAAATTATTCATAACATTTAATTTATCTGCTTTCTAGTATTTATTTCGTATTCCAATCTTGATGGACTGAAGCCATTGAATAAAATATAAATACAAAACCCCAATGAATTAAATAACCACAAAGCATGATTGAACAAGATGGTTTTCACTTGTGTCCAAATGGAAGAAGGTTTCAAGACAGCTGTACCTTCCGAAAGAGAATATTCCAAAGAGGTGGGGGAAGGGAACATCAAGAAGGCCTGTCACTTAGTCATATTTCATGAATGAATTTCACAAGGATTGGGACCTTCAGCAGATTCTCTTTAGATACACAGAACAGTCATTTCTATCTTCCTCTTAAAAGACAGTTCCTAAGATTGCAGAATGCAGCAACATGGCAAAAATGCAAATGAGAAATTAAATTTACAAAAATGTATATTTAGACAGTTTTTAAAAAGCATTCATTTTTTAAAAAAAACCTAATTTCAGACAGTAACAGAAATGTTTAATAATTAATTTCTAGGAAATGAGTCTATTCATTTGTAAAAATATATGCATCTTGCATTTTCATTGCCTTTAAGACTTATATTTTTAAATATTTAAGAATTTATTCTCCAAGTAGTCCTGCTTAGTCTACCTTTAAATGTATCCAGACTCTGGATTCCAGAGGGAGAAAAAAGAGGGGAAATCTGAATTATGCACTTCTTCTTTAAGCAGTGATAAATGTTATGACTCAATAAGCATTTAAGAGTTGACCAAAAGTGTTATATAATATTAAAAGGCAAGATCTTGATCTCCAGCAGTGCTTTAAATTCCACCTGAAAAATTCCTGGGAGCCAGTACAAGTTCCCAAGCATATGTATTATATGCAAGGTGAGCAAATGGCCTACTGGATCCTGACATGTTGCAATTTTCAAGTGTTCTTTAAAGGCAGTCCCATGTAAGACTCTATTGCGGTAGTCTAGGTGAATAAAGGATCTAGGTAATGATGGCAATGTCCTCCCATTCCAGGTGAGCTGCAAGTGGGCAAAACCTTCCTGCAATAGCTGTAATGTCAGGAACACCCTAAGTTGTTAAGTGTCCCTTTAACACTTAACTGCTGTGGACAAATTGCAGCTCTATCTTGCTAAATTTCAATTTAACTTGCATATAGTTTTGAGTTGCATTTTCTTACTACATTGTTCAGATTCTCTTATGTAGCAGTTGCTGAACTAGGACCAAAGAGACCCAAATTCAACTCTATGCTCAGCAGTAGAAAGGGGTAGGGTTAGGTTTAGGGTTTGAGGGCAGTCACCGCTTTCATCCTGTCCCCCACTCCCACCCCTGGCTATCTCAGATTTAAAGAAATTACATGAAGGAAGTATTACATATCAGCACTGTACTGCCTTCAGCTAAATGAAAGATAGGAAATAAATCCAACAATCAATAATTTGTATGTTAAAAAGCCTTTTATATTATTAGGTCAGGTAAACTGATTAGTGTGGTTGGTCATTTGTTGTACACTTGGCAACCTAACACCTTTGTCTATCATCTCTCCTTCCATCCTACTTCTGTATCTCTCCCCCCCCACTTTGTTTTGCTTTTGCCTTTTATGACCTCAACAAAGTTTGAAAGGTACATAGACCTAAGTCCTAGGGTATTAGTGCCTTTGGTCTCTTTAAATACAAGTAACATACATCCAGTAATAAGCTGTTGGTTGACTTTTTTATTCCTGTTTTGTTGGGTTTTGTTTTGTTTTGTTTCTCTCTCTCCCTTCCTCTCTCCCCCCCCCTACATCTCTCTCCCAATTTCTCTTCCTCCCTCCCTCCCAATCTCTTCTTTTGGTGCCTGCAAAGAAACATAAACACAGCACTCATTTCTGGCAGGTTTTTACTGTCAGAGTTTCTCCTATTATATTTATCTTACAATTTGCCAGGGGGTGAAGTTATTAAGTTTTAGCAGCAGCCATCGATCAAGTTCACAAGTTAACACGATAAAGGCTCTGTGCCGCTCCGATCCGGGAAAATGATGATCCTCACTCGGTAATTAACTAAATGAGAAAGTTAAATCTTACTTGAGAGCTGGGAGAGATGCAAGAGAGGTGTTTGTCAGTTTCTCAGTGGAAATTAGAAGCAGTGTTAGGGTGGGTTTCTTTCCCCCCTCCCTCTTTTTTCTTTTCTTTTCTTTTCTTTCTTTTTTCTTTTTTGCAATTCCCTAAGCTGCTGCTCTGTCATATTTTGCATAAGCACTGGGAAAATGTCTTGTAATTAGTGCTGTCATGGAGGATATTTTTTTTGCTGAAGGATGTTGGAATAATTCATTAGATTATCAAGAAAGGCTTGTGTCCTGAAATGATTAGCACAGTGAAATTTAAACCATTAAGGATAACAAGTTTAGAGCTTGCTGCAGTGCAGAGGCACCCAGGGTATGTCTGTGCCTATTTCAATCATTTCTTATAATTAAACATTATGTCCTCTCTCCCCTGTACTCCACCCCCATTCCTTTCACTTGGGCCCAAACAAAAATTCTGTTGAGGCAGCTGTAGAAAGATCAGCAAGTTTATTAGTGAGGAATCAAAGCTGTTATAAAAAATCACAGAGAGGACAGTGGGAAATCTTTCTGCCCTGTTGCTGACACTGGGGGGGGGGGCGGAGGGAGAGATGCCAAAGCTGTAGTGAGGTCTCAAAGCGGGTGTTAGGACACTGCCTGCTTGCTGGTATTGGTAATAATATTTGGCATTTAGAAAGATTGTTGTTCTTATGTGAGCTTTATAGAAAGGTGGCATCAGGGCCGGATTTTCCTATAGGCTAACTAGGCTTCAGCCTAGGGCCTCAAGATCAAGAGGGGCCTACATTCAAATTGTTAGCAAAATTAAAATTACACTTTCACTATAGGTGAAAGGGCCTCATAAGTGGAATAGCCTAGGGCCTCTTTTCATCTAAATCCGGCCCTGGCTGGCATCACCTGAACACCCAGGCAAACAACAGAAGACCACACACTGGTCTTCTGTTGCTGTTGGATATTTGTCTATAGTCACTGCATTGTGTAAAAGATTTTTTTAAAAAAACATGGTACCTTTATGTGTGCAGTGCAGACCTAATTGAATATTATGGCAGCAGAACAGTTGAATAATGCAATCAAATAGTGTTTTATTTCATTTTTACAACATTTTTACATAATGCAATCAAATAGTATTTTAATTAATTTTTACATTTTTATTGTGCCCATTCACCAGCTCTAGACAGCTTCCAAAAATAGGACATTCGGTGCTAGAGCACTTACCTTCCATCAGATCCTATGTTGATATCTCCAATTGAAAGATCAGGTGATGGCTGTTATGAAAGACCTCCCTGCCTGAGTCTCGGAAGAACTGTTATCAATTAGAATAGACTGTACTGACCACTGAGGATGATATAAAGCAGCATCATAGAAGAGCAAAATTTATGAACTTCCAATATATGCTCAGGCATTGCTGCTTAGACATGGGGTAGCAAGAGAAGACTCTCTGTCTATTGTAAACGCCAAGAAAAGTTCTCCCTTTCCCACCCCAGAATTTCCATTGTCTCATCCACTAGGCTTGAGCTCAAGGATTTCTGAGTATGGTTGTGGAAAACTATGGAAAAATAGTTTAACTGGACAGTAGTTACAATGCCACTAGCTGTTTTTGAACAGGATTTCATCTGAAATCCAGATAGGGCATAGGGTGGGGGCTTCCCCTTCCCCAGAAATAAGCGTTGAAATAAATAGTTGCAGGGTCTCCTTTTAACTGGGGTTACAAAATCCAAGTAATCTTGGAGTATGTGGTATTAGAGCAAAGCCAACTCTGGAGTAACAGAGAGTAAAGGATGCAGGCTAGCTGCACCAAGTTACAGGAGGTTGTATTTTGCATACCAAAGCAGGCAATCCTCAACTTGGAAACAGACCAAGCAAATAAACTAATAAAGGGATGAAGAATAAGAACAGATGTAACACAACCCAGACTGAGCCAAACAGCCCTGAAAAGAAAGAAAGTATCCTTGATGCATTTCCATGCAGTTTCCCTGCCAGATTTGGCTTACTGATTCTAGTTCTCCCACTCCCAGACATTTTCCATATTGGTCTTGAATCCCAAGCCTGATTAGGAAATGCGCCCTAGAAGTCCTTGCTTATGTTAGAACCTCCAATAAAGACAGCTTTGTCACAAAATAATTTCTAACCTCTCTCACCCTAAACCCCTCCTCCACTTCTCGATGGAAGATTGATTGTAATTACTGTGATTATAATTATAGAATATTTAGTCCCCATCTACATAGCAAATTTCCTTACTTAAAAGTCACAAGCCTGCAGGTCCCTAAGTAAATGTTCCTTCCATTTGCAACTTTCCCTGTCCGTTTCTTCATTGACTTTCTTGGGAAGCCGGCAGAGAAGATTGCAAATGGAAAGCACATGATCACAGGCAATTGACAGCTGGTCATAAATGCAAATAGGTTGCCAAGTGCCTGAAAAGTCATCTTGTGATTTGGATGGGGGTATTTTGCAATGGCTGGAAGCACCTTGTGGACTGGAAAGCATCCATTCCAAGGCCCTTGTGATTGTGAACAGTCCATAAATGACCAGTCATAAATCGAGGATTACCTGTACAAACTTTCTTAACTGGACTTCCCCGCTTGCAGAGAGTTATTATTAGTGCAATAATATTCTATTAACCTCTTCCTATTGCATCTTACCGCTGAACCAGAGAAATACTGAGAAGCTTTGATTTTGGTATCCTTGGAATTACAAGTTGTAATTAAGTAATCTTCTTAAACACGAGGAAATAAATTTTCTAAATAAGTTGAATAGATTTTATCAATGGTCAAAAATGTTCATGGAAGTTTGTGTGTAATAACAGAATAATTGGCTTCTCAGGCTCAGAATATTGAGTATTGGCATGTCCTTATGGTTCAACAACACAGCATAAAACTCTTACACATTTCCATGAAACCTGTTAAAAATGCTTCTCATTTCAATTATTAGGGTCAGCTTAACAGCCCAAGCAAAGCAATGGTTAGCAGAAGTTTCCTGCTGTGAAAAAACTCCCACACTTTCCCTCAATTAATTTAACTGTGAGCCTTTTGTTGTTGTAATAATTTGGATTTTATTTTATTTTATTTGCTATTTTCTCCAATGTTAAATTCACAGCCTGATATGTGGCCTGTTCCCTTGTTACTACAATTTTGTTCTGTTTTATTTTTTTGCTGATCCAATGAGAATGGTTCATCTCCTTAACAATTTGTCTCTCACTATGTAGTATAGGTTTATTTAAATAAGTTGCCTATGGATAACTTGCATTAAAGCAATTCCCATTACATCTCTCACACATCCTGTTAACCTTAAGAGGGAAACATTTGGCCTTAACCTTCTTTGCTGAGCACTGGCTAATAGCCACTGTTACAAACATTGTCCCCAATTGGTCAATTCTTTTAATCTCATGCAATGTTTGTGCACATCCAGCAAAGCTTTAATCCATATCTTTCACTAAGAAAATGCCTAGTTTAATTAGTCAATTAAAATGTGGAGTGTGGATTTTGTGGTAAGACAATCATTGTATCCGAGGTGGGGGTGGGGTGGGGTAATATATATTTGATATTTTAGTTTAAGAGGCAGGGACAGGAAATCATTTTGAAATTTACCACTAGGAAAGCTAATTATCCTTTGGTCATAGTATGTGAATATCCAATGTTTATTCTATTAAATATGTCCTTTTCTAAATTATTAGTTGATTAGGTTTATTCTTTTTATCTTAGCTATAGTTCCATTGCACATACAACACATTAACTACCATATCTTGTTGTAGAAAGCTCAGCAGAAACTTCTTGTATCCTCCTTGAGATCAATATAATGTCCTTGTATCCAAGACTATTTATTTCCAGATGGCCCCAATACTTCAGCAATACAGTGCCTTACTTTATGAAAACTAGTAAAACATGGCACTATGCTGCTCATAGTCCTGGTAGTCTACTTCGTATTAAAAATTGAAGCATAAATGGAATATGTAATTGAGCTCGGTTTTAAATGTTTAAGCTGGCCAATTATAATACATATAAATGTCATGATACTGAGGTACTAAATGCATGATGGCAGCAAGCTAACATGTTAAAGATGTTAATATTAACATGTTATGCTTATGTACCGAAGACAAATTTCTTTTGTGTCCAATCACACTAGGCCAATAAAGAATTCCATTCTGTTCTGTTCCGTTCCATTCCATTCTATTCATATTAAAAAAGGATTTGCCAATTAGTTGCATAGATAGAAGATATTGAAGTACCCATCCTACTGTGTTTTATTTTTGAACTGCTACTGTTGATTTTGCAGCTCAGATAGGAGAAAGGTATTAATGAAATTAGGCAGGATGTAGAAAAAAAGCACTATTCAGCAACTCTACAACCATTTCTGTCCTCTGCTGTGACATCCCCCCCGACCCCCATTACTTAATTGCATTTGTTCTAGTAGGCCGTCATAGTAGGATAGGTCTGTTTGGAAATTAAATTATTGTTTCCTCTCACAATTTCTTTTTCATGTTAATTGGAGCATTAATATATGCCCACAATATACTGCTTAGGTGTTAGCGTACACCTAATACTTCAGTACAGTAGTTAATTTTTCCTACCAATATATATTGCAGAATTTTCCAAGACAATCATCGCTGATAACTTCACATTACTTCTCAAGTAACCAGACAGTTCTTTTGCCAACAGTTACCAATTTGTTTTCTTTCCTGCTTCAAGAAAACAATTTTTCAATGGAAAATTGTTTCTTTTTTCCGTAGATCTTCAACAAATACATATAATACTAATTCCATGTTTTGTGTGCCATTTGATGTAGTGATTAAGACACAGGCCAGAAATTTGAAAGCCATACATTCTACTCTACTTAGTCACAAAGCCAGTCATTTACTTTCAGCGCTATGAAAGAGACAATGGCAAATCAAAAATCCAAAACAACAGACTTGTCCAGTCACTCGCTAGGAATTAACACTAATTTGAAAGTACAAACAATAATTTATGGGTAGAGGAATTTGAATTTTATAGCTTCTTTGGAGATTGTAGAATAGGCATTGGTGTTAATACATTTGGGTAGGAATAATTAAAAGCCACCAAGAATTATATTTTAGGAATTCCATCTTCCATGAAGCACAGAGGGCTGAAATGACTTGCCCAAAGCCAGAAATTGAACAGTCTGTAACCAACTGAGATATTTCCTGTTTAGACCTCTCTTTGAATCATACCGGCTTTCTTTGCATAATTTATCTAGAATTTGGATGATAGAATTCCTATCTCTTTTGAAATTTGTATATTCAGATCCAGAATAGTAAAATATATTGCAAATAAATTGTGAGTTTTATTTGTGATCAAATATTGCACAAAGAGCAAGATTAGTACTGGAATGGAAAACAAACATGCCCTAATTTTTATCTTGAAAATATCCTTGTGCATATGATTCACTTCATGGTTTTTAGTGGCAAACTCATGCTGACTGTTTAGCTTGTTCACAACTTCAGAGAAACCATCTATTAGAGGTAATTATCCTACCAGATTGCAACCATTGAAAACAAGCCATAATACATTTTTAGTTTAGAGGTGACACAAGATTCTTGTTGTTTTTGCTGTTAGAGAGTAATTCAGCTACCCTTTAGAATCCTGTTCTGAATGCTTATTATAGGATGAAACAGAAAGCAGATGTTAACAGGATTATTGTAAAGGTGATGGGCATTTGATGATAGAGAATCATAATGGGCTATAAATGAAGCAAATAATTAAAAAGTAGACTTTGCTCTATAAGTATTGTGTTTGAGTAGGGTTCCAAGTCTTCAAAATGAAGGATTTCAGTTTAGCACAGTTTCATCTTATTCAGTCATATAGTTGATTGGAATGAAAGCCATTCTCATAATGAACATTAAAACATTCCAAGTGGAGAACAAGTTCCTTAAGACTCTTGCATAACCTCATTCTGGTCAAGGCTCAATTAAATAATGCTACATGGGAAAGAAAAATATCAGTTGATCATGTAGACTACCTTTCCCTTGTTTCATAATGACCCAATGAATGAAACCATATAATGGGAGATTATTGCTGGAAAAGCCTGCTTGGAGAAACCACAATGTCTGTGAAAGAAATATGGGCAAATAAATGGGGACGTAGATTTACCAGTTACAGCCATTTCATATTCAAAATTTTTAAACAATTCAGTTAAATTCTGGAACATAGTAACGAATGACATATTTTCAAACAAAAAATATATATCATTTCATGTATTTTCTATGAATTTATCAACAGTCCAATGTTTCTTTTAAAGCAGCAATTGTAAAATTGAATTGTTAAAACTATGTGACTATATTAGTATATTGAATTATACAGTAAGAATCTTGTAGCCATTTCAATTGTATATTAAGATGATTACACTGTAAGACTCTGGTAGCAGTTTAAACTGTATATTAAGGCCTAGACGAATTTGCTTTCCTATCACCTGAATAGTCATATGCTAGAATATTGTTTTCTAAAAATTCCAGATTATTGTTGCTTTAAAACTAATTTTTTGTTTGTGTTCATTTCTTCTATAGACAAAACTTGCCAATGGTACTTCAAGCATGATTGTGCCAAAACAAAGAAAGTTGTCTGCAAGCTATGAAAAAGAAAAGGAACTCTGCATCAAGTATTTTGAGCAGTGGTCAGAGTCTGACCAGGTAGAATTTGTGGAACATCTCATCTCTCAGATGTGTCATTATCAACATGGGCACATAAATTCATACTTGAAACCTATGTTGCAGAGGGACTTCATCACAGCATTACCAGGTATTCTACTTGGAGCATACAAAGAGATGTACTCGTTTTTATTTGGAAGTGCATTTTCTGCCAGAAGTTTAAATTATTTTGGCTTACATTGTTGTTTTGGATCTTCTTACTTGTCATAACATTTATGCTTCACTAGACTGTTTCTTTGATGAGCCTGTAACAATAGTTCAATTGTCTTTCAGTTATTGGCACATACATTTATATACATACATAATAAATACATATAAACATAATAAATGATGTTAATCTCTGTTAGCTGAAGCAGAAGTAATCCTTACTGTCTATAGATTGACACTTTCATCCACATGATACTATTTAGCAGAAAGTATTTGTCGTGTTGTAAACCTTGTTGTCTTTTTCATACTGCAGCATAACTGTTTTAGTTGTCCTTTTACTTGCCTTGAAGGAATTATCTTTTAAATGTTACTTTTCTCTTCCCCAATTTGCACTTAATGAATTTGCTGGAGAAGACCATGACAGAAAGAAATAAAAATTACTCAGATGCTTGAAAAGGTCATTATTGAGATTTTTTTCCCCCTTGTCTGTCCTGAACAGGAAACACTTGGTACATAATATCCTGCTTAATCATGTTAAGAATCATCTGATAGAAGCCTTTTATGTATCTGCCTACTTAAGTATAGACATATGATCTTGAGCATCCCAAAATATACTTGTTGCTTTACATGCTCAATCATTACTACTAATCAATGATTCTCAGTCTCTAGTTCAGTTTTAACAAGAGCAGAAATGAAGCATTTGATCTCATGTGAAATGTTCAGTAGATACTCTGAGCAACTATGGATTGACCTCATAGATGACTTACTTGAAATTATTGACAATGATATATTCTCAATTTGAGATACACTATCTGTTCTTTTAATTCTATAAAGTATTCACATACTCGGCTTGTATTTAGGCCTTGTGTGATGGAATGTAGTAAGAAGGTGGATTTCCAGAAAGGATGGCTGCAGGGGAATAAGAGGCAACTGAGTCCATATATTACATATAGGGAAAAGAGGGCAAAGGCAACCACTTGCTGATCATTTACAGGGTATATTGTAGATGTAGATTTCTACCTACAGTAATCTAGTGTTCTCAGTCTGTAAAGATTTTATGTATAGGTTTGAAAAACTTGATTCTTCCAAACATTTATTTATTGTAATGATTGGATTAATTGTAATTTAATGATTAATTAATTGTAGTCCACTTACATTTTCTTTGGTAGAACATCAGCAATATGTGAAATTCTCTCCAAATTGGCAGAACATCACAATTGTCAATGTTCAATTGACAATTGTGTTTTCTTTTAAAAGTAAATAAGTGATAGACAGTCAGACAGACAGATACTTTTTACAGTCTCATCGCTATTCTTACTAGATAGTACTTCTTGGAAGTTCATATTACGGTAGGAACATATATTCTTCATTGCATCAAAAGCCTTTAATTTTACCATTTAGCATCAAAGTAGCATTTGAACTGTTGGAATAAAAGAAAAGCTATAGTAGCAAAATGAGAAATGTTCCTAATATACCAAGATTTTGTAGAATGCATCAAGTAAGTAAAGTCTTCCGTAGAACATCCCTCTAGTACTAAAACCAATAGAAATAGATTGGAATGACTTCCTGAATTCTTTATCATCTTAAATGCTTTGCTGTTTCTTAACCAAAGGAAGCTACTCATTGCTGAACTTAACATGAGACTATTTTCTATTCAGACATTCCAGTTCTTAATACAAGAAATGGAATGAGCAATGATGAGGTTGAAAATGTGTTTGTAATTTACGATCTCCAAGCAAGCTCCCCAGTGATCACTAACTACTTTTCTTCCAGCTCGAGGCCTGGATCACATTGCTGAGAATATTCTATCATATTTGGATGCCAAATCTTTGTGTTCTGTTGAACTAGTATGCAAGGAATGGTACCGGGTGACGTCTGATGGTATGCTGTGGAAGAAACTGATTGAGAGGATGGTCCGTACTGACTCATTGTGGAGGGGTTTGGCGGAGCGAAGAGGATGGTGAGAGTATCAAACATATAACTGCTCAGTAGGGGAAGTAGTTGCCAGTGATAGTTTGATCATTTTACCTGAAAATTGGACAACACCTTTTAATTTTTGCAATGTATTTCTTATTTTGTCTGTTACTATTTTCTGAGGATATGTTTTCTCTTGATTCTAGAATTCATTCCAGAAGCCGCTGGCAGCAGGCACATCACCTTCATCAGGAGGCAGGGTACAACTATTTAGCTGCTAACTTAAAGCAGTAGGAATATTTTTTAGGCCCCGATTTTTTTCTTACTTTTCTCCCTCACCCCCATCCAAAAACTATCTTTAATATAGTCACCAAGTAAAGGCAAGCTGGGATTAATGTAGGACTCTGGTAAAACAAAAGCACTTCTTCCCAAGCAACAGAGATTACCACCATGTTGCCTCATAAGAGGTTAATCTGTGCTGTCTCTTAACAATACTGGCCTAGTATTGCTATGGTGGGACTACAGCGTCCCTACTGCACTGCTTCCTTCTGATATAGGCAGTAATTTTAGTGTTTTTCTTTTCAGATGACTCTGAAAAGTCATCTCTGTTCCCATTATTCTCTAGTTATTGGTCCTATGTTTCCTGGTGGTCATTCTCTCAGCTGCTGCTGCTTCATTAAAGTAGTTTCTCTCCAAACCAGAACTCAAATATTTGGTGGGAAAATATTTTCTCTTAGCACAGAAATTTTATTAGTCCTTTATGGCCACTTTAAATCCAGAATCTGCAGGATTTGGCATGCTTCTTCTGAAAAAGGTTTCACTGCCCTTAAAGGATCAAAATCTGGATCCAGCATTGAGGGTGGATTGCCATATTGATGGCATAGAGAACTTTTTATCAGATTTGTCTAATGTCAGATGCAACATTCTGTCAAAACTCCTAAGAACTCATCTTTTTTTTTTTTTAACTGCACCTTTTTCTTCTCAACTAGCACTTTTCTCCAGAAATATTTCATCTGCTAGCCTAGAGGCAGAAAGGCAAAGAATGCACCACAGGATTTAACGGAGTCTATTACACTTTACAATTCTCATATTACACCATTTGAAACCAATGTAACAAATAGATGTAACACCTTTTAGGGATTTGAATGGTGGGATGCGTATATATTAAAACCAGTCAGGTATAATATTCTTCCATCCCACAACTAAGATCAGTCTGTGACACATACCTAAAGAGTAATCAAAATCCAATTACTATATAACAAATAAACAAGTTTCTAGAACTCAGAAATAGATGTTTATGTTATAAATAGGATATCAACCTTTGCATTTGGAGATGTAATAGCAGACCTTTGCATGTGGAGATGTAATCTTTGCTCATAAAACCTGGAATACTGACTACTAAGCAATTAGCATCTGAAATTCAGATATTATACACCATCTATTTCATATGCAGGACCAAGACTGATGTTCTACTATTAACATTTTATTAGATGCTTCCCTCCTGGGATAACCCCTTTAATACACAATTTTCTATTCATTGGGCCTCCATAGTTTTCTGTGAGATATTTGGATATAAATATTTCATAAACAAGACAAAGTGATAGCCAAGGCATTTTAGCTTCTATTTATTTAAACAACAATAATAATAATACTGCCACAATTTGCAAGTGCAAATTCTATTAAAAGCCTTGATATCATTAATATGTTGACGTTCAATAGATTAAGAAAAAAAATAACGCTTATGAAATATTCTTAGGTTTTCTAAAATGCAACTCTGTACCCAAATTGCTTTTTTCATGGTATTTTTAACAGCAAACATAATAATCACAATTATCTGCGTCTTCAAAACTTAGCATAGGGAAATGTGGTTTAATTTAACAATTAAATCAAATTCCATTTGTGGAGATCTTAATGATAGGTAG
This sequence comes from Arizona elegans, assembly GCA_022577455.1. Taxonomy (NCBI): domain Eukaryota; kingdom Metazoa; phylum Chordata; class Lepidosauria; order Squamata; family Colubridae; genus Arizona; species Arizona elegans. The sequence continues at coordinate 49,089,257 of JAKOOJ010000005.1, read as the reverse complement.
ACAACACATCAAGCAGTAAAAGCAACAATAACAGGTTCTAACACTTTTCCGATAACATTAGAAATGTATTTCCTACAGTTCTGTGCCAAGTATGGGATTAAAAAAAACATTTCTTTAGCCTTAGAAAGTGGGTTGTAAATGAATATTTACCTAAACTATATCACTATCCTCTTTGATTCTCCTTAGAAGAAACAATTATTAAAGCAAAAGGCATGTTTGCTACTATGGTATAACAAAGCAAATATTTTTAGATTGCTGAGCTGCCCGCATACAACAAATGAAGTTTTGAAAAATGTTATTCTTTGCTAGAGAAATGCAGACAGCTTGAAATCTGATCAGGGTCAGTGCCCCTGTGCCACATATTATTTCATTCTGTTTAATTTCTCAGTAAATTGTTTTTTTCTCTCTCCGAAAGCTACCTATACAGTCCACAGTTGCTTTTATATGAGTTTTAAACCACATGTGTTTCTTTCCTTATTCTATCTTTTTAATTTTTTTTATCAGTTGGTTAGTAGATTTAACAAGACTGATTCATTATAGCTGCAAAGGAATAATCAAGTAGCATGTCTTCTGTACTTTCTACTTCCCAGCATGAAAATGTAAAATAGTAATAAGCTGTCAAAAGCCCAAGATGTAAAATAACATATATCCAATATGATATGTAGAAAATATGTTGGTGATAAATCATTTTGTAACCTAGCTGAATATTTTATTTACTAATATATTCTCAGGAAATCCCAGCATTTCTGTTTACTAATATTCTTCATATCAGTAAAACCTTGCAATTCCTCAAAATGTATTTTGGGAAATTTAAGATTAGAAGTTTTCAATAAGTTGTTTTATTCAATTTTTTACCACTCTTGTAATTTTTTAAACAGTATATCTTTCATGTGTCAGACCATCTCATGTATTAAAACCATCTCTTAATACAGTTTCAAGGGTATAGGAAGGGAGAGATTTATAGGTGGAATAAACTGGTCTGAGAATTATTACAAGACAGTTATAAAAGGGAGAGTAGAGATTTAGATGTCATACATCAGATGCCAGAATTGTACATATGGATTTGTGTCCACCTCAGTTTTATAGACATAAAAATATCCATTGTAGAGTTCTTTGTTTCTGCACAATACTGGGTAGCCTCTTAATTTTAAAATGAGAATATTTTAAAAACTATGCCATTGGAGAAATTTGATCCCATTGATTTTCAAAACACATCCATTCCAAAACCAAATTAGTTCGAAGAAGAAGCCTTTCTGTTTACCAGTAACTAGAAGAACCAGTAAAATATATTTGTAATACTGAGAATTGAGTGATAATTTTTACTATGGGGCTTGGCTCAAAAGAATTGAACTGTAAAGAATATGCTGCTCAACAAGGTACTCTCCTGATGTCATTCTCATTTTAGGGTCTCTTATTTAAATGTCCCTATGGTAATAGAAGCAATTTATGTAATTTTTTTAAAACCAGTCTAGAGAAAATTGCAGAATAGTGTTTCTCGGTGAATTGCAAATGAGGAAAAAATATTATTCCTCTCTAGCAGCACATTACAGGGCATAGGGTTTATTGGCTTTTTTTTAAAACATATTTGAGGGTTTGAATATTTTCTTTAAAGTTATTTATTGTGCAAACTATTGGAAGCAATATATCCATTTTATAGTAGCTCTCAACCTCAGTTGGGACTGGGATTATTGTCATATGTTGATGCAGTTGTAAAGTAAGACATCATGTGACCACAATAATGGTAATCCCAGCACATACACACACACCCCATTTCAGTTGTTAACCATGAATTATGGGTCGGTAAGTAACTACCTACCCCAGTCAAAGCCATTGTGGTTCAGGTTGCTCCCAGCCCCGAGCCTCAGTAAGGTAAGAGGTTGCCTCCAACTTACCCTACTCACTTGTCTTTCTTCATCTCTGCCCTTTGGCCAACCTGCACTCTGCCTTGTGACTCAGCAAGTAGCCTCAGAACAATGTGGCTCTAGAGCTACTTGCTATGTTCCAGTAAACTGTGCCCGGCACCAACTTAGTCCCAGCTGTGGTGAACCTTGCTATCCTGCACTCCAAGACCACTGCTGCCCTGTGCTGCACCATCCCAGTTTAGCTTCATTTTCTGTTGCTGACAAGGTATGCCTGGCCCAGCCTGATTGCTGGGCCAGGCTAGGCTTCAGATGCAGGGGGAAAAAAAGGCTGAAAGTAATATTTGAGTGGCAACACACCAAAGTACTCCTTTGTAAAAAGCTCCTGGGGCTCAGCATGCCAAAATGTCCCTTTGGGCATAGTTGCCCTGCATACATTCTTCAGTCAATCTCTATTCTTTGACATTGAGCTGACTTCAAAGCACCTTGGCTGGTACCCTTCAATCAGCTGAGTTTAAAATCAGTGCCCATTCATTTCACTTGCTCTTGATGCCAAGGACTTACAGTATGTTGACCCATGCATTATGCTCATCTCCAGCCTACTGCTTCTTCCACCATAAGATTGGAAGTCAGGAAAACACAGTGGAACAACAGGCAAGAGAAGTGTCTCAGAGATTAATTCTTGCCCTACCAAAATCCACCTGGCTTCCAATTCTCTTGTGAGGGGCATTCTCAATCTCTAGCTGTCCTCCACTTCCAGATCATTTTCTAATCCTGTTCCACAGCTGATTTTTATGAATATAGAAAAGAGGGACATTTTGGTGCACCCCACTCCAGGAGCCTCTTTGCAAGGGTGTTTTTGGCACATTGCCACTCAGGGAGTGCTTTTGGCTTTTTTTTCCTTTTTTTTTCTTTCTTTCTGCAGCTGAACACTGGGCCCAGCAGCCAGGCCAAGCATGCCTCAGCAGCAGCGGGAACAAAAAAATGAAGAAGGTGAGCTGGGGAGTCAGAAAACATGGCAGTAGGTATCTCAGAGTATAGGGTGATGTGGGCAACTGCTGGGATTGGCCTAGGGTGGCTTTGGCTTTCTTGGGCTGTTTGCCAACCCACAAGGATGACCAAAGGGCAGATATAGGGAAAAATAGGTAGGTTGAAGAACTAGAAAACCTTTGTGATCATAAGTGCAGGCAGGCTGCCAGATGCCTGAACCCATGACCAGAGAGGTACTACAATGGCTGTAACTTCAGGCACGAGTTGTGAGTACAGTTGTTCAATAATGTAAATGAACTTGTAGGTCAAGGATTACTTGTACCAGTGGTGGGTTTCAAAACTTTTTACTACCGGTTCTGTGGGTGTGGCTTTGTGGGTATGGTACGGCTTTGTGGGCATGACAGGGGAAGGATACTGTAAAATCTCCATTCCCTCCCCACCCCAGGGGAAGGTTACTGCAAAATCCCCATTTCCTCCTGATCAGCTAGGACTTGGGAGGCAGAAAATAGATGGGGGCGGGGCAAGTCAGAGGTGGTATTTATGGTTCTCCAAACTACTCAAAATTTCCGCTACTAGTTCTCCAGAACTGGTCAGAAACTGCTGAAACCCACCTCTGACTTGTACTGTTTGTTTATTTAAAAATAGGAAACATTTGTGGCCATAGTGTGGAAGCTGGTTCCTCAGTTTCAATGATACAGTCTTGAGGCAGTCCTGAAAGGAAAGTGCTGAGATGTTATATGTGGTCAACACACCACGCGTTGCATATCACTGAATTTAACCTTTGGAAGTTGCCGTCCATAGTGCATATTGTTTCACCAATTTTCTCGAAGAAAATCAGAGTCTCTATGGAAAGAAAATTTTGAAACTTTCTCCTAAAGCATTTACAACCTATAACAACTAGTTTTAACATTAGTTAAATAAACAAATTATTTCCCCTATTGTCCAATGACTGAGATGTATTCCTTATCAAAACTGACACCTGTAGGTATTTTTCCAACAGTTCCTTTATTTTTTATTCATAATCTTCTGAGAAAAATGCTTAGGTATCTTCCTCCTGGTGCAATTGCCTCATTTCAAAAGGCAATATTAAAGGGGAAAATAAATCATCTTTTCTAATTTTTTTATAATAAACTTTCTCTCTACCAAGCAGTTGGAATCTTTGAAATATTAAACAACCTTGTACAAAACTAAACTAGACAACTGAAATTAATACTATTTCATTTCTTTCTTTAAGGGGACAATATATTTTTAGAAACAAACCACCTGATGGGATAATACCACCAAATTCATTTTACAGAGCACTTTATCCCAAAATTATACAAGATATAGAGGTAAGAGTCAGAGAAAACACATGAAGGAAGTAACTGGGTAGGATGGGTTATAGAACTTTCATTTGGTCTTATTTTGACTGCTTCATCTATGACTTTCCTACCTCCAGCCAAATGTGATATGCGTTTGCATTAAATTAAAAAGGAATATAAAGCCTATACATTTCCCTAAAAATCATGTCTACTTCACATAAATATGCATTAGTTTGCTTTTGAATCACTTATATAGCTTGTAGGCTAGATCAATTTATAATTAGTATTTCTATTCACTGCAGGGTGTTCAGATATTTTAGTGCAGAGATACACATTCGGTGGCCCGTCAAAATTTTAGGTTCAACTTTTTATTTAGCACAAGATGAAAACTTGACAAAGAGAAGTAAACACGTACACACAATCCGTGTAATTATATATAAAATTTCTACGGGGATATGACAACGGCCTCATAACGGGATATTCAGTTCAGCTATCCAGGTGATTGTCTCTGGCATTATTTCATTCAGATCTTCTAAAGAACCAGAGAATGCACATCATGGGGAGTTTTGCACAATATGTTTAATAGTTTGCATATCAGCATCAGAGTCGCACCAAGATGAATCTTTCCACCCCCATTGATAGAGGCCAGAGACACTTCTTCTTGTGTCACATCTAATTCTGTTCAGTTTTGTCCAGATACAGTGAGGCAGATTAAAACTAGGTAGTTTGGTAGAGAGATCACTGTCTCTAATAGCCACGGTCTAGAACAACTCATCATGGCCAACTCACTGTGACCATTTTGCCTCGGCCAACTCACCATGGGACATTCCACACAGGATAACTCAATGCAATAAATGTTATCCACCACTGTTTCTTCTTCATTATTTCCATTTTTTGTCAATGAAAATAATGTAGAAGAAAGTGGTGGATAACATTTATTGCACTGAGTTATCCTGTGTGGAATGTCTCATGACGAGTTGGCCGCAGCAAGATGGCTGCAGTGAAATGGCCACGCTGGGTTGCCCATGGTGAGATGGCCATGGTGAGTTGTTCCATTCTGAATGGCCAGGTCTTGGCTAGCTTGGATCATTTCTTTCTCTAGGCATTCTCAAAGTTAAACTGGGTAAATGTTAAATGAATAAGTACAACTCTCAAAGCCTCTTTAAATGTTTCAAAATTTTGTTTTTATTATGTCATTATGGCAACTTGCAAAAAATTGAAAATAATCATAATAATAATTTGCCTTTTCTCTGTCCACTTTTTGTGCTGGGATCCCCAGCATGCAACTCAAAGGCCAAGAAGAGCTTTTGTTCCAGGCTCCTACTCCTTAATGATAGGACTTTGGTATTAAGAAGTTAATTTAGAATAGAAGTGAAAATTAGAAATATAAAACCAGAACAACCTATAATTATAAATAAAATTACATAAATGATATATACTTTAATAATTCTTCCATGCTTATTGTAAATAAAAAAGTGGAAAATGCAATAGAGAATTATCAAATATCCTATTTATTATTTCATTCATATTCTACATTTTTTAAGACTACAGGTATTGAGGAAGGACATGGGTCTTAAAAGAATGCAAAAATCAGTTTACCATGCATACCCTATATTAACAGTACTATATTCTAGATAGCTGGTGCTTTTGATTTTTAGAAATGACAGTGAAATTTTAGCAGGATTTAATACATTGTGAAAGCTAAAGATTGGGAGAGGAAACAGACTGTCCTTTTTCCTTGCACATTTGGGAGTCTCTAATGATAAATAGTTTCAGCATTAGAGCCGCTTCTCTTGTCCCATGAGTGCAGCAATGTAAAATTTCCATGATATTTGTTCCACATTTTAAAATTGTTTTTTTCTCTTCCCCAGACAATAGAATCAAACTGGCGTTGTGGAAGACACAGCTTACAAAGAATCCACTGCAGGAGTGAAACTAGCAAAGGTGTTTATTGTTTACAGTATGATGATCAGAAGATAGTGAGTGGTCTACGAGACAATACGATTAAGGTGAGAGTTCCCCCGACGTGCAATAATGGAATAGAAAATCTATTCTGCAAGAGAATGCCAGCATAATAATGGAATTGACCTACTCTTCAAAAGAATGTGAAGTGTAACTTCATTTGGAAGAGGCAATGCATGAGAAAAACTAGCTACTTTCCATATCCTATCTCAGCTGAGTTTGACTTCAAAATATATTGATTTTCTTTTATCAGTTTCAAATAGGGAGGATACATCTATAATACCAGCTTCATTTTCTTGTGCTATATTCATAGCTAACCATATTATTGGTCCTTCAGTAATTAAAGTCTTTCTGTTCCCTAATGAGAAGAGTAAATACGATGTTCATATTAAAAACAGAGATATTAAGGATAGTTTATATTGCTCCGAAGTGCCTGTGGAATACAAAGTGCGTCGTGTGCTACTTAAAGAAGTTCTGTTTGCCTTAGTAAAGAAAATGCTGTGTTGTAGGAAACAGAAAAGACTATAGCAGTGCAGTCTGTTACTTTGTGATAAAATCTTAGTATTCTCTTGTTTTCCTAGATCTGGGACAAAAATACCTTAGAATGCAAGAGGATTCTGACTGGACACACCGGGTCAGTCCTTTGTCTCCAGTATGACGAGCGAGTAATCATCACTGGATCTTCAGATTCCACTGTCAGGTAGCTAACTATTCATTTAAAAATCTATTTATTCTGTCTTTCTAACCAATATAAACCACCATGCCAGCCAATGTCATTGTGATTAAAGTGAACATTTTTAAAACAACTTATTAATATAGTCTGCTGTCAACAAACAAAACAGATAAAAGAAGTTAAAAGAATTACTAGTATTTGTATTTGCATTTCTATCACATCTGTACTAATTATCCCAACAACAGCCGTCCCCTGAGGTACATTGGGCTAAGATTCAAAGTCATCCAGTGAATTTCACAGTCAAGTGGTGTCTTGAACCTGAGTCTTTCTCGTTCAACTCAGATATTAACTAATTATTATATTGGTTCCACCAGCTAAGTGTCATTGAAAACTTTGGTGTGCCAGAAAAGATTGTAATCGATGCTTTAAAAATGTTCACAGTAGGCGCATCATGAATAAAGCTTGGTTGGAGACATGCTGTGTCCTGTAGGCACTATGAAAAAATGTTGTCCCGAATAGTTTCTGATCTCCAAAAACAAAAGCACATCCAGTAGGCCTCCATAAAAGAACAAGTGGTCTGTAAGATACCTAATTCTTGTACCACCTATAGCTTTAAGACAAGCATTGTTAGTTATGATCAGAAAACTGGTTCCCAGTGCAGCTCATGAGGTACTTGTACAATAGGATCTTACCTGTACATAATGAATTGTGTTAATGTTTCCAAGCATTATACATAGGCATCCTTTTATATTTTATATTTATAATGCACTGTGGTAATCTTAGAGGTAGTCTTTGACTTTCGACAATTCAGCAGTTGTTCATAGTTTCAAAATGCTAAATGAATGATGGTTACAATTGGTCCTTGGAGGTCCATCCCAACAGTTCCACAATCATGTGATCACAATCCGGTGCTTGGCAACTGACTCATACTTACAACTCGTTGCAGTGCCCTGCGAACACGTGATCACAATTTGAGATCTTCCCTACAGGTGTCAGGGAAGATTGCAAGTCACTGGGGTAAATCTCCCCCATCTGCACAACCTCCCCCAGCCCCTCTGCATTTACGCAATGCTGCATCTCCCTAATAACTTCACACAATCCTATTTGTGCCACCTTGAACCATACTGGCTTATGATTGTTCCTATGCTAAACTGGTTATTCTTCAAGTCAAACTTCATTCTGAAACAAAAAAGACAGGAGGCATTTATAAAGGTAGAAAAGGTGTCATGTGCTTTTATTAAAATAAGCTGGAAAATGAGAAATTTAAATCCTTGATTTCAGACTTAACAATGCATATGTACCATATATGTATATAAATATAACTATCCTTGAGAAAATATTATCAGCATATTATCCAAATCAATATTTTTGCTTATATAAAATTTTATTTAGCAGGCTGTAAAATATGCTATATTTTAGCTACCTATATTTTTAAATATATTTTGAATTAAAAGTATTAATTCAATTTTTACATGCAATTTTAATCATCCACTCAAAATATCTAGAATTTTTCTATAACCAAGAATTTAGAAAATAAAAGAAAGCCTGTTTGACTCACTGGCATTGTCTGCCCTTCCCCCTGTGTAAATTTCTATATATTGTTAAACTATCCACTTTGGAAATTCAATGAATTTAGAGAGAGAGGGAGAGAGGGGAAGAGAGAGAGAGGGAGGGAGGGAGGGAGAGAGAGGGGGGGTGGGGAGAGATGTAAGCAAAAAGACCCAAAATAGGATGCTTAGCATTTAGATTACTAAGTACAGAAGATCCTTTTCATCTATTAATGTTGCCAGTATTCTTTTCTACAATAATTTTTAAAATTAAGATAAAAGTTCTAGAACCATGATGGCGAATCTATGGCATGCATGCCACAGGTGGCAGGGAAGCCATAGCTGCGGGCACTTGAGCCATTGCCCTAGCTCGGATACAGCACACATGTGCACGCCGGCCAGCTGATTTTCAGCTGGCACCGCCAGCCACCCCTCCCCTCCCAGGAGTCTCAATGCAACCCCTTCTGGATGCCAGGTAAGTACAGGGCTTGCACAGAGGTTCTGGGAGGGCGTTTTCGACCTCTCCAGGCTCCAGGAGAGGCTCGAGCCTGGGGAGGGCAAAAAACAGGCCTATTGGGCCCTCTTGAATTCAAGAAACAGGCCATTACTAGCCTCAGGAGGGCCTCCAGGGGAGGCGGGGGAGGCTGTTTTTGCCCTCCCCAGGTTCCAAGAAAGCCTCTGGAACCAGGGGAGGATGAAAAACGGGCCTACTGGGCCCACCAGAAGTCAGTAAATGGGCCATTTCCGGAAGTGTGGAAATGGGCTGTTTCTGGCCTCCAGAGGCTTCAGGGAGACCTGCTAGACCAAAAACGGGGCATGGGCCGACATGTGTGGGAGGCAGGGAAGTGCAGGGTGGTCAAGTGCACATGTGCAGGGGGTGGGACGCATAGGGGACATTGAAAAAAGGTTCGCCATCACTGATCTAGAACAAGGGTGTCAAACTCAATTTCATTAAAGGCCATATCGGCTGTGGTTGACCTTGGGGGAGGGACTGGGGGGGTGGCCAACTGGGTGGGCATGGCCAGCTTGACGCCACTCCCCAAACTGCTAGCATGTTTCCTCTTCACACTGGATAGACCAGACCAAAGCTGCATTGGGTAGACTGGGCTGAAGTCACATTGGATAGACCGGGCCAAAGTGATGTGGGATGGCCTGTTACATTTTCCAGGAGAGCTCCGCAGGCCCGATCCAACCACTTTTCAGGCCGGATCCAACCTGTGGGCCTTGAGTTTGACACCCCTGGTCTAGAATAACAACTTCTAGAGAAGCATTCAGATGCTGCATAATTCCCACCAGCACAGCAAGTCACCATTTGTTCTGAAGACAGGAGTTTTTGAAACACTATATAATACTGTATGTCAAACCATTTAGTTAAAAATGTTTTCATTTGCCCTGTTCAGTCAGTACAGTATTAACAGTACTGTATGGTTATTTTGAATTAGGTGGTCTCTGTAGCTAGCTATCCTACATGATTAATAGAAAAATTAAATTTGATTCAAACATGAGCTCAGTCAAAGGTTCATGATTCAGTGTTGACCAGACTATGTCCTTTGATATTTATGTTTTTAAAATGGATGTAAGAATGTTCTATTTCATAAAATTACTCAGATATAGAATGTATATTTATTGTATTTTTTAAATTTCATACATGCTACTTAAACCATTCTTCTCAAAGTAAGCTTATAGGCTGACATGTAACACATTTTTTCAGGACATTTGTGATACTTCATGTAGTGATAGGAAGTTTATAATTACTATAAGAAACTCATTGCCTTCTTTTTTCCATCTTCTCTTTTGTCATGAACTCCAGAGTGTGGGATGTAAATACTGGTGAGATGCTCAACACGCTGATCCATCATTGTGAAGCGGTACTGCACCTGCGCTTTAATAATGGGATGATGGTGACATGTTCTAAAGATCGTTCCATTGCTGTTTGGGACATGGCCTCCCCAACAGACATTACTTTACGAAGGGTTCTGGTTGGACACAGAGCAGCCGTCAATGTGGTAGACTTTGATGACAAATACATTGTGTCAGCATCAGGGGACAGAACTATAAAGGTGCAAATCTTGAAATCAGTATGATTTTGAATATGTATTAATTTATTGTATTTATTTCATTAATATTCTATCTTTAACTAAGCAACACGGTGAATAGGTAAGATTTGAAAAAATATGTCACTGTCCTAAAGTCACTCCATAAACTAAATCACAATTTTTTATACTTTCCTTAATAGCAATAGCCCTTAGACTTATATACCATTTCATAGTGCTTTACAGCCCTCTCTCTGAGCAGTTTACTGAGTCATAATATAGCCCTTAACAATCTGGGTCCTTATTTTATCGACCTCAGAAGGATGGAAAGCTCAGTCAACTTTGAGCCTCTCAGAATCGAACTCCTGGAGTGAGCAGTGAGTTAGCCTGTAGTACTGCATTCTAACCACTGCCCCACCACTTGCTACACTCAAATCCAGTCCAACACTAACCACTTCATCATTCTGGTTCTATTATCAATATAAGTCTTTCTCATACAAATACCTGTTATATATGTAATATTTCCAAATAATCATTTTTCTTCTTTGTGTTTCTTTTATAGGTATGGAACACAAGTACCTGTGAGTTTGTTCGTACCTTAAATGGCCACAAGCGAGGCATTGCATGTCTACAATATAGAGATAGACTAGTTGTCAGTGGTTCATCTGATAATACAATTAGGTATGAAGCATAGGAGTAATACTGACCAGTGCTGTCTTTTTGGGGGGCGGGGTCAAGGCAAACAGACCTGCATATAACAGTGATATATCTAAATAGCAACTTTGCCCAACTAAAAGCTACTTTGACATAAAGCCTTTATGTGTGTGCATGTGGATTCTTTCTGTATTCATCATCTTATTTTAGAAATGAAGGGAAGCTTTAGGTTATTGCTACACATTATTTGTATGAAAAGTTGTTTGAAATACTCGTATTCTCTCACTCTTTCTCTCCCTGGCACATTTGCTACGCTCATTAATATGACATTGCATTTAATGATTTAGTGCTATGCATGAAAAAAGTTGGATTTAACTTTTTAAACCTCTAAGAGGTTTTAATACAGTTCTTAAATCCAACTAATAACTACCAGCTTTTTTTTTCTCATAGCACTTGGCCTTGAGCCTCTTTTGAAACAAGTTGCCTGGATTCAAAAAGTCCACTTGCTCTGCCTTCACTGGAAATAATCCAAGCATCAGTCCATTCCATACTACAAATATTACAGTTTTGAGATGTTTTTCAGATGATAATTAGATGGGATTTGATAGGAAGGCAAATGATAAGCAAAATCTACTGCTTGGAAATGATTGTGAATAAGGAAGTTTAAGTGAATTTTGCAGTGTCTTCCTATACAATCCAATTTACGAATTTAAAAGCTATCTTAACGTTTTAAGTGAACTGCCTCTCTACAGGTGCAAGTTTTCCCCCAACCCAATCTTTCTTGTGATGTAAACCATGATAGTATTATTGGAAAGCATTCTTTTCTTTAGGTATTCTTCCTTCTACCAGTGACAATATCCTAATCCTTGTCATGTTTCATAGACAAAAGTGCTTTCCTGTGTTGGCATAGAGCTTCTACACTAGCCATGAATAACATGATTTCAAGCTTGCTGTGAACTAATGCTTAAGATCAGTTTTAAAAAGTTACTACTAGCAGTCTAAAGATGAAAATTTCATTGAATTATAAGCATTGTTAATAACTCTTATCATTAGGCTCATCCTTTTTCTATTTGTGTAATCCTCTGGAATTCATGTCAGAGAGATTGTGAAAGAGGTTTGCTTGATGCTACAATATTTGAAGTGTAACAGTAGATTTTGCCTATCAAATCATTTTTATTTAGGAAAAATAAACAGGATAAACCTAAAAGTATAAAATTTGGAAAACACAAACACTAGTAGTAACCAACCAAGAAACAGTTAAATATTGTGGACCTTGGAAAAGCAACTAGAGGTACCACATACAGTAAAATAAATTAATATAAATGTCAATATGGTAATAAATTTAAAGAGGAATACAATTATTTTTCTGCTTACATGGAATAAAGATCTTGTGCTGGAATTTTGCTGCAGTTGGCAGTTGTATCTCAAAAGAATTCAGGTTGAATACATAGTTGACCTATATGCTTCTGAGAGTTAATATTCAAACATTAGTTTGTAGAGTGTTTCTCCTATCCCTCTTGTTTTTTGAAAGTGGGTTGTAAACCTTTTGCCTATAATTTCAGTATTCTGTATTACTTCTTCACTCTTCTTTAATAGGTACTATAGGTTTTTTTTAACAGAATCGACACTGAAATCTCAAAAGCAGAATGAAATTTAATTCTCTAGAATTCAGTGACCATAGCCAAATGTGAGGAATGAATGGCTAGACGCTGTTACTTAATACAACAGTTCCTGTTCAGAGTTAGCTAGAAAGAGCAGGGTAATGGGCCAAACATAAGCTATTAATAAAATCATAATCACTCTACTAGAATTTATGTCACTGCACTAAATTTGGCTAGCATCACAAACTATATGTTTCCTTTAGCATAGTTGAAGTGGATATGATAACTGTTTCCCTATATGTATTTTGGCAAGAATGGCCCTGTAGTCAGAAAAATTATCTTGATCATTTTTCCACAACGTTAAAACCTATTTTATAGGAAGAGAGACTATTAAAGCAAAAAGATGGCTCTGCCATAGGCTTAACTGATAAAAATGAACTTCATCTGCTTAAAAATCTCCTGAATATCTTTCTTATGTAACTAGGTTTCTTCCAGTTATTCTTTTTGCTTCTTCACATTCCCACCAATACTTTACAAACCTTAAAAGCTGCATTTCAGAGGACTTTCGGTGCATAGAAATGAAGTAAAAATGAACAATTCACAAAGAGATACTTTTAGTTCAGTCAGTTATATAGCCATTTACTCCATGGATCATAAAATGTATCACAACTGTCTTTTTATCCATAGGTCATAAAGTGTATAACAGCACCTGATCCCTAGGGCAACAGTCCTATAGACTTGAATTACAGATCCATAATTTTAGTGTTCTCTTTTAAATAACTGGTATGCACTAATTATAGATTTTGTTATGCCAGATTCCTATGAATAACAAGTCAGATTTTTGTTGTTTTATAATGGATGCTGAACTATAAGCACTCTAAGGGCACTATACTCAGATTCATAAGAACTTTATACCTTCACTTTATTATGAATCTGCCATTGCAATTGATGTAATATGTTCCTTTCTTTCAATTTCACTTATAAAATAACATGCAATTTCAGACACTTGTGAAGAAGCTACAAACGTGATCATCACATGCAATGCAATTTGGCAGTATCTGAAAAGTTTACCCAGGTTGACAATAGAATGTTTTAACAAAGAATAGTCATTTTAGATGTAACTGTAGAGAAAACTCACATTTCAGTCTCTTTCCACTAGCAAACTCAGCTTACAGCAAAAAATATACTATTGTCTAATATGAAAATGTTATCATGAGCTTATATGGACTACTATTGGCCAATTTATCTGGATTCAATTATGTATTGTCAGTCATTTAGCCCTAATAGCAGCTCCAATAGTGACTTTAAATCATGTCAGCTGTTTCTGAAATTGCTGGATATAAAAGAAGTTAGCTTTTGCATTAAACGTTGATATTTTCTGGTTATAAAATAGAAACTTAGATATATTCAAGTTCTCTCACTTAAGTCTTTATTAAGCAAATTCAATTTGCAATTTATAATTCAATTATAGAGTTTTTAAAATATAATGGTTATTTCTCTTGTGTTCCAACAGGTTATGGGACATTGAGTGTGGGGCCTGTTTGCGGGTCTTGGAAGGCCATGAGGAACTGGTGAGATGCATTCGTTTTGATAGCAAGAGGATAGTCAGTGGAGCCTATGATGGGTGAGAATGTAATGATGAGATACATATTTCATGAATACCTTATTTGCTTATCCTAAACTGACTTAAAACCTGAAAACTAGAAATTTAAAAATACCTTTTGAAAAATCACTTATTTATTTATTATTTATTTATTATTCGAATTTCTATACCGCCCTTCTCCTTTCGGACTCAGGGCAGTGAACAGCCAAAATAAAAACATTTATACATAAAGTACGATTAAAAATAGATTTAAAATAATTAAATTTGGCCCATAGTTTAAAATTTATCAATTTAAAATCCATATCAAAATTTAAAACCAACCATAAAATCATAAAATCAAGAGAGACCAGCTAACTGAAAGAGATGAGTTTTTAGGGCCCGACGAAAAGTCTGGAGGTCGGAGATCACTCGTATCTCTGGGGGTAGATTGTTCCAAAGGGTAGGTGCCACCACAGAGAAGGCTCTCCTTCTGGGGGTCGCCAGCCAGCATTGTCTAGCCAACGGCACCCTGAGGAGGCCCTCTCTGTGGGAGCGAACTGGCCAGTGGGAGGCTATTGGTGGCAGAAGGCAGTCCCATAAGTATTCTGGCCCTAAGCCATGGAGCGCTTTAAAGGTGATCACCAACACCTTGAAGCGCACCCGGAAGTCCACCGGAAGCCAATGCACCTCGCGCAGGAGAGGAGTCACATGGGAGCGCGTAGTCGCTCCCATAATCCCCCGCGCAGCCGCATTCTGCACCAGTTGGAGCCTCCGGGTGTACCCCAAGGGGAGCCCCATGTAGAGAGCGTTACAATAGTCCAGACGAGAGGTGACGAGTGCTTGAGTGACTGTGCGTAGGGAGTCCCGATCCAGAAAGGGGCGCAACTGGCGTATCAGGCAAACCTGATAAAAAGCCCCCCCTGGCCACGGCCGTCATATACCCTTCTAAAGACAGCCGTGCATCCAGGAGGACGCCCAAGTTGCGGGCCCTTTCCGTGGGGGCCAATAACCCCCAATAACCAGCTATGGCGTCAGCTGGCTATACCGGGACGCCGGCAGCCACAGCCACTCGGTCTTGGAAGGGTTGAGTCGAAGCCTGTTTCTCTCCATCCAGACCCGCACGGCCTCCAGGCACTGGGACATCACTTCCAAGGCATCGTTGGGATGGTCTGGGGTGGAGATGTACAGCTGAGTATCATCAGCGTACTGATGGAACTCCACCCCAAAACCACGGATGATCTCACCCAGCGGCTTCACATAAATGTTGAACAGGAGGGGCGAGAGGACCGACCCTTGTGGCACCCCACAAACAAGGCGCCTCGGGATCGACCGCTACCCCCCTGTCAACACGGATTGCGACCGGTCGGAGAGATAGGAGGAGAACCACCGCAAAACGGTGCCCCCAACTCCCAGTCCCTCCAGCCAGCGCAACATGATACCATGGTCGATGGTATCAAAAGCCGCTGAGAGGTCTAACAGGACCAGGATAGAGGAATAACCCCTATCCCGAGCCCTCCAGAGACCATCCACCAACGCAACCAATGCCATTTCCGTGCTGTACCCAGGTCTGAAGCCGGACTGGAGCGGATCCAAATAGACAGCTTCATCCAGGTACTGTGGAAGCTGTCGCGCCACCACACTCTCAACCACCTTCACAATAAAGCGAAGGTTGGAGACTGGACGATAGTTGGCCAAAACAGCCGGATCCAGGGATGGCTTCTTGAGGAGAGGCCTCACCACCATCTCTTTCAAGGCGGCTGGCAGGACACCCTCACTCAAAGAAGCATTGATAATTCCCTGGAGCCAGCCTCGTGTAACCTCCCGGGAAGCCAGCACCAACCAGGAGGGACACGGGTCCAATAAACATGTGATAGCATTCAGCCGTCCCAAGATCCTGTCCACGTCCTCGGGAGCCACAGGATCGAACTCCTCCCAGATAACACCCTCAAGGCCTGCCTCAGTCATCTCGTCTGAACTAACCCAGTCAGCGGCCAAGTCTTCCCGAATCTGAGTTATTTTATCATCCAGATACTGTACAAAATCCTCAGCTCGGCCCTGCAAGTGGTCCTCCCGCGCTCCCAGATGGAGAAGGGAGCGGGTCACCCTGAACAGGGCGGCTGGGCGGTTATCTGATGACGCGATAAGAGTGGCAAAATAGCTAGATTTCGCCGCTTTTATCGCCACTAGGTAGGTCTTAATATGAGACCTTACCAGTGTCAAGTCGGATTCGAAACGGCTGGCCCTCCAACCGCTCTCTAGGCGTCTTTTCTGGCGCTTCATCTCTCTCAGCTCCTTGGAGAACCAAGGAGCTAAGTGAGTTAAGTGCCAGGTCAGATGCCGCAAAGGCACGACCCGGTCCAAAGCCCCGGCAGCCGCACTATCCCAGGCGGCCACCAGGTCATCAGCAGAGTGGTGAGCTAGAGTTTCAGGAAATGGCCCAAGCTCCATCTGGAACCTATCAGGATCCATCAGGCACCTGGGGCGGAACCACCTGGTCGGCTCCGCCTCCCTGTGACGGGGTGCGGTGGTCAGAAAGTCAAGTCGAAGGAGCGAGTGGTCAGACCATGACAAGGGTTCAGTATCTATATCCCCTATATCAAGGCCACTCAACCACTGACCAGAGACAAAAACTAAGTCCAGAGTGCGTCCCCCCATGTGAGTAGGGCCGTGAATTACTTGGGTCAGGTCCATGGCCGTCATGGAAGCCATGAACTCCTGAGCTACCTCAGAAGTTTCATCAATGGATGGCAAGTTGAAATCCCCCATGACCACAAGTCTGGGGGTATCAGCCGCCACCTCAGCTATAATATTGAGGAGTTCGGGCAGGGTCGTCAACACGTGGCAGGGAGCCAGGTACGTGATCAACAGACCCATCTGCACCCCACGACCCCACTTCACGAGAAGGGACTCACATCTGGCTATCTGAGGCACAGTGGTCTCCCTCGGATCAAGACCCTCTCTTATAATGACCGCCACCCCCCCCGCCCCTGCCCTGAGCTCTTGGCTGATGAAATGCACGGAAGCCTGATGGGCACATCTCCACGAGGGGAACCCCCCCCCCATGGCCCAACCAGGTCTCTGTAATACCTGCCAGGTCTGCTCCCCCCTCCTGAATAAGATCACAAATGAGGGGGGCTTTATTTACTACGGACCTGGCATTACACAACATCAGCCGGAGACTCGGGTCCTGAGACTCTAAGCAGCCTGAGGAATGGGAAGAACTAAGGGGACGCGAGTGCGTGCCCCCACCACATGATATGGCCCCCTGCTCCTGCCATACCTGCCCCTCCCACTCAGCGTATTGATGGAGAAGCCCTCAGTAGAGGGCATTCTAACAGTCCCCTTTCCCCCAGAGTCCGTACCCCCATGGCACCATTAACAGCCGGACTGGCCTCCCTCCCCACCCCCCTCCCCAAACCCCTTAAAAATTTACACAAAGACAATTTTAAAAAACCCCTCAGCCCCCTCTTTGCAGCATGCCATCTCTCAGGATTCCAAAATCCATCATCGAGGTAGGCCCTCGATAAAGTGGAGGGCCAAGCCTGCGAGAGGGGGGAATCTTGCAGACCAAGAAGCTCCGCTGCTGCGTACATCTTGCCTCAGGGATGGGGTGACCGTCCCCTAAAGGGTCCATACAGAAAAGTCCGAGGGAGAACATAAAAAGACAGGAGCCACAAAAGGATTCAAGACCCAGTCCGCTGTTCTCTCACAACAGAGGCCAAGTCCGTCTCCAGGTCGACACAGTCCAAGGGGGGAGGAGGGATAAGTCATACCGCCCTCTCACAGCGGCTTGGCTCGATGGTCTGCCCCCTTTACTGGTGAGATGGAAGTAATGGTTCAACTTGCGCACTTGGCACCCATAATATAGGTCCAAAATCTGCCATCTCACGGCGGATTCGATGATCCGTCCCTCTGCCAGCAAAGTGTAAAGTGCAGGTGCTGGATGATGGTACAACAGAGACAGTGCAGCACCCAGGATATAAATCCCCAATCTGCCCTCTCATGGCCGTTTGTCCAACGGTCATTCCCCTGCCAGCAGGTACAAAGTGCAAAGTGCAAAATAGCTAATGCCATCCCAGCTCAGCCCGTGGGGCTCAGAGCCCAAGTCACCCTCTCACAGTGGTTAGGCTCTTGGCTGGTCCTCTCAGCTGGTGGGATAGAGTCATATACCAGCTCCTGTTCAGATGATATTAGTCCTCCACACAAGTAGGGGAAGGGCTCAGGTGGAATAAGTGAGCTATTTATGTCAGCGAGGTGAAGCCAAAAGAGGGCGCAAGTCCGAGAAGGGCATGTTCCAAGGGGGGAAAGATGGAAAGAGGGGGGATTATACTTTAACCCCCCCCCAGTCCCCGAGGGCACTCTAAAACACCCCAGTGGAGACCCCCCCCCCTCAATAACACACCCAGTCCTCGTCTATCCTGGCTCGAAAAGATGGTCCTCGGCCACATTAGTGCCCCTCATCAAGGCCATAGGGCGCTCCTCTCCCCGCCAAGAGCCAGCCGGGAGTCTTCGCGGTTGCTGCCCTCGTCGCCATCCCCCACTGCCATACTGAAATCCCGGCAGCGTCCCTGAGATTTTTCCAGAGAACTGGCAGCCCCAACAGCCCCGACAGCATCTCAACAAAGCCAGAGCCTGGGGCAATGTCCACGTGGTAGGCGCCCCCAGCACAATGCCACTGCCGCCGCTCCCACTCCCGGCGAGCTCCAGCTCCAAAATTAATGTAGTTTTTCTTTCAGTTTCAAGCAAAAAGTCCAAAAGTCATTTCTATGTAGAATCAAAACTAGACAAAGTCTTTTCTTTAATAAAAATAGTTAATTTTACCATCTAGGTTAATTTCATTAACTTCACCATCCATTCTTCTATTGTGGGAATCTGTAGGCCTTTCCATCTTTTTACATACAAAAGTCTAGCTGCTGTTGTGATATATAAAAACAAAATATCATGTTTTTCTTCTAACTGGCTATCCATCAAACCTAAAACCTTTCCATGTATATTTTTGATGAGTTTGGAAAGATGAAATAATTCTTGTTTCTAGAACATTTGTTCTAGAATAGAGTATTTACTATTGGAACAGAGGAAGAGAAGGCTGTTCTGTTGAAGACTCAGCTACAATGCACAGCAAAATAATATACAGGTTATCTGGAAGAAAATAAGCTGGGCAAAAATGTCAAAGAGACTGCATGCAATTTATATGTCAAAATGATTATTCAAACAAATCAGAATGTTACTATAGAAGGCCAACATAGGTGTAGTGGTTAAGTCACCAGGCTAGAAAGTAGGAGACTGAAAGTTGTAGTCCCACTTTAAGCATGAAAGCCAGCTGGGTGACCTTGGGCCAGTTGCTCTCAGCCCAACTCATCTCACAGGGTTGTTGTTACAGAGAAAAAAGGAAGAGGAAGGTGTATTGGATATGTTCTTTGCCTTGAATTATTTGTAAAATTAATAAATGTGGGTTACAAATAAAGTGCCACAGAAAACATGTACTTTTAAAATCTACAGAACTCTCATCAATACTAACCAGAAATGCTGACATACCAGATGTACTATGCAATAATATAGTTAACATGAATTTGCAAAAAATTGGAAATGTATTATTTCTAGCTTTATTTTTGTCCCTTATTTCTTGAATAGATGAGGTTATTGTCTACGATCATTTTGAATTCACCCTCTCTATATTCTTATACGCCATTAAAATAATGGGAGTGGGAGTAGAAGGAGTTGTTCCATGTTCAGAGAAGGGTTAAAAGTGCAAATTTGCTATAGTTTGTTTTCACATGAGTTAAGAATCAAGATAATGAAAAGTCAATGTTTTCTCACAATCGCACAATATTCATTTTACTCGATTTTAGTATCTCTTAATTTTTATTTCTTATACATATAAAACCAACTAGGTTAAATCAGAAATTTCATTATATTTCCTTAGTCAAACAAATTAACAGGTTTCTCCTGCTCTGTCCCTCTATTTTTGAACAAGGAAAAATAACTCAGACTGTTTCTTAGTAAGAAACTTCTTTCTCATATTTAAAACTTGTCTTTGTTATTGTAATGATCTGAATCAGTGACTTGATGAGAATGATCAAATGAGGATCATGGCTAAGAGCTATCACACAAATTGATCTGATTTGTCACACTTTTATGTACGTATTATGTATTTGCCTTTCTTCCAGGAGCTCAAGGTAGCAAGCATAGTACTCTCTCCTACAGTTTTCCCCACAAAAAACCATGCGAGATAGATTGGACTGCCTCAAGTAACACAATAAATCTTTAGGACTGAGAGGGGGCTTGAGTGTGGATCCTAGTCTAACATGTTTCCCTCCACTAACTTTTTATGTTTGACTTAGTCTTTGCTGAAGGTGCTTCTAGTTGGGCTTTTTAATGTCACATGGTAATTACATGGAGCAGCTACACAGCTTGATTATTCTTTGGTCATTAGGCTAAGTTTTAGCATCTTTATTATTATTATTTTCTGATAGCATAGTAAGTCATGTAGGCAGAATGGAAATTTAGAAGAAGAAATGTATCCTTCATGTACTTCTGTCTTATAGTTTTGAGGAGATTATTTTAACTGAGGTATATATCCCTCCTCCAGAAGATAATTAATCATTATCTTGGGTTGGGTTGAAGGCAGTTAATTTTACCTTATATTTGATTTTTAAGAAAACTGTATCCTTTTTTTCCCCTTATCAGAAAAATTAAGGTCTGGGATCTGTTAGCTGCGCTTGATCCCCGTGCCCCTGCTGGAACCCTCTGCCTGCGTACTCTTGTGGTAAGAGCTTTCTCAATTGACTGTGTTCTAATATTAATATATAATGAAATTTCATTAATATATAATGAAATGGAACTTGGTGAATAACAGGAAAGGGGACTTAATAAGCAATGTAAATCTACAACTCCTTTAGTGCCTTAGGTAGATTGACTGAAGCAACCTGATGCTCTAGTTGCTAAATCTAATACGTTAATACTTTCTATCTAATACATTATTTTTAAGTATATTTGCTAAATCCAGATTAATTAGAGTTTGAACCAAAAGACAGTGGTTCAAAAAATTTTGGATTGAAATTTGGCTCATCCACAAAAATAGACAACATCTGTTTTGATTGAGTTTTCAATAGATGAGATATATATAAAATAACAGGTCCCTAGTGTTAGAATTATCATGCATAGAGAGGAAAAGATACAGAATACTAAGGTGGAAGGGTGGGACATAATTTGGGTAAATAAATATTTGTAATTCTCAAATGTCCAATTCTGGAGTGAAGTTATGAATTAAGCAGAAGAAAAGCACTATTGTACAATTTAAGGCCTAATTATAAAAGAGATTACCCACAACCTGGCACGCAAAAAGAACATTACTATTTAATTCCAGAAGCAAAATAAGAAATTTGAAATAGTGAAATTTGGAGTCCAGAATGAAATGCCTGTAAATGAAAGAATTCCCACAATCAAGTTGCAAGAGTAGCCAATCATATAAGCAATAATTGCTTCCAGTATTGTGCCACCCCCACGTAGATTTATATGGAAGATTAACTTTTTTTTACTTAACTGGTGCTTATCAAATCTGATTTGGCTGCAAAGACCATCCACTTAACGTTGAGCTAGTATAAAATGCTCTATAATAGCTATTTTCAGTTTTTTGATAATTTAGTTCAGTGCCACACAACTAGGATAAGTGTCTGTATAATCTAGATCAAGTCCTGGGCAGATGGTCGCAGGCTAGAGGGGAATTATTCTAGCCTGGATCTTGTGCTTAGGTTTGGCTCATTTGTTACAGACGACGTGGTGAGATCAACTGACCCATCTTCTTCTTCTGAAGTTTCTTCCTCTGATGAGAATAATGTATATCCATTGCTGTACAGAAGTAAATCACTTTATCAGAAGTCAAATTTCATAGACCAGATCAGTAGCTTTTGCCCAATATGCCTAAATATATTTTTATCATCTACAAGTGATGAAGGGAAGTGAAAAAAAGATCCACTTTGTTTTGTCTTCTAATGGAGAGGTTTAAATGTGTGGGAAGCAGAGTAGAATTCATTAAGCATAAATGAGGTGCTAGGGGAGTCAGTATCCATTACCCTTGAGTGATTATGTTCACACTTCAGCTGAGACTGAATTGTGAATCCTGCTGCTCATGGCTAAGCTGCTAAGGTAAACAAACCCTAAGATTTCATTGCTTCATTAAAGTTGTCTCCTACTTTTATCCAAGGAAGGATAGGCAGAAACATTTAAGTTCTAGATGTTTACACTATTTGGGAAAATATCTGAGCCATTGTTGTACTGTCTTCAGTATCTGAAATTAAATTGGTGTTACCCAATGAACAAAGTATTTATTTTCGTTTTCTTGTTCAATTTTTAGGCAGTGTGAATAGTCCATATAAAATGTACATTGCACAAGAATATAACAAATGCTTTCTTGAATGAGACCAATGAAAGGACCAAGATTTTAGCAACAGCGGGAGTTAACACAGTTATGATAGTGTGCTTCAAATTCTTTCTTATGTATTCAGTTCTTAATACTTCGAATATTTTGACATTTTTAGCAGAAAATGAATTGGTAGCCAAGAAAAGATGGTAACTTCAAAAATATATGTTGGAAAAACAGAGTGGGTAGGGTTCAAGTGAAATCAAGCAGGAATAATAAAATGCAGAAACAGAATAACAATATTCTCTCAACATACTAAGCATGAGCACATGCAAAATGGAAATATATTTTGTTACATTTTATGAGATTGTTTTCTGTGACTGCGGTTCAAAAGAACAAAAGCTGAACCAGTTCAAGGATCCTGTGTTTTGTTAAAAAAAAAACAACCTGATACATTTTAAGTGTTTCAGTCATAGAGACCTCTTGCTCTCTTAATTTCATCTAGAGCCAGTGTTCATGCTCTGTGCTACCAGCAAACCAACTTGCAAAAAGATTGGCAAAGGGGAAAAAATTAAATATTTCTGAAATTTCCCATTATGAAAGCATTTTTTCCATATGCTGCCTTGTGCCTTCCTTGCACTCAGGTTCAAATGTATATATTATTTTTTTTGTCCTTGGTATATAATAATTGAAAGAAAAGTAAGGAAAGCTTACTAGGCTAGATCAGTGTTTTTCCTTAATAAGAAGAAAAAGATTATAGAGACCTTATCCTTTCATACACTTTTCAAATCAGTTATATCCTTCAGGGCAATAGGATATCATGGGAAAAAATGAATTCCAGTCAACCCATTGACACAAATGGGGTAATTTTCAAAAATGTTTTAAGATAAACTTCATCTTAATCTAAATTGTCATCTAAATCTAACCTTGCATGAAATGACCAATATGGATTTCTACCCCAATAGTTCATTTGCAGATGTACCTGTTTTGACAGCCTGCTATCAGCTGGCTGCCAAAAACAAATAAAAAGGAATTACACTTTCTGCCTGGTGGAATGAGAACATTAATAAAACAAAAGTGTGTTGCTGCCCAGGAGAGAGGCCACGCCCTGGGAAGTGCAAAAGAATTCTCCCAGCCCCACTGCCACATTTACTTTGGAAACAGAACAGAAAGTGCAGTCATGCATACTACCTTGCTCAGCAAAAACGAAAGTGCTAAAGACACACAAGAATTGCAGCAAACAGGTCAAACCACTAAGTGCAAACATGCTTTTGCAGCACAATCCACCATAGACCACATCAGCATTGCAGAAGAGCAGGCACAGTGTGCTTAGCAGGCCATCCGGCATACAGTGGTAACATTTTTAAATATATTCTGAAGTTTCCAGAAAGGAATGAATATTTTTCAAGTTCATTGTTACTCAAAAACTCCAAAAGATCTAATATTCAAATAGCTGAGCATAACACTTTGGCAGCGGAAAGATGAGCAAATTAAGGGCTTGATGAATTTAAAAGAGGATGTGCATTCGGTGCATGCTCTTTTGTCCTGTTGTTTGCAAAGTGTTCAGAATTTTTTTTGAAAATGAGGACTAACTACTTATATAAATGCATCCTGAATCTCAGGAAAAAGAGTATGCACAGAATGCACACATGCCTAAGGTCATGTCATATACTAGTTGTACTTTTTGCATTTACAATGGATAATATTTGCGGAGTAAGATGTGTGTGAAAAGCACACCCTCACAAAGGGACAAAACACACACTTGGTATTACTTTTAGTATTTACAATATATTGTTGTCTCTTATCTAGTATTCCTTTTGCTTTTGCTGGCCTTCATATCAATCTATTCACATGAAGACAGGATTTTACAAAAACCAGCACTACCTCACCTTCCAGGCTTCAGATAGTGACAGGGTGGGAGGAGCGCTATAGCTTCAGGGGTAGTGATAGCATTTTTACTACCATCTGGCCAGTACAATCACCAGAACTTTATGTGTGTGTGTGTCATGAGCACCCCTAATTAAAGAATTCCCTTCAAATAAGAAGCCATAATTTTTTGGAGGATGGACTGGTTGATTTGGGAAAACAAGGAGAAAAGAAAGTTAGAGAGACTCACATATAAATTGCAAAACTAATTTTATAAAGAACAACCTGACTATAAATGATTCAGGCTGTAGTGTGTCTTAAAGGCAAGTAACCAGTTATATTTAATATATCACCAGTCACTATGGCTCCAGCATGAGTCCAATAATCCCTAATAGCAGTTTCCTCTTTGAAAGCAGTATCTTTCTCCAACTACAATCAGATCCAAAATGGCTCCGTGGTCCACAAATATCTGGTTTTTAATCTCCTAACTCCATCACTTGTCCTAAACCAATAGCAGGAGAGACATGATAAGTCTTCTGTTGTATTTCCTCAAACTGGGAAAATCAAAAAGATAAGACAACTTCCTAGCACGTCATCTAAAATAGAACAGGCCATTCAGAATTCTTTCATCCAAAGTCGTCGTATTTTGTTTGGTACTTGAACCAAAATAGCTTGTTTTGTGCTTGAACCAAAATACATGAAATATGTTGTTTGTTTTGTACTGAACTATCTGGGGCTTTAATAACCCAAATGGACATTATTTTGCACATACATGGTATATACCCACATTTACAGTGGGCTTAAATTGCCAACATATTTTTAACTTTCTCTTTAACTATCCATGCCTTGAAAATCTGTTCGATAAATAATAACACTGATTCAATTATACCTCAAAATACTAGTAAATGTTAGATAAGCAAATAAGTACTGTGCAGTTATTACTATGGCTATTCAGACTTTGAAAATGATTTGCAAGAATTCTTTTGCACTTCTCACGAATACAACATCTCTCTGCTATTCATTAAAGCGCCCCCCTTTTTGGGGGGGCTGTAGCAAGAGCCTGAAAAACAGTGCTATTGCTTTAAGGAAGCTATTCTAAATTTCATGCTAATCTAATGAGTTTGGGTTCATGCAAGATCTGAAACGTTCTTTCAAGCTATTGTTAAAGGCCTGCACAGTCATAAAAGTCCAAGCAACAAAATTTCTAGTTTCAGAATGTTCAGTCCTTGAAATATTGCCAATGGAAGTAATGAACTTATGAACCATGTTTTGGGCTATCTATTAACAGTAATAAAACTATTTTTCAAAGATCTATTTCCCCTAGAAATATAGAATAATTACAAAATATGTTTTATTTTTATCCAATAACTGGAAAAGTTTGACTTTGGGTTGTCTTTCCTCTGTCTAGGAACATTCTGGCAGAGTTTTTCGACTCCAGTTTGATGAATTTCAAATTGTCAGCAGCTCACATGATGATACTATCCTTATCTGGGACTTCCTGAATGATCCAGCTACGCAAGCAGAATCGAATCGCTCCCCATCCAGAACATATACTTACATATCCAGATAAATGGTACAATACTCTAAATTACACTTGCACAGGTAAAGACAAAACAACTCTAAGAGACATCAGGCTGTGTAATGGGGAGGCCAGGAATATAAATAGTCATGTAGTTTATAGCATCTTAAGGATTTAATTCCTGAAATGAGAGCATTCCTGAACTCTCTAAAGATGACTATGGTCATCCTATTAACCACTTTTTATAACCAGCCATCCCATTTCTCATTGAAATTTCTGTCTAAGAAAAATCTATCCAGATGGTTAATAAACGATAATGTACTATCCTTGTGTGCCATAATAATCCTTTTCATAGCAAAAGTTCTCAATTGGAATTTATAAAGGGATAGGGGGGAGGGGATATGCCTCAGATCAAGAACCTAAGTAGTAAAAGAACATAACGTAAAGATAGTTGTACAGATTATTTGGATTGGACACATGTTCCATACACCAAAATCTGTATACAGTGTATACATGATTCTTCGCTGTAATCACTGTGATTTTCACAAAAGAACAACTCAGGATTTTGAAGGGAATTCTCACCACCTTTAATAGATCTACTTTTAGGGCCATCCATCCTATTTCAAACACTATAGCAATAACAAAATAGGCAGTTCTTCAACTTAAATGTACTTTAATCTTATGTGAATGACCATTTGTACAGTATTTTGCAAATTTAGATTGTCAGCCATAGGGAAGCACTTCATTTGCCTAATCTGTTTCAGCAAAAGCATGTTGTATTTCAGGGCAGGCCCGCAGAAACTTCTCTTCCCACTTAAAGGCATTTCTGTAAGACTTAGCTGATACTACAATTGATTCATTGGAAACTATGCTCCCCATAGCATTCAAGCAGACCAGAGATTTAGGCTATCAGTTATCACATTGATTAATGTCAGTGTATCTAGCCTCATTGAGCAGCCCATAGAGTTCTTCAGTTAATACCAAGAGACATCTTTTGGTAATCCATAGAGATCCTAGGGAGTTAATGTCAAGAGTATTTCTTCAGTATGGCTTATAAAAAGTACCTTTTAAATAGCTCTGGGGTTCAAAACAGGAAGACAAGATGCATCATTTATGGTGATTTATTCTATAACCTTGGATGTAAACTGGCATCCAAGGTATATGTGACAGTAAGAACACAAGGTCTGTGACAGAGTGTCCCAAAAAGGGAGATAAAGTCTTAACTCTCAGTCATACCTCTGTAACCATTCTGCAATGTAGAAGCATGTTGTAGCATGCTTTCTTGGTTCCAAGATGTCAGGCTTGATTCGGCCATTATACTCCAGACCCCATATCTGAGCTGAGGTGGCGCAGTTGTTAGAGTGCAGTACTGCAGGTTCCTTCAGCTGACTGCTAGCTGCAGTTCAGCAGTTCAAGTCTCACCGGCTCATGGTTGACTCAGCCTTCCATCCTTCCGAAGTGGATAAAATAAGGACCCAGTTTGTTGGGGGCAACATGCTGACTCTGTAAACTGCTTAGAGAAGGCTGTAAAAGCACTATGAAGCAGTATATAAGTCTAAGTGCTATTGCTATATACTTAAATGGTCTTTATGACTCATGCTGACAGGATTAGTTCCCCCATTATAGCTGGCTTTCAACTCTGTAGTTATCCAAGATTGTATTCACTTTCCGATCTATGGTGTATGGACAACCAAAGAGCAGAAATTGGTATGTCTACCTTCTATAGCTTTTATAACTTTATATTTTATATATAAATGCTCCTCCTTTTGAGACTATCCACAGATACCATCTGATATAATCAGAGTCATATGTCTGAGCAATGGTATGGAAGAAATGCAATATGCCAGGTGCCATGTGATCTGAAGCATTTAACACAGAATAATATTTTTCTATGTTGACATTGGATGATAGGTCAAGCACAATACCTACACACTTAAAAGATGGTGCCACTGTGTGTCAAGAACAGCAAAAAAAAAAATGATCCAAGTAAAGATCATATTTTATTCCAGAGAATCTCAAATGAGCTATTATGACAGCTGTAGATTTAGAGAACCATGGGGGAGGGCAATACCTAATCCAAAGGAAAGCCAATAAACTTGTGTCTTCACTTTAAAACTCAGAAAATAATGAAAAATAAAACAGGCATCCTTTAAATCCATTAGTGAAAAATAGTGTCCCTTTTCAAGGAAGGGAATAATGGATATGAGAAACCTTATGGAATTTTTGGACTGATAGGAAACAATTCACATTCCAAAGATTAAAACTAATACAAGTACACCATTTCCTCTCAGTAGAGCAATATATCACAAAACTCAGATTTCAGTTTAAAGCGTAGAAGTCTTTCAATGGCTCCTTTAGAAAGAAACATGCATCTTGTCCTTTAATGAGCGCCCCCCTCCCTTATTGAGAACTAGGCCTCTGCACTAAACAGTAAACTGGTTTTTGAATCTAATTGAGGACAGTGTCAGTTTTACTACTAAGAGTCCTTCTCTGTCAAACAGCATGTCTTTAATGCATGCCTTTGCTTTCTGCATGAGACCTGTGGAGTAGAGCCAGGCATGCTGATGTAGGGTGATAGTGTCAGCCATAGTTTTAGATGCACAATTACCAATGAAACTGGCAGTGTTTTTCTCCTGCTGAGCAACCCATGTTGTTTTTTCTTGGAAGAGTTTAACAATGTCCTTTTTTCTTGTAAATACTTGCCAACCAATATTCAGGGCTCCATAGGAGGGTAGATCGACACAACTTAGTAATGGACATGTCCTTTTTACCACTAACGCATATACTAACTACCAATGCCTGCTGTGGTTTGGTAGCTCACTATTGCTTTATTCAGGTCCAGGGAGCGCAGATACCCAAAAAAGCGGAAAATCTTATATCAACCTTCTATAGCTCCTGGCAGTGTGCAAGACTTTGGAGCCTATCACCAGACACCAGACAGTGCAAATTACATTAAACAAGTTACATTCAGTTACATGGTACCTGAATAAATAGGCCATTAGGAAATCCCTCACCCAGTTGTAGGTTCAAATTTAGAACTACAGTAGAATCAAAATGTATCTCATCACAGCTCATTTTCCGGGCAGGATATTTTAACAGATTCATTGAGTCAGTCACCTGCTATCTCATGACTGGCGTCTGCACCCAACTGTTATTGTCGTCTTGCTTCACTGTGGGAACAAGCAAACATAGAAATGTTTGCAGCCCAGAACAGATAGAATACTGAGAATTCCACTAGGGCCAGCATCAGTTCTAGTTCATCACTTTCCATTCTGTTGGTCAGATGCCTTTGTTTTATCCCCTTCTACTGTTTTCTTTCCTTTGTCTTGATGAAGATGCTTTATGGCTTATGCCCTTATATCATTCCCTCATCCTTGATTTGCTTTTTTCCTCCTTGGGACCTAAACAGAATTCCATTGTCACCATGCACACCATACCCTAATTCACATGAAGAAAAGGTAATGCAGTAACCTAATTTAACATCTGAACCCTCAGTATCCACTTGGGAACATCAGAGAGACTGAGTTATCAAACACCACTAGATTATGAATGCAGCATAGAAACCGTAGAAATTCAAAAAATTATAATGTTAATGATTCTCAACTTTTGTGGTTATAAAGGCATAAACCTGCTTAATTGTTTCCTTAAACATATTCTAGATTTCCTCCTATCTCTTCCCACCCTTCTTCCAGGGTTAACCTTGTAGCTACCTCTAGAGACCCCTTTCAAAGAGTATCATTTTCCACATATTCCACTATTAGATGTTTCTTTAAAGGTTTTTCAAATTTTGACTTTTTCATCCCATCCAGTTTTATTCTACCGTAGCATGGAACTTGCTGATGATGGGTGTAATGGAAAGGCCTTCAAGCCAATGGTTTCATGTCTTTTATGTTTATTGTTAAGACAGGATTTCTAATTATTTTTATTTATTAGTCATATTTCTGTGCCGCTCACTCTCTGAGGACTCTGGGCGGCTTACATCAAAGACAGTATACTAAATAGCATATTGCCCCCTAACAATCTGGGTCCTCATTTTACCCACCTCGGAAGGATGGAAGGCTGAGTCAACCTTGAGCCGGTGAGATTTGATCCGCTGATCTGCTGAACTAGCAGTCAGCTGAAGTAGCTGCAGTACTGCACTCTAACCACTGCGCCACCTCAGCTCATTTGGCATCACTTTCACATGCAAAATCATTAAACTTTGTCTTGTGGGTTGTGATGAGCTGCTCTGATACATAGTTGTATTTTACCACTAGGTGTTTCTTTCCTTCTCAAAGCTATTTTGAAATGTTACTCTGACACTTCCCTCTGTCACCCCTGAACTGAGCAATTAGTCGGAATGGAACCGAATCATTTGGATAGCTTTAGGCTTTTCCCCCTTTTTATCTAACCCCATACTGTATGAACTAGATTTGTGTCAGAGTTTCTTGCTATCAACAAGCCTTTCTCAAATTAGATGAGCCATTAGTCTCTTTTGTTAGTTCATTGATAAGGTATCTTTTGTCACTTTCACAAGACCAGCAGCTTTAACCATACACCTTAAGAGTAGTCTCCTCCTGGGCAAACATATGTGAATGGTTTGCTTTGAACAAGAATGCTTAGCAGACCTATCTCCAGTGTGCTCACGATCAAGCATGCCTTTTTAGGTAAAAAAAAAAAACAAAAACTCATCTGTCTTGTGGGAATCACAGAGGTTGTGATGAACAAAAGGTCTTATGACTTTCAAATGTTCAGAAATGCAAGAATGGAGTCTAATATATCAGTTATTCAAAGCAATCACTTATGGTCTCTATTAAACCTATATTATAATACAGCCTTTGTTTGAAGAAGATCTGCAGGCCTCAGCCTGTCATTCAGACTGCAGCAGAGAGGTTGAATAAATGCAGTACAAGTTGATGGTGTCTTTTCTAATTCTCTTCTTAATTCTTCATTCATTCATTTATGTTGTGGATTTATCAGTCTTTTTCTCTTCAGAAATCTATTCTCAAAAATCACTGACATTTATGTTCCAGGTGTACACTTCACATTTATATCACATTCACAGAGCTGTATGTACATTCATTTCATGCAAGTTCAACTGTACTCACGATTTTTATTTTAGGTTATGTTAAGGTTTCAATATATTTTAGGCATTACATATAAATGCAGAAAGACAGAACTCAGTACCCACAAAAACATTTTTTTCAGTTCTGTAGAGGTGTTCATCCATTATATGTACACGATTAATATGACAAATGTTCAAAAGAAATATAAATGTTCATTCAAATAAAATTAATGATGTAGTCTTCTCTAATTTGTAAAGCACGTAAATTAAGTTCTAGTTGCAAATTTATAAATGACAAATAATTATTTTTTTGTCTTTCTTTTCCTCAGACTGAGCTGCAATACTTAAATGATCTGCCAGTGCCAGGGCAAAAGATTTATCTCCAAACAGATTTTGCTGAAGAGGCAGAAGCTCTCAGAGGCTTTTGGAACCAAGTTCTCATGCAGTTGATCTCAAAAAAGTTCTTCTCAGCACAGCTGACTGCTTGGGTGCTGCTATATCAAAGATTTCTTTTATCTTTTCTGAATGACTGATGTGCACACTTTCCCTCTTCACAATGAGTCCCCTCAACAATTCTTATCCCCATGCTGACTTCCTATAAATATATTTAACATGTCAGAATTTCTTGCTTTGCTCTTAAGCAGAAAAATCATTACCATCATTCATTCAACTGGGAGATCCCTTTTGATGAGCAAGTAAGAGAGGAACAGCGGGCTGATGCCTCTACTTTTAAGACTTATATAGATGGTCCCTCTCTTTCACTGTAATATGGTCTTGGACTGTAAAGAATTGCCAGGTTAATGCCAATTGAAGGCCCAGGTGGCTGGAAACTAGTTAAGTGGTCATAATGGGAGTTTAAAACAATTTCAATTAAGACCTTTGCATTTATTTATCTGTATCAAATGTTAGTCTGGGAGATGCTAGTAAATGAAAATGTAAGTTTTATTTTTTAAGTCTAATATTGCTTAAGTGGAGAGGTTTATTGATCATCGATTTCCTTGTTTTGATGGATGCCATATTTAAGGAAGGCATAGTACAAACAGTTACAGAAACTACAGGGTTGCCTACACACTTATAGCTTCCTACCTTTACCCTACATCTATATTAAATAAATGCTCGCAAAAAAGATCTTACTCTTCCTACAAACCTAGTTGAATCATTTGTGAATGAACCAGCATTTTTGTATTCTCCCACCTAATTGGAAAGGAATTTATAAAATAATTGATATTATGACTCCACATTTCAGCCTTCAAGCTGGAAGCCCAGTTTATGTAGGAAGAGAAAATAGTGTGGGGGGGAGGGGGGATTGAAAGTGTTTGGTGCAGATTTAGAGTTAAAAATAAACTTGTTCTTTATTTCTTTATTTCTAAGTAATCCCATGATAAGGCCATTAGGCAGTCACCATCACCAACTGGCAAAGGTTTGTTTTTAAGTATGAAATTCCAGAAAACAAAATGCTTATGTTGCTAGAGTAGTAATTGCACCTGTGCAAATTCCTAGTAGCAATCTCAGTGGAACCTACATTGATGGGAACAGAGAATATTTGGGCAGCTGGTTCTGTCTATATTTTTTCATCCCATATATAATCTATTATCAGCAAGGAAGTATAGGCTGAGACATTGGTTTTCTTGGGAAAGATGCTAATCCAATGTGCAAGTGTGTCTAGAACGTAATTATTTTGAATTCAGATTTTTTTTGCTACTACTAATTACTTCCTATAGCAAGAGGAGAAGAAAGAATTAAGTTATGGTTAGAAACTTACTATTACCCTTTAATCATTCATGATTGTTCTCCTATGTACAAGGCCTACAGCTTTTGCCATGTGTGCGACATGCAGAACAGAATATCAGGAGATTATTCTCATCTTCAAATCAGCATTTCTCAACCTCCACGACTTTAAAATGTGTGGACCTGCTGGGGAATTCTGGGAATTGAAGTCCACATATCATAAAGTTGCTGAGGTTGGGAAGCACTGATTCAAAACAATGTTTTCTCTCCTGAATGTTCTCAGTGTTTGTGCATGTGTGATTGTTTTCCCCTGCTCCTGGATGGAGTTTTAAATAGGGTAAGAGGTGGCTAGCGCAACTTTGCTTGTATATTCAGTCCTGCTCCTTCCTGCTGTTTTCCCCAAACATTTTCCCCAAGCTGTTTGTTTCTGAACAAACCAAATACTGGCCAGATAATCTTGATGTACAAAATATGTTTTCATAGAGAAAGTCTCAATTTCAAGGAAAAAGCTGAAATTCAGCTATTTGGATAGAATGATGATAAATTATTCATTGCCATGAAAGTGGCCACAAAAGAAAGACTTTTTCTTTTCAACTTCACCCTGCATGAACTTGAAAGAGACTTCCTGTTGAATCTCCAGTTCTCTACTAAGGCTTTGTGGTTCATTGGCTCAAAATATTCCACCTTGTGTTTTCTCTTCTCTTCAAAACATTAAATGGATTGACTAAATATGTAATTCTCACATATCTGAAGTAAATTTTGCTTTGGAATTGTGAATTGTATATTCACAAGTGGAAGCAAATTAGAGCACAACTAAATTTTAGTCATAAGAAAAATTCTTACTATAAAAATTTGTATTTCTAATACTTGAAATTGTTTATTTAAAACAAAAATGTTCAATTAGGGACACAGCTGAATAAAAGAATCCCTTGTAATAATGCTGATGCATTTTCACTGTTCCATCATCAGGGAAGCTGAGCATTTTAAAGATTATATTAAGAATTTATGTATGTTTATTACATTAAAATGGGATAAGCACCCCACTATGCAGTTAACAAAATCTATTTTGATTAAATAAGAGACTAAGGAAAAGGCTTCATGTGTATTCCTCTTTTCTGGTCCCACAGATAACAATCTTTTTGAGCCTGTATGAGTAGTGGGATTTCATACTTCCCAAAATTAAACGTTTGGGGATTTTACTCTTTCTGATTGAAATTCTAATACATCTAGTAACAGCAGCATCAAGAGAATTGTAGGTCTGTGTAATTTCCTGCTGCCCTCTTGGTTTGGGAAAATCTTTTAAAACTATTTATTTTTTTCATTTTAAGCAGCCTATGTGATGCATTTTAACATTGCAAGCTATCCATAATTATTTTTTTTCTCCCTTCCTAAATAAGCAACTTATTATTTTCCTGAAATAGAAAACCTTCCAAAGAGTTGTTCTTCACACTATATCTAGATAATCCTCAACCTTCGTTTTTCTGACGTTCACCTCATATATCCAGCTGAAAGTGAACCAACAATAGTAATGAAAGCACAATTATCCCCTTCATGCTGACTCGAACTGGGTTCAGATGCCTGGAATGCACATTCAGGAAGCGGCATCTCTGATAAAATAATTTTGGCTTCCTCCTGATTTATATCATGCCTACTGGAATAAAGCATAGATGCAACTCATCCTTTATAGAGCACCATAGGGAAATTTCTGTTGGTGTTCCTGTCTGCTTTCAAAGCCATAGCCTTTTAAGACTTTGTAGCAGTTTTGTTTTTCAGTAAAGTTACATATCAAAGAGATTGCCTAGTTTTACAAAATGTAATTGGGCTGTAACTCTTCTGTTTTTAGAGACAGTGCTCATTCAAGTAACTACAATTATTTAGTGGCCTTTCAGCGGTACCAGATAGCTCAGAAATGGGACCTTTGATAAACCTTATAATTGTCTGTGCTATGTAATATTTTATTATGCTTTTTCTGGAACGCCCACAAATTGGTACGGTCACATTTCTAGATGCAGAAATATCTGCATAGAATATTAGAAAGCTTTTCTTGAAAAGGTACCTGTGATTCATAGGTTGACTTATATGGATAAAAAGCACAACATTTAATGCTCACAGTAAAAAAAAAATCAAATCACTAATGAATCTAAACTTAATCTTTATTTGCATATACTGTATATTCAGGATTTAGGACAACATTAAATGTTGAGCAAGGCATAGTGAAACTATTATGGCTATGAGGAGCTACATGAGAAAAATAAAACTGAAGAACCATGAAGGTGGACTGTAGATACTAAAGCTCTTTGATCAAAGCAATTCACATTTATTTTGCATGTTTTTAAGGTACATTCACTACAATGAGGGCTACAAATTTCTCATCCGTCTAAGGAAACAGTTAATTTATGCCCCTCAGATATTTTTAAAAGTGTAGCCCTGACAATCCTTATCTATTGGTTTGGCTAATTTAACTAAGGGAAAAGGGAAGTTGCTGTTAATCCACACAACAGAATATAATAGTAAACCTTTTTAATATCTTCACTCTAAAAGTATAATTGTCAATCGTATTTTATTTTTCATAGCACAAAGGAATTAGGATGTTACTTCCAAATCTGGTAAAACAGAATCATGGCAATGTCTCTAATAACTTGTTCCTGTTTTAAAACAAATATCTCAAAGACCAATATATGTTTATTGCAACTGCAGGAAATGCAAATAATCCATACATAGGTGATTAGCAAGCAAAGGTGTGGTCTTATTTGTAACACTGTTCTTTGTTCTTTAGTTTCTAGAACTGGTGAGTGCTTTGGAATTTTTGTGATTATGTTTTGGTGATGTGTAGTTTATGTACTAACGCTCACTTGAGCTAGGGTCATGATAAGTGTGTTTTTTTAAAAAAAATTAACTCATCAAAAAAAAGAATATAAAGACAAGATTAAGCTGTGAACCTTCTAAGTGTTTTTATTTCTGGAATCTTAAATGAAAAGTCTGTATTCCAAATGCTATAGCACTGACCTGCAACAGCGTCCCCCTTGAATGTGTCATTTATTAATATTATGGTAACCTATTACACTGTCTGGATCCTACAAGATATTTCACTCAAATATTATATTATTAGTTTGGAAGGTATCCTAAAAGCAGCTATTTAAATAATGCTGTTGATACAAACATGTAAGATCCAGAATTATTTAGATTATACTTTCTTACCATCTTCACCAATTCACATCCGCTTCAAAGTTTCAACTTGGGCCTAACTGCTCTTTTTATGCATCTTCTGTTCGCATACATAGTCAAATTTTCATATATATGTGGATTCGGATCAATTTTCAGGAACGATTTTTCCCAATGGTAGAGCCCTCATACTTTTAAGCACTCAGATTCACTATTATGGAAAGCATCTACTTCTAAAATAAGGGGAAGGAACAGTGAAATCAATTTTCCAGTCCAAAGTTGCAGATTTTATTTTTAACATTCAGCCATGTAAATTAAGGAGGGACATCACGTAATATACTTGTGTTATACAGCACAAGTCAGTGGTTAGAGGTTTAGAGTTAATTGTATCCTGTTGTCTATTGGAAGATATTTACAGACATTAATGGGAAGAGAAAATAAATGGGTAAGAGGAGCCCATTAGTAGAACAATTTGTTAGACAAATCATGGGTCTGTGGATATGTGTACAGATGCATAGGTCATTTTTGTTTAAATAGCCAGTGCGATGTGTTCTGCGCTGATCCGTCCCCGCCCACTTGGCCACACTGAGTGAGCAGTGCTGAGTCAAGAACGTCAACCTATCTGCATCCACCTGGTTGCGTCCACCTAGCCACAGTGACCTGGCTGCTGTGAATTGTCCTAGACCTTCTGAAAATATTACCAGCCACCAGGAATCGAGACTGATTCAAAGTCACACACAAAAAGGAAGTAATCACACATATTTGCAGGTCCTTGTCATAGAAGAAAAGGTCCCCTCCTTTTCTTCTATATATTTTCTTCCCCTCCTTTTCTTCCCTTCTTTTATTTTATAGCACACCTCATTTATTTCATTTTTCTTTAGGATTTTCCTGAGGGTCTAAGGATGACTCAGAGCAGCCAGGCCATGTGGAAGGGTGGGTGCAACTGGGTCAAGGCCAGGTGGGCGTGAGGAAGTGAGTGCAGCCAGCTCTAACTGTCCACAGGCAGGAGTTTGACCCTGACAGGGTTGATTCAGCCATCCATTCTTCTGAGGTCAGTAAAATGAGGACCCAGATTGTTGGGGGAAACATGCTGACTCTATAAATGGCTCAGACAGTGCTGTAAAGCACTATGGAACAGTATATAAGTCTAAGTGTTCTGGAGATAAAGCTTCACAGTAGCAGTGTTTCAGTATATAAAATTGATTGTTCTTGTCATATTTTTGCTCAGAAACAAAATCCCTGAAAACTGCCAAAGTTTATAATTTAATTCACTAGGAAAAATTGATGCACAGTCAGGTGGTTGATTAGAAAGTAGAAGAAATATGAAGATTAGAAATGGAATTAATAAGAACCTTCAAAATACCAGGAAATCTGTCGTATGATTGATCACTCATAATATTTCATATCTATGCAGATTTATCAGGCAGGAATCTCTTCAAATTGGTATCTACATATTGGAGGCATTCTTCTCTCTTACACATTCTGAGATCAGAATGGAATACATGTGAGGGACTAGAACCAATAGACTCATTTTATTGATGCAATATTCTTGAAAGTTGGTTTCAGAAATCACTGAAGAGATTCTCACATAATAAATCATAATTTCATTATTCATTGGTTAATGAGGGACAATTGGACACAAGTTACAGTAGCTGAATTAACATTAAGCCATAAAGAAGAAAATAACAATAGCACTTAGACTTATATACCGCTTCACAATACTTTACAGCCCTCTTTAAGCAGTTTACAGAGTCAGTATATTGCTCCCAACAATCTGGATCCTCATTTTACCCACCTCGGAAGGATAGAAGGCTGAGTCAATCTTCAGCCAGTGAGACTTGAACTGCCAAACTGCTGGCAGAAGTAGCCTGCAGTACTGCACTCTAACCACTGTGCCACCACAGCTCTTAAATAAAATTTGTGCAATGCCAAAACCAGATAAATGTGTTTCTTCCCTCTCCCAACCATTGCAATTATTTTAAAATTTGCAATAGCCTTGCTCAAGCTGAAGTTCTCCAACTCAATCAGATGTATGCCAAGCTAAGGATAGCGGGAAGTTGAAGTCCAACACAACTCGAAACTACCACCCAAAGTTAGGGAAGGCTGTTTTATAAAGTTCATTCCTCAACATTAATGCTGAAGTACTGTTGGAAGTTTAGATATCACCTATGAAATTGTGCATCCCAATAAACCCCTAAGGAACAGAAGATGACCAACCTTGATATGGTACAAAGTTAAACAGAGCCAGGAGTGCATAAATGTTTGCATGCAATTGTAATTATTCTGGGATTGAAGAGAAGAAGGACAGATTCTGATTTCTTGGCTGCCATTTGATATACTGGACAGCCTTAATAGCTGGAGGGGTTGCCAGTTGCCAGCAAGTAATATATTACCTTTGCAGAATTATCACTCTGCAAAAGCTCCCTCCACTCCCTATAAAATACAGTACAAAGTGATTCTTTTATGAGCACAATGAAAAATCTCTGCGCTGGGAAAGGAGAAAACTGTATTCTTTCAATGCTGAAATGTCAAGTCTTCCTGCTACATGAAGTTAAGTGACTGACCCATATAAAGAAACCATATAAAACTTTCCATATAAAACTTTCCATATAAAGAAACTTCTACCTAGTAGAACTTCAAAATGAATTATGGTTAGTGGTCCTATTATGCCATTACTTATTTTTCTTTGCCAAACCAAGTTTTTCTTAAGTAGGCAAAGCTGTTTACTTCTATATTTTGTCTGTTCTTCCAAAATGGAAATTCTAATTCTGGAATCATTGATTACAGTCACATGATTCCTAAATTAGTTTCTGCTTGGATATTTTCAAGTAGTATTAAAAAAACTAAATAAATTTATTCTATATAAAAGCAAGTAATTTTCTTTGAAACTAGCCATTCATATTGCTGCTTAAACCCAAAATGACACACCCTGCAGGAAATATTCTTTAAAATGCCAGAAAATTGGAGGACAAAGGGTTGTGTTGTATAATGTGCCAATGCAAACAACAAGGTTCATATGGAAGAGAAGCAGAATCTGAGGCTAGCAAATGCTTTGAGTATTTATGATTGTCAAAAACATTCTGTATTTAGTAAATGTTTAGAGCTTATTTACATGCCTCCCTTACCTCAATACTGAGATGCATAGATCTCTACCTCGCAGCAGAGCCTCTTAGTGCCAGCCAAGATTATCATGCAAAACATTAGTGCTTCCATTGGGAAACGGAGCAAATCTATGCAAACATTCTACAAATATGGAGGAGGCACCTGAGGCCACCCTTGTAGACTGTCCCTTTCCATCAAGTCATGGGGCTTCAAGATTCCTCACCCCTCTAAGAGCAGCAGCCATGGCCCTGCTGCCAGCAAGAGGAACACTGTGGAGCAGCATTTCCCAAGCAATATAGGCTGGGAGGAAAGAATATCAAGAGCTACATGGGGAAGAACTCTGAAAGTACCAGCAACTATGGGGCCCTATCAACTTTGAGGAAGGACCAGACGGAAGAGTTTCTTTAACATGTGGAGTCAAAATACCTTATTGCCGCCTTATTTCTAGTCCTGTGCTCTCAGCTGCGTCAGATCTGCTGCCTATAATTTCTGGAAGTGAAAAATTCCTACATATCTAGAGGTTCCAAGCTGGGAAAAATTGCCTCAATTTAAGTCATTCAAGATTAGTAGACTTCCCTCTCACTCAGTATTAAAGTAGATAATCTCTGTCAGAGGATTTAAGATAGCAAGGTGTAATTCAGATAAATGCAGTGGGAGGGAACAAATTTCATAATATGGTTTCTAGCCTTTATTGGCCTAAGGCTGTATCAGACTTCTTCAGAATCTTCCAGTTTTCTTGACAAAATATATTATTGAATAATACTGTCATGTTTAAAAATCTAAAGTAGAAGTGGGCTAAATTTTTGTGCCTGTACTGGGTATCTGCATTTTTGAAATTTACAATTGATATCTCCAGCCAAGACAAGCAATAAGTCAGGGGTGCAAAGTGGTGAGCCTGAATCATATGTAGCTGGAAGTGAAATTTTCCTTTGTTCCTTGATTTGGGAGGCCTATTAAGATTTATGTTAATGTTTATGATGAATTTTTTTTTTAATTTCCTGCTCCAAATTAAGGAAAATCTTCAGTAATTGCAGTTGATGGAAAAAACTTCAGGAAGTGATTTGAAGATTCCATGTAATTTTGCGATTATAGATGATTTGGAAAGCTATGGGGTGTTATAGTCCAAAATGGAATAATCCAAGATCGGTGGTTTATTTCATCCCTATTTTCATCGTTCACATTTGGCTGTGATGTGCTCTGTGTGTATATATACCACTGGGTACATACTATATCACTGTGTTTGTATATATCATACACAAATGATACAGGTCAAGAAACATGCTTAAACTCCAAGGAATGGTAAGAAAGAACATGACAACATTATTTAGGTCAGACTAAACATCAAGTTTGGTTGATTAGAATGTGAGTCTGATATTTGTTTATTTCTATGTCTTTTTTTAAAAAAAACTGCTTCAGTACATTCTTCTCCTTGCAGCAGCTATCATCCAAGCACAGAAATAGTTAATTGTGGTCTGGGCAGTTCCAAATACCTAATAAGATTCGCTTTGTCCATCATGTGATTGGGTCCTCTTTTTATTAAGTTATCTAAAAGAGAACTTTCTTCCCCATCTTGCATCTTTCTTCCTTCGCCCATCCTTTACTTAGTTTGGCCCCAGTGTAAATAACTTTTCCTTCTTGTTTGTCATCTGGCAGAGGCTGGGAGCTCCCAGTGTTGGGCTAGGAGTTTATTTACAAGGTTCTATTATTTTTTTTTTCTGTCTTCATCTTTCTTTTTCTCACGAAAAATTCTCTTCATGACTTACTGAAATGATTGCGCAGCTCACAACCAGGCAATTCCCCTTCTTTTTACCAAGCTTGTATCATATTATCAAGTCATAAGATGCCGGGCTATCTTTCACAAATGGACAACAGCCCCACGTCTGCATTCCCAAGAAAGATTACAAGGGTAAGTGATTGTTATTTTCTTACTTTTTTATTTGCCACTTGCCCGATTCTTTTTTTCCTTTCAAGGGGGAGTGGTCTTATGATCTGGCATTTTGGAAGTAATCACCTGGAATTTTAATTACACCCTATCTAAGAATCTAGGCCAAGGCTATTTTCCCAGCTACTCTGTGTTCTGGGTTGTGTGGAATACTGCCAGTGGTGAAAAGTAAAATTTGTTACTACCGGTTCTGTGGACATGGCTGGAGGGGGGTGGGAGTTGGTAATGTGACTGGATGGGTGTGGCCAGCTTTTTTTTTTTTTACTTTTAAAAGCATTTTTTCTACAACCTCTTCTGCTGAAGAGGTTGTACAAAAAATGCTTTTAAAAGGCTCAGACAATCCCAGCTAAGTTGCCTGATCGTCAGATTTGATTTCTTTTAAAAGCATTTTTTTTTCTTTTAAAAGAAAAAAAGCCTCTGATGATCGCGCGGCTCAGCTGGGCATGGAGGGGGCAGGGATTTTTGCTACCGGTTCTCTGAACCACCCACCGCCATCGCTACTGGATTGGGCGATCCGGTCTAAACCAGGAGCATTTCACCCCTGCTTCCTGCTCTCCTAGATATAGCTTGAAAAACTTGAAACCAAAATGTATGGTAGATTTGAGCATTTAAGATCTTTCCAGTTGCAGTGGTCACTTTCTCTGAAGTAACAATTTGTATTTATATTGCTGTTAAATAGGTCTTTGGAAAAAATGCCCTAACCTTGGGATTTTTCAAATCACATTGCATACAGGTGGCTGAATAGTTGGTTGAAATGAGTTTCAAGAAAAGTTATTCATCATTGTTCTAAATTCATCCCCTATTTATTTTCTTTCAATCATTGGGAGGATTTTTTTTAAAAAAATTGTATATATTGCTGATTAATATATAAGAGCTGTGGTGGCACAGTGGTTAGAATGCAATATTGCAGCCTGCTGACTGCCAACTGCCAGCAGTTTGGTAGTTCAATTCTCATCGGCTCAAGGTTGACTCAGCCTTCCATCCTTCTGAGGTTGGGAAAATAGTGCCCCCAGATCGTTGAGGGAAATATGCTGACTCTGCAAGCCACTTAGAGAAGGGTGCATAAAGCACTGTGAAGCGGTATATAAGTAAGTGCTATTGCTACTAATAATGAGTGATGGTGAGACTTTTTCTTTCCCAAATTTGGCAGAACTATCATACTTTAAGAACTTCCAAGAGTTCTGAAGTCAATACTGAGGTATAAAATAGGTAACCATGAAGAAAGTAAAAGCTGAACTAATATAGCCTAATAGGTACCATTTAGCCTGGAATGTTGATTAGCTGCAGCTCCAATAATCTGTCACTGTGCATTCATTCTTGGCCAAGTTCAGTGGTTACCACATTGCTCTGTTGTGCAACTCACAAATATGCTGCCTGTAATGAAACCTGATATAACTCTGGAGTGGTAGAGTAGATGTGGATGCACATAGTAATGATTTGGTGGCTTGACATATTGGGCAAGCATGAAAAAACTAAGTCAAAACTTCAGGAGGTTAAGGAAGGCAAGAAGAAGTCATTTTCCTTTCCACCATTTTACTCCTTTGTCTTGTTGTATTTTTACTAATTCTCTCTCTTCGACTGAATTGCATGCTCCTATACCTACAAGCATAATCAATCCTTTCTTAATGCCCCCCTTTACAATATCCTCACTCTTGTGGTGTATACATGTGTGGGATCCATCGGGGGTGGGGGGGGATAGGTCCATCTTAGCTGCTAGAAGTTGCTTTAGAGAAGGTTTCTGCATATCTTTCTCAGCAATTTCACTGGTGTTATAAAACATGTTACAAAATATATTGTCTCTCTATATTTCCTGACAAATATTAGCTAAACCCCTGTCTAATAGCTGGCCCTTTCTTTCTTTCCAG
Organism: Arizona elegans; assembly: GCA_022577455.1. Classification (NCBI taxonomy): domain Eukaryota; kingdom Metazoa; phylum Chordata; class Lepidosauria; order Squamata; family Colubridae; genus Arizona; species Arizona elegans. The sequence continues at coordinate 49,046,468 of JAKOOJ010000005.1, read as the reverse complement.
TGTTCTGTATTAGTTAAATATGTTCAATTTTTCATGTTTCTTTTTATGATATTCTCTTCCATTTCTTCTCATTATAAATCTTTTAATAAATAAAGTTTATTGTCATTGTATGTGTATACACAGATACACAGTATACACATTTCCTTCTTTCCAAAAGGTTAAATAATATACAGTATTGAAATATTACCAGTTGACCTGGTGCACTAGAGCTGTATTTTGCTTTTCAGAGCTTGGCTAACAATTTAGAGCTACTTTTGGGTGATCCTCTAGTCAGGCATGCCTTCTATCATCTTAGGTTTTTATGGCTCCTGAATGCATTGTAGAAGGCAGATAAAGCCGCTATTGCTCATGGGGTGGTATAGGTGGTCCTCAATTTGCGGCTGGTCGCTTAACAAACTTTTGAAGTTATAATAGGCCTCCCTGGAAATACTTACATTGGAAGTTCCAGTTCCAAAGTTCCAATGGCTACCTGCCCATGGTCATGTGATCACATTTTGGGCACTCAGCAACCGGCCTACATTTCCAGCCATTTACACTGTCTCACAATCAAAAGACTGCATTTTATGATGGTTTTGCCAAAAAAGAGCATTTACTTCTGATTTCACTGGACAGCAAAGAATATGCTTCCTGAACACGTTTGGATGTATCTTACAGATTTTTGGCTGCTAATCACAAAAATAACTGTAATATAACCTATCACATACCATTTTATAGAAATCTTCTGTTTTTACACAATGGTAATATACATCCTTCAGTATGTGTTGGCTATGCTTTACACCTGAAAGAAACATACTCAAACATGGAATTATTGTTGAAGCACATCCAGTACACCAAGAACAACTGGTATATCTGAGGAGATCTAAAAATAGTGGCTCTGCTCCTTGGAATGCAGCTCTATATATCAAGTACTGTTGTTACATATGTGAATAGTTACATTATTTTATAAAGAAATGGCCATTCCAAAAGGATTTGGTTCAAGGACAGAAAAATGTGGCACATGAACCATTTGTTGACCCAACAAAGAAATGTTTGCCTCTTTTTCACATAAAACATGTACCAATGAAAAATTTTGTGAAAGTGATGAACAAAGAAGGTGAAGGTTTTTGTTAGTTGAAACAGATGTTTCCAATAATAATTGATGCCAAGTTTAAGGAAGGCATTTTTGTTGGTTCACAGATCAGATACATCATCAATGGCAAGCAGTTTGAAGATCTGTTGATGGAGCTAGAGAAAATCTCCTGGAAAGCATTTGAGAACTGAGAATTTTTTGGGCAACTGCAGAGCACCAAACTATATTCAGCTGGTTGACAAATTTCTTATGGAATACAAGACCATGAAGGGCACTGAAGATTTATTTTCTGCATTGACATTTGGACTTCTTCCCCCAAAATGTAGATGCAAGTTTCACCAGGACATTGCCATAATAGAAAAATGGTATCAGGGCAACTGGAATCCATCAATGCTGGCTGGTTATTGTTGGACACTGCAGCAAGTTGCACCAGACACTGAGTACAAATGGAAATCAGTAGCAAAACACTTTTAGCCCTGTTGAACTCATGCAGTGTGTCGGAAAAATTATGTGATTAAATACATTACAGCCATTAAAAGTCAATTTCATATTTCTCAAGAGTCTTACATGATACAGTCATTCTGAAATCATATTTATTTTCAGTTTGGAGGGGTCTATCATAATCACCAAACAATTTTTAGGAATCTAAACCTTTGAAAAAATTAGTTATTTTTGGCAAAACTGGCTCATAGCAAACCACTGTGATTTAAGGATCACAGTAATCATGTCCATAGTGTTCACTTAATGACTGCTGTAAAGAAGATCATAAAATCAGGTTAGTCACATGGGTGAACCATTTTACAACTATTGCAACTTACAACCATGATGGGACAGTCCTTTATGGTCATAAGTTGAGCGCTATCTGTAACATCTAGTTTAGTTTATTCAGTGTATTTTGATGAGCATTCGGTTGATCCCACAAATACCAGAAATTTCACTAGAAAGAACACATCTTTTCTATCATTTATTTCTCATTTTGGGATCCAATTCAGATTAGTGACTTTTACTTCTCAAGCTTTATCCTGAGGATCAGCTCCATGTCTTCTGGCTATTTGAAGTGTAATGGTGGTAATGAAAAATAAAGAACTCTAATCATGCAAACCTTATTGTAGAAGGTTCTCTCCAAGGTCATCTGCCTGCCTTGTCACTGTTCCCTTTCCAACACAAAGTGAAAAATGGTTTTTCAGAAAACTTTGAGGATAACGCAAGAGCACAGGTTGATCTATTGTACAATTATGCAGTTGATATCCCATAGTTCTTTTTTCTCTTGGATGCTGAAATTTGTATTGAAGCATTGATGCTTTTTTAATGTTTCACCTTCATGGTGTATGTTTATGATTGGATTTTTTTCCCCCAATATGATTTGTTATTAGAAATCAGAATTAAGATGGCAGGTGTTAGGTGGAAAATCCATTTGGTTAAAATAACAGAACAAATATTAAATGTTTAAATCAGTTGTAAAGTAGTTACTTATTCTACCTAAGATATTTGACCAATATCACATTCTAAATATACAATACAATCTATTGCTATGATATTTAAGATTTAGTCAATGTGTGTCCATTTTCTCTAGGTCCCAAATTCAATGCTCAGCATTAGCTACAATGGAAAAGTTCTATTTATAGACTGGCTAGAGGCATGCCTAATTCCCATTGTGGATCAATCACCATCTGTCAATAAACCTGGATTCCTCCCTCTGACATATTTTGTACTATCTAATTGCTATCCCATTATCTTCAATTACTTTGAAGAGTCTAAACGTTTCCTCATTATCATTTTCTGAGAGGGGAACCTATAGAGGTATCCCTCCTGCAGATTTACTTTGCCTTCTGTAAAGTAGAAGACCTACGTATCAACAACATTTTCTTCTAGTTGACTTCTATGGGTTTTGCCACTACAAAGAGGGATGCAGTGACTTTCCAGATATTGTTGACTTATGACTGCCAAAATGAGTCCAACTACTGTACTGATTGCAGCAAGATAAGGCAGTTTCCAGAGGACCAGTAGTTTCCTATTCCTAGTCTAATTAGTGCCAGTGTTAAAGGGAAAGGGGCATATTTTGTAAATTATTGTCCATGTTTTCCATAATCAAAGTATAGAATTAAAGTATATCGGAAAATCAATTCCCTCCTTCCCTGCTGATTCTCATTTTTTAATTATTGAGATTCAATAATAGCCAACCTAGAAAATACATGCTTGGTGCCATTTCAGGTTAAACATAATGGCTTGAACAGGTCTTCCTCAGATAATATGATCCAGCTGACTGAAATTCTGGGAACTGTAATGCCATCTTATGTAAAAGACATCAGACTTACATAGGATGACTCTTAAAGATGACTTTTGAGAAATCACATATTTCCTTTTCTGACCTGACTTTTCTTATTTGTCTCTCCTAGCATCTGACCTTTCCACTTCTTGCTGTTACACTCTTGTCATCATTTGGGTCCTCCATGCTGTATGGCTTCAATCTGGCTGTGGTAAACTCTCCAGCAGTGGTAAGACAGAATAGAAGGTGGAAAGTAGAATTATTCTTCTCCTAAACAAGCAGAACAATACAGTGGTGCAACAGATTGGCCTTTTGTTCTTGAACTATAATTTGCAACATTTCTCACCATTGACTTTGTTGACGAAGCTACAATTCAGAAACTATCAAGATTTCCCATCATTGATCTGGCAGAAAGCCCTTTCCATTTCCTGACCTTAACAGAAGAGCTAGCTCTCTTCTTTTTTCCAGTGCTTCAGTGTTTTGATTGATATTATCCCCTCCAGGCATCACTGGCCTTCAGTTGACCCAGGCATTGTGAAAATTGACCATGGTAAATGTGGAGCTAGGATTGTGGCAATCTTCTCCTTATTTGTCTCCCTTTCCCTCCTTTTGCAGCATATCAAAGCCTTCTACAATGCAACATGGTACCAACGCTATGGGGAGGGTCTGGCGCAAGGACCTCTCACCCTCATGTACTCCCTGACTGTCTCCATTTTTGCTCTGGGAGGCTTGGTGGGGTCATTTCCTGTGGGAATTCTGGTCACCCAATATGGGAGGTAAGAGCTGTGCCAACAAGAATTACCCTGTAGTAAGATGGGGGATCAATGAAGTTAATAATAAATAAAAAACAAGGTAGTGATTCTCAATTATACATAGAGAGCATGCAAGCTAGCAACAATATCCTGATGTATCCTGAAATCACTGCCACACCTGGGACATTTTTTTCTAATCTGATGGTCCCACTCAAGTGTGTTAAATTACAATTTTCATTCTGCATGGAGAATATCCCCATTATTCTGCCTGTGAGTGATGTTTGCTGTAGAACAACAGATAAGAAAATTACCAGGATAAGAAAACTTGCTTATAGTATATTAAATTATTTAAATATATTTTCTCTTTATTAACTTTCAAGATAAATGAGCACTTTTTATTGTCCTTGGGTTGTCTTAGAACTTCATTTTGTTAAAGGAGGAATTTAAATAATGAAAATAATTAAATAGATAATTGAGTTAATCAGCTTGACATACCGAGAAAAGCCTGACCCATTCCTTTTTGCCTGCCTTTCAGACGTGCCCTGCATTTAATTTAAAGTTTCTCTGAATCATTTATGCTGTCATAAGAACAATATCTGTATTTATGCTCTAGCAAGCTCTTCTTTTTTTACTCTAAGTTTTTGGTATCAGAGTCATCAAACTAGCTACAGGCGCATATAGTGAATTGTTTGGCTGGTCAGTTTATTTCTCATTCCGTATGATAAATAGTCCTCATGGGAATTAAGAAAGGGGAATGCCAATCTCTTTTAGGATAAAGAAGAAAAAGGGATTATGGTAAAACAATTTTTGGGAGGCAGAAGGAGAAGAGAAAAATATGAGAACAATTAAAATGTTTGTCTTTTCATTATTAGGAATGGCACTTTGATCCGTAGCAACTTCCTTGTTCTGTTGGCTGGCATGTTAATGGGATTCAGCCGCTACTTGGGATCCCCTGAAATGGTCATTTTGGGGCGCTTCATCATAGGGATTCATTCTGGTAGGATTTTGCTGCATTAATAAAGGAGAATATTTGTAGCTCGGGGTTAAAATGAGGGGACCTTGGTGGTGTTAGTCCTGATGATGTTACCTAGTTTGGGTAATGAGACATCTGCAAGAAAACAACCAAGCTCAGAGGCCACCAAGGACCTCTCTTGCTGCATCAATATGCTTTCTCCCTTGTGTTTCCATAAAGCAAGTCAAGCACACAGATTGGTTTTTGCAATGTTTTTATAGAAGCATTGATCTTTTAATCCCATTGTGGTATTGGAATGCTTTTATTGAAACTGCAAACTGTTGCAGAATTTAGGGAGACATATGCAGCCTATCTCTGGTCTTCCCCCTCTTTGCGTTGCACCAGATTTCTCTGTGGTTACAATGTATAGGATTGTCATTATGCAAATGTAAAGTTAATTAAGAAAATAAACAAAATTATCGTTCTGAGCGAAAGCAGTCCTAAATGGTATAAAGACCACTGCTGTAGGCATAATAATAAATGATTGTCAAATCAATGGGCATATATGCAACAAATGTGCAGGTCTCAGAGTTAGACGGAAAATAATTCCTTTTCCCTCTCTTACCCCATGTACTGGTTTTGGGGCTCTGTACCTTCTGGCAACCAGAAAATAGGCCTCCGCTACAAAATAGCATTTACGCTAGCCTTTTCCATCTTAGTGTCTTCCAGGTATATTGGCCTACAGGTTCCAAAATTCCCAGGTAATATGAGATACTGACTAGAAATTATGGGCACTGCAGCCCAGTTTGAAGGACAGCAGATTGAAGAAGGTTGAGCTAGCTATTTCGTTTGCAAATAAAGTTCCCTGCTGAGCTTGTCTTGAAATGAAAAGAAAAATGTCACCTTCTTAATTCAGGAATTGAATCCTTGACATAAAAAACCTACCATGTTCCTAAGTAATTGACTGCAGATTCATTTCATAAGCAGTCTGAATTAGGCTGTTTTCCCAAGAAATGTCATGCCATAATGAACTAATTATAATGGTGTCAGATTTTTATCTTTTTACTGGAAAGGTGACTTTTTAATTATTTATTTTGTTTATTCAGTTGTCAGCTTGAATGTCACCTCAATCACAAGAAACTCTATGTGGCTTTTACAGAATGGGATTAAATTATCAAATACTGTATGATATCAGCTATAAAAATGTTGAAAATGCATCATCTTCCTTCTTTTTTTTTATCCCTCTGTTAGGCATCTGTCTCAGTGTGGTGCCCATGTACCTGGGAGAAATTGCCCCAAAGAACCTCCGGGGATTCCTGGGCCTGGTTCCAAGCATCTTCATTTGTCTGGGGGTCTTTTCTGCCCAAGTCCTGGGCCTTCCAGAACTTCTGGGGGAGGTAAATGCTATACTTTCACTTTCTGGATGAAATGAGTTAGGGTAGAGCACCCAATGAAATGAAGTCCCTCCGTTATTTGGAAAGTAAGCTGAAGAAATGGCAAGAGCACCATTTTCTACCCCACAGTTGTTCTCCTGCTGGTTTAGATAAGGTAAATGGACTTGGCTTCCTTGAAGTCCAATTTGTTTCTCCATGCTGCCTGCTTCTCCAAGCATACAGAACTTCTGCAAGTAGTTCACAAAACATTTTGCTTCCCAATGTTTCTGCTCATAAAGCTGTTTATTTCTTATGTGATGCATATGTGCCTGTGAGTTAAATACAGTTTTTCACTTTGGCCTTGCTTGACGCCATTATTTTTCACACACCAGAAATAATACATGCTGTTCTGTCCACTCTAATTTCTACCTATGCACCCACTTTTCCAATAATCCAGTCATACTATCCAGTTCATGAAGGAGGATGAAGGGCAGCAGCTATAGAAAGAAAGCTGATCATGGGCAAAGATCTTGATCACCTATCTACAGCACATGTTATCTTTGCTTGGGGCAAATGCTAATAACTAAACAAGCGAATATGTGAATTACTCTTCACTTCTGTTGGTAACTTTTTTTCTAGGATGCCTATTGGCCTCTTTTCCTCTCTGTAGTGGTGGTTCCTGCTTTTCTGCAGCTCTTGCTACTGAATTGGTTTCCTGAAAGTCCTCGTTACTTGCTTATTGAGAAAAATAATGTCCATGGAGCTGCTGAAGGTAAGCTGAACTGCTATTTTTTCCCCAACCAATGTCAAGTAGGGACAGAGATTATACGGGGCCTCATTTGTTTTTACCATGACCATAGATCCAGGTGAGAACTTGACGAGCATCTAGGGACATCTTCCAGAGATGCCCGGGAACAATATTATTTTTGCTGCCTTCTTTGTCATTAATTCTCTTTCCTTGGTTAATATTGCCCACCGATATAGCCTATATTCCAAGAACACATAAGAGGAAGTTCAAAATACTGAAAGGGGTTTGGGCTTTATATTTTAATTTGTTGTTTATACTGACTGAGTACCAAGTATTAACCTATCTGATCATTTGAACATTATGCAATATTTTGTATCTCCTCTCCATTACTCTTACATTCAAAACAAAATAAAACTATCAAGATTGTGTTTTTTGAAGAGCTCCTGGTTTTTATAGTCTTAAATGCTAAGCCCATCTTCCTCAACAGTCTAGAGACTGGGGATAATAGAAGTCATAGTCCAACATTTCCGGGGAGTGTCAAGTTGCAGGAAAATGAAATTCTTCCAACTTTCTTTTTGATAATTACAATATCACCTCCCTTTTCAATATTGCTACATGTTCCTTCAGCCTCTTTTTAAATATACATTATTTTTAATCTTAAAACCCATAAATCATCATATTTTTTCTTTCAGCAAAAAGTCATATAGGTTTCCAGTTTGTCAGAAAAGTTTTTGTTGTTTTTCTCTGACTAATATTTATATTATTTCCATGAGCCATTTTGAGTTGTGATTACTGAAGTGACATAGAAGCCTTTTAAATAGATTTTTTTAAAAAATCTTCTTTGGCTCTCAGGTAATTAAGGTTCCCTTTGCATCTCTTTAATACATCACCCAGCACTTGAAAATGCAGCAGAATTAATTTAATGCCTAACAATATTTCAAATGGCAATGTATTTTTATCTACTGTATTTCCTCTATTAAAGCCAAGTGCAGCTTCTTAAACGTCTGGTCATTCTAATGCATTTTGGCATTTGAGGCTTGAGTTGGCCTCACTGATAACAATCATTTACTGAAATAATTTTTTTATGTGTTATAAGGATAAAATTAATATCTATTATATTTATATTGAATTGCTATAAATGTCACACACAGAGACACAATTAGTAATGATGTAAATTAAACCATATGGAGTTGCTTTCCTGGCCCTAAGCTTTTCACTCAAAGTGCAACCTCTGACCAGGAAATGTTGATGGTTATAGGTTTTTTTTTACCTTTCATTCAGTCATGTCCAATTCTCAGACCCAAGAAGTCCCTACAGTTTTCTTGGCAATGATTTTCAGGAGTAGTTTGCCATTGCTTCTTTCCTAGGATTGAGAGAAGGTGACTGGCCCAACATTATCCAGGTTCACCTATTCAATTCTTCTAGTTCAATAACACTGTTTCTTTTTTTTGTTTTTTTGCCAGAGCAGGCCAAAAATGATGGGCTCAACAATAAAATAAATTCTGTCAGGCCCCCACCTCCCAACTGATGCCTTCCTGATTTCTTGAATTCCTATGATTTCGGCTCCTACGTTGGCTGGGAGTTATAAGAATTAAAATCCATATCTGGAGGTCACCAATTTGAGGAGCTGTAAGAATTTCACAGCTTATGAGCAATATATTTTTATTACATATATTAAATTTAATCTGCATATTTCTATATTAATGTGCATATTATTCTATATTACATTCAAAGCAGAGATATAACATGAAAGGTTGCAACCTTTGCCTCTTGCCCTTGACAATTATTTTGATGTTGTCACTTGGGTCCAGAAAACCTTGGAAGTTGCATTCTGTCCACTGGTTATCCCTTGACCCATCCTGCAGTGCTCTGGAATGTAGACTAACTTGTCATTCTCATCCTACAGCATTAAGCTTGTTCCTTGGTAAACATAATGTGCAGGATACCATTGAAGAGATAGAGGAAGAAAAGCGTTCACTTGCCTCAGTGAAAGCTGTGTCTGTATGGCAACTGCTCTCAGATCATTCTGTGCGATGGCAAGTATTGTCTGTAGTAGTGATCAACATGGGCATGCAGCTCTCTGGAATTGATGCGGTAAGAACGAATGTGTTAGGTCATAATCTTTGGGATTAGAGTGCAGTCACAATACTGTGGTGCTGCTAATCCTCTTTTGCCTTCTCTAACTTCAGAATCAAGTGGATTGTAACCTGTCCCTCCTCTCTCCCACTTCAAACTTTTTTTTCGGGTCCCTGTCTATTTTTACCAACTTTTTTTGTGATGAAAGAAAAGCATAGACCACTGACCACCAAGAGATCAGAGAGATAGCTGAGAAGACTTTCTTCAGCTCAAAGTCATTAATCCATTTTACATTGCATGTTTCAAATAATTAGGAGTAATGATTCTCACAATAACTTTATGTGCTAGGGCAATTTTCCTATTTTCAAAACTTATATATAAAGCAAAAATTGAGTGATGTTCCTATACAAACATTTAGTAGGTATAGATAGGTCTCTTCTTCTGAAAGTCAAATCCTGGTGATTTGATACCCATGTAGCTTTTTAAGCAACCTTGTGGGAATGGGTTGGGATATTTTGAGAATATTTCCAACCTCCCAATCCTAATTAGCTTCCAAGCCTAGGCATTTAAGGTTAGCCAGAGTCCCAAACTAGTTTAATTAAGGCTTACTGATTTCTATTCAAAGATTGAAAATGCTGTTTATGGTGTATAAGAACATAAGAGGCCAACAGAATCAGACTAAGAGATCATGTAGCCCAGCTCTATTTCCCACTATAATAAGATTACCAAGTCCCAGCTGCATATATAACACTTTCCAGCCATCTAGTGGTCATCTGGAATTTTGTAACTCAGGTATGTTCAGTAGTTTTGTGTTACATTCAGTGAGGAGATACTTTTCTTGTGAAGCTTTCCCATTTAGTTTCACTAAATTTCCCTGAATTCTAACAATTGTATTTGTGAAAGGAGATATGTTGCCTTTTCTCTGTTCATATTTTCACAGTGTGCTTACATCTTATTATGGACTCCAGTGATAGGATTCAATTTTTTTTACTACCGGTTCTGTGGGCGTGGCTTGGTGGGTGTGGCTTGGTGGGCGTGGCAGGGGAAGGATACTGTAAAATCTCCATCCCCACCCCACTCCAGGGGAAGGTTACTGCAAAAATCCCATTCCCTCCCGATTAGCTGGGACTCGGGAGGCAGAGAATAGATGGGGGTGGGGCAGTCAGAGGTGGTATTTACCAGTTCTCCGAACTACTCAAATTTTCCACTACCAGTTCTCCAGAATTGGTCAGAACCTGCTGAATACTACCTCTGATGCACTCCCTAGCACATCTTGGCTCTTAGTTAACAGGTACCAATATTGTAGCAGTTCTTCATAAGTAAAATATTCCAGTCTTTTAATTATTACACCATTTCAGCTCCTTTGCCAGTTATTATCAGCATCATATTAGGGAATGTAATCAGGTATTAGTATTATATCAGGAAGAAAACCATTGCTCAGTAACACAACAAATGCTTTGCATACAAAAGTCTCATGTTCACTTCCCAGACTGTACAAATTTGTATGATTCCTGCCTGAAACCCTGAAATGCTGGCAGGAAGGCTGTATTAACAAAACTGAATAGATGTATGTATTATTAAAACTGGCTGGACTTATATAATAGTTTCCTATTTGTGATAAGCTGTTCTCAGAATGAATTTCCCAACAGTTATGAAATCTAAATACAAATCAGACCAACACGTACTTATGTCTTTGCTTCTTCATTAACAGATCTGGTTTTATACAAATGCTATATTTGAGAATGCTGGCATTCCTGATCCTGATATCCCTTACACTACCGTGGGCACTGGTGCTATTGAGGTTATTGCTGGCTTAATAGGCGTAAGTGTGGGGAGTAGAATGTCTCTCCCTAAAAATAATGCTGTTTAGGTGATTTTTGGATTAATCCCAGCCTTTATACCTGATGTCTTCCATATTTGTTTGAATTACAATTCCCAGACCTCTCAGCCATCTTAGGAAAGCTGGACAACTAGGGAAATAAACCTGGGTGAACAAAATAATATTAAGCTATGGGATTCTAGAAATACGTGAGCTGGAATATTTGAGAAACTTGGATGAGAACTCTAGTAATCCCAATATAAAAGCATGCTGTTGTGGGAATTTGGTTTGTTTATTTTGCTAGAGCAGAGGTATAAATTACTGAAAATCCAAGCCCCAATATTATTATAATAGGGGAGTCTAATTTAACAGCTGCTAGTCCTTTGATTCCAGATTTCAATTGATCTGAGACAGCTTTTCAGCTGGGCCAGGAGGGCTGCCTATGTTTGACCCATGCTTCTCTCCCTCTTACACAGACCCGTAGCTCTTCCATCCACTGACTATCTTTGCTGCCCATCAGCAATGCCTGCTTCTGGCAGGCTCATCACTCCATCAGCCTGATTGCTCCTGAGTGCCAACAAAAATGGCCCCCAATGGAGGCACTGAGGTTGGTTATAAAATTACAGGCATTTTTTCTGCTGTCAGCAGCCTCTCTGCTTTGGCTTCCTTCTGGCAGCTTCTTTTCTCCCAACTTGGCAATATAGACTCAGCATCCCAGGATATCTCCTTTACGCTAGCATCCCTTCCCAATCATAGGATAATGCCATAGGCCATTTCTAATTGTCTAGACTTTCTTTCCTTCCAGGGATATATCTACAAATCCCTACCTCTCAGTCCCTTTCCATCAATTCTAATCAAATAGGACTCTTTCCTTTCCCCCCACCTTCCCCCAGCTGCTTTTTAGCTTCATAGATTATACTTGGAAGAACTGTTTAGGCCATCAAGTCTAACACCTCCACACCACACCACCAACTCCAATTTCACTGCAGGAATCCAAATTAAAGCAACCTAGGTAGAAGATTGTCAAGCCCCTGCTTGAGGCAATAAAAGGAGATCAGGATTATGCCTTTTAAAAAATGTGTTTGTTGGGAAAGATGCTACCAGACTCTTTCTGTTTTTTTTGCCACAGCTTTGGACAACTCCCACCACAGCTTTGGACAACTCACTTCATTGTTCTTACTGTTGGAACATTTCCTAATATTCATTTGGAATCTTCCACCCCATAACTTAAATCTGTCATTCCAAATCTTGCACTCTAGAATGGTTGAGAGCAACTCTTGACTTCCCATATGACATCTTTTAGGTGTTTAAAGAATGTTTTCATATGTCTTTGTAGCTGTCAGACTCCCCAAAGGCAGGCACAAACTAGGCACAAGGTTTGTACAACTACAGTTAGGAATTAAATTTTTATTATAATACTAGAACACATATAATAGAGACCCAAATATGCTTTTTCAAACGGCAACTGGACTTTGTTTTTTCTTGAAGATGTTTTGCTTCTCATCCAAGAAGTCAGAAGCACTTGGTGCCTAATCCTATAGTCATCTTCACTGCCTTTCGCTGAACCTGTTCCAGTATGCCTCTATATTAACCATCTGTACTGTATAGTATAGTGCCTAGAAACAGACCCAGTAGTCAAGATATATATCAAGATTGTTTTCACAAATATTGCTGCCAAGCCAAGTATATGTCATTCTATTCTGATTCATGTCAGGAACTTTATAATTGACTCTGATCAATTTTATCTTGTTTTCAAGTCATATTTCTAATTTATTAACCTGTTTTTATTTTTACTCCTACATTCTTCTGTGTCTCTTTATCTGCAGATTTTGTAAATATTCCCTGCATCACTTCAATTAAATTTTTAATACAGGTAGTCCTCGAGCTACAACACCAATTGAGTCAAAATTTCCATCGCTAAGTAAGACAGTTGTTAAGTGAGTTTTGCCTATTTTATGATCTTTCTTGCTACAATTTTGAAACGAATCACTACAGTTATTAAGTTAGTAACATGGTTTTTAAGTCAATCTGACTTCCCCATTGATTTTGGGTGTCAGAAAGCCACAAAAGGTGATCACATGAACCCAGGACATTGCAACCGTCATAAATATGAACCAGTTACCAAGCATCCTTTGATCATGCGACCATAGGGATGCTGCAATGGTCATTAGTGTGAAAAATGGTCACAAATTATAACTTAGAATGGTCACTAAATGAATGGCGGTATGTCAAGGACTATTTATAGAAAAAAAACATTTTTAAGTGTAGAATATCCATGACTGATTCTTCTAGGCACACTCACTCAATATATTCCTCAAATTTAACGAGGACTAGTGATGAGCATTGTTCAGTCATATTTTCAAACAATTGAATTATGTATCTGCTTATGTGTCATGCCATCCACCCCATATTTTATTAACTAGTTAATCAGCATATAGGGAATATTTTGTTATATGCTTTGTTGAAATAAAGCTATATTATAATAATATAGATTCCCACATTCTATTATGAAAACTATCTGATCAAAATAATGAGATACAATTAGTCATCCATTCTGGTAATTAATACATTGTTTTCAAGGTGCTTACAGATTAATCAATTTATGATCTATGGACTTCCCAGATATTGAACTCAGACTGCCTGATCCATAGTTTGTTGGATCTTTTAAAGATAAGGATTTGCTCTCCCACTGTTACATAACATTTCACCAGTCCTCCTGAATAATACATAAATACTTGGCCAGAACATCATCTAGTTCCTTCAGTATCCTAGATGTAATTTATGTGGTACTGAAAAATTAAATTAACACATAATGTTTACCATTTATTTATGCCATTTATTTCCCATATACAGTAAATCCAAGTGGACTCTACATAATGGCAAATAAGATTCTAGATTATAAAGACCTTCATCATCAAAACAGCCTTGGTTATATACAGTAAATTAATCAACACATTTTAAAAGCAAAACAAATAATAACATTAAACACCACATATAAGAAAACATCTCCCAAACTAAAATATCTGTAGGATCACAAAGTAGCCTAAAACGTAGCCTCCCTGACAACCAAGTCTTTAAGGCATCCCAAAAATCATCAAGGTCGGAGCCATGTGGATTAGAGGGGAATGCTTTCTGGCCAAGGGGTTGAAATGCTCCCGGTTCAGACGGCGGGTGGTTCGGAGAACCGGTAGCAAAAATCCCTGCACCCCCCCCCCCCCACCATGCCGCATGATCATCAGAGGCTTTTTTTTTAACTTTTAAAAGCATTTTATCTACAACCTCTTCCGACAAAAAAATGCTTTTAAAAGTAAAAAAAAAAAGCCTCTGATGATCGCGCGGCTCAGCTGGGATCGTCAGAGGCTTTTCAAAGCATTTTTTTCTGCAACCTCTTGGCCAAAGAGGTGGTTAAAAAAATGCTTTGAAAAGTCTCTGACGATCCCAGCTGAGTTGCCTGATTGTCAGAGAGGCTTTTCAAAGCATTTTTTAAAAAGCCTCTCTGACGATCCCAGCTGAGTTGCCAGATTGACAGAGAAGCATTTTTTTAAAAGCCTCTCTGATGATCCCAGCTGAGTTGCCTGATCGGCAGAGGCTTTTCAAAGCATTAGAAAAAATGCTTTGAAAAGTAAAAAAAAAAAAAAGAAGTTGGCCATGCCCACCCAGTCACATTACCCCCACCACTAAGCCACGCACACAGAACTGGTAGTAACAAATTTTACATTTCACCCCTGGGGTGGCCAGAAAGATGGTCAGTCTATGAGGTCCCATCACATCTGTTTTATTGTCGGGACATGGAACATCATCAGTTTACCAGCTCTATAAGATGAGCAAAATCAATTGGACACAGGTGGTCCTACAGCTATCCACGATGTGATACATGAAGAATTTTATGATGACAACTAGGACTTTGAATTCCACCGAGAAGTCAATTGGTAGCCATGGCAACTTGCAAAGTAATGGTTTCCCATGGACAAATTGAGATGCATCCATAACTACTCAAGCTGCTGCATTCTGGACCATCTGTAGCACCCGAGTAGACTCCAAGGGTAGCTCCATGTGGAACATATTGCATTATCCAAGCAAGAGATGACTAGCATGAGTGACTATGAGAAGGTTAGAGAAATTTTCCAAATAATGGCTTCTTAAAGAGCGGCTACACTATTGCTTTCTTCAAGGGAGGTAAGAGCTTACTTACTCAAGGAAATTCACCATTGCTTGGAATTGTGTGTTTGATCAGTTCAGTCCTTTCTCTTATCCTGTGTTGAACAATTTCCTGATGGAAAACATATCTTCTTCTTGGAAAAGACTGAACCAAAATAGGAATTGAATAATTTTGCCTTTTCTTTGTTACCTGTTAGGATTTTGCCATTTTCTTTAAGTTAACTCATTCTTTCCTTTTCCATTTATTTAGAATGTGTCTAAAGAAACCTTTTTGGTTAGTCTTAGAATCCTCTCCTAACCTTATTTCAATCTGAGAATTTGCTTAGTTAACAATAGCCCTCAGTTCTGGATTAGGTACCTGTTCCTTTGTGATCTGTCCCTTTTTCTATTTCCTGACTATTTTCACTAGTCACATTTGCTGCTTCTGCTGTCCATTATTTCTCTTAATGGACTTCTATTCTCCAGAGATCCTTTTTTACATTAGTTCTCCTGTCATGGGATCCTAGTTATAATTGCTTTGAGTTTATTAAAATATACTTTTTTTGGAATCCAAGATACACACAGGACTATGCTCAGTTTCCCTTAAAAAAAGAACTCTAGCACTAAATAGTCTAATGTTGCTTTCACTTCTACTTCCTCAATTAAATCTTCCCTTGCCACCTGATTCTAGTGCATTATACTTAAGGGAGTAAGCATATTGGATCCTAGAATATTTCATTCAGGAGATTCAGTGGTCCCATTGTTCTTTTAAAGGATCTTGATATCTACCTACCTAATGAGAAGGAAGGACTCACTGGAGAAGAGCCTAATGCTGGAAAAGATTGAGGGCAAGAGAAGAAAGGGACGACAGAGAACGAGGTGGCTGGATGGAGTCACTGAAGCAGTAGGCGTGAACTTAAATAGACTCCAGAGGATGGTAGAGGACAGGAAGGCCTGGAGGAACGTTGTCCATGGAGTCGTGATGGGTTGGACACGACTTTGCAACTAACAACAATAGGGGGGGGGAATAGAATTTTAGAGGCTGACATTCTAGCTCTTTTCCATGGCACAAAATAGTATTTTTTTTCCATTTACTCTTTAGCAATAATTCTGTGTAGCATTGTTGTGTCTTCCCAGTATGCTTGCCTGGTGTGTACTGTATCAATGTAAATTTGGTTGATGCAGTCAGTATTCATGTCCTTTCAGTACGAAATGTAAAAATGCCAAAAAAAAAAGTTCTACAATTTAATTTCCAAGAAAATGTTCTTTTATTTTTTATGCAATATTCTTTAATAGTTAAATTTTTGCATGCAATTTTATTTTGGATATATATTTCCCAAATCTATGCATTTCTATATACATTTTTAAATTTGACAGCTCTGTTGCAAAATTCAGAGAAGAGTAGAATGTGAAAAAAAAATGTGGCGGAGTTCAAAATGTGCAAATTACGACAATTAATTTAAAAATCCAAACGATCAGACTTTTGTAGCATATACATGCATGTAGAAACATAAAACCTAAGAGCCAACATCCTTCTTGTGCCCACTTTTCTCCTGCAGTGTTTCACCATTGAGAAGGTGGGACGTCGTCCTCTCCTCATAGTTGGCTTCTGTTTTATGGGCATCTGTTCTGCTGGCATCACCCTGTCCCTGGTGCTTCAGGTAAAAACATCTTTGTGCATAGAGTTACACCGAGTAATCTAATTTGAATCTGATTTTCACTTCAGGCTATGGTTTTAGAGGTGACATAGTGACTTTGTGTGTGCGAAGGCTCCCAGAGCTGCTTTTTTCTATCTTAAAACTAAAACAGAAACACAAAGTAGCTCTGGTGGATGAATGCAAAATACCCTGAAGATCTAAGTGGGCACAACTGAGAAAATTCAAAAGAATCCTACCATTTCTGAAATATTAATCAGAATATGAAAAGCTGAGTTGCAAAACAGGAGGAAGAAGAGGAGGACAGAATAGTTAGATCCAGAACACTGGACACCAGAACACCAGGACACCAGAACACTGACTATCACTCGAAACAAACAAAAACAATAATTTGGGAGTCTACAGATAGGACTTATAGAATGCAGAACTGGAATAGTAGGAGATTTAGGGTTTTATGATTAAGAAAAAACTATTTGCACTGAACATTAACAAATCCCAACAATTGGATGTCATTTTTGCAGCCAAGTGTGTCCTGGATGCATTACATCAGTGTGGCTTTTGTGATTGGAATCATTGCAGGATTTTGCATGGGACCAGGTAAGTTTGTGGAGCAGGAAAAAGTATCCGAGGAATAAAAAGATACAAAAACTTTTATTCTATATTACCATGCATCAGAAGAATTGCAATTAGCATCAAACTTAAAAATAAGAAAGGAATTAATAAAATGCTCAATAAATTGGTATATTGAAGAGATGGAATGAATAGTGACAACTTTTCTTTTATGTGCATTGCCCTAAATAGGATTTTGTTAAATGCATTTAGAATTGGTTAACATTGGGTTAATATAACCTTGATTGTGTAGTTTTGGACTACCAGAAGATCAGGACAATGTAGAAATTTATATGACCAGCCTTTTCATTCATTCATTCATTCATTCATTCATTCATTCATTCATTCATTCATTATGTTATTTATTTATTATATTTCTAGACAATTTTTCATTCAGGAGAACAAGGCAAAAAATATCTTGTCATTCATTCATTCATTCATTCATTCATTTAATTTATATCACACCTTTGTTCAGGAGCTCAGGGCAATAACACCTTGCCTTTGAAGTATCAAGATGCAAGTTGCCTCTCTGAGTTTTGCTGCTCCTTTATTTTGTGCTGCAGAGGCAATTCCTCGGCATGCTGCTAACCAAGAGGCAAATGCAGAGCACTCTAAATATGATGGACGAGCTGGAAGCTGGTTTACCCAATTGATGTATTAGTGGAGCCTCTAACAAATCCATAACTCATTGTCGGCCAAGAATTTATTCGCTGTAATTACATCTTTAATTAGGATTTTAATGGCTCATTGTTCACAAACAATGATGAATCTGACTTTTAAAATAAAAATATCTCTCTTCCCACTCTGGGTGATCTGTAAGCAATGCTCATTCAGTGGTTTTTCTGAATACTTCATGGGTAGAATTTTTTATTAAGGCTTGGGGGGGGAAAATCCGCAACCATTTTAGTACTCTGTGCTTCTTAAAAAAGCAGTTGTTCTGTTTAAATTGCGGCTGAATAAAAGAGGGCAGTTCTTTTGCACCAGGGCAAAAGATGGCATTAGGATCCAGGGCAACACTTTTCTTAAAGGTACCAGCATTGTATTACATGTTTGAGTCTGGAACTAAACTGAATCGTAAAACAATTTGGGGCACTTCATGCCCTTTGAAAAGTGCTCTGTAATTTCAGCTATTGAAGGGATGGCTCAAATATGTGAAAGTGCTGGGTGGGAGGGACAACGGGGAAAATAACCATATCACTGTTGCCTTAGCAACTAGGCTGACAATCCTACTTGCTGTGGAGCAATGCTATTATATTACCCTCCCTCCAAAATTCTGTCTTCAGTCCCAGTTTTGTCAGCGGGTGGTTTTGAGTCTGATTCAAGCATATTTCCTCCCAAGAGCCAGGTAAAGTAGGACCCTGACTAATTTACTTGGTACTGAGTGTAGTCTTTCTCTGACAGCTGGCGTCCCATTTCTGATGACAGCTGAACTCTTCAAGCAGTCACATCGGCCATCAGCTTATATTGTGGGTGGGTCCCTCAACTGGCTCTCGAACTTCACTGTCGGCTTTGTGTTTCCCTTCTTGCAGGTAACATAGGTCTGGGAGCTATGATTGCCTCCCTCAACAAGGATAATGCTTCACAAACTATGTCCCCTTAGTATATTGGCCTGCATAAGTGCAGTTGGAAACTGTCAATAGGTCAACAGGTGGACCAGATCATTTAGGTGTGGAATCATGCCCCAAACCCCACTAGTAAATGGAACCTCCAGTTGGAAAATTGCAATATCAAGCATACTTCATCATAGACAATTCTGGCTGGAGCTGGTAGGGGACAGGATATATTATCTAGACCGAAACAGATTGTCTGGATTCTAACCAAGCTGAAAATACTAGTGGAGCACCAATCAAGTTAGTCCTGAAGCAAAGACTCCATCTTTTCAAATTTGGCATTGCAAATTTTCCTGAGTCTCTTGAGAATCACAAGAGCTCAGTCATCCTCAGTTACAGAGAAGAGAATTTGTAACAAAACTGAGCCAGTTATGGCACATTATTCCTAGGCATCCAATAAGCAGGGCTGGAAAAAGACTCCTGTCCTCTTGTGATTCCCAAAAAGTTGTAATTATCTCTATAATTGACATCAAGCGAGATGGACTAATTATTTGACTTGATTTAAGAGAATTTCCTAGCTTCTTAAACTGTATTGGTAAAGCAGTAAAGGATCTGTCAGAGGGAAATAACTTTAAATATTCAACCTACTAATGGTGTTTCTTCCTATATTGGACCAATTCACCCTCTCTTAACCTATGTTGTTATTGCCGTACTAATTGGGAATTGTGAGAGCTGAAATTTAAACATATCTGGGGAAGGCTGGATTAAGTGATGGGCAGTGGGAAATGCCAGTGCCAGTTTCTTTTAATCTCTTCTGACCCAATCTTGTTTCTATCTCAGATGTCAGCTGGTGCTTTCTGCTATCTGGTCTTCTGCGGTATCTGCTTTATAGTTGCACTGTATGTGTATTTCATCATCCCTGAGACTAAAAATAAGACATTTATGGAAATCAGCCAACTCTTCACCTCCTCTCGCCCTACCTTCTTCTCTAACTTGCCCGATTCTTTCAAGATGATCAAGTTAAATGGCTATGGAGCCCTGGAGAACAGCTCCTTGGAATTCTCTGGATCAGGATCGAATCTCCCATGAGGCTCTTCAATTCATCTTTATCTCCCTGAACAGGGGAAGGCATCTTGATGGGCTGTCTTCTGTCACTGGCCAAGGGCAGATGACCTGGCTCCTTGTTTTTCCTCCCCAGTCAATACAAAAAGATCTGGTGGGAAAAAATGGAACAATATCTCATTCCAACCTAGAGAAGTTGCCTCTTATCACCTCTCATTTTTAGCAGGTTCTACTTTCTACTTTCTTTTACTTTCATTTCTTTATAAAAGAATTCATAATATTCTCAGGGAACTGCTCAGTGAAAATGTTTCAGATGCAATGGATAGAATGCCTATTTTCTATAAACCTAACAGCAGAGATGGAGAACCCATAACAGGCAGACAGCTGGTCCAGCCAACTATGAATGCATAGTTACACTTTTCAGATTTCTTTTGTTCAAACATTGGAAAATAGAAGGCACCTCTTATTCCTATCTAAAACTCCACAAAGTACAAAAATGCCCTAAATTGCCATTTTGAGGGCAATTTGGGCCACTTCTTGTCATTTGGGGAAAATTAAAGAAACGAATGTCAGCAAGGAAGATACTAGACTCCTTTCTACCCTTGAACACACTTAATTTAAGTTCCCAACATGATGATTTGGGTTAACGTAAGCTAACAATGGACGCCCGGCATCTCAGAGATGTCCTGATCCCATTCCCATCCATATTTCCCCTCCAAAAATAGGGGGGAAACATGTATCCATTCCATTGCAACATCATTGGATGGCCTTCTGTGCCCAACAACATATTATCCACCCCATATTATCATGTAGGTGGATATGCCAATCTATTTCCAGTTTTTATTTACCAGTACCCCATATCGGCACTTGGAATGGAGATTCCAGTCAGAGATCAGCTACAGCAACGCATCCATGTAGTACCATTATAAATATCGATATCATGACTACTCTGGAAGAGTTGTAGCAGTGTGCTTTTTTTAAAGAGAACACATACTGCACGTAGTCAATGCACAAATAAGCAAAACAAGCTGTTAAAGAAAAAGTAGAAATAAAAATATTTAAAATAATGATTGTTCTCTAATTGCTGTAAGAGGCAATTTTGTTCTCCCCATGCAGTGACCATGGACTGGTGGACCTTCCTCCTTTCCTCCCGTCCTCTCTCTCTTCCATTAAAAGAAGAGGTGAGATATCAGATAGCAGTCACTTTTTAGTGCTTCACAATTGGTCAGACCTGACATTCAATGAGACAAGTGAGGACACTCAGAAGTTGATGATGGTTTCAAAGGAGACGTTAGCAGCTGTGTAGAAGGTGCCATAATTAAGTAAGTGTCCATTTTGCTGCATGGCATTTAAAATCTGCCAAGATCTTGTGAGGCATGACTTTCCTTACTATTGTATTTTGGCCAATGACTAGAGGCAATTGGCTTTAGCATAAAATGGCTCGGCATAAAATAAATCCATAGAATGGAGAAATATAGGTTACTCTGTTTTCAAAAGAAATATGATATGGAATTCACGATGATTTAAAAAATATCACGGGGTGGGAAAAGAATGCTAATATCTCACAAACCTAACATTATCCTTCTCTTTTAAATTTAAATAATTTGGGAAAACCCCATTTTCAGGAAAATATAAAATTTGCTTGTAATATTAGGATTTTGGTTTTGGAAGAAAATACAGGCAATACTCTTTCTTGCCACACAATCTAAAACCTTCATTGCATGAGGTGCAATGAAGACTACCAACAATTTGGATAGCTGAAAGAAAATATGAAATTTATAGAGACCAGACATAGCAAGATATATATCATTTCTAACCATGAGGACATCAAAATTACAAAACACATGTCATGATATCATAAGGCAAACAAGTCCAATTAGTTTCTACTTCCATTGTAATGTTGCCCACAGATATATTTGGGGCAGGTTGTGTTAATGATACTGTGACTCCCTACAGATGACTTATACTGCAATTGCTCTTAAATAAAGAAATATATACTAATAACAGAATTGTATGCATAATGCAATCTTTATATGGATTATATACATTTGAGTTAAGCAACTGAAGCATGCATGAAAATATGCCCATTTGCAACCAACATTTCCATTCAATTATTTCTTCATTACTTCTATAATATTGTGACAGTGTAGAAAAAGGGATGGAAGATTCAGCTCTTAATATGGTCTCATCATATTTGAAGATGAAAGTTTTTCTTGAGTTTTCTTTCTAGGAGGAAGCACTCACATATAAAATCTGCCACCAAGTTTGATGAATAAAATTTTGCATCTCAAATCAAGACTTTGTAATATAGTGGCTGAGTGTATCATGCTAAGCCACAAGAAATAATTCAAAATGACTGTGGCTAAAATCACACAAAATATTATGCCAAAGCCAAACAAATCATATTAATATGAATCCAACCAGAGAGGCTTATGACAATGGGCTGAAGATTCTGTCACTGAAACCGTTTCATCAAACTATTTGAGAAAAATGTCAGTTTGAGGTGTTTGTTGGTGCTTTAGTAATAAATTGAAGCACTATGTCTGCAGAACCAGAAACCTGAAGGTGAGTATAATAGCCCATTTGCTGTGGCAAAGGAAAATTCTCCAGGGTCCAGTAACTGTATTTTTATAAGGAGTCTCTTCTTACCAACCAGTGGTTATTGCTTACCAACCAATTCAATGGTTATTTGAAGTTGTGATGGCTTAAACAAATGATATTTATGAACAGTCCTCAAAGTTCTGGTCTTCGCAGTGCCCCCATAGTCATGTTATCACCACTTGTGACCTTCCCTGCTGGTTTCTGCAAGCAAAGTCTATGGAGAAGCTGGAAGAAAGATCCCAGCTCACTCTGGTAAATCCTCCCCCAGCCTTTCTGTGCTCATGCTTTGCCATGTCGTACATCCCTGGCCTTCCTATGTTCATACCCTGCCACACTATACATTCCCAGCCTTCCTGCATTTATGCCCTGCCAAGCCATGGCCTTTCTGTGCTCTTCTGCAGCCTGCACCAGGCCTTCTAAGCCTTTTCCCATTCCTTGTAGCACTCCCACTCTTTTTACCTGGAACCCCTACCACTACCTGCTTAATGATCCATGCATTTGTGGCTCTGTGGTGGGATTGCTGTTGCTAGGTAATGTGCCACATGATATTGCATTGTATAACCATATCACTGAGTAACAGCAATCCTGGTCCCAATTGACATCAGAATCTGAGGACTACTTGTATGTCTAAACATTGAGAGTTGTTTAGGATCATAGGGTTGGAGGACATCTTGGAGATTTTCTAATCCCATGCCTAAGGAAGGAATCCTTGTCCATGCCAACATGGACAAATGGCTACCAAACTTTTCTTGAAAACCTCCAGTGATGGAGCACCCACAACTACTCTCTTTCCAATTCCTTAGCATCTTTTCCTGTCCTGTGTCAATTAGAACTCAACACATACCTGTGTTGATGCAGCCCAAGACTCCATTGGCTTTTTTGGCAACTATAGCACACTGCTACCTCATGTTTAACCTGTAGCCCAAGCCAGGTATTACCTATCTTGTACAAATGCACCTGGTTTTTTCTACATAAATGCAGAATCTTACCTTTCGGATATGACTCAATATTCAAGTCTGTCAAGATCATTTTGAACCTTAACCTTGTCTTCTGAAGACAAGCAATCCCTTCCACCCCCAGCCTTGTTTCATAAATTTTATGAGCATCATTATTACTGATTTAAGACTTCATGTTCTGAGAAGTTGGGAAGTACTGGGCTTTGATTTACCCCACTACATGTCTCCCTGCATAGACCCATTAAGGACCATGTGTTGGCTATATTTATTCAGCCAATTGCAAATCCATTAGGCAGTGGGATTCTCCTTCCAATTTCCTTGCAGTTTATCAAGGAGGACATGGTCTACTTTATCAAATGTCTTACTGACATTTCAGTATACTGCACACACAGCATTTCCTTTATCCATTAATCTAGGTACATTTTCAAAGAAAGCAATACATATTTGGCTTCTGACAATAACTTTGTTTCTTTAAATCCAAAATATTAGATGTCTTAATAAAAGAGAGCAAAAAAGAACACCCTTTTGTGCATGGGAGACGGAGTTATTATATATTGAAACTTATTTAGAAATTATTGCTATTTAAATAGAAATACAAAACACTACAGTGGGGAAACTACCAGAGAAAAAAGTGATAGCAACAGTGGTGAAATTCAATTTTTTTTACTATCGGTTCTGTGGGCATGGCTTGGTGGACGTGGTGTGGCTTAGTGGGCGTGGCTTGGTAGGCATGGCAGGGGAAGGATACTGCAAAATCTCGATTCTCACCCCACTCCAGGGGAAGAATATTGCAAAATTTCCATTCCCACCCCACTCTGGGTCCAGCCAGAGGTGGTATTTGCCAGTTCTCCGAACTACTCAAAATTTCCGCTACCGGTTCTTTGAACTACTCAAAATATCTCCAGAACCTGTCAGAACCTGCTGGATTTCATCCCTGGATAGCAGCCATCATTAATCCAATTCAGATAAGGTTATTCAATTATATTGGTTGCTTATCTAGTTTTAGGTCAAATTTATGATGATGCTAATGTAAGAGTTCCAATGCATCTATCTAGCCAAAAAGTTTGGTTTCTCAGACTGGAATTCAATTAGATGTATTTGAAGTTTAGACAGGAAGACGGAAGCCTTTTCCACTGTTATTTCATAGCAGTTAATACTCAGAGCATGAAAAAAATCGCAAACAGTTATGTAGTTATAGTCATTATTAACACAATCCCTCTGGAATTTGTTCCTATTTTAAAACTTCTACATTTATCGCTATCACCACACCCAATGACAACAAAGTCCCTAATTTAATGATGTATTTGGAAAGTATTTTCTGCTATTAGTCCTGAAACCTTGCACATAATGATCTTCCAAACACCGATAGGTATATAAAAGACCATCTGCAACTATAAGAACCTGCTCAAATCTTACAATCGGTTGTGGGTGCCCTGCTTTTAAGGCTGTGTATTAAATGCTTACCTTCTCAGCTGCAGTCCAGTTCTGGGGACTGCCTCTATAAATATATACTAGCCCAATCTACATTGTTGGTTTTTGATCAGAGTCTGATCATTTTTAAATTTCAAACATATTTTTAATTTTTAACATTCTATGTTGTTTTGCTTTTAAAAAAGGGTTTGAAATAATAATTAAAGGTACTGGGATAGAAATCAGGAGCCCATGGATTTTAATGTTGCCTTGAGCTGGGTGGTCTTGGTCAGTCACTTTCTCTCAGCCCTAAGAAAAAGGCAATGGCAAACCATTTCTGAAATATAATGTCAAGAAAACTGCATGGACTTGTGAAGTTTGACTTGAAGAACAAATTTGCAGGTGTTGTTTTGGAGTTGCCTTTATATGACTATTATGGTTTGACGTAACCTGAATTGGAAGGATTTCACTCTGAAAGGTAACAAAAAGTATTTAAAATAAAGAAATGATAAATTGAGGCTTTATGTTTGGTTTCAGCCAGATCTGAAATTCATAGATATCGGAGTAATAAAAATACTGTATGTCACATTTCACCCAGAAAAAAATAATGTGTAAGGTTGTTCTAAATCTAACTTGTCTTGTTCTTGCTGACTGGAAGATTTTGCAATGAGAGACCACTAGATGTCCCTATTGGTCAGTTACCTCAACTGGACGCTTAACAATAAAACCTGGTTGCATAAATCTGAGTTCCTTAGTACATTTACCTAATCTCTTGCGTCAAGCAGAACTGCACTTCGCTCTTATTCAAGTTATCAGTTTGAGAGTTATGCAGAGCATAGCAATAAGGGATCTTTGCAATACTGAAGAAATAACATGATTTCCACAACCTGGTACCTAGAATGGGGTGTGTTTCAGGTTCAGCTCTTGGGCTATGTTAAAGTACTATCCACCCATTTCTGAGACACTACAAAACAATGCCATCATAGAATAATAGTCCCATTGACAATCGCTAACCTGCCTCTATGGTAACACTTCTAATAGCTGAGTTAGAGCCAGAGGTGGTATTCAGCAGGTTCTGACCAGTTCTGGAGAACCGGTAGCCGAAATTTTGAGTAGTTCGGACAACTGGTAAATACCAGCTCTGACTGGCCCCGCCCCCATCTATTCTCTGCCTCCCGAGTCCCAGCTGATCGGGATGAAATGGGGATTCTGCAGTAACCTTTCCCTGGAGTGGGGAGGGAATGGAGATTTTACAGTATCCTACCCCTGCCACGCCCACCAATCCATGCCATGCCCACCAAGCCACGCCCACAGAACCGTTAGTAAAAAAATTTGAATCCCACAACTGGATAAAGCACTATCCACCCCTCTCTGAGCTGGCAGAAAAACAGCCTGGCACAAGTCTTTTTGACCCCATCACTGTCCCCTATTCTGCCACAGTAAGAAGGTTAGAAGATGGTGGCATTCTTATTTATTGTAGGAAAGCAAGAAAAGAGTTTGGTGGATTCTTTGGGAAATGGATAGGTAGATATGAGTATCAAAATCAAGGCCTCTCCAACTTGACATCATGCTAAGGTTCAAAACAGATAACACTCCATCTGTCTTCCTGCCAACCACCTAGCATCCACCACTGAAAACTGGTGAGCTTCAACCTTTGGCAGCATGAATTGCTATGGTCATAACTGTTGTTAACCCTAATTCTAACCTTATTTCTACCAAAGTTATTTAAAATGAATAATTTTCTGGTATCCTTTTTTGGCATGCTTCCTGCTATCAGGGCACTGTCATATGAATGGGGAAAGACTGATCTCAGCACGCTGCCCATCTCCTCCAGATTGGATATCTGCACGTCTTTCCAAAGCTTCCCAGTCTTACAATTTTTAGGGTCTTTCCTTAAATGGAAAGATCTCTTTTTTTAAACCCATTTCTATGATATTGCCATCACCTCAAGAGCTCAAGAGTGAGAGGCATTCTTAGTTATACCAAAGGTCAAGCCCTCTTCATTCCTGATACAATCCAAAATCAGGTTTAAAGTATGCAAAATATGCTAGGCTTTGGAAGGAAGTCAGATAACTTTCAATTGCAATGAACAGATAAAATAAAACAGGATAGGGATTTGTAATTAGGACAGTTTATTTCATCCCGTTATTTTTCTGCTGATTCAAGAATAGGGGGAGAGGGGCAGCAGTTTAACTTGGCAGTGGGGAAAGACTCTTAGAGTTGGGTGGTGATTTGTGATTAGGGAATGTAGCTTCCTCTTTCGTATATCCTAACTTGGCAAATCTGATGTGCTGCTGAAGGATCAAGAAAACCGTTGGGAATTCAAAGAGGAATTCTCTGGGGGGCATTACAGCAGAATACAAATGTAGTTGAGCTCATTAGACTTTCAAATTTCTGACGAAAATAGGATTAAGCCATTAAAATGTGTGCTGCTGATTTGGATTAGGACATTTTGTTGGAATCCCCAGGGATATAATTTAATGCTGTTCTGTTCAAATAGGAAGAATAAAGGGCAGATTAAAATTCAGGATTTGGTTTAGTAATCCCAGAATATCTATTTGTCCAGGATTGTCAGATTCTGGTGCTTTTCAGAAAGGGCATCAGGATCTGGATTGATTACATGCTTCTTTCTTCCCTCAAATATTTCCTTTCAAAAATATGCTTGAGTTAAAAAAGGCCCATCTAAATGGGAATCTTGTTTGTTTCTAGATGAGTTTTGCCTTCTTTTTAAAATGCATGAAACAACACCTGTAACAGGGGTCAATGAATCCCTCTATGTCAAAATTGAACAGCCCTCTCTCAACAGAGGGGGAGGGATATGACATCATCTGTCTCCCGTTCTACAACACAGTCCTTTCAACAGTTCCAAGAAGGCTCCACACCCATTTGCACTACTCAGGTGACCCTGATGACACAGATAAACCTTCAGGTGTCCTCAACAACTCTCTAAAAGAATGTAAATGACCAGCTGTTTAAAAGGAGTATAAATCCTTGTTCCCAGGTATGACTGAATTGACCCAAGCCAAGATGGATTACAGTTCCAATGATCAGAGACCGATGGAAGTCTCATACATCTAAAAGGTGAAAAAGTAAAATACCAGCCTACCAAAAGTGCTTCTTGCAATTAGTCTATAATTTTCAGACAAGTTTTCATTGGCTCCACTTACATCAATAATGAATTATTAGTGGCTCAAGGCTCATGCAACCTGCATCCTGTGGCATTTTTGTGTGGTCTTTCTCTGCTTCCTCTGCTGCTGAGATAAAATTAAATTTAATGACATTGGTGGGTGGGAATAAAATATTATGAAATATCAGTAGATACTTCCACTTGGAAATTTTCTATTTACTCCCCAAACATGTGGCACCAGACCCTCTAGAAAAATTCACATGCAACACTCTAAACTCCCCACCTCCAAAAAAGGCCTTTTCCCTGCAATTGGGATAAAGACTGCATGTTTGAGAATATTGCCATGTCTTGGCTGTAGATGAAGTTCCCACAAAGGAAAGGGAAGATGAAGAAAGTGTGTAATTACTGTAATAGAAATGCTTTCCTATACTGTGCTTCAGAATCAGATATTCTAAAAATGTGACAAATTCTTCAAGGATCAAGCCACTAGGCCTATCTTCCATTGCTTTGGAAAAGTATACCCAAATCCTCTATGGTTGAGTCCTTCCCTGGAATATCTTTGCTCTAAAGAGAAAGATAGGGCAGCAGAGGAGAGACCCCTCCTTCCAAATTCCTTCCTTCACCACTGAGCTAATCGGTAAATATGTACAACATTATGTATGTATAATGAAGTATAAATAATCCCAAAAAGTGCCTTGTAAATAGACTCCAAGTTTATCCTTTATTAATGAGCCGCTGAGAATCCCGCTGCTTTAGAGCAGCACAGCTTTCATAATATCAAACCCTAAATTACACTTGGTGTCTCTCATTCCCAACAAACGAGAATCATTTTAGGTCTCTTTGCTGACTGTATTTATTCATGTATTGATTTTTACTAGAGTGAGCCTAGTATTGTCTGTTTGGCCATTTAGTAACATCAAAAGCCCTGTGAGAATTAGGTAGAATTCCCTCCCCAAAGGTAGTGATGGAAGATATTAGGAAGAAAATACAGGTTCCATCAGAGCTTTCTGATGTCAAATTCCTATCTTGAGGAATGTTTATTAGAACTGAGACTGTGCCTGGTTCTTCTGTTCATACAGAAACCCGGGGCTTTTAAAATCAAAACCAATCTGGTACGTATTAACCTGCACCAAAACAAAAGCTGTTTTGTTTTGTCATGGTGGACCAAACAGCTTTGCAACCTGATGTCCACTGGAACTGTCAGATATGAGGGCTGCGAAATTCTGGGTTTGCAGACCTTTGGGTCTGTTAGCTGGAAATCATACAGGTTTAAAGCCTGGTATATATTGGGGGTAAGATAGAATTTTAGAGTGAGCATTACTCTGGGCATGATGCATTCATGATTTGAACACACTCCATATTGCTTTTGAAGTCTGCAATAAGGGGACCTCTAGCTATCGGTCTATAAAGTGAGAATTTTAATTATCAGTATCATATATACTGATAATTATATACACATTATTGTATTCATTGAATTGTACACCACCCAGAGCCCCTCTGTGAGGGAAATTGATGGTTAATAAGTTAAGTTTGAGAAATAATATACAGTATGATAACATTAGAATACCATAGCATACCATAGCGTAACATAACGTAACGTAACGTAACATAACGTAACGTAACGTAACGTAACGTAACGTAACGTAACGTAACGTAACGTAACATAACATAACATAACATAACATAACATAACATAAGGGTTTCCTGCCTAGGCAGGGGGTTGGACTAGAAGACCTCCAAGGCAGGGGTGAAATCTAAACATTTTCACTACCGGTTCTGTGGGCGTGGCTTAATTAGTGGGTGGGGCTTGGTGGTCAGGTGACTGGGTGGGCATAGCTTGTTGGTCAGGTGGGTGTGGCTTCTTTGCCCTTTTTTAACCTACAAAACACAACACAACACAACTGGCTCACCCACAATGTAAAAGCAGCTGTGTTAGACCCAAAATGGCCCCTGCAACAAGCAGGAACCTCACACAGCCACAAAAAGTCCAAAAAACCAACTTTCACACTTTACACACACAAAATTCCACATACAGCTTTGTGAGATTTTGTGTGTTTGTGTAGTTACAGTGAAACACTACAGAAACACACAAAATCTCAGAAAGCTGCACAAATATTATTTTATTTTATTTTTATTTTTATTTTTATATAAAAGCAGCTAAATTTAAAACTTCCTAAACTTTAAATGGCTAGGTCTAAAAAATGAACAACTAAAAAAAACCCCAATTAACTATTTTTTTAAAGCTCCCAAAGGGGAAAAACGTCAAGATGCATTTATCCTAGTGCTGACACTTATCCAATTGAAGGGACAAGGCAGGCAGGCAGATAGAGCCGCTTACCGATGAGCTTGATTGCAGGCAGAGATTCAGTTGCTTGATGATGCAATGGATTGCAGGGATTACAGCAAGCGAAGCAAGGCAGGTGTTGCAACCAGCGGCTCAGGATTCAGTCCGAAGAGCGAAGGTAAGCAAGTTGCAGGCTGGGGGGGGGAAGGGATTTTTGCTACTGGTTCTCCGAACTGCCCGCCACCATCACTACCTACTCGCCCGAGCCGGTCCAAACCGGGAGCATTTCACCCCTGCTCCAAGGTCCCTTCCAACTCTGTTATTCTATTCTTCTTCCTCTTCCTCTTTCTATTCTATTCTATTCTATTCTATTCTGTTCTGTTCTGTTCTGTTCTGTTCTGTTCTATTCTATTCTATTCTATTCTATTCTATTCTATTCTATTCTATTCTATTCCATAGCGTAGCGTAGCGTAGCATAACGTAACGTAGCATAACATAGCATAACGTAGCATAATAACATAACATAATATATTTATGCATCATTTCAAAAGGAAGCAAAAATAATAACTCAGGCCTTTGAATTAGAATACTTATCTTAAGGTTATTATTTTAGTTCCTCAATACACATCTGACTGTTTAATCAATATGATATAAGCAAATAACTGTAAATTTCAGGGTAGGGAGCACTTTTATATGAGAAGCTTAGGCTGATTTTGGGTTTCACATCAGCTGTTTATGAAGAGAAAGTAGACTAGGAGAATTTGTTATGTGAATAAGCATTTAATACAATGTAAGTTTTCATTTATGTGTCAATCCTGACTCAAAAACGCAGCTCCGGGTCTTAAAGAGAATTTTTATAAATTTGATATATCATTGATACTTGACACATTGAAAAAATTGTCAAAAATGTATAAGAAAATTTCAAATATTTGTTGGAAAAGTTATCAAACCAAGTGTTGTGGCCCTGCCCTCTGAGCCTGTCCCATCGGAGGAAGAAAGCTCCGAGCATGAGGAAGAGGAGTCAGCCAGGCCTCCCTCTCCAGGCCCCTCCCCTCTGGCATTGTCTCAGGTGCCAGCCGCGGGAGAGGAGATCAGCAGGGAGACAGCTGGTTCGTCTCAGAGTGATGAAGAAACATCATTCCTGGACGCATGCCTCCGAAGGCGTGATAAACGATTGCAGCAGCTTAGGAGGCGTGCTAGGGATTAGAACTGAGTCACTGGACCACACCCCAGAGACTATATAATAGAGGGTAGTGGTCAGGGATCCTTGTGACGAACAAAAGTAAACCTTGGATAGTCACTAAAGCCTCATCCGGAACTGCTGAGAGAAATATTATTTTTGCTTGGACTTTTTTGTACGTTAGTATCTTATCTTTCTGTTTGTGAAAATAAAGGCATTTGGCAGATGGTGTGTCTATCGCTGCCAAGTGGGAGATAAGACCTGGGTGCGTTCCAAAGTGTTTCCTTAACCCTCGGCTGGCTGTGTTTGTGTGTGTGTGGGGACAGGGACAGATCACCAAGGAACCATTTTTTCATCTTTGATGGGCTTGGAGAGAGAGGGGAGAGGGAGGGAGGGAGGGAGAGAGAGAGACACAGAGACAGAGACAGAGACAGAGAGATACTCCCAAATAGATAGGAAGACCATGTGTCATTCTTTAAAAAAGGAATATCCTATATTTGAAAGTGCATTTAAGGGCTCTCAGTTAAGAATACCCACGTGCACATGCAAATAGATACATATACCTATAAATTTTCAGTCCATAGTTTGGGACTGAAGTTAACTGGTTTGTTGATTATGAGGCATAGTCATGCAGCTATCGCTAGTCATAGGCCTCTCTCGCTATCTGAAAGTCACTTAGTTGTAGATATATTTTAGATTTCAGGCTTGATGCGTAGGATTATTTTTTAAAAATTTTGCATTCATCTGAAATCTTTGATGAAGTCTTCTGTCACATAAGGTTTGCTATATAGAACAAACTTCTTGTGTAATAATATTGAAGAATATAACATCCTCAACTTTGCATTTAAAACATGCAGCAATAGAGCTCAACATAACAATCAGTACTTTCTTTTTCTTTGCAATATGCAGTAGTGCCACTCAAAAACTAAAGGCTTTGAGAGGCAAAACAATTATTCTTTTGTATTGACTAAAAAAGGAGAGCACTGATTTTTCTACGTGAAGTTTCTTTCATGTGTGCGCATCTTGTTCTTATAGGTCCCTGCATTTATGTATATATTTACTTATTTGTTTGCTTGCTTGCTGGCTTGCTAATATCTTAGCTTTTTGCTGGAATAGCCATAGCTATGAAACCTTTGAACACTCATTCATTCAACAACTATTTATATATTAAACTTATATGCCACCCGTCTCACTCTGCAAAGTGACTCTGGGTGGCTAGCTCTTTCAGCAAGCTTGTTACACACAATCCTTTTAGGCTGTGTGCTGGGACCTTATGAATATTTGACAAATTAAGTATTTAAACAAATAATCCTCATCTATGGAGAGGAGAATGGAGTTCTGATGGGAAACTAATTTTTAAAAGTAGTAGCAGCCCTCATTAATCCAATTCAGAGAAGGTAATTCATTTATATTGGTTGCTTATCCAGTTTTAGGCCAAATTTATAATGATAATAATAATATAAGAGTTCCACTGCATTCAAAGACCCATCTAGCTCAAAATTTTCTTACTTTTTTCTTTTCTTTTTCCTTCTGCACTTGCTTTCATTCTTTCTGAGCCTCTTTCTTTTCCTATTTTCTGTTTATCTTTTTAATTTTTAAAAAAAATCAATAAAAAGAGAGAGAGAGAGAGAGAGAATAAGTATTTAAAGAAATAATCCTTATCTATGAAGAGGAGAATGGATTCTGATGGGACACTAATTAATTTGCGCAGAATGAGGTTCCCATGTGCTTAAGGAAATACAGTAGATCCACAGAATTTCTCCAAAGGAAGAGGTCATTGATTGCATCAAGGTCACTTCTATATGTCTTCCAATAGTTCATCTAAGACAGGAGTCCCCAACCCCTGGTCCATAGATTGCCATTGGGCTCGGCCTGCCAAAAACTGGGCCACCCAAACAAGCAAAGCCCCATCCATGGGATGCAGGTAGCATGAGAAACCACTCCACCTCCAGTCTACAGAAAAACCTCTCTCCACAGAATTGGTCCCTAGAGCCCAAAAGGTTGGGGGCCTCTGATCTAAGACTCCTGACAAAACTATATTCATAATCAAAAGCCATTGAGAGGTTCAGACCTGTGATTTCAGCAAGTGGAATGTTTTTTTCCTCAATATTCACTCAAAATAGAGTCTATAGGCATACAGGCAGTCCTCATTCAGAACCATTCACAGTTGTAACAGGGATGAAAAAGTAATGTACAACCTTTGCATACCTGTAGAGCAAAAGTAAGCTGAAGTAAGAATATTAACACAGTCACAGTTGCACTTAGTGGCTGCTTTGCTTAATGACAAGTTGCCAGTCCCAATTGTGGTTGCTACACAAGGACTACATCTATTAACTACATCACATAAAGAGGCACTGACCTAATTAAATAGGGAAGAATTCAATGCACCTTACTACCCATGCAGAATTATTTCTCTGGTTAGCCAATGCAGATAGTAAATAACATATTACTTCTGCAAACATCAGGGATGACATGATCAGAATGATATCAGTAGCTGGTGCTCATGATGGCTATATATTACCTCTAATATCCAAAGCATCTCAATGCTAGTTGCTAGGAAACACCAGCAGGAAGGTGTGGTTGTACTTCTGTCCTGCTTATTAGTTTTCCATAAACATCTTCTTGGCCACTATGGGAGGAAAATGCTGGATGAGTCAAGTGTGTGATTTGACACCTGTTTGTATCTACATCAAGTAAGAGCATTTAAACACCACATTTTTAAAAAATAAAAACAATCCAAGTACCACTGGATTTAAACAAAGATTATTATTTCTCATAGTGCTAGTAGAAGTGGTGGGATCAGTGGTGGGTTCCTCCCGGTCCAGTCCGGTTCGGCCGAGCCAGTAGCGGTGACGATATGACGTCACCGAACCTGTTCTCTCCCCCCTGCCCCCCCACTCCCCCACCCATGTTATTCTTACCTTTTATTTGGTCCCACCCCCAATCTATTGCTGCCTCCTGAGTCCCAGCTGATGACTAGAGGGAAAAAAACTGTTTAAACTCTTGCAGGGCTTCAAAGGGCCGTCCTACAGCTGATCAGTGTTAAAAGCAAACAAATGAGTCGGGTCGTAAGTGCGAGGACTTGGTCATAAGTGTGAGGATCTTCCAGAAATGACTGACCAGCTAGCCATGCCCACCTAGTCACATGACCTCCAAGCCACACCCACAAAATAAGCCACGCCCACAGAACCGGTAGTAAAAAAATTTAGAACCCACCCCTGGGTGGGATGGTATTTGATGAGACTATACTGTGACATGTAAATGCATTATCTTTTTATCTAATAAAATGTTTCCTTTTTAGCATTCTCTCTCCCTCCCTCCCTCCCTCCTTCCCTCCTTCCTTCCCCCTCTCTCCCTTCCTTCCCCGCCCCCCAAAAAATACAAATTAAAGGTTGTCACAGTTTTAGGAATCTTAGAATGGGATATTGTCCTTCTAACAAAATCAATAATACAGCCAGGTCTTAGTAAGGAAAATTAAACAGGGACGACCCTTTGTAACGAGTACCTCAATCAGTTTCCTCTAAATAAGCATTTCTAGCTCATACTGCTTGCTATTTTCCCCATGTAAATATGATTTTTCTTTGGCTGTTATTAGACAGTCAACATAAACCAGAAACTAGAGAAAAGACCATTAAATATTCATTCATTCATTCATTACTAATATTCAAACACATTTCAGACCATCAAGACTAGGTGCCATTTTAAGAACCTCTCAAACAGTTCTGTTTCTTCAGTACAACTGGTGACTTATCTCAGGTCTGGACCTATTGCAATAGAGAGTCCTTTCTCCATCCTAGGCAATGGAGAGAGGCTGAAGGCAACTTCTGTAGGCATCTCTTAGGGCACAAGAAGGTTGTCCAGCATTCTCTTTCTCTTGTCCCAAGGTTAGGTGCTAGTCAGATAACAATAAATTATAAATTATTGCTACACCAAGCTGCCTCTCAGAATGCAGTCATGTAGGAGATGTCCCATTATATGGATAGTTGACTTTAATAGTCATTGTGTGTTTAAAGCAGAGCAAAACAACAGTGGGGGGGAAATCCCCACTCCACTTATATGGCCCTTGCCCACACATTCACTCTCACACACACACACACAAAAAACCCGGCTAGTCTATTTGCACAGTAAATTAAAAATATGAATCACTTCACTGTACTGCCTCCCCAAACACTCATCCTGTCAGGCTCTGGGTTGTCTTCATTTGTATTACCTTAATTTAATGTTAATTATGTTCTTCATTTACAAAGAGCAAGCATTTACACTCCCCGTCTGGGGATCCACCACACTTGCCATCTCCACGGATTTGATGGTGGGGTGGGGGGAGGTGGGACAGCTTGTTAGCACACCATACAAGGCAGTGCAGGGACAGTGGTGATTCCTTCTGCCCCACCCCTCCCCCCTTCTTCTCTTACCTCTTCCATTCTGCTTAAATTACAAACAGGTCTTTTGATAAGAAGCACAATTAGCTTTCCATTTATGAAATCACATATTAAATCTCATCCAATGAAGAAAGGACAAACAGCCAACATGAAGAGATTGACTGGTTGTTTTAGGAGAGGTGGGTCAGACTTTAAATTCATTCTTTTGAATACTGGAAGAAAGAATTGGTGAGATAATCGTTTCAGTCGAGATAAGCAGAAATGTTGGGTTAAGTATGGCATGTCAGTCAAAAAGAGTAAAAACACAATACTTCTTTTTAAGCACAATACAGGTAGCCCTCAACTTACAACAGTTCATTTAGTGACCATTCAAAGTTACGACAGCACTGAAAAAAGTGAATCATGACCGTTTCTCACACTTATGACCATTACAGCCTCCCATGGTCATGTGATCAAAATTCAGATGCTTGGCAACTGACTCATATTTATGATGGTTACAATGCCCCAGGGTCACGTGATCATCTTTTGTGACCTTCTGATGAGCAAAGTCAATGGGGAAATCAGAGTCACTTAAAAACTCTGTTACTAACTTAACAACTTCAGTGATTAACTTAACAACTGTGGCAAGAAAGGTTGTAAAATGAAGCAAAATTCACTTAACAAATGTTTCTGATCTTACCTAACATCTGTATATTCACACATTCTATTGACAGTCATTTTCTTATGAAAAATTTTGCACTAATCTTTTTTCCCTTACAACGTTTTAATTCCTTCATGACATCATATTCGATGTGAAATACACATATACAAAATAGTGCAACCTCTATAGCAGTTAATATTGCATCACAGGTTTTATAGCATTAATTATATAATAGTTAACTACAATCAAATACAGAACTTTATCTCAGAACTTTATGCCATTTGTTCTCCATGTGTTTAGGTTTTCATCCCAAATTCCTTCTATCTCAAACAGTTACTCATGCACTCAGGATACCTAAAAGTCTGTAGAGACTCTCAGTCATTCAGGTCATGGTTGTCCCAAAGGTGCTTTTTCAGGAGGCAACTGGAGTTTCTTGCCTTTTCTTTTGAAGACGTTTCGCTTCTCATCCAAGAAGGAATATAAATCCTTCCATTCCCTATTATCCTGTCAGAGCTGAAGAAGCTTCTTGGATGAGAAGCACCTTTGGGACATTCAGGATACCTCTGTAGCAGAGGTGGGATTCACTTACAGTATTTTTCGGAGTATAAGATGCACCTTCCCCCCCGCAAAAAAAGGGTGAAAATCTGGGTGCGTCTTATACTCCGAATGTAGCCCTGCCCAGCTTCTCAAACAGAGGTTTCAGAGGCTGAAAAAGGCATCAGAAAAGAAGCTTCAGAAAAGAAGCCCCCAAAGAGCTTCAGAGGCTTTTTTTCTGAAGCTCTGTTTCAGAGGCTTTCAGAGGCAGGAAAAAGTTTTTTTCTGAAATGAAGTTTCGGAGGCAGAAAAAAAGGCAAAAAAAAAAAAAAAAAGCAAGGCACAGAGCTCACAACCAAGGAATCTGTTGCTAAAATTCACCTCTGGGAACAGCTGATTGGGGGTATTCAGGATCTGCCAATCAGCTTTTTTCTTATTTTCCTCCCCAAAAACTAAGGTACTCCGAAAAATACGGTACCTTCCCTACCAGTTCGCAAATGTGAGCACATGCGCCACCACTGCACATGTACCAGCCTTCTGTGCATGCGCAGTAGTCGCGCATTACATCCAGACGGGTGAGCAGAGCGCGATCCAGACAGAACCAGCTGAATCCCACCATTGCTCTGTAGTGATCATCCATAAGTACCCTGTTTTCAACATCAAACTTTCCAAAGCTTCAGGGTGGTCCACAAGCAAAGCATTATTTCTCCCTTCCTATATAGCTATTAATATTAAGGCAAACTGTCTCTGCATAGGAACATGCCATCTTACTATTATAATAGCTGTTGACAGATAAATTTATGAAGCATAGATTTAATCACCTTTGAAAGCCATCTAAGCCAATGGCTATCACATTTTGGAGTAGTTAATGATGTATGATGTGACAAGCATTTTCTTAGTCTGTTATGAATCCCCTGAACATTAATTTTAGTGGATAACCCCAAGTCTAGAGGAGGAGAGAAGGAGGATGAATCCAGGAGAAATGGTTGAAGAGGATAAGATAATTATCCATGTTATGGATAATTTTATAGATCTCCATGCTTCCCTGACATATCTTTTTCAAAACAGAAGAGTGCTGAACTCTCTAGCTTTTCCTAAGTAAGTATTCAAATTCTTTGATCATTATGAATGCTGACATTTTACCTCCTTGTAATCAAAGCTCTGCATAATGTTCCTCATTCTGTCATAGCCTAATGGTTTTATTTTATTTACCGTACATTTTTTTTCTTTAAAATTCCAAAGGAAGGTAAATAAATACTACAATAGAATATTAGGAATAGGACTGATTAAAAATCAGATGCTATGATTATGGCATGTATATCATAGAGTCACTTGGTTGAGCTGGGTAGCTATAAAAATAGAATAAATAACTTCAATGAACATATTGTTCCCCACTCACTTCTTTTACAGACTGAGCTGATATTTTCACTGAGTAGACAAGAATAATACTAGGTTTCCATCATATGGCCCTAGGAGAGGATCTTAGAGTCCAGATGAATTCTAAGATTTTTCTTTTCAAGTTTAAATGGGAAAATCCAATATTGGTTCCTCCTATTCGTCTCTCCATTTTGTCAGTTCTTCATGATATCAGGAACACCAAAAAGGAGGAGAGATGTTATGTAGGCTGTGTTATTTTATAGATCACAAAGGTCCTAGGTTTACTCAGTTCTTTGCCAAAATCTTAAAATGGAAAGAAATGTTAACCAGCATTTTTCTTACTCTATATTATTTCTCCTTGATTGATTGCTATGGGCAGAATTAAAAAAATAACACTTTTTCTTCACTTCTGCCTTCTTGGTCGGCTTCTAGCAAGGCACTGGATTCACTGGAAGTTCCAAATGAGGAACAAGATCTCTTAGCTCCATGTCTCTTCAACAAATGTCTTTGGGACTGCTTCCTTCCAGTTGGATCTGCCAATTGAATAAGATCCAGAGGAATGGGCTCCCTTCTGGTTCTCTTTCTCAGAGAATGTCACCACTAGGCCCCATGAAAGCATGACTTTTCAACTGTGTCTTCTTTATAGAACAGCAGCTCCCAACTGCTACAGCAGTTCCAACAGGCCTAGGAGAGAGGTATATTATGAGGTTGTTTATTCTTGCAATGATGATGTATTTGTTAGTAATGAAGGTTTATTGTTTCTTGGCTTCTATATCAGTGGTGGGTTGTCCCCAGTCCCCAGGATTGGTTTGCAAGAACTGGAAGTAAAACCGGTGGGAGGCCCCACCCACCGCCCCGGATGTCATCATTGGCGATCTGTGCCTGCGCAGAAGCAAGGCGCGCACAATCCCATTGTGAACCAGTAGTAAAGGTAAGTAGAACCCACCCCTGTTCTATATGTATTGGCTGGATAACATGTTGTTTTTTTATTGTTTTACAAAGGTAGGGTAGGTTAAGGCATTCACAGTCACCAGCAACTAGAGTAAACAAATAGCTTAATAATGTTAATTATAAGCAAGTTGAAAGTTGTTTGCTTAGATCATTATAACAAAAATTATCACCAAGGTCATAGGAGGTAGATACAACAATAATAAATTTAGTCTTGCAGTTCTAAATTTACCTGAACTCAAACACTACTGAATTTTTGGAATTTATTTCTGGAGAAAGATGAGAATCCTATTGTTATTAAAATATAGAAATCATGTTTGCATACTAAGAAAAAGAACAGCTGAAAAAAGCAAACATCTACATTACAGAACTCTCTGTCAAGGTCTGGCCTGGCAGCACAGAATACGCATTCTAAACACCAGCTAGAGTTGCCAAGCCATGCCTACTTCAGCTTGCCTAGCCAATGGGAAAGAGGCTAGTGATAAATAAAGGCTTGCCAATGGTACAAGGGACTCCTGCTGCAAGGGTTCATGAAATACCAGGCATTACCTGGAGAAAGTAGATAGTGAGTCTGTTCAGGCTATACGTTGGGCACAAGAATCCAGGCCAGCAAAGCTGGCTGGGGAATTCTGTGAGTTGAAGTCCTCCAGGCTTAAAGTTACCAAGGTTGGAGACCGCTGAGCCCGGTGATCACTAGAGGTTAGTAAAGAAATAGAGTCAACTCTCTTTGCTTCTACCTGGTGACGGTCATGAAGCAATTATGCATTAAACAGCTTCTTTGTCTATTTATTTATTTATTCATTCATTCATTCATTCATTCATTCATTTATTTATTATGTTTATTGGTCTTTCGGAATGTTATAAAGATTAGTAAGTGTTTTGCCAACCAGAAGGTGACATAAGATGGGAAGAAGAAGCAGCTGCCAGTGGCTGCTCTGAAATTGTCACTACTGCCCTGCATTAAATCTGTAAGGAGAGCATCACTCGCTGGCTTTATTGCTGAGACTCAGTAAAAACTGTTCAGGAAAACATTGCCATTTATGTTGACATACTTTCCTCCTGAGTCAAGGACAAGGGGAATGCAGACTAATGTGACTATAAGAAAGTGCCCACAGTGTTGCAGGAGAATATTAATAATATAAAGTGGTCTCAAGTCTTTGAACTAGTCACAGACTTGCTATGTAGTTTAAAATATGACTAGGTTTAGACGTGGGCTGAATTATTTGCACCTCTAGAGATTTAAGTCATCCGTCAGGGTTTGGTTTTTCTAAGCATTTGTTGCTGGTTTTTGCCGTCTTGCAACAAATAGCCACAGGCAGATTAAAAGAAGAATCCTCACTATCAGATTCAGTGGCCAAGATAGTGTGGTAGGAAAAGCAACAGGAAGCTCCCTATACTTGGGAAAACAAAACACAAAGATTTTTGTTGTTGTATTCAATGGAACAATTAAAATAAATTAACAGATGCAAAGGTCTTGGACAGGGGTCAGTCCACACTTTATTACTGGTCTGAATGACAAACCCAACAGGACAGAGTAGAAAATGACAAGAAGTGTCTTTGCTACTGGAAGTATCTTCTATGACAAATGATCCTTTTTTCAAAACTAGGCAGCTTGGCCATTGCCGCCAAGCACCTCTGGTTCCATTCTTTTAGTGAGAGCTTTACATACCTTTCACGTACCCTGGTTTTTGAGGGACACTGCTGATCTGAGCTTGAAAGTCCTCTCTGTCCTTGGCTTTACCATGAATTCATCTGAAATGGCCTCCAGTTCTAATAAATATGAAATGATGTCTGCTAACAGAAAGTGGATCTATTTTTATCTACTTCATACAATTGAATCCAACAGGTTAGGGACACCAAGGGTAAAAATAGAAAAAAAGAGAAAAGAACCTGACCTGGACAATAGGAGAGGCCTAAATTCTTTGCAGCCATCCCTCTTCCCCACTACACACCCACCTTTGGACTAATTCATTATCAGAATTGTCTTAATATTATCCTATTCAGATTGGTCACTGAAATGATGCCCTTAGTGGAGCATGAGAAGAGGTCTAAAGTTGCAAGAGAGACTATTCACTGACAATAATAAGAGAGCTGTGATTTACCATCAAAAAATAGAATGGCGTTGTTGAAAATATTGTGGGACACTTTTTTGCCACTCATCTCTGCCAAGAAAGTCCCATCCTGTTCCATTCCACTCCTTGGGATGAAATTGCCAGTTGCGCTAATTTTAATTTGTGATTTGCAATTCAAATTTGCTCCCAGTTTCACTGAGAGGCTACCCTGGTCCTGACCTTTCGGTTCAAAGGTTCTTTTGATTTGTAATGTCCCCAAACTTCCTTTGAAGACTCCACTTGGCTTCGTGGGATTGCATAAAGCCTAATCATTGACACTAGGATGTCCATGAATGACCAACAGTAATGTGATAGAGTGGCAAACGCACTCCAGGGGAAGAATGGGTAGCCTCACATGCTCTTGCTTGCTTACCCTCATCCCTCTCTCCCTTTCTTGCTTATTAACAATGACCTTCTTACTCACCACTCTCTGGATTCCCCAGCCCCAAATAGCTTTTAAATGCACTTCATGATCCAAGCTAGTGCCTGTTAATAGGGACTGCGACCATACGCTAATACACACTCCCTCAGACTGCATCACACTCACTGGCACACTCAATCTGCACACATCTGCACATCCACCCTAACATTTTAATTAATGACAATGGTGCTTTTTCTCTCCTGTCTTCTCTCAATGCTTTAATGTGTGTCCATGACTTGCCTGGTCCCCACAGCCATGGAAATATTAGCTTGACGGATGTGCTGTGTCGCTGGTGCTCCCTCGACGGGCCTGGCTGTCAGCTCGCCGATGATGACATTAACACAGGCAGAAAGTGATGACAAATGCCTGTTATCAGCGAACGAGGCCTGTGACAAATCGAACGCCGCCTCCCGAGCAGCCCCATTACGCTGTAATAAAAAAAGATGGATGGCTCTGTGTGCTGGGGCCTGGTGCTAATGCGATTTTGCCTGGTCTCGGAGGGTTCCAATTAAGGCAGAAAAGAAAGAGCAAAGAGGAGACCCAAGAAACTCCCAGGCATCCATGCCCAGCCTTCCTTGCCAACATTGTTCTAATCAAGTCAGATCACCTTGAAGGGGCAGGACCAAACACTTCCTCATACAAATGCATCAGCTGGAGAGATTCCCAGCTCCAGGTGGGGTTTTCAACCACAGGTGCCCTGGGAGCTGGAGGCAACCGCTTGGACAGGCAAATGGCACAGATGGGCCTGGGACATGTGTTTGTATTCTATCCCCCTGCCTCTGCCTCTTCTGGCAGCTCCCACTGCATCTGGCTGGCTTAGTCTCCATCAGGTGAAGGGCTGAATCCAATCACTCTCTCTGTGACTGTCTCTTGCAGAGATGGTGAAAGAGGGGGCTGGTATCAGGCAGAGGAAGATGCAATTTCTTCCAGATAAGTATCAGTGCCAGGAGGTGCTTCACTAGAACACCAAACGAAAAGGTTCCTGTGATGGATCAGTCATGGGGATGTCCGTAGGAGATGCTGTTGTACACCAGGGTAAGAAAAGAAGCCATTTAGCCCCAGCTGAATCCCTGAGAGATTTGACACTTGACTGTGCTGAAATTAAATGCCTCTATTTCTACCAAAAGAACAGCAGTGGAAGAATGTCCTAGTTACCTCTTTTAAGATCGTATCATTCTAGCCAAATTTTCAAGCAGAAAAAAGCACCTTGTGCTGCATTCATACATTAAGGTTTTGAAGAAAAAAAAAAACAGGACTTAATAATAAATCATTAGCGTTCAAACACACCTGGTAATTTGGTAATTGATGATGTTGGTTACTAGCGGTCTGTAGTGTTGTTGCGGTGTTCTCATCAAGATTATTGTTGCTGATGTGACTTATTGAATTCTGTGAAAATCTTAGTATTGTGATTTCTTCATGGGACTAGTGAGGAAATTCTAATGCCTGCAAAGCTAGCAACAACAACAAAAGTTCAACCAGCAAATAAATGAATACATAAATAAAACCCTCACAATAATCTTTTAATTTTGCTATGTGAGAAGTAAGGTAAATGTGATGAGTGTGGGATCTGTTATTTGAATCTGCAGTGCTGTTATCATTTAAAAAAAAAAAAAAGCCTGGGAGAGCCTGGAGCAGAGAGAGGTTTGATCAGCATGGCAGGATGATGTATGTGTGAGTAATGGTTACCTCTCCTCTCCCCACCATTTTCCTGATTCAAAACATACATCCTCAAAACTGTTATTTGCTGTTTTTTTAAAAAAAAATCCCAGGAGTTCGCATGATACAGAACAAGGGCAAAACAAGAATGAAGTCTTGATCCAAGATGACTTATCAACACTCTGAGGAGAAAGACGGTGGGAAATGTTCATGGGTCTTAGAACAGCTTTCTCCAACCTCCTCCTCTTCCGAATATATAAACTATTACACTCAGAACTCTCAGCAAAGCCTACAATAGCTGAGGAATTCTAGGAGTTGAAGCCCACATATCTAGATGATGATGGCATTATAGAGGAGTTCAATATATCTGAAATTAGAAACTCTGAGTTAGTGAGGAATTAAATCCTCATTCCCACCAACCTTGATTTAGTTCAGTTGCAAATGAGAGAACCTGAAGAACTCAAACCTAGGTGGGGATATAGAAGACCTATTTCTCAACATCAAATCTGAAGCATCAGCATGAAATTCTCATCCACAGATGACAGCCTAAGTTATGAGGAAAAGGCCCAAGAAGCGCAATATGCTAAATCCTACCTCCCTGTTCT
The DNA here is from genome assembly GCA_022577455.1 of Arizona elegans. Classification (NCBI taxonomy): domain Eukaryota; kingdom Metazoa; phylum Chordata; class Lepidosauria; order Squamata; family Colubridae; genus Arizona; species Arizona elegans. The sequence goes on along the minus strand of JAKOOJ010000005.1, from coordinate 49,002,171 downwards.
AAGCACAGAGACTGGATGTGGAAAAGGAACCGTGGGTCAGGGCTGATGGGAAAAGAGGGGGAGACACAGCTCAGGTGGAGGGAGTGTTTACACAGAGCACTGTCCAAAAGCATTTTTCCATGTGAAGCAGAACACCGGTTCCTCTCCCTCTCTGCCCCATCCTGCTTCAATAGGTCTACTTTGTAGAAGAAAACTAAAAAGGAAAACTCTTTGTTGACAATTCTGTTATTATTGTGAACCCAACATAAAGCAGAGATCCCACATTTCTTTCTCTCCCCACATACACATATGTACTTGTGTGTATTTGTACACACACACACATTACACATACATGTTATACATGCATGACACACAAAGGTTACATTTGGATAGCATGATCACACACACACACACACATATATATACACACACCAGTATCACAAACTGTTTAAGTCTAAAATGCTATTGTTATAAGATCTTAGAAAAGATGGCATTTATAGGAAGGAGCAGGTAATACCTAGGTGACATCCTTTGTCATGCATGCTGTCATTACCTTTCTTTTTTAGGCATCTTCTGTCAAGGCTAAATATACTCAGTTCCTTCAAAAACTCTTGAGACATAATTTCTAGCCTCCTAATCATCTTCGTTAATCTTCTCTCAATTTTTTCAGTTTCCCTGAATCTTTGAAACTGGACAGGATTTCAAGCATGGTCTGACCAATTAGAATACTGTTTATCCCCACTCTTTCTGCACTTTAGCAATCTTTATTCTGAATTTTCAGCGTTTCATCTACAACTTTTGTAAAATGCATTTTCCCTGATGAAGGCATGATAATTTAATTAATCAGTATCAAGCCTGTTTTACACGCTTGGGTCAAGAGCAGGATGCATTTGTCTCAAAACATGTTGGCCTTCATAATACCTATTAGGCATCTTTGTTTGTTTTCCATTGTCCTGACTAAGGAAAAATATCACATTGACTTTATTGTCATAGCTAGTTGTCAATTGTTGCTGATTTTTTCTGCCGGAGACATTGAACTATAGCGAAAAGCTTTCACAGTGCAGAATCTCCAAGCTTTGGGCTGACTGGATCCATGCATCCAGGCTAGCCATTGCATCTTCAGGGACAAGAGGAAGATTTAAAAGGATATCTCTCTTCCACCAGTCTTTATTTGAGCTGCTGTTGTGCTCTGATATGTTTCTGCACCATCCATTAATCTTTGGGCTTTGCTGTTCAGTTCAACCTCCTGATTTTATTTCCTATGGATCTTGATTCCAAATCCTGTCCAGCTATGGTTTAATAGATCTTCCAAACCTGGAGAGATATTATAGTTAAACAGCCATTACTTCTGGGGGAGCAGCCGGAGTGTCAAAAGGAATAGCTCTAAAGTACAATCACTCTTGCAGTGTTATCTCCTATGAACGCTTGATTTTAAATATAAAGAGGCCTTTGGCAAGGATTAGCTTTCCCTCACCCCATGAATGCTGGTTATGATCCTTACACTGGGTCTGTTGATGATTCTAATCATTTAAAAATAGGAATTTCTAATAATGACCTAATGGGATTTTGCCCAGACGGAGGGGGACTGACCATTAGTTTGAATGTATAACCAGAGTTTACCATAGTGGAATTCTCCCATTGTTAGTCTATATTTGTTTCATTTGTTTTCATTCCACTTCAACTGCTGTTAATTAGCTTACTATTCATAATGAGTGTCTGTAAATATTTACTGCAAGTTGCTTTTATGTGTAATAAACATAAAAATATAATTTCATTCAGAATGCAGCATGTTTTACATGCTTTTATCTTGTGGATGTTACATCTTTCATTAAGCAAGCATTCAATTAAAACATATTCTCCATGCTAAGGATAATACCTGATCATTTTACAATCTATTCTTCCTTGTATGAATGATCTGAAGTGGAATAATATGTTAGTGAAGCTTTTTCCATGTTAACTTTTAAACTAAGATTCCAGCAGAGACTTTAGATGCCCACTACATTAGGACTGGAACTATTTTACAGAATTGAAAAATGTCTGAGGAGATATTTTGTCAGGTTTTATTTGACTCATAAACCTCTAGTTGGCAGACCATAATAACTAAGAAATATTGTTCTTGATGTAAGAATCCAGGGATCTTTTTCAAGGAGATTTAACAGGAGCTTATTTCTCAGTCAAGAACAAGAAACCACATAGAGAGAAAGTATGTTTCTGGTTCTTGAAAAATTCAAAATAGTTATCATTATACTTAAGGTAGCAAATTAACCCATTTTCGGAATTCATACAATGTATTAAACCACACATCAAGCATGAGAGCTAATTGGCATAAATCTATTAAGCCACAAACATCCAAGCTAAATAATATTACAGGTTGTATGAATATACTTGCTAGCAATTTATATAAATTGGTTAAAAGTATTGGGTTAAAAGTATTATAGACATAAACACAAGTCCTTTGCTCTGCCCCATACAAGAGAGGGAGGGAGGGAGCTACAGTAACCAGACTGGGGATTTCAGTTCTTCTTAGGTGTGGACTGTGTTTTTGCTTAAGAAGAGATAAGTCTGCTTCCAGCTCATCCAAAATAAGCATCATCAGTACCTCACTGGCTCAAGAGCTCGGCTTGGAAAGCAAAGCAATATATGAGTAAAATGTAAAAAGTCAGGAAAGAAATGTAATTACAATTGGAATTTAAGGAAATAAAATTTCTGTTTCACCATTATCTTGTCTTACTCCAAACTCTAAGGGACCTTTATGAGGAATGATACTAAAGATCATAGAAGGTATTGTGTAGACTTACTTAGTAACCCAATGTCTAATCCAGGGCTGTCAAACTCCTGGACCGCAGGCCGGATGTGTCATGTGCTGGCCACGCCATACCCATTTTAGCGAAAGGGGGAAAAGTCCTGATATGTCATGTGATGATGCCATGACGACGTGAGTGTGACACCCCTGGTCTAATCTATAATGTTATTAAGATGTCGTCACATGCCTACCTTCAGGAACAAAAGACAAAGAGACCATGGAGACAAAAGGAAGAATGAATTAAAAGAATGAATTGCTTTTTCCTATGTTTTATTGCCAAGACAATCTTTGGGGGCCAATAATATATTTGAGGGATGGTGAGGTTATGTGCTGCCATGTCCATCAGATGACTTCAGTGATGGCCATAGCCTGAGACTAGCCAACTATTTACCTGAAAGTGAACTCACTCCCAGGATGCTCTCTCTATTCCAGTGAGAATTTTGTGGATGTTCCAAGTCATTCCTACAAGTAAATATGATGTTAGAGCTCTCAGCTTCTTCTTTACATTTTAGTTATTTTTTAAAATCTTGGGTTTTTTTAAAAAAAATCAAAGATGATGGAGATTAAGGGTCACCAAGAGAGCTGTCTGAGGTCACATTATTGTCCATGTCCACTTTCCTTCTTAACTTTGCCCTAAATAAAGAATTTAATTTAATTTAATTTAATTTCCAATTTATATACCGCCCTTCTCCCTGAGGACTCAGGGCGGTGTACAGCCAAGATAAAAAACATAGAATACAAATATTAAAAAACATTTAAAAATATATATAAATTTTGCCCCAAAAGTTAAGAAATCACAAACTAATTAAAAGAATTTAAAAATTTCTTCTTAAGCCAACCCGGCTTGCTGGAAAAGATGGGTTTTAAGGGAACGACGGAAGGCATTGAGGTCATGGATTCTCCTTATCTCTGGGGGCAACTGATTCCAGAGGGTGGGAGCCCCCACCACAGAATGCATAAAAGCTGTTTTACATATGTCTCAGTTTCCCTATTCGCTATTATCATCATTTGTCTACCTTTGCATTACAGAATAAACTGAATATATCATCTATTTTCAAGAGTTCTGCGAATCTGCGAGTATTATTGGCATGCTTATTAAATAGTGCTTTTTCATACTTTCAGCCCAATTGTGCAATGCAGACTCTTATAGCTAGTATAAGTAGGTAAAACAATGAAATGAAGAATTACAACACTGCATGAACATATTTTGATTCCAGTAAGAATATATTTTCTGGATGATGGTAGACACCAGGATAATGGTTTGGGATGAACAAGGTGGAGAATCTACAAGCTACCGACCTCAATTATTCCATGTAAGACTAAGAGTTATGACTTCACTTCTAAAGAATGAATCTCAACGTATTTTGTGTTTTTAATACAAATTTGTTTCCAAACAATACTGCAAAATAACAATTGGAGTAAGGGTCAAGAACATGAGAAATCAATTTTCAAGATTAACAAATCAATCAATCACTTCCTTCTTGCTAATCATGTAGGGACAAATGATACTGTCCAAAATACCAACAATTATATATTCATGGTCTTTGAATATTTAAGGAGGAAATTCAAGTGATACCCTTATCAACTTTTTATATTCTTGCCTTGTAGTCATGTCCAGTTATCTTAGTCCTGGAAAGCTGAAGATTAGCACTGAGGAGGAGATGGTCAATGAGACCTTATGCCCTAGTTCTCCCATGGAAAATATCAGAAGAATGGGAACACCTGGCTCCCACAACCAGCCAGAGAAGGAGAGCTTGCAAGAAACTCACTTTAATTCTTCCCTCCCAGAGAGAATATATGGCTTTGTATTCGCACTGACTTGGGACTAGAAAACAGCAGAGTGCTGATCTGGTAGGATCTTTCTATCCTTTTTCCTACTGGTGGGCATATTTGCTACTCTGAGAATGCAGAGTGCATGTTCTAGATGAGGGACTTGTCCATTTTATATAGCTGCTGCAGAAAATGTGACTAGTTACAAAGTTTATTTATTTATTTATTTACAAATATTTATATGCCGCCCTTCTCCCAAAGGACTCAGGCCGGCGAACACAAGTTAAAAAACATACAATAATAAAGGAAATCCTAATTAAAAACCAATTAAAACAGGGACAAATAAATAATAAAACCCAAGAATCAGAATCAGCCCATTTGTTGAAACAGCCAAGTCTTTAGGCCTCGACGGAAGGAGCGGAGATCAGGGGCTGTCCGGTCTACCCATGGATGTCGCCAGCCGACATTGTCTGGTCGACGGTATCCTGAGGAGGGCAGCCCTGTGTGAGCAGACAGGACGGTGGGACGCGGGTAGGAGATGGTCCTGCAGAAATGGACAGCAAAATGTCCCACTTCAGTAGAAATTACAGCCACAGCCACCTAAAGCTGTTTTTCAGAAGAAGCATAGTTAACATGCAGTGCACCTATCTGGGATAGAATCAGCAATACACAGATGACAGAAACTGGCTTTCCTGGTTTAAACTTACCTTGTAAACAGTCACTCTCTCCAGAGAGTAATAATGCTTTAACACAAATCTTAACCCAAAAACACAATTGTGCTAAATGTTAACACAAATTTAGTGTCCTTCCAAAGGAGGGTTTTTTTTTTTTGTTTTTTTTTTGCTTTAATTTATATGCCGCCCTTCTCCGGAGACTCAGGGCGGCTTACAATGCATTAAGCAATAGCATTCATACTTTTGTATATTTATACAAAGTCAGCTTATTGCCCCCACAAACTGGGTCCTCATTTCACGTACCTTAGAAAGGATGGAAGGCTGAGTCAACCTTGCTGAGTTGGGCTAGTGTGGGAAGGTGTTTAGGATGAAGGACACTAAAACTTTGTTCAACAAAAATGCTATGTCTAGTACACTTTCAAAAAGGCATGATATCCACGTGTATGAGAAGCTCACATCAGACCAGGCAAATGGTTCAGAAGGTATATTATGCAGAAGTGAAACATCTGGCTCATCCTGCAGCCCAAGCCAGAGGGTGTGCCCACTGATCAGGCAGAGGGAAGGGGCAGGATAGAAGAATCTATTGCTCTGTTATTTGTGTGTTTTGCATGGGATGCAAACATAGCATCCATCTACAATGTCTTAAACAAGCTTCTTTTTCTGGGACAGAAAAAGAAAGGATATGTGGGCATGCATCAGTGTGCCATATTAAATATGAGGCAAATTGAAATAACCACATCCCTATTTCTGATTCCAAACAGCCATCAGATATGTGGCAATTGCATAAACACATGTATATGTGTGTTGGCAGCGGAGTGGTGTGTCCTTGTCCTATTCAGGTACATATAAATAGAAATCAGATTTCCCCTAATTGATACTTGTATTGCATGCACCAAAATATACTATCTACATGTATAATTGTTATGATATGTTTGTAAGATGTCTGGAAATATGTCACTGAATAGATCATTTTACATTTTCCCCTCTCTCCCCGTCCCCACTGCCTCCTTCCATAGTCCTATAGAGCACTCTGTTAGCACAAAGTCAAAGCCATTGAGATCAGTGGAGTGGAAAGCTTTTCCTGAAGGACACCCTTTTGTACCCTTGTGCTCTCTAGATGTTTTTCCCATCCTCTCCAGATATTGCCTGGGAGGGTTGCACTCCTCATCTGAAAAGCAACAGCTGGAGAAAACTGATATAGTGTGTACCTATCTTATTTATTTATTTGTTTGTTTGTTTGTTTGTTCAACTTGTATGCCGCCTTTCTCCGAAGACTCAAGGCGGCTTGAGTCTTAGTTATTTTCATACATTGCCCGTTCACTAACCCTAATACAATTGACCCACAAATTGTCTTTGGTTATTACACAACAGACAAGGTCACTGTAGATTGGCACCTTCCATAAATCAATGATACGTTTGCAGAGAAATAGATTTGGGGGTTGGGGAAGGAAGGTCACTTGTAAAGCAGGCCAAAATGGGGGATGCCTGAAGACACATCTTCCCTGTCAGTGCAAAAGATGTGCAAGTTGATGGTGATACATTGCTCAAACTGTCCTGTGGAGAGAGAAAAACTTCAAAAGAAGGTTTATGTGGATCACACAGCTCCATTTTAAAACTTGAAACAATGAAAGGTGTTTCTGAAGTCACTCGTGTCCACAAAGAGCTGCTATCATTCTAAGATGGAACCCAAGAAACAAGAAATACCAAATGCATCTAAAAGACAGTAATAAGCTGCCTTAACAATAATTTCTTCTTCCCAAGAGAACTGTGAGTGAAACCTCCATTCCCTAATGAATCATTTGCAGCTTTCTTGTCAAACTGTAAGTTCCACAATTCTTTGTAAAAAGTTACAAAATGTTCACCTATGTTTGTAACATAGATATTTCCTAAGCTGAGTGAGGGGATGGAGCAGAATACATTGGCAAGTACAGATAGTTCTCGATTTACAACAGCTCATTTAGTGACCGTTCAAAGTTACAACGATACTGAAAAAAGTGACTTATGACCGTTTTTCACACTTACAACCATTGCAGTGTCTCCATGTCATATGGTCAAAATTCAGGTGTTTGGCAACTGGTTCATATTTATGACAGCTGCAAGATCCTGGGGTCATGCAATCAGCTTTTGGGACCTTCTGACAAGCAAAGTCAATGGGGAAGCCAGATTTTCTTAACAACCATGTTACTAACTTAATTACTGCAATGATTCACTTAACAACTCTGGCGAGAAAAGTTGTAAAATGAAGCAAAACTCAAGTAACAAATGTTTCACTTAGCAACATACATATTGGGCTCAATTGTGGTCGTAACTCGAGGACTACCGGTAATGTCCTTGGATCGTCTGCCTTCTGCTCAGATGGGCAGTTAGAAAGAATCCTGGATACGATTTATTATACCAATTCTGTATTATTTCAGTGATCATTTGTTATTTTTGTTATTTTTCTTACAACACTTGTCCTTCATATTCATTCAACCAGTTTGTTTAGTGGTTAAGGCACCAGGCTAGAAACTAGGAGATAAAGAGTTCTAGTCCTGCTTTAGGCATAAAAGGTGGCTGGGTGACTTTGGGCCAGTCACTTTCTCTCAGATCAACTCACCTCACAGCAGTGGTGGGTTCCTCCCGGTTCCGGGTGGTTCCACTGAGCTGGTAGCGGCGACGATATGACATCACCGAACCAGTTCTCCCCCCCGCCCCTCCCGCCCACCCCCGCCGTCCCTCCTGCATTATTCTTACCTCTTATTTGGCCCCACCCCTAATCTATTGCTGCCTCCTGAGTCCCAGCTGATCGGCTAGAAGGAAAAATAACTGTTTAAACTTTTGCCGTGGGGTTTCAAAGGGCCGCCCTACAGCTGATCAGTGTTAAAAGAAAACAAATGAGTAGACCGGTGCCTGCAAAAACAAATGGGTAGACCAGTGCCTCCAAAAACAAATGAGTAGACCGGTGCCTTCAAAAATAAATGGGTAGACCAGTGCCTCCAAAAACAAATGACTAGACCAGTACAGCTCTGCAAGCAGTTAAAAGCCTGGTAGACCAGTACCTCTGCTAAATCCTAAAGAATTGTCACATGACCATCAAGCCACACCCACAAAATAAGCCACGCCCAGAGAACTGGTAGTAAAAAATTTTAGAACCCACCCTTGCCTCACAGGACTGTTGTTGTGGGGTCAGTAGGAGGAGGGAGTATTAAGTACAGTATGTTCACCACCTTGAGTTATTTATAAAAATAATAAAGGCGAGATATAAATAAACAGGCATTTAGCGGCCCATGTGTTCTTTTCTATTGCTCTTGCCTGGTTCTTACAGCAAAGCTATCAATACAAAATGAGAGGAGTTTTATTTATCAGCCAGCTTGTCACAGAGCCTGATGTAAGTGACCCATGCAAACTCACCGATTTACCCATGCAGTTAAATCTTGGGTCACGCTAGCTAATTAGCTGAAGTAGACATCAAGACCTAGGGAGAGGGGATGGAGAGCTGAATAACGAAATAGGTATGAGGACATCATCACACAAATGCCATGACTTATATACTTGTGTCAGGTGTGGGAGAAAAGCATATAGTTCTGGCATTGACATGATATCATCATGTGTGATTGTTTTGCCGTAATTGCAGTTCATTGTACTATAGAGGCTGCGGGTAGATGATCTGCAAAACTGAATTTTTCTACCATCTGCAAATAATGACCATATATCAATTCTCTGCATTGAGTATGAACCATGCAGGAAGAGACAATGTAGGAAGAGACATGTTGTTTTGAATAAAAACAAGAGAGAGGCCTCCCTTTCCTTGTTGGCTCACTGTGCTACATACACGAGCAAGGTACTTTTGTTCTCTTTGAAGCAGGTTTGGTAAGAGTCAAAGTCATACTTATATTTCCTAAATTGGCCCAAGAGCAATGGAAGACACCCATAAACTACTATGAGAACAGGCTGAAGAAAACAAAACCTAGTTGTTTTTACAGCTCCGATTTTAGGCACTGATTTTCCCCATCTTAGATTCATTCTTGAGCTTGCTAAATTATTCATGTTTTCTTGTCTTATATTCCTGAGCTATAAATCTGCATATGACTGTTGCAGCCTGATTTTCATCAAAGGGGCTCCAGTTCTTCTATAATAAGCAATGTGATACTTGAGAGAAGCCAATTGCTGATATAGTGCTGACTAGGCAATGCCTTGTCCTCTATTTCCCCCTGGTGGACACCAAATTGCGAGAAATTTCTCTTTAGCATCATCTTGGATTTGGTTTTAATCCCCAAGAAAGGTTACAGAATCATCCCTGGGTAGAGGTGAAGGGGCAGAATTCTCCTTTTAGCTGAGTGATAGATCCAGGGCTGAAATGCTCCCGGTTCAGACTGGATCACCTGATTCGGTAGCAGTGGCGGTGGGTGATTCGGAGAACCGGTAGCAAAAATCCCTGTGCCCGTCCCCCATGCCCAGCTGAGCTGCAGGATCATCAGAGCCTTTTTTTTTAACCTTTAAAAGCATTTTTTCTACAACCTCTTCCGATGAAAAAATGCTTTTAAAAGTAAAAAAAAAAGCCTCTGATGATCGCGCGGCTCAGCTGGGATAGTCAGAGGCTTTTCAAAGCACTTTTTTTCTGCAACCTCTTGGCTGAAAAGGTGGGAAAAAAAGCACTTTGAAAAGTCTCTGACGATCTCAGCTGAGTTTCCTGATTGACAGAGAGATATTTTTTAAAATGCCTCTCTGACGATCCCAGCTGAGTTTCCTGATCGGCAGAGGCTTTTCAAAGCATTAGAAAAAATGCTTTGAAAATTTTTTTAAAAAAAAGTTGGCCACGCCCACTCAGTCACATTACCCCCCACCAAGCCACGCCCACAGAACCGGTAGTAACAAATTTTACATTTCACCCCTGGATAGATCTTATCCTTTTACAGAGTAAAAAAGTCAGCGGTCTAGAGGTTAATAAACTAAAGTTGGAGATTCTCTACATTAATAATACTCTAAGAACTTCCATGTGGTTTGCTTCTTTTTTCATTCTGTCAATATATCTACAATTCATCTAGACGTTGGATGAAAGAGAGAGTATTGGATACTTTCAAAAAAAAGTATTTAAGGGAATGTCCTCCAGCAAATTGTTCTTGTCCCAGGTATTCACATGTATTTGTAATAGTGATAAGTGATACAATCTGGTAACGTGCAAAATTTGTCATTAGAATTTTACAGAAAATCCATACAATAAGAATAATTAAGACTTTGACTTATGGTATGGATTTGCTAGAGGTTTGGATTCCAATGTAAAAACTACTGGGACCTTTAAGTTGAGAAGGTTTTGTGAAATGAGTAGGTTAAGATCTTATGGAACTTGAAGGTCTAGACCAGGGATCACCAACCTTTCAGACCTCAGGGACCACTAAATTCATAATTTTAAATTCCGCGGACCACTAATATGATCTGCCTAATGATTGACTGGGTAGGCGAGGCTAAGTGGTCATGTGACTGGGTGGGTGTGGCCAACTCAATGTTGCTCACATCAAGGGGCACCTCGCCAGCCTCTACTCGCTCCTCCCACCCACTCCTCTCCTGCCCGCCTGGGCTACGTAGGGCCCCAACAAAAAGCAATTGTTGGAGCTAAGCAGCTACCATGAAAAAGAATTGGCAAAAGAGCTGGCTCAGATCAAATTGGATCTGACCAAGAAGGAGGCTCAGCAGAAGCACCTCACTGAGGACTAGGAGCATAGGCTTTCCAAGCAGAGGGAAGACCTGCAGGAGTGCAAGGGGCCTGGAGTGTCAGCGGGCTGAGATGGTCAGCCAGTTCCAGGCCATGATGCAGTCCCACTGGAACAAGGCCCTATGGTTCTTCGCCACCAGCGGCACTTCCCTCCAGCCTTCACCCAAAGCCCCACACCAGGAAGTTGAAGCAGACCCCAAGTTGGAATTTTTGCCCCCCTCCGGCCCACAGAAAAAGACCCCAAAGGGGGAGAGTCTCTGCAGCAGCACAAACAGTCATTGCATGTATCTGGCCCAGGGGTTGTAGTTTGAGAACCCCTGATTTAGTGCAATATAAAAAATGTAAATAATTTTTCTGCGGACCACCAAAATTTTCACACGGACCACCAGTGGTCCACGGACCACCAGTTGGTGACCGCTGGTCTAGACTCTAGACAGAGTTCATAACATGCCTTAAATAACTGTACCGAAAAAAAGAAAATCTGGTTCATTGATGTTGCTGTATTCGGTGATGCTAGGATTAAGGAAAAACAATTGGAAAAAATATGCAATACCATGACTTGCAAATATGTAATAATATATTAATTTTTATGTCACCTGATTCCCAGCAATCCTTTTATTCATTAGACCAAGTTTTATCTCCTTTTTGTTGAAGTTTTCTGTATCGATAGCAACATTTTGTTTAGCCAGAAAAACACAAAAATATTTCTGAAGGATTGAATTTCAGTATTCTTTTATTTATTTATTATTAATTAAATTTCTATACCTAAATTTCTATAAATTTTTGCTCCCTTGCACATCTGAACTGTAGTCGGCCATGAATTGTGTAACGAATGAATTGTTATTTATATTTCATCTTTCCATATATTTCATCTAAATGATTGCAAGCCAAAGTATTATTTAAAGAAAAGTAAATAAACAAGAGAACAGTTTGGTATAGTAGCTACTGCACCAAGACAGAAAGTGGAAGGAGGCAGTAGTGAACCACTTCCGAAAAACGTTGCCAAGAAAACTGCAGGGACTTGTCCAGGCAGTCTCCAAGAATCAGAAATGATTGAACGGAACAAAAGAAAATAAAGAAACAAAGAAATTTCAGGAACCTTCCGAGTGGGAATTTCCAAGTGCTGCTGATCTTTTGTAGAAGAAGAAAGAAGCCACTGAATTAGTTGTCCTCAGCCTTCCTCCTTCTCCTCTCATCTGCCATGGGTGGCGCAGTGATTAGAGTGCCGCTTCTGCTGATCAGCAGCTGCCAGCAGTTTGGCAGATTGATTCTCACCAGGCTCAAGGTTGACTCAGCCTTTCATCCTTCCCAGGTTGGTAAAATGAGGACCCAGAATGTTGGGGGCAATATGCTGACTCTGTAAACCGCTTAGAAAGGGCTGTAAAGCAGTATGAAGTGATATATAACTCTAAGTGCTATTGCTATTGCTATCTATCCAGGAACATTTTGTTTTTGCTCCAAAATATCAAATAATTTTTTTAAAAAAAATCATGATATGTCTATATAACAACACTGATTACACACTTGTTTTCTCTCCCTCCAATCACTCAGCTTCTGGAACATTTATCTAAAGCTTTGCTCCCTTCCTGAACTCAAAAGAAAAGGAGTAGGATGGAAGAGAAACTTTAGCAGTCAGTCAAATATGTATAAGCCTGAGTACACCCCACATTTCACAAATTGGTGTAAATAGTGTACATCAAACTTCCCTGAAGTAAAATTCTTAGGAGAAACCAGTTGGGTCAGTTTTGCAAACAACAAAAACACAGTTGCAGTGACTAATGTAAAAGTAGTTCACATTAGGACACAACCAGGTAGTAAATACTTCCCAAGTCACTTTAGGGCTGGAGTTGGATCATAAGGTACTTGAAATACTGAAACAGTCCATAACATTATATCATTGCATTTTAAATTTAATCTCTTCCCTTTAATGCTCTTTGATATAAGTTTGCTATCATATATTCCAATTCTCAATTTCCAACCAACATGTTGATAATTAGGTCAGAAATGAGATCCAACAATTCTGGGAATGGCTCCTACCAGAAAACAAGACAAAACTGATAAAAATGTGTTTCCATCTTTGTCTAAAAATATAGGAGATGAGGGGCTGTTACCAAATTGCAAATGAGACATGCAGCCTTCAATGTTACCTTCATGAGCAGTGATGTGCTTTTATAGATGACACCCCTTCCTCACCCATTTTCTTGTCTCCTCTGGTTTCAGATTCTTTTCATTTGCAAAGCTGATACAGGAAACTAGTGTTGTGGAAAAAAAAATCATCTTTATTCCCAAGATAAGCACTACTGGCATTCTTTGAAAACTAAAAATGATGAGCTGCTACAGCTCAGGACTGTATTTGGCTGTACCCAAAAAGAAAAAGTACATTGGGCCTGACAGCAAGCCTCCTAGAAAACTAAAGAGCATGCCATCTAGTAATGTTTGTGACTGGCTAGGCTGCAATGGCAGACCTTTTTTAAATGAAGGGCAGCTCATATCATGCTTTCAAGATTCCAGATGCCCTCAACGACTGGGGATTTCTGGTCTAGCCCATTCAGAACATTGAGCTCACTGACACACTTTATCTTGTCTAGATCTCAGTTTGTTTTATCAGTTGTAAACACCAATTTAGGTTGTTTACTACCTTATGAGCATTAAGAAGCACCCAGACAGAATATTTCAGATGAAACCTTTAGATAATAAACAAACAATTTCATTTCTGTACTAAATAGCATAAATGGGCTCTTGGTGTATTGCTGAGGCTGAAGACCATATGGTGCAATAACAGTTGCCCAACACCGCTTCATGGGGTTGTTCAAAAACAACCAGCACATTGGAAACCGAATCCCTCATTCCATGGAGACCCAGAAGAATCGCATTGCCAAGATGCCGAGGGTTGCTTAGAGGTTCTCAGAAATTCCGAAATCCAATACAAAACAATATCCAAAACAATAACCAAACTCATTTCAATCCCAAAATTAATGAGTAAGTCATATGAGAATAAATTCAAATGATTGATTTTCATGCAAGAGTATAAATATATAGTACCAATATATATAGTAATATAGTCAATTGTCTATCCTACTCAAATCCTTAGTAAATTTCTTGAAGAAGTGTCTCACCTTATCATGGTTTTCTATACCTTTCTGTTTATTTTTTAATTTTTTAAAATGCCACTGCAATTTTAAGCAATATGATTTTTAGCTATTTTTAAAATACTCTTTTACTCAAAAAAAAGTCCAAACAACTTCCCCAATAAAAAAGGAAGTTTGACAATTCTGCTCCCATCCTCTCCATTTAAACAACTATTAATACCCTATCTTCTATGATACTAGAATTGAAAAAAAATTACCAAAAACAGTAACTTTTTTGACTTCACTTAAAGAAATCTCTAGCCATAAAACACCATAAAAAGATTACTAACATCTACACTACATACTCTTTTGGAGTTCCAGGAATTATACCTTCGTTTCAATAGAAATTAGTCTCCTCTTTAATATTCCTAAATCTAAATCTATTTTTTTCCAGGAACAAACAAAATTAAGAAAGATGCCCTAAATCAACAGCAGTTATATTTGATTCAACTCATGATTTGTTTCAAGGAATCAAATAACTGGATTTCATTTGATAATCTCTCTTTCAATCACTTTGATTTGATGTTATTTTTATAAGCAGCAATAAATAAAGTGGAATAATGGGACAGAGCTGATATCCATGAACTTTGAATGAATTAATAAAATGAATATTGTTTTATTGAGACCCTTTGTTTCTAGCAGCCTATCCTTCCATATACAAACATGAGTGGTGTGTGCGTCCATACACACTCACACACATGAGCGTATACAAACCTGCATAATCATACAAAAGTCAGCAAATGCATTAAGCTGCTGAGCTTTATTATTGTGCCATGGCCTAAATAGGAGAATGATACCCTAGTAACACATTTGCTTTGAGACGGGGGACCCATCAGAAATATTGCAGCAGCCTTCATCAGCCCCATTTCCTGTGATGACAAAATGCTGAGTTATTGTCTTGCTTGACTAGCAAGGCAACGAGTCTGTAAACTCTGTTATTGTGCCACTTTCCCAACAAATGAAAAATCATTGATCATAAAGTAGGCATGCTGTCAGAGCCAAGAATGGAAAACAGATAGACAAGAAAGAGAGGGGGAAATTATTGGGCACTGCTGGCCAGGTCAAGTCAGGTTAAGTGGCTAAAAAGGTTGCAGGGGTAAAATCTCAAGTCCCCTTAATTGTTAAGACAACAAATCTCCAGCCACAGCTCCCAAGTTACTGCTTCTTAGACAGTGCGAACAACTTTGCAAGGTTCTTCATAAATTCTTGTGCTGACTGTTGGACCAAGCAAGCTGTGTAAGACTTGGACTTGTTTATATGCATCCCACAATTAAGACAAAAGGATTTGAACATCATCTCATAGTTTGTTTCTTTTTTGTTTTTTGTCTCTTCAAGCTACTGTTGCATCCTGGCTCTAAAAGTCCCTTCAGTTTTGTTGGCGAGGTATTTCAGAAGTAATTTGCTATTGCCTCCTCCTTAGGGCTGAGAGAGAATGACTGGCCTAAAGTCACTCAGCTGGCTTTATGTCTAAGATGAGAAGTGGCCTGGTGTCATAACTGGCTCTCTAGTTCCCATCTACTTTTCCAGAAACAAGGAAAGGTTTGAGGAATAGGTAGCTGGAGAAGGGAACGTAAGATGTGAATGGCCAACTGGCAACTCTAATCTTAACCCATAAACCTATACATCCCAGTGATTGATGGGTAATGACCATAGAGTGCATGTTTATAAGTAGTCCTATCAGGAAAAGGGGAAGAGATCAGCCTGAGATTTGTACAGTTTCACCCTGATGCCAAACAAAATAGGTTATATTAGGTGAAACATGGTTTTCCAAAGTGAGGTATGCACCATCTTGCAACAGCATAACGACTTTCTCACTGTCCTGTAAAGACGTCTTTCATGCACATAATAGAGTTTTTAAAGTACATGCGTAGACTACTGCAGTGATATGATAATATCACAAGGGATGTAGCCTTTAATTACCCCAGTTTCAAGGACTCAGGCTTTGCTCCTGGCTGTGTGAAGCCTTTGAGAATATCTGCGGCATGGTGAGAAATGTGTTATTCCCGAAGGGGTGGTCCTAGTTACCCTCGGTTTGTTGTATCAAAGGCCCCCATACTGGCTCAGTTTTTAATTACAAGTGCTCTGATACAGAGAAGGTATAGCATCCGCTGTTTTTGCATGTTAATGAGGGTGCTTAATATTCATGAGTCAATATTTTAAGGTGGCGAATCGCTGTGCAGTAGGTGCACATATGAATGGGAGTTTATCATGATTAGGCAAATCAGGAGGGAGAAGAAGCGGCAGGGGAAGGGAAGATGGATTTCTCCAATAAAATTAACTAAGGCCGCTACGGCATGCTGCTCCCCCTTCTCCTACCCGTGTGCTTTGCTGAGCTCTCTCTTTCCTCAAATTTATGAGGCCAATTACAGAGATGAGCTTGGAAGTTTCTGGGAACTTCACTAAGTGCAAACGGCGCTCCCTGCTGTTCCCATCAAATTAATTAACCAAGCACTATTGATGGCTGTCCGGCTCTGGCGAGAGGATTTAGCTACAGGGAAGCTCTGGCTTTGGATACACAGTGAACGGTGCTGTTTGAAAATAGAATGATCTGGGCTTCTACTGCTGCTGGAAATCTGACTGTCATCACACACAGAGCAGAGCTACAGAACCACCAATACTTCTTGGCATTGTGAAGAACGATGGGCTGGCCCTCTAGGGCCTTCAGCTGGCTAGAAGGAGAACTGTAGTTTCCCACACACACAAGGAAAGCCTGGATTGTGATCCCCACTCTCCTTTTCATTCAAAGGGAATTGCCAAGCCTCTGAAGAGGACGGGAACTGCAGCCCACTGAAAATACAGTGCAAGATGGACTTCTTGGATGAATAAAGGAATAGGAAAAGGCAATACCATGGCCAAACAACAGCAAAGACATGAAAGAGTTGTAAGAAGGGATGCCTATGTTAGAGAGCCAATTTGGTGTAGTGGTGAAGGTGCTGGCCTAGAAATAAGGAGGTTGTGAGTTCTAGGCCTCCCTTTGTAAGGAAAGCTGACTAGATGACTTTAGACCAGTCATGCACTCTCAGTCCAACCCATTTCACAGGGCTGTTGGTGTGGAAAATAGGCAGCAGGGATATTACATATATATTAGATATACGCCTTGAGATAGATAGATAGATAGATAGATAGATAGATAGATAGATAGATAGATAGATAGATAGACAAGACAGATAGATAAAAAGGCAGGTAATAATAACAACAACAACAGCAACACAAAGTCATCAGAACAAGGTTGCCTGCACTGAAGCTTGTTCCAAAGAAACAGCTAGCAGAAAATGCAAATATTGTAATATCAAATATAAGCACCAGTTCAATGCAAGAATCAAACCAACTAATGTACAGCATAGCTGCAATTATAATTGAATATCTTGGATGAAGGGCGGGGGAGGTAGGGTTGGAAAAGAAGATCAGGATGTTAAGATCAAGTGCAAGCAAGCTAGAACAGATGAAAGGAAAGAAATTGAAGAACGAGAAGACTAAAAACACCTGATCAAGAAATATCACCTAGAAACAAGGAAGATTAAGGAAGCCAGCTGCCTGAAATTACTGCGAGTTCAGTTCTCACCAGGCTCAAGGTTGACTCAGCCTTCCATCCTTTCTAAGGTAGGTAAAATGAGGACCCGGTTTGTGGGGGAAATAAACTGACTTTGTATAAAATATACAAAAGTATGAAGGCTATTGCTTAACGCCTTGTAAGCTGCCCTGAGTCTCTGGAGAAGGGCGGCATATAAATAATTTTTTTTAAAAAAATTATAAGGCAGCAAGTAACAGCCATACCCAAAAAGATATTTGCCACTATCGCAAAAAGATAGTGTCACATTTTGCAATTTCAATCAAATCAGAAATGTATTATACCAATTCATCAATGGAGACAATGCAGTGAACCAGTCAACACCTGATAAAGAAGAAGAAGTGCAGTTCTTGGCGCAGTTTTGGCACAACCCAAAGAAATACAGCAAGAATATAGCCTGAATAAAGGAGACAGATAAGAATTAAAAAAAAAAAACAAGTTGTAATGAAACAATTTGTAATAACAGCCAAAATAGTGGAGAAAGGGGCAAAGAAAATCAAGAAATGGTCAGCACCAAGTGAAGATAAACTGCATGGTTTTTGATTGAAACATTTAATTGATCTACACCCACTCATTGTCAAACATCTTAACAACATATGCAAGAAGGTGAGGTTGAAGAGTGCTAAACACCTGGTAAAATCTATCTGATCCAGCAAAGGGAGTGGCACCAGACAACTACAAGCCTTTACCTACTTATCAACAACTGCAAGAGAAGAAAGACCAATCTGGATGCAATTTAGATTGATTACAAGGAGACATTTGATTCCCTGCCACATGACTGGATAATCAAGTATCTATAAATAATAGGGCTCAGTAGAAACATCAGTATCACACTACTACTTGCCATTCCTCTGTCAACAATACTAAATAAGCCAGGCCATGGTTATCAAACATCAAAAACATCTGCCAGGCTTTCCACCTTCTTTATATGGACAATCTGAAGCTGTAAGAAAAAAACACCATTTGAAATGGAACTGTTGGTCAATATGGTCTATATTGCAATGGAATTTGGACTAGACAAATGTGCCACCTTTACCATCAACACGGGAAAAATAGATCATTGGAAGAATATCTGAAGGACAGTGAAGAAGATGCACTGACCTTAGTATACCAGGAAGGCTTACTGAGTCCCGAAGAGACCAAATTGGCCTAGAGGAAAGACCAAATGAAGAACAGAAAAGAGACATGGGAAGACAAAGTATTACATGGCCAGACCTTAAAAAAATTACAGGCTAAGTATATAATAACAAGACCTGGCAATGGCTAAGCACAGGAAGGTTGAAGAAATAGGCAGAGGGGTTAATTCTGGCTGCAAAAGACCAAGACTTTAGAACAAATGCATACAAAACCAGAAATAAAACAGTAACAGAGAGCAAATACCACCACTGCCAAGAAGCTGAAGAAACACTGAACCACCTAATTAGCTGCTGCAAGATGATCATACAGACTGACTACAAACAAAGGCATGACAAAGTAGCAACCAATGGTTATTGGAATATCTGCAAGAAATACTATTTGCTTGCAAGCAAGAAGTGGTGGGCCCACAAAATAGACAAAGTAATAGAAAACAAAGAAGGTAAAATACTCTGGGACTGTAAAAAATCAAACAAGCACCTGTCTCATAACACCTCAGATTTGACAAGAAAGACAAAAAAACAGTCTGGATAATAAAATTTTCAGTAGCACAATAAAAGAGAAGGAATTGAAGAAAATCACAGACTACAAAGAGCTACAAATCGAAGTAGAATGACTGGAGTAAAAGAAAGCAAAGATAGTACCAATAGTAAGAGGCACCTTGGGTGCAATCCCAAAACATCTGGAGCACCACTTGAGCACCACTGGTAAAGGTAAAATCACCATTAGTCAATTGAAAAGGGCAGTTTTACTTGCAATCCTTTTATGAAACTTTAACACCATCAAACATCTGCTTATCCAAGGTCTTTGGGAAGACTCAATAGGTGGATAAAAATATCAGATCTAAACATCTAATTGATTGTGTAACCGAAAATAATAAATAAAATTAAATAAATAAAAACATCTGCCTATCCCTTGGGAAGGACTTGATAGGAGAAAAATGCCAAATCCAATCTAAACATATGGTGACTATATAATCAACCATAATAATATAAGAGATGCCTGCTGCGCATATTAACATTCCCCAAAGAAGCCACTGAACTTCTGGGTTTTAGAAGAAGTAACTAGCAAGAAAACAGAAAGAGAGGGAAGAGGAAATACTTCCTTAATAATGTAGAAGATACAACCTTATAATATGTATTTGTGTACATATACATTATATCTACATATAGATACACAGTTAATGTAAGAGTAATCGAGTGTAAGCATATTGTTAATTCTACTGATGGATACATAAAGAAAAAAGAGCATCAGTGTTCTTTAGGGCTAACAGCCCTGAGAATTGTTAATCCACCCCAGGAAGCCCCAAATCACATTTCATTTGGTTTCCTCTCCCATTAATCTGTTGCAACATTTAGCTGAATTTTAATTTTCAGGATCATCAGACTTGCAGTCTATAAGCAGGAGTAGGAGCTTCCCAGAAAAAAAGAACAGCCCAGCATCAGAGTCCTTGTAATGAGCTCCTTAACCTATCTTAATTTCTGAATGCACTCTGTCTCTCCCCCTCTCCCTCCCTTACAAACGATAGCTTGAATCTGTTGTTAACTCCAAAGATCTGTGAGCCATGGGCAGAACTTCCACCCAATTTTCTACCAACTCTTCCGCACTGGATTTTTTTTAACAATGAAAAGCTTTTAATAATGGTATTGAGATATGCAGGATATGGTTCAGAGCCACTCGTAGGTGGAAACTAGACGCTGGAGAGATTTCCAAGGCTGCTATAAACCAAACCCATCCACAACTCCTGGATTTACCATTGGCCCATGCCTGCCACATTACCCAGCCATCCTCCTCCATATCTGTCTGTCCATACAGGAACAGAAGCAAAGAGCCCAACCTCATAAAACCTTGTGATTCTTATCTGCCTACTATCTTTATCTTTTCAAAAGTCGACCCTCAGGAACCTTTTACATAATCCAAGAGTTCATTGCTTAAAATCTCAGCTTTTGCAGTGCTACCTACTTTGCAGTAAAATTCACAATCTGTGGAAACAGATAACATCTGTTTCTAATCAAGTAGCAATGTGTCCCCTCTAAAAATTTGTGAGTATATCAGGACAACTATATTACTAGAGCAGGGGTGTCAAACTTCTGGCCCGCGGACCGGATGCATCATGTGCTGGCTCCACCCCCGCCATGTTTAGCGAAGGGGAAAAAAGTCCCGATATGCCACGTGACACCACGATGACAACGCGAGTTTGACACCCCTGAACTACAGCCTACACTGGAGATATTTTTTATATGCTTCTTCAGTAAGGACCATGGCTTTTGCCACCAAGAAAAAAAAAAGGGGGGGGGAAATGGAGCACTGAGCTTCGATAGCTATGTTGTGAATAGGTATAGACATTTTAGAAATTATTCAGAGGTAAAATGGAATACAAGACAAGAAAAAACTGAAAGGCCTATTTATTGTGAACAAAGATTGATTAAAGTATTTATAAACAGTATCCAGGGAGAATAAGGGTAAACATAGGTACAGTAGTGGCCACAATTGTGGAAATCTTTTGGGAAAAGTATTTTCTAAAACTAGCTAATAACACCACTTTTTTTTTTTTTTTTGAGTAGTACCATAACATTATATATCAATGGAAAGATAATTTAATCAAGAATGTAATGCAATAACTTTTATGAAGAACTTGCTATTAAAATAGCAGTTACAGTATAAAGAAAAGTGAAACACGTAGAAAAAATTGAGACATATAAAAATTATATACTTAGTTGGGTAACCTTTAGCATGAATTACGGCCTTACAATGTCTTCCCAAGGAGTGAAACAAGTCTTTTAGTTCTGCAGCTGTTATAATGTGAAACTAAGATTGAATGATTGCTTCTATTAACTGGGTTTTATTGCTGGGTCGCTTCTGATTAACAAGTTTCTTTCATTGGCTCCATAGATTTTCAATTGGCTTAAGGTCTGGGCTATTCCAAGGCCATTCCAGCAATGGAATATGATTATCTTGAAACTCCCCCAAAAAGTGGTGTTATTAGCCACCAAACCTCAAAAATACACTTTTCCCAAAAGGTTTCCACAATTTTGGCCACTACTGTAAGTTGATAAACAATATTATCCATTTCCTACCAGAATTATTATCTTATAACAAAATTTGCTACAGAAGAATAGAACTTTACAATTGCATTAATGAAAATAACCACTAGATTCCACTTCGGAGAAAATAGTTTATGATTAGTGGACTGCATTTTTTTGGGTTGGTCAAAATGGTATACCATAAGAGACCACAAGAGGTCACCCTCACTTTAGAGAACATTCATGATCAGAACTGGATAAGAATATAAAGCATTCCTCCAATTTAAGAGTTGTTGCATTTTTTCTTATTTTGTGCGTGTGTGTTAGTAACATTTTTAAAAGAGTACACTTTTCTAGTTAGAGAGCTGGAGTGCTGAACTTCAATTCTCCCAGTTCAAACTGAATCTCATGGATAAGGATGTGGAATATTTTTGGATCTATACTTGGTTCTCAATCAATCCCAAATCACTTATTCAATAAGATATTATTCTAACAATATTGTTTCTAGGTGTTATTTTGTTGTTAGAAATATTTAAATCACAGCTTGCCTAATGTCAGTGTACTAAATAAGTGTAAGAAAGGAAGGGAACAATTTTTCTCTTTTAGGAAGTTTTTATAAAATTTCTATTCTACTTTATTATTAAAAGCAATCTCAAAACAGATGGGGGATTTCCCACTTTAAAGGATGTTTAATTAATCTAACTGAAAAACCAACTGAAACTTAATATCCCAATTTTCTTTTTTCCCCACTTAAAATTAATGAGAAAGGATGCTGTTTTTGCTTGACACTGCTACAGAATTTCAGCAATATGATCTTGGGAACCAGAATGTTTGCAAAAAAAAGTTTCAGTGACTGCCTGAGGTGTATAGACTTCCAGTTCTAAAGCATCTTACACCAATCTTGTTTTACTTGACTGTGTGTGTGTGTGTGTGTGTGTGTGTGTGTATGCACATGCCTCAATAGTGTTGACTCTTGGCAACTGCAGGCAACTCCCTGCAGTTTTATTGTCAAGATGTTGGAAGTGGTTTGCCATTGCCTGCTTCCTAGAGCTGCAAGAGAGTTACTGGCCAAGAGCGTCCAATTGGCTTCATGACTAAAGTGAGACTAGAACTCATAATATCCCGGTTTCCAGCCTAATGCTTAACCACTAAAGAAAATTCATAAGGCTCTCCTTATAAATTTAATGGGCCACAATGCCAAAGACTGAACTACAACCTGTACCAATAAAATGCTTAGGGAAATTAAGTGTCAAAGGTTTTGTCTTTCTAAAGATTATAAGTGAAAGCAAGGGCAGAATAGCCTACCGGTAAAACAACTTCCTTCTTGTTGCCAGATACAAAAAGATGGTCCCCTCTCTTCCTCCCCAATGGAGCCATTGCTTCTCTCCTCACCACCAGTGCTTGGATGCATTTGTGTCATGTTTCACTGGGTTAGTTTTTTGTTTTAATTTGATTTATATGCCGCCCTTCTCCGGAGACTCAGGGCAGCTTACAATGCGCTAAGCAATAGCCTTCATTCTTTTGTATATTTATACAAAGTCATCTTATTGCCCCCACAACTGGGTCCTCAATTTACCTACCTTAGAAAGGATGGAAGGTTGAGTCAACCTTGAGCCTGGCGAGATTCGAACCTGCAGTAATTGCAGGCAGCTGGTCTTAATAACAGGGTGCTTTAGACAAATGTACTACCAAGGCTCATTAGTTAAAGACCTACTGGCAGCATTTACACAAGCCCTGGTTGTCTGTGTTCTCAACCTTAGTGAGTTGGACCAATTTAGTCTGGTCAGTTTATGAAGTTAAAAAATTCAGTGAAGTTAAAAAATTCAGAAAATTGGCCAAATCCTTGGAGTGAGATGACAAGGAGCAGTGAGGCTGAGACTTTACTGATGGTATCTCACTGCAAAACTCAGGAAAACATCTCGGGTTTTCCTATAAATACTCAACAGCACAAGAAATAAAATGGAGCCTTCTGGAACACAACAGGTCAAACATAAAATGTAAAATTTTATTGATACACATTACCTTGCCCAAGGCAAGATACCATAGTATTAAAAGAGCCACATAACAACCCTGCATGTTTTGAATGAGAGTGTGGTTATTAACCAAAATTATTCAGTGGGTTTCATGGTTAAGTGAAAGATCTGAACTCCTGATTCCTAAAATCTAGGCCTCGCATATGCTTCTTGGGATAAAACTAATGGGGCTATTCTACAGCAGAATTTACAACTTAAGGAGAAAAAGTTGATGGTACAGTGAAAATGCAACTAGTGGCTAATTGCTTGACAACTATGTGTGATCCAGCACTGTGAATTTTCTCAAGAATCCAGGTCAAATCTCTTGCCAACAAGAATCCATTATAAAAGAGGATTGCAGCCATCAGAGTTGAATTGAGACCCCTCATAAAATTGAGGACTGAGGCTTTACTGAAGTCTACGAAAGCTATAAGCAGGCCACGGACCCCAACCCTTCATTTGACTCACCACCTGGTTGCCCAACTGCTGATGCCAGTTATTTGTAAAAATCATTCACTGTGGGAGTTTAGAAGCTTTGATGATTTAGAGCTATTGTTAGTACCTGGGTGTGAATTGTGGCTCCCTGTCACCAGCACAAAAGGTAGAACAAGAGTTATTCCTTCTGAACTCAGATCAAGAGAGAAGGGGTGGTAGAGAGAGAGAAAAATCATTACCTTCAATAAGATCATCTAGTCTTACCTTTGAGTGGGTCAAGTATTGTCTTTCAAGTCACACAATAACCAACACATTCAGCTGAGATTATCTTCTAAAAAGTATCACTACAACTTAGAGAACAAACCCTTCAAAAGCAGGCTATCTTTCCAATTATCATCGGTACCATCAGTCCTCAATTGGTTCACGTACAATATCCAGTTGCAAAGAAATAGTAATTGGAATTAGTGCAACTGTGGCATAAAATCTCATTTTTCATCTTCCAAGAGTTTCTTGGTTAACCTTGATAAGATGTATTTTACAAGTAACACAAAGTACCTTTCAGTCTTTTTGCCAAACCAAGCAGCATGCACCTGTCAAGCCTCTAAGTCAGGTGTATCCAATTCACAACCTGCAGGCCACATGAGGCCCTAGCCTAGACAGCTAGTAAAGTGGCCCCACAAGATTGTAAACTTTTTATCATTATGTGATTTATATACATTTATTGTATCTATATATATTTAAAAGCGAAAACCACTCATGCATTAATCATGAAATTTCCAGAACCATAAAGCCTACAAACTTAAAATTTGCCAAGTATGTTCCTCTTGGCTTCTAGGTGTTCACTAAGAAAGGATTTTCATCAGAGCATTAATATTTCCTCTGTTATTATAACACACTCTTATGCTAATTAGACGTTCTACTCCCTCTCCCAACGTGAAAATAACTCTGGAAAGAGTGGAATAGCATAGGACAGGCTTCTATGGGGCAAGACTCATGGAGAGAAGGGGCTAGAAAGCCTGAGGGAGAGAAGGGGATAAGATAGGAGACATTTCTGTGTGGCCAGCCTGAGGGAAAGAAGGGGAGAGGAGAGGATCTATGGGGCAAGCTTGAGGGAGAGAAGGGGATAGAGAGGAGAGGCTCCTGTGGGGCAAGCCTGAGTGAGAGAAGGGGAGAGGAGAGGCCGATTGTAACTACTCATTAATTTTCAAACTCTAAGTGTCAATTTATCAAGCCCGATCACATAGTTTCGTAGCAGAGCACTTCAGTTAGTATTGTATACACGGCCCAAGACAATTCCTCTTCAATCAATGCGGCTCAGGCGAGCCAAAACGTTGCACACTCATTCTTTAAGCTTTCCCTTCTTTGCACCTGCTTTTTTTAAAAACCTCACACTTTACTCATAGTCAACATGCAGCTTTTAGTTGATAATCCCTGCCTCCTGCATTTATCATTAAATTATCAAGTTATCATAAAACATTAAATTAAATACAAAGAAATTCTCTAGGAGTCTCTAAAGTAAAAAGGCTGGACATCATAAAAACAGAATGGCAAGATACTGGAAAAGACAATTAGTCCAAGCTAAAATGGAAACTAGGGAGGTGTCTCAATTCAATGAAATAGCCTATTTGTATTCAGATAGTCGTCAGCCTTCATCCACTAGGATATGATGAAAAAAACAGCCACACAAGATTTTGGATCACTACTGTTACTCAGAATAGACAATATTCAGCAAGATAAACAAATACTTTTGATTCTATGGTGCTGTTTGCTAAAATACTATGACATTGTCTTTACTCACGATAACACCTATGTAGCTGTTTTCATTCTATCTAATCAAAAAGAAGAAAGAAATATTGGAGAACTGTAATACCATTAAAAATTAAAAAGGAAAAGGAAACGGCAAGTTTCTAGTCCATAAAGCAATGAAGGCAGTTTTAAGACATATTATAGATTATACCTTTAAAAAAATCACAGTTCTATGTTTGTCTGGATATCCTTTCTTCGGAGAAGGATTCAGCACTCAGCTAATTTACATACCTATAATTAACAAATGAGTGATTTGTCAGAGAATTTAGGAAACCTAATCTAAAGGGTAGTTCTTCTATCCCTATTTAACAATCAGAGAAAAATACATATAGTGACTGCCTTGTATAGTGAATGTTTAAAGTTAGGACAGTGATGAAAAAGTAACTTTGCAACAATCCTCACAGGTCAACAAAGCAAAGAAAATTTGAAATAAGATCATTTCACTTGGTGACTGCTTAACAACTGAGTTGCCAGTCCCAATTGTGATTGCTAAGAGGACTACCTGTAAATTTCTGCCATTTTTCTTGATGCTAAAAATTTACTTAAGCAGACAAGTAAAAACCTAACTTGCTGCAATGTTTTCACTTTTTAGTCTCCTATCTTTGACCTCAAGGAAATTCTAGAGATCAAAGTTCCAACATCTGGTATCACATCAATCTTTATGATTAATATGTACTCTGCAACACAGAAATCTGTTTCTTTCTTTTTTTTAATTTATAAAGTTTATTAAAACAGATATAAAACACATAAAACACATACGACAAAGACATGAAAATACATATACAATAAAGTTATAAATAATCAATCATTTGAAGCATTTGTTTCGTAATGGTCTTTCAAGTAATAGTTATACTTATTCCCTTAAATTTTAACTTAATAATTTCTTAGTGCCTTTTTTCCCTCTTTTCTCTTCTATTTTCTAAGACTTCTGCTTTAATAATCTGTATATTATATTTTTCTCTCTGTAATTTTATTCGCCCATAAGGAAGTAATTTGTGTACACTTGGACTTCTATTCTATCTAACTTCTAGTTAAATTTCTTCCATAGTAGCCCTATGTCATTGATACCATTTATTCCAGACTTTGTAAAATTCAGTGTCTTCTTTTTCCTTTAGCTCTTTTGTCAGCCTATCCATTTCGGCACATTGTGTGATTTTGTCTATTATTTCTTCTTCCGTTGGGGTTTTTTCTAGTTTCCAATTTTTGGCATATTGTTATCCTTGCTGCAGTTAAAATATGTATTAACAAGTATTTTATTTCTTTGGGATAGGATTTTGTAAAGATTCCTAACAGAAAGGTTTCAGGTTTCTTATCTATTTGTAGTTTGGTGATTTGTTCTAGCCATTTCTTAATATTGGACCAAAATTTCTTAGCTGCCGAGCATGTCCACCATAGATGGTAAAAAGTGCCTTGTGGATTCTTACACTTCCAACACGCCGAACTATTTTTTGGGTTTATTTTGGCCAATCTTGTAGGTGACATATGCCACCTATAAAACATCTTTAGCTGGTTCTCCTTGTATGCCACCGTCAATGTTGTTTTTGTATTCATTTGCCAGAATTCTTCCCATCTTTCCAATTCTATTGAGTATTTAAAATTTTGCATCCATTTGATCATTGTATTTTTAACTATTTCCTCCTCCATCTTGTATCTCAACAAAAATTTGTAAATTTTACTAATTAATTTCTCTCCCAAATCTAATATAGTTTTATCTAGTTCTTGTTTTTCTTTACATATTTCATACGTTTTTATATATTCCTTATGTTTTGCTTGTATCTGTGAGAAGGTCCACCAATCGATTTCCCTATTAAATTCTGTATCCAATTGTTTGGGTTTCAATTTTCCTTGATGATCAATTAAGTCTTTATACCTAATTACATTTTTGGTTTCTGTTAGGTTTGGATGTTTTAGTGCTTCTGAGGGTGAAAGCCAAATCGGGATTTTTGTATAATGTTGTTTTTTAATTTTTAACCAAGTTAATAATAGAGCATTTCTAAGTGTATGCCTTTTAAAACAAGTGTGCGACTTATACTTTTCATCCCATATAAAGGAATGCCAGCTCATTTGTAAGTCATGTCCTTCAATAGTTAATAGTCTGCTGTTAATCAACTCCATCCAATCTTTAACCTATACTAGTCCTGCCGCTTGGTAATAGAGTTCCCAATCCGGGAGTGCTGTTCCTCCTCTTTCCTTGGAGTCCTGGAGTAATTTTAATTTTATTCGTGGACGTTTCCCCTGCCATATAAATTTAGAAATAATCTTGTTTAGGCTCACAAATACATTTTTTTCTAATTTAATTGGTGCAACCTGGAACAAATACAATAATTTTGGTAGTGTATTCATTTTGATAGTAGAGATTCTTCCCATAAATGAGATTTGTAGGTTTTTCCAATTGTCCAGGACTTTTTTTATCTCTATTAGTTTATCATATTTTCTTTTGGAGGAGGTTCTTGGTGACAGCCATATGCCTAAATATTTAATTTTATTAGTCACTTGAATTTGTGTACTATTTTCCAGATTTATCTCCTGTGTTTTCGTCAGATTTTTAACTAGTAATTTTGATTTATTTCTATTTATCTTTAAGCCAGCCACCTCTCCATAATCTTCTATTTTCTTAAGGAGTGTTGGTACTACTTCTAGTGGTTTTTCTGCTATAAGTAAGATCATCAGCAAAAGCCTGGGTCTTGTATTCTTCTCGTCTCACTTTTAATCCTTTGATTTCTTGATCCTAATTTTTTTTAACAAAATCTCTAAAGATAAGGATATACAGTAGAGGGGAGAGTGGGCAGCCTTGTCTGACCCCTTTTGTTATGTCAAATTGGTCTGTCATTATCATCATTCAAAATTACTTTCGCTGTTTGTTTCGTGTATATTTTCCCTATATTTTCCAGATTTGGTCGAAATTGCATACTCTTTAATTGTTCTTTTAGGAATTAGAAATCTGTTTCAATGATATTATTACTATTTGAATATATTCCTTAAAACAGAACATAAGTTAATTAATAAGAAATGAATTATGTAGTGCAAATAATGAATCGCCTTTTCTTTCCATAGATCAAATGCAGCTCCAGAACCATATATGATTCCTGGCCCAATTTCATGCAACCCTCTGCCTAGTTTCAAGCATCTGAAAATTATCAGATTTCTAGCAGCCTGCAAAAAAGCAACTTGGTGACAAAAAGAGGAAGCTCTGTCCTTCAGCCCCAGCATTTTTAAAATGTTTAGCTTTACATCCCATCTTTATTTTGTACAATTTTAGATGATGTACATTAAGCTCCTGCCTATTTTTCTTACAACAGCCCTATGAGGTAGATTAGGTTGTGTGTGTAATTAGCCCAAAGTCCTCCAGGCAACGCTGCAATGTACATATAGTCTTCTGAATTGGTCTTTCCCATAGATCTCCAAAATACTGTAAGGATAACCCTGCAATTCATGTATTGAAAATTAGTTAGTACTAATTTTCAGTTAGTACATTTCCTATTTGTCCTAAGTATACATTAATTGGTTTTTTAATGTGCAAAAATGATTTACAATCATAGTCTCTCATTCTTGAAATTGATAACTGAATGTTGTGGCATGCCAGCGGCCTGTGCAGATCGTGGCTGATCCTGACAATGAGGAGGCTGGTGTAGGGTTGTGCAGCCGCACTTGCGTCGGACAGCGAGGAGGCTGAAGAGGATGTGGTGCCAGAGGCAGAGACTCAGCCAGGGCCTTCAGAACCTCCAGAGGCTCCTTCAAGTGGAGAGAGCGAAGTGGAGGAGCCTCTCCTCAATGCTCGAGCACACAGGGCTGCCAAAAGCAGGAGTGGCTACTCAGGAGGAGGCAGTCTCCTCGAGAGTAAGGCTTAAGGATAATTGGCCACTCCCTTTGCCTATTTAAGTCGCACACAGTTAGTAATTTCTTGCTAGAAACAACTTGTAATTATCATCAGAGCAGTTTTGGAAAAGTCATTGTATCTTGTTTTCTGGGCTGGTTGCCAACCTTTGCCGGACTTTGGTTTATTCTTGCTACTTAATAAATTTGATAAGGACCATTGGTGTGTGTCAATATCCTCGGGAATCCGGAGCTGGGGCAGAACACTGAATGAGTTGATTTGTCCATAGTTTTTTTCCTCTCACTGAAATCTTTCAAAACTAATAAAAGACTTTAAAAATCTTTGGATTTTCACAGCCAATTGGAGAAAACAATAAACTGCTCACCAAGTCCGTTGCTTTACAAATATGCCTCAAGGAAAACAAGCAAAGGATATACAGTATATGTTTGAAAACCTCATGCAAGTCCCCGTATCTCCCTGAAGCTAACTGGGGCTACTTCTTTTCTTGTCTTTACCAGTCCCTCTCATATGGCTCTCGGTAAGGCAACCCCAGATGAGCAAACACATCCTTCTCAGTAGGTGTGGACAGGACAATCCCAGATCCAGTTTTGAGGCCATCTGATCCTCGCACTACACTGCTGCAGAAGGCATGCTCTGACAGACTCATGTCTTTAGTCTTGGCCAGGGCTCGCATGGAGCGATTGAAGTGGGCTGAGCCAGTGAAGTACAACAAAGCACAGGCAAACTCTCTGTAGGGCACCACAATGATGTCGAGGCGCCTGTGGCGTCTGTTTTGGCCTGGCAAACGGCAGACTCCAAGGTACTTCTGCTGGCTTTCGTTGTCTTCCTGATTCACCAAGTCATCCGTGAGAAAGCCTGAGTGGAAAGCACAATACGTGAGACAAATACTGTAATATTAATGCAAAGGACTGAGAAGTAAGTTGACACTAGGAGCTACCCTCTTACTTATATTAGTCTCAGGTTCTGCCAGATCAATGTAATTAGAAGAAACATTCCTGGAGGAAAGGACATCACCAAGACACCACTGTTCACAGTGACCTGGTCTGCCTTTTCATGATCATTTACTATTAACTAAAAGCAAAAGAAAAGGAACAGGCTCCCCAAACATGAAGGACAAGTTAAAAAAATACTTTAAAGAACAATACATAGCCCAGTCATAATCCCCAAAAGTCCAAGAAAGAAAAAGAAAAACTTTTCCCAGTATAACAGCAATTACTGGTCTATAGTATTCAGCTTTAGGAAAAAGTGCCAAGATCAACTCAACAAAACTAGGCCTCTTCTGTATTCCTACTTATGTTTTCTTTAAATAGTTCTCAAGGTGGATACATTCAGGAATATGATTCTGAACTCCCACCCCCACCACAGAACCAGCTGATATTCTCATACCACTTTTATGAAGAATGTTGAGCAGTTTGTTAAATACTCCTTGGTGGGAGTGTCCATCAGGATGAGTCACCAATACATCCACATCTCCACAAGTGGGTTTTCCACGCCGGAAAGAGCCACATGCTATACACATTAGTTCAGATATAATAGACTGAGCTGCTTCTCTAACCTTAAAGAGACAGATCAGAGAAATTAACTGCTTTCAAGTATCACTTACTGTAATACTGGCAATTCTTGACTTATAAAAGAGAGCATTTGTAGCTCAGGGTTGAAATGAAGCGTCCTTGGTGCTCTCTGAGCTTGGTTGTTTTCTTCCAGACATTTCATTACCAAAACCAGGTAACATCATCAGTGATAGTAATGCTACCTAGCATCGCAAGCTATCACTAGAAAATAACCAAGCTCAGAGACTACCAAGGATGCTTCAATCCTCAAACTTACAATCACAATTGGTACAGGAGCTTCAATAAATGAAATAATCGAGTCACTGCCAATTTTGCTGCAATCATTAAGCAAGTGTTAAAGGAACTTGGATTCTCCCAATTTTTCCAACTTTGCTTGTTGGAAACTATCTGGGAAGGTCACAAATGGCAATCATGTGACCCCAGGACACAGCAACCAATGAAAATACATGCCAGTCACCAAGTGCCCAAATTTTAATCACATGACCATGGGGACATGTGATGATAAGTCCACGGACCAGTAGTAAGTCTGTCTGTAAGTCAAGGACTACCAGTAATTCAATGGCTTAGCATCTCATTTGCTTGAATGCATGATAAATAAAACAAACTGAAAAGTGTCACCATAACCCAAATATTTTCTAATGAACGGTAAAGTAATATCATGGAAATAAAGGGAAATCCCATTAGATTTAATATGTTCTTTTTCGAATATAGAACCACAGAAGACTCTACAATGAAAAGGATTCGATTTATCCTTTCCTGAGAATGGCCTGCACCTCTTACTTCAGTATCATGTATGGGATCTTAAGTACAAGAAATTGACTGTTCTTTCAGAACTGCAGTTAAATATCAAGAACTGGAACTCCCAATCCATTAAGCATATGCCCAATGATATGTTCCATGTCAGCCCCTTTCCTACACTGTCTTTATTAAAGCATCATTTGAAGGCTATTTCGGTATGCAGGATTATCAGTATTATGATGCCAATCATCCATTTTAACAAACAAAGACATAGCTACCGGTTCAGAACATAGGAGGGAGGGGGGAGAGGGGGGGGAAATCAGTTTAGAGGATGAGTGCCCCTTGTCAGTCTCCAGGATCATCCTTCATTAGTGAGGAATAAACCCATTAACCTTTGCCCTGCAACATTTGGAATCACCTTCATGGCTTTTCTAATGCAGATCTGCCCCCTCTGCATCCCCAATTAAGTTTTCTTGAAAGCAGCAAACCCCATACTGCACCTTGGATCTTCGACAGACAGCAGCTAATCCCTTCTTTCTCTTGTCTCTTCCTCGAGGTAGGCAAGAGAAGGGTAATTCCATCAAATCCACAATAGGCCCATTCCCATCAAATCCACAATAGGCCCATTCCCAAGGGCGGAGGCTCCCCAAAGAACTTTAATCCTATGTAAGGGGTGATGCCCTACCTGGCAACTATGCATTCTTTAGGGGCAGGCACTGTGACTGAGTGACAGCGTCATGCTGCCCAGCGCTGCCATGGCAATTCCACTGTACAGGAGGAACAATGAAAAGGTTTTTTTTTTTTAATGTGGCTTAGATCTCTGAATTTAAAGAGCTGCATTAATATATAAACCTGAGGTATGGTCCAGCCCAAACATATAAAAACAAAGGGGAAAAGAACATTTGGCTAGAGGGGTGCAAAGCACTCTTTCCTTACCAAGAGAGCAACAAGGGAAAATCACAGATATTTTTGTCAATCATCCTACCAGTTATCTGAGAATTATTTGGAGAAGGATTGGCATAACATATTGGGAATTTATCAAGGCTTTATTAGTGAAAATTAAAGCAGAAATGATGTTGGTAAACTAGATTGACTTTAAGTCAGGTACAAAGGCTTGCAGAGCATAGAAATAATAATATATCAATGTGGAAGGAGGTTTGAATTTCTTTCTCAATCAATTGTAAGGAACTCCAACTATGAAAAAAGGAAATCTTCAATTTTTGCAGTAAATATGCCTAAAAAGGGAAATTGCTTTCTGATAGGCAGAAGTTTGGATGTGATTAGAGCCATGTTCTTTTGTTTTTGAGCAAATATGGAGAGAGAACACTGCATCAAATAGGAGGTTTCATTAAGAGTCATGGCTTGGATGGCTAGTATATAAAAGGAAGTAAACTAAGCCAGTCTTCCTCAGCTTGTGCTATTTGAGAGTAGGAAAAAAAAAGTGCTTTCCAGTTGTGAAGAACATGGTCATAAAGACTTAGATGGTACATAAAGATGAGACTGGGAAATCAACTCCACAGGTAGACTAAAACTACTTTTACTAAGCTTAGCTATAATAACAGAGCCCTGCAAGTCTGGGTTGTACATCCTTTCCCTTTGTACATTCCTATGAATCAATGAGGTGCCTGCCTGAGTCACTTCCAAATGTTATCTTGTTTCTTTGGATTAAAAAAAAAAACATCCTCATTTTGCCTTGATATTTTCATCAAAGTCATCTTCCTTACTCTCTACACTCTACATAATGAAGTGCCCCTTCATTCACCCCTTGATCTAAGGCATATATACCTGCTGTTGTATCTTGGCTCTTTGCAGGACAAGGTGACTCCCAGTTTTAGCATTTCAAATAGTAAAAGGTGGGGGGGGGGATGCCCAAACATCCAAAAATAAGTATGCCGGTAATAAGTTTGGAAGATGGGTAGAATCAACATAGAAATATGTTAGTGTTTAAATACATAAAACCTCCAATATGATATCCCTTTGGAAAATGTTTTATTTGGCAAACTGCCAAGTGGAAAAAATAAGAGTCATCAATAAAACCAAGACAGAATAGCCTTATGATTAAATTCTGGTGAAAAATTGCCTATGATCTTCTGTCAACATC
This sequence comes from Arizona elegans, assembly GCA_022577455.1. NCBI lineage: Eukaryota > Metazoa > Chordata > Lepidosauria > Squamata > Colubridae > Arizona > Arizona elegans. Next base: position 48,967,905 of record JAKOOJ010000005.1, on the reverse strand, counting down.
CTGCTATAGTTTCAACAAGGTACTCACAGTCTGTTCAATTTCAGCAGCTTCTTGCCGTGGCATGCGTTCCAAGAAGTCCTCGTAATATTTAAGGCCAATAACTTGCTGGCTGGTGAGAGAGGCCCTAGTGCGGATGTCATCCAGAGTACGAAAACCCTGCGCAGAACACGTAACAGATTTTGTTTTCAGTAATCCTTAACAAGTCATATCATAGAACCCAGAACCCACCACTGATGTGGTGTAACAGGAATGACAACACACAATGTGCTGTTTGTAATATTTTCCAGATTTCCCCCTGCAAATCGCATACATTTTTTTCATGAACAGAAGCTCAAAACATGTGAGCATTCATTCATTCAAAACACACACACACACACACACACACACACACACACACACACACACACGGAGTTGCTACTGGAAAACACCATAGTGGTTCAGTATGAATTTGACCTTTTTGCAAGATAAGACAGTTAATACGTAAACTGTTGCTATTGGTAATAAAGGAAAAAAGATTGATACAAATAAAGTTAACACATTATATCTTTATATACACTATAAGGTAGGAAGAGAGGACACTAGCGTTATGTATCCAATATAGACAGTATAAAATCTCCAGAGGAAGCCTCCCACTGAATAAATCATAACTAAAAAAGTAGCAATACTAATATAAACTCATATGCCTTGCAGCAAAGATATAACATGAACAAATAAAAGGCAATGACCACAGAATTATTGCTATATAGAGAATTACCTGCTGGTACCACATCTGGCTAGTCTTTACTCCTGCTCCCCATACATTGGAAAATAGTTCTAGCACTGAGACATTGTCACTGATGTGGTCTAGTTTTCGAAGGTGCCCACTCTCCAGGATTTCTACGATCTTTTCTGCCATCTGTTTTCCAATTCCAGTAATCTTACAGGCTTCCTGAAAGGAGAATAATGAAACAGCAACTAGTTCAAAGCAAAGCTCAAACACTGATTTACTCAGTGAGTATTTTAGTTATGCTGCGTTTCATTATCCCTAGTGCACACCCAACTTTCTAATACAGTTCGCCATCCTAAAAAAACCACTATTAGCATTTAGAAAACTATGTAAGTGTTACAAACACTCCTTTGTCTCTTTTACTTTTGGCCTACAGATCTTTTGTCTGAATCTCAAGGCAGCTTCAGCTTTTCTCTGCACTCTTTTCAAAAGATCAGAAGTTCAGCATAATCTTGATAAAAGATTCTGCAAACATTGTAGAATTAATAAAATACTTTCCAAACAGCAGGATGAAATAATAGGGATATGTAAGTAGGATGCAGGCCACAGCTGTTTGAAATTACCTGTCTATATAACATTAAAAAGAACACAAATTGGAACTTTTCCTGCAGAAAAAAATACTAAGACAGAAAAGTACAGATACCTTGGAGTAAGTAAATATACAACAGAAAAACAGACATGCTTAGTACATTGTCTCATTTACCTGATAAGATGTGACAGGCTTATGATAACTCTTGAGTGCATTAATAGCTTTCATGTAACTTAGACCTCTCCACTTGTCTCCTTGGACAGAGTAGGCTTTAGCCAGCACTTCCAGCTTCTCTGTAATGCACTGATTATGATTAATTTTCTTGCTTTCAGAAGATCGAGCACAAACCCACTTGCCAGGGGAACGGCACGCTGACGAGCTTTCTGACAAAATGTTCAGGTCTTGGCCTGACTTTAGCGCTTTCAGTTCTTCCAGAGTGACAACAGCTTTTTCCTCTTCAATTTCTTCATCATCTAATGTCCTCTTTGAGATACACAGAACAAGCAGAAGAGGGAGCAATGAAATTGAGTGATCATTTATCCAATCACAGAATATGAGCTCATTCTGCAACAATATATAGACATTGTAAAGTATGGGGCACAATTCTTCATTTTCTTTGTTTCTTTTGTAATATTTGTATTGCTTTTATCTTGTTAAAATTTCTTCAATAAAAATTATATTAAAGAAATAAAAATAAAATACAGAGCAGAATTAAGACCCATGAGAAATAATCACAGAAACCCAGAGTCAAAGTAAATATCAAGTGAACTAGCAGTTTCATATCTACAATTTATGATCCTAGTAATGGTGATCAAGAATTAGGAAGTACAGATGGCAAAATATCTGGGATGACCAAAATACAATTGATAGTCACCGTAAAAGTGTTCTATGTTTAAGACATGGTAAAAAGTAATAATGAATATTTTGTTCCAAGTTATACAGTTACTGGTATTTGCCACTTCTACATTCTATAGCCATAAGAAGGCACCAACATTCCATATAAGATATCTTGGGTCCTCTACTAGGAAACTCAGAATAGAAAAATATTGGACAATAGTTTTTACTTTTTATTCAGTGGAGTCCAGATAATTTATGAAAGTCTTTAAGAAATGTACAAAATGCAACCAGAATATTTGGAAATTATGTTGTAAGCTACCCAAAGTCATTGGATACAAGATGGGTGGCAAATAAATTTCATAAATAAATAAATAATGTAAAAAAAATAAAAAAAATAAAGGCAGAATGTACATCAACATACTTTGAACAGAGGGTTGCATAACAGAAATAATTTATTGCATATTGTTTTATTCTATTGCCATGTAATTTTCCTGAAAAACAATCGTAAATAAAATAGATGTTTTATGAGCCTAGGTTTACTAAGGATACTTTGATTTTTACTAAGTTTGTTTTTTAAATATTTAAATTTTAAAATACATAAATAAAAAAAACCTTTTGGATTTAAAAAAAAGTATAAATCAAGTGATTTGTTTTCACACTCACAAATAGTAAGGGGTTTCCAAACCTTAGATAAGAGTTTGGCACTGGCTAACTTTAACAGAAAATCCCTGGCTTAGCCTAAAAATGTATAATCAGGCTCACCTGTGCAGCTTCCCGTTGATCCTAGAAATTTACAGAAAGCCTTCATTTAATGACCAAAATTGGGGCCAGAATTTCAGCCACCGAATGAAGTGGTTGTTACGTGAAATGCCCTACACAACAAATTCACTTAATGACTGCAATCCTGGCACTCACAGTGCAGTCATTAAGCAATTGCACAATACATAGTTAAATGAACAGATTCCCAGGAAACAAGTGGAGAGGCAGGGAGAGAAGGATTTTAGCACCAGGGCGCTCTGCAGGCACAGAGGGGCAGGAAGAAAAGGATTTTAGCTCTGTGATTTTTTCCTACTGCCCCATGTCTGAAGAGCTGATACATACCGGTAGAAGACTGCAAATGGTAATCACAAAATTGCTGCGCTCTTGGTATCCGATCATAAACATAAATAGGTTGCCCAGCACCCAGATTAGAATTGTGGGACTGCAAGGGAGGCATACAACATTTTACAAGGGCCAGAAGTGCTTTAAAGCACCCTTTCCAAAACCGTCATAACTTCAAACAATTATTACTCAACTGGTCATAAATCAAAGACTACCTGTACAGTATCACAGAAAGACCTGATCTCAGTGTTTGATTCTTCTTTCAGTTCTATAACTGTGTTCTCTGCTTTGGGTTGAATCTTATCCTCATTCAGTAATGGTGGTTGTTCCACTGAAAAGCCTGTCTCATCCAGATATCTGCCAAGAATTAATAAACAACAAATAATTGCATTTGGGGCATTTCTCTTATCAACTAAAGGCAGATGAAGAACAATATAAAAAAGGACTAGGAAATTCATTTGAGATATATTCTTCCAAAAGACGTGATTTTTTTTCAAAGCTTGCTTTAGTGAAGAGTCTATCCTGATTTCCAAATGTTTACTGTTTATATTAAACAGGCACATACTGGAATGAAAAGATGATCATATGTACTTACATTCTATTAGTCATACCACTAGGTATTTGTAATTATACAGAACCAATTCTAAGGTTTCTGCTGTATTTTTTGGCCTCCTATACATACCATTGGCCTCTCTTTCAACTATGTCACACTGTTCATCATTGCAACCATACATTGATACAATTCAGTGAAAAAAATTAGGCACTGCTGTCAAATTAAAAAATTCCAATGAATTCATAAAGTAACAGAAGTCAAACATATTTTTCTGAAAATGTGAATGTTTACTTATTATTTATGTGAAGTTACTTATAGATTCAAAATGAAGAAACAGTGAATATGGCCAAAGGGAAAAAAAATAGATGTCCTTTCTTTCAATATTTTATATCATCTCCTTTGGCAAAAATTACAGCTGCCCTAATAAGGATAGACTGAAGAATTTTTCTCCCATTTTTGCTTTTAGTTCTAGTATCTTCTAGTTCAGAAATATTCTTCATCTCCTTGCACATGGTATATGTTTTAGATTCCTCACACATATTCAATAATATTCACCTTTGTGGAATATAGAGCCCATTTCAAACAAATCAACAGACAAATCAAATATGTACTTAATAAGAAAGACATAGTTGATTCAGAGCACGTTTTGGAAAGCTGTCTTGTTGAAATATCCACTTCAGCTTAATTTTTTTAAACTCCCTGACTGCTTTCGTGTAGATGTTAAACAACAGAGGAGAAGACAGAATCCCATGGAACACTATATGTGAATGATCTACATTTGAGAAGCAATGTTCCTACATCATCTTCTGGGATAATTCTAAGAGGAAGAATTGGAATCACTGCAAAACAGTGCGCCCAAGGCTCAACATTACCATATAACCCATTGACCTGAAGGATGCCATGATCAATGCTATAGAAGCTACCAAGAGGTCCAAGAGAAATAGCAATTACATTCCACCCATACGTAGGTAGTTCTTGACTTATGGCCACAATTGAGCCCAAATTTTTTGTTGCTAAATGAGACATTTGTTAAGTGAGTTTTTCCCCATTTTATGACCTTTCTTGCCACAGTTATTAAATGAATCATTGCAGTTGTTAAGTGAATCTGGCTTCCCCATTGACTTTCCTTTTCCCTGGATATTGCAACTATCATAAATATGAGTCACTTGCCAGGCATCTGAATTTTTATCATGTGACCATGGGGATGCTGCAATGGTTGTAAATGTGAAAAAAAAATGTAAGTTCCATTGTAAGTTCAAATGGTCACTAAACGAACTGCTGTAAGTCGAAGACTACTTTCTTAGCTCATCTACTACAGTAACCAAAATAGGTTCAGTGTCATTTCCCAGATAATATATCCAGTAAAATCACTTCAGAAAATCAGCATCCAAATCATCAAAGCCACCACTTTCTCAGTCACCTTATCAAAATATAGGATATTTGGCCAATGGTTACACTAAAAATATCGAATAAAGTTCTTTTTTCTATTACATTTTGAAGATGGATTATCAGTTTTGCATAAATCTTCCCCATTCAAACTGGATAAAGTATTTAAGAAAGAGACCTACTTGTCTGGGACAATGAGTCTATAGTCAGTAGTGTCCAAGATCTGCTGTGCTGTAATACAAGAACTCAGCCATGATGCCTTAACTAGCTGCAATTCCTGAGGTAATTTTTTGAGTTTGAGGAGCCGAAAAGCCCGATCAAAATCCATGTCTTCATCTACTATTACATGTGTCACATCTGGGGAGAACTGGCTGCAGATGTGTCCTCCATTGTGGATGATCTGCTTACAGAAGATCTCAGCCCTGGCCTGGCCAATTCCTGCTTGCAACACATAAGCTGTGATTGGCTCCAACCACCCTGGAAAAATACCACAGGGAAAGATGATCAGCAAGATAGGGTTAGGTTACAAATCTTTTTAGAGTGAAGAAAATCTGATCACTTAATGAAATATAACGGAAGTTAGTGTTTTATAACACATATAGTCCTGTTGTTATATTACTGCATCTTAGCGATTGAACTTTTTAAGGATTAAGTCATTTCTCTGAAAGAATTAACAGTAATGCAAGCCACACCATGAGACCTTCACATGACTAAAGTCAGAAAGAAAAAAATACACCTTGCTGATTGTTGGTTTCTTCTTTCCAAATCTTTAAAGGTACAGTGTGTACCTCATCTCTCAACTTCTTTCGTTTGTGGAAAGCTTTGACAATTCCTTGAGGTTCCATGAACTATAGATGTCTCCTTCCCTAAGAGGAGAATGCAGATTTGCTGAAAATGTAGGAAGGAAAATAACAATATATTCTAATGACAGGTAATTCTTAATAGGTATCCTTTTGTCAATGTTCCATCATTTTAGAACAAATTAATAGTTCTAGTACATATCCCACTCAATCAGTCACAGAAATCATCCTTTTCATCGTGCCTAATCTAATACATTTGAAGATCGGTAAAATTAGCATTTCATAATTTATGTACTTGGTAACTATATATAACTATTTCCTTATATATCTTTGGCGCTGTCAGTTTATATTTTTTAGCACTACTGGGAATGTTATTTTGTTGAAGGTTAGAGAAGATAAGCAGATACATTTGGCTTAGGGAGACAATTGGAAACAGAGAGAATAGGTCTGGGATGGAAAATCAGTGTTGAATGTCATATGGGTGCTACAGAAAACCATGGGATTTTACCTTGGTATAGCATATAGAATTTTTTTTTACTTGAGAGTAAAATTGTAAAATATATTATAATGCATATCATATCCACATTACAAATAATAAACTGTATACTGTTTTCCTGTTTCGGAACGGTATCATATATGAAACAGTTCTTATTGTAACTTTCCTTGAAATATCTGGCTGGTCTTACTTTAGATGAACGGAGTCCTAAAATTAGGAGGAGCAAGGACAGTATGGTACTTATGATCCATAAATATAGGCATAAAGCTGGGAAATGTTTTATAAATTCAGAACCCATGAGACAGATCCCTAATCCAGTAGTATCAACACTGTTGGGATAAATTTCCCTGGTAGAAGTAAAGACCACAGAGAGGGAACCTAAGATTTGCTGAACAAAAAGCGTGTGCTCAAACACTATAAGCTACGGTTCTTCTATCCCAGATTCAATGTTCAATTTCTTTCATTAAAAGGATGCTATTAAGAGACCACTGTTAAAGAGTTGGAAAATACTTTACTGGAGAATCTGAATTTGTTGGGACTTTTGCCTCCTGCAATCTCTAGCCAGGAAACTGTGATCAAACTCTCTGACAAAACTGCCGACGAAAAGTATAGCAGCTAAAAATAATAATAATATCGATATTGTTACTTTTAAGAATTATGACAGTTACGTTTTAAATCAAATGGCACAGACTTTTATTAAAAGTAATGGACAATTTGATCAGGAGCTGAAACAAAAGGTATCAGCACTGCATCTTAAATTGATTTAAAATAAAAGTGTCTACAAGTAAATCTCTCATGCGTACACCCAGGAGAGTCTTGCCCAATTTAGCGTTACTCAGATGCCCTTCTCATAAACTTTGGTTTACAAGAGATGCCAGGTAAGGACTATAGCTCTTGAAATCAACGCAGATTGTGGGACTCCGCCCTAGAGAGAGTGGAGAGACCAAGAGAGGCAACTTTTTTGCATCACTTCGGAGCGCTGCTCTAATCGAGCCCGGCTCACCGCAGTCCAGAGACAACCCGCTTAAGAGATTCTGAATTTGGGAGGCCGGGTGAGATCGAGCCAAAGACTCCTGACAGCCATGGCCAAAACACCGCGGCGCTTCTCTAGCCCACTGCCGCTCTTCCAAGGCGACTGAGGGACGCCGCGCCGCCCTGCTTTAAACCCACCCATCCACCTACGTTGCCCCTCTGGCTGGAGAAGGCGGGGGAGCCCTTACGCAACGTCCAAAGAGAGGCCGAGGAGAACGATACCGAGGAGGGGAACGATCCCTTACCAAAGGGTATTGCTGTGACGCAAGAGTGACCCGCGCGCGGCGTTTCCTTCCGTGTCAGGGCCGAAGGGCCGGAAGTCCAGGAAGCGTTGCCTTGGTAACATGCCTAGCCGAGCCGCAATATGGCTGCGACTGGCTGGCTGGAGCGGTTGCGTGCGGCTCGCAAGACCGCCCTGCTCGCCGATGGTAACGGGATGGCGGGGGTAACTGAGATAGTGGCGATCTGGGAAAATGACCCGCCGGTCACGGGCAAATGGGCAGCGGGTGAAGTTGGGGAGCTTTCTAAGGTGGGAGAAGCCGTGCAGTTCCGGTCTCCAAGGAGCGAGGAGGCTGTAGTCCCGTATTGCCTTCGCTTTTGGGTGCGCCAACCCCGGGGAGACCTAATAGGGATAGATAGACTGAAGATCCAATTTAAAAATATCTTTAAAGTTTGCTTTTGTTAAAGAAGTAATGGAAAAAATTCCCGAGTCTGTTTTATTTCTAACTGAAGTGTATTCACCACTGTGGGGAACATGCGGGAATCAACCCGTTAACATGGGTGCTTATTTCCATCAAAACTTGCGTTTAGTAGAGGAGGAGTATGGATGGAGAGCTGTGCGTCTCTAAAAGTCACTGTGGCCAAATGGGGAGACATATATTGAGTCTGGGGGGTGGGATTTCCTCCTGTTTCTCCTTTTTAGGTCCACCTATCCTGTGGTTTCTCTAGGTAAACGAAAAATCCATTACTTGTTTGAGGATGGAAAGGAGATGGCAGAAGAGTATGACCTGAAAACACACCAGCTACTCTGTAAGCCAACCAACTTTTCTTATTTCTAGTTAAAGATTGGAAATGCGAATAGTCCAGATAGATTCAAAATACAGGTTTTGCCTTTAATAGTCTGGCACATTCTGCAGGTCAGTAAAGCGATGAACTTTACAATGAAAGAGATCCATACTAGGAAAGGGCAGTGAAAGCAATGTTTGGCCTTGTCTCTGAGATTACAGGGCTAGGCTACATGTCCTTATCTGTTTTCCTATCCACAGCGTTAACCCTAAACATTGATGTCTCAGTTATATTACAGTATATGGTGAAACTAAGAATTAATCCACTCATTGTATTGGTATTACTTCTGTGACTGCATGGCTTTATCATGCTCCTCTTGACAAAACTGTACAAACGCATGCAAGCAGGGAGTCAAGGGCACAATGCTGTGATAGGATTTTTTAAAGAGAATTTGACCACCTGCTATAGATCAAATGCCGGCTCTATTTATAGTGAAATCAAACTTTAAATTCTTGTACCCTTCTGTCCCAGTGGTATATAAGTAGTCTTGCTTAACAACCATTTGTTCAGCAACTATTCTAAGTTACAATAGCGTGGAACAAAAGGACTTACAACCAGTCTTTGAAGTTCTGGTGATCAGTGCCGCTGTGGTCACATAAACAAAATTCAGCCTGCCTGCATTTATGACCAGTCTCCTGCTGCCCTATACCCATCCCCAGCTGACTTTTGTCATCATCTTTTTCTGTCTCCGTCTGCTGGGCTCATCACATGCAGGGGAGGTGCCATGAAAACATCCCACAGGTCAGTGGATCAGAGTAACAGAACAGGTGGATGTGTGTTGTGCTGTGGCACTATGCACCACTACAAACTAAGTCTTTCTTTTGCGCTGTTCTTTCACATGCTGGCCAGTCTTTCTTTCTCACACCAGCCAGGACTTTCTTTTGTGTGATGGCCAGGGCTTTATTTGGGCATCCTCCTTACTGGTGTGAAAGAAGGACATGGATGCACTAGCGCAAAAGAAGACCCTAACTAGTAATGCTGTGCAGCGCAGCAGCAAGCAAGCCAAATGGTAAGGGCAGCTGGTAGCAGCAGATAGGTGGATGACTCACAGGGCAAAGATGGGTAGAAGATAGGGGAATGGGGATGGGGAAATTAAGTGGAGACAGTCCCTTACCTTCTTCCAAGAAGTGCTTGGATATGGGTGGGTCCTCTTCTAATGACCGCATGCGATTCATTGAACAAAAGCAACTGAGATTGCCTTAACTGCCATAACGAAGCTGAGCAGTCAGGTGTTTCACTTAATGACCATGTTGCTTAACGATGGAGTCTACTCCAGTCTACTTATGGTAGTTAAGTTAGGGTTACCTGTAATATAACTGTAATAACAGGTTTGTTGTTATCCAGGAGTTGGAGAGGAAATTCCAACTGCCCCTTGTTTTGGACAAGTTATACTAATCAAGTTGTTTGCTTTTAAACTGTTTTTGACACTGCAGTAGTATTTCCAAAACCAGTGTCTTGGCATGAATTGAACTGGAAAGTATCAATGTGTGTTGGTATCTATAGGACTGAAACCCAGATCAATTAGCCTCACTTCCCAGATGATTTGGCTCTCTGGGCTCTGTGTGACTAAAGCTATGCAATGTTTCGGATTTGAAGAAAAAAAGTGTTTTGGAATGCATTGGTGTGCTTGTATAATACCTATCTACGATGCCTGAACAACTTTGTCTTTTCCCAGAATAGTGCAATTGCCCCATTTAACTATGGCAGAATCCCAGGGAAAAGTTTCATGTGATTTAACAAGTTGTATGCTGATTTATTTATTTTTATCCCACCTTTGTTATTTTTTTAAATAAATAACTCAAGTTGGCAAACATATTATGTAATACTCCTCCCTCCTCCTACTTTTCCCATTACAACAACTCTGTGAGGTTGGTTGGACTGAGGAAGTGTGATTGATGCTATGTGTTCTGAAGCAATCTTTTGCTTTTGGATCTGAAATGCTGCACAAACATCAGGATAAAGCTAGTAAATTGCATAATCTGAAGCTCAAAGCCAGCAGTTTTAAATGCTCTTTTAACACATGTTCATGTTATTAATATGTAAAAAAAGTCTACAAGTAGTCCTTGGGTTACAACAGCAATTGGACCAGAACTACTGCTGCTAAGTGACATGGTGATAAAATGTGACATCATGGGATATCATTGCTTATCAATGAGAGCCCTAGCAGTTCACATTGTTGTTGATAAGTGAGGAGCATGTAGGAAGTTAAGCAAGGATCGCATGTGACCACATTTTCTGATTTCCTGCCAATTTCTTCATTGATTTTGCTTATGGAAAACCAACAGGGAGTGTTGGAAAGTATGATCATGTGATTGCAGCTCAGTGCAATATTGGAATCATGATCTGGGTACTGAATACCCATATCATGATCATGTGACTGTGAGGATGCTGCAAAAAGCTGAAACTCTGAGGACATATAAATCCCCCTTACTCAATACTATTGCAAGTTTGAATGGCCACTAAATGAGTGATCACAAGCCAAGAACCCACCAGTATTCTGTTTCTGCAAAAGGAAAGAGGCATAATTAAAAATAAATGGAATTCAAAAGTATTTGACTTAATTTGTTATATAGCAATCAGCTGTTAATTTCTTAATATCTTATTTGGGACTTTTTTCCTGAAAAAATAAAGATCTCATTTTTTTTCTTTAACCTTGTCCTTTCTATGCAGTAAGAAAATGGAGAGAGAAGAATGCCCTGGGTGCACATGGCAATTGGGAGGTTGAAGTTGGAGAACCCACATTGCTTGCAGCAGGAGCACTGGATCGCGAGTTCATAAAGGAGAGCAATACCAATGTAAATACAATATTTGTATCTCAGCATTTGATATTAGAGAAAATATATTTTATCCAATTTTTCTACCTTGATTTTTTTTTTCATTTAGAAAATAGTATGTAAGATTTTCTTTCTGCATGAATAATCCATAACAGTAAAAATGTCCATTTTGCTCTTTCTTTCTACTTTGTCTCTGTCTTTTTCCGATCTATAAAAGTTTAATTGTTAAATGTGTTATCATGCCATTCCTACAAGGAGTTCAACTCAACTTATGAAGCATTTGCTTCTTTGGATTTTTCCTCACAACATTCTTATGACAAAAGTTGAACTAAGAGATAGCAACCATACTTTAAATTTCAGTGTAATTTAAACGGAGGAATTACAATTTAAAGTTCACTATGGTCAAAAAGAGCTGAATTAACATTGCAAGACATTTTTGTAAATATGAAAAGTTTAATATGGCTCCTTTATGAGAGCCTCATGTTCAAGGCCATTCTTAGTCATGGAAGGTCACTGGGTGTATTTGAGCTAGTTAAAAGCAGTAGGCAAGCATGTTCCATTTGCACAAGTGGCGGGCGGGCGTACCCGCTGTTCACACAAATGGAGCTGTGCGCTTGCCCGCCGCTCGGGTGGAACCATGCTGGGCCCCAAAGCCAAAAAGATTTAGAACTCTGCTTTAGAACTACATTGGTAGCCATTCATTAAATCATTTGTGCTTCCAGATATAGTGTAGTGTCATGTTTCTCAACCTCAGCAATTTAAAAATGTGTGGCTGGGGAATTCTGGGAGTTGAAGTCCACACATCTTAAAGTTGCTGAGTTTGAGAAACACTAGTGTGGTATATTGATTGCTTTAGGGAATGTAAATGCTCTCCAATCTTTTTATGGCTCTGGGCAATTTGGGTAGCTTCCAAAGTACAATAAAGCATCTATAAAAACATGTATAAAGCATAACACATATAAAACACATCAGCTAAAACAGTTACATTGTAAGCCCTTGGATAGTAAATATGTTTTCAGCTCTTTCCTAAGTTGTAATGAAGAGGCGTGCTTAATTCCACTGACAATTTATTCCATGACACAGATTATAATTTAGCCAAAAATGCCAAGAACTAAATAATATTTTTATAAAAGGTTTATGCTCTGTATTACGATTCTGCATTAAAGTTAGGATCTCTTTCAAATGTTCTTCCTGCATAAATTTAGAAAATTCAGACTGCCCGGGAGCTGCTGATGCAGTTTTACAGAGGAATTATTGAATCTATAACTCTCTGGTGTGGTACAGCAACCAAATAGGACAGGAACAGAGTCCAACGCATAGTCAAGACTGCAGAAAGAATAATTGCAACCAGCCTGCTTTCTATAGAAGACCTATATATTGCGCGGATCAGGAGGGCTGAGAAAATATCTGCAGACCCCTTACATCCTGGACACAAACCATTTCAGCTCCTTCCCTCAGGATGGTTTTGCATGCCTAAATACAGGGGCAGTTTTTTCCCTTGTGCCATTACTCTGCTGCCAGAGTGTGCTATCCCTTATGCCATCACCTAATTCTCATGGTTTTGTCAAATGTGTATGTATATCAACCATAGATTGTGGGTTCTTGGTCTCTTTCTCCTTGTACACTCCCTTCTATTTGGAACAAAATAATTCCATTTCATTCAGTATCCAGTTGAAGTATATATGTTTCATGTATGTACGAATACCTGAATTATCCCATATATTTGTATGAAGGGTCTTCTGTGTTTTGAATGTAATTATTTATTGAATGGATTTTTGCTTGATTGCAGTCTTTTATGAAATGGCCTTTTTTTTCTCTTGTAAGAGACTACTTTTGTTCCTTAACCATCTTTTACTTCAGTCTATATTTTTCCTAAATCTAGTAGCACTTTCCTTCACATTCCTTAGTATTATAACACAATTTGTGTATCTGGGATGTATTTAGTGTATCCCACAAAAGAATGAATTATATAAATTGAGAAAATCTCATGGGGAAAGGTATTGAACTTAAAAGATGCTGACACTAATGTTGCTTCAGTTTAGATAAGAATCCAACACTTGCACACATAATTTTGGCAATTCCTATTCATGTTGTTGTAATACAGTTATTACAGCTGCTGTCTAGTTGAACTGAACAACAGTTCAGAGCTGAATTCCATTTCTCTTTTCTTTAGCCTGTCTTTATGCGAAAAGACACCAAAAGCAATTTCCAGTGGCGGATCCGAAACCTGCCATATCCTAAGGATGTCTACAGTGTTTCAGTAGAAAAGGATCAGCGTTGCTGTGTGGTCCACACCACAAATAAGAAGTCAGTAAACATGGTGGGATAAATTTGGCTGTACTTGCGGATAGCTTGTAGGATGTGGAAATGATGTTAGTTTTCTATGTAATATTCTGAATTTTTCTTTCCCTAACAGTTGTATTGTTAGAACAGTTATATTGTTTTAGCAAAATAATCTGAACTTGAATATTAGTAGCTCAGGTTGGTAGCTGGGGTGTTGATTTGAGCTCCGAGCTTGGCAATTTGATTGCAAACGTTTTGTCATCATTTGAGGAGACATCGTCAGTGCACTTTCAATTGACAAACCAACAGCGCATAATCTGAGCTTTTTGTAGTATTCACACATAACACTATGAAGAGTATTATTTTTGAACAAGCCATTGTATTGTATTTTGCACATATCCCTAATAGATAGGTTTGAATGCAATGCTAAATAAAATATTGATATGTCTTAATTTTATGTATGAATCAAGCTATAGTATAGTCCCGGAACAAAGAGCATTTGTTTTTCCTACTCTTTCCATTTTTATGCAATCCCTAATATTTACCCAGCGGTGGTGCTGTTGGCAAGAACTTCTATTTTCTATTTAACCATTTATGTTAGGCTAAAGTTCTTCTGAGGGCAAAGAGTATAATTAATCAATGACAATAAAAAACTGGAGACATGGTCAGGACTTGTCAAACATTTCACAATAAAGGCCAGACTACATTAACCTTATGGGTCATTCTACTTAGCATCTTTTTATCTCACTGGAAGTGGCAGGTACAGAATGAGGTTCCTGAAGTTCAGTGGATTTCCTCTTGATAGGTAGGAATATTATTTAGTATTTGTTGATTTGAGCAGTCCTTAAATATGCTCGGCCTTCTGCAGAGTCTCATTTTAAATCAGGATCATCTATGATTTTGACTTGTAGTAGATTAAGACAGAGTTCTCTTGCATATACACAAGCATAAATTTTACTGTTATGACATAGATTGCGTTTACTAATAAGTTGCCTTTTAAAAAGAACTAAACAAATTTATGATAAATGTTAGATATATTTAAATAAAAACTCAGGGTATAGTAATAAGTAGCTCTAAATTAGTTGCTGATAGGCAAAGAATAAGATAAACTCATTTCTTTCATATCTCCCTTGAGGCTGTCAGCTGATACTAAAAAGAAGATACCGTGTTAACCACTTAGCAGATCCAATAACAGATCATTTACTGTTTAGTAGCCCAGTGTATTTTAGACAGTCCAATATGTTTTGGACAGTTCAGAAGCAATGATGCCATTGTTCCTAACATATAAAATACAAGCCATTGTATAGTTTTTTTGGGGGTAGGGAATGGATACCTTAAGTAGCACGGTCATTTTACATTTGCTTGCTTTGCTTGTTGGAAATTCCAGACATGATTGAGTAAAAATTCTAAAGTAAAACTCAATTATTCTGTCTACCAAAGAAACCAGGAAAAGTTGGATTAATACTGCAACAAACAGCTTTTACATGATTTGTTCTGGCTGGTCAGTGGTAGAACAAAAGACTTTGTTCAATCACATATTTATCTTAGCCATGGTTTAACTATGATTTATTGGTTAAATGGAAATATATTTATTAAATTTATATGCTTTCCCTCTTACTGATAAGGCAACTCTGGGAAGCTAAATAATTGGCTGAATTCACAGGCTAAACCATTAACAATGGATAGCTGCATAAGGTGTAGCTAAAAATACTACTTTTGGTGCAGTTCACTGACATTTTGGAAGTCAGAAAGAAAATTGTCACCTAAATATCCAGTCAAAAACAGAGGAAGAAATAATTACTAGCTAAAATCAAGCCCCCGAGTTCTATTTGTAACGCAAGTGTTGTAACAAGAAAAACTAACCTAGCACCCAGATGTGGAACAAAGTTAATGTCTTAAAGAGTATTTCATGCCTTTCAGTAATTTGAGGTCTTTAATAAAACATTTCAATTATTAGCTTCAGGAAGTGGAATTGGCTTCTATTAGAGGAATACACATTTTTCATTTATTTTGCGTTACAACAAAAATTGCTCCACCACAAAACTGCTAGGTTCTTTATAGAACTTGGATTATGTAGACTTTTGTGATTTTCCTATTAGATACCATTATTCATTGTAGCATGTTCTTTATTGTGAGGAAGGCAGAAGATAAAATAACTTCAATTCAGATACTTGTCCTTTTTGCTAAAACAACAGAAGCAGTGCATGTATGTCTGCATTTTAATAATTCTTTCATAAATTATTCTATTATTTTATCAAAACTGGGATTTTATGAAGTCTACATGAGAACTTGGAGATTTCTACCTATGCTAAACTGCTAGACATGTTCTCTTTTTTCCAGACATGTCTAACAATATTATTTTTTTCCCTCCCTGTGCGGGGCTGCTGATGTATCTGAGGCAACCTCTTCCCACTTCCACCTGGGACCAGCCCACAGGTTCCCAGTCCCCATATTACATAATGTTCAGTTCCCATTAGTGCTTGTGACTTGATCATGTGAGAAATTCTAGTTAGTCCTTTATGGCAGGAATGGGAAGTTGCATGTACTTCCCCCAGCTCCTAAGATATATTACTAAAATGGTTACCAAAATTACTAATTTTTAGCAACATTTGTCTCTATTTTTCCCTTAAGGATAAAGATGAAAATAGAAGAACGGAAACTCTAGGTAACAAATCACCAAAAATATCCCACTTTTAAATTCCTCCCAAATTCATCCAAAATTGTGTCACTTAAATTCAGCCATTTACTGTCATATTAAAGCAGTAGGATTTTAGGGTGAGAGTCAGCGATTCAGGATACAAATAAAGTATAGGTTGAAAATGTGGCTCCGCCCCTTCCTCTGATGCCATCTTCAGCTGGTAGGAAAAGCAAGATGGGGCCTACAATCCTGAGAAAGCTGTTTACCCTGGCTTTAGGAAAAGGGAGGACAATGGCATAATGCTTATGACAATTAGAATTTTAGCAGATGTAGCTTTTCCCAGGAGATATAACAAAAGAAACCTGGAATTACTTAATGGTTACTCTGCAATGGTAAATGTGGAAGAGAAGATAGCTCCCCAAAGGACCTTAAAAAGAAAATATTGCCACCTACTTCTACTCATTCAACAATGCCCCCTCTAGCCACAGCAAAAGGCTGCTGAAGTGGGATTTGATTCAGTCTTCTTGCTGTAAAACAAATCCATTAAAGCAGACTTCCAAACAAACAAGCAAAGCCTCCTTGGCTACAGCAGATTCAATTATTGCACGACAAGGTAGCAGTTAACATTATGCTGGAAGAGGCAAAACAGCAGATCTATTTTCCTTTGATCTTTCACAGATTTTACTTGGAGCTCAGACCAGGTATTTTTCCCACTGCCTCAGCCCTATTGGTTGGGGGGGGGGGATAAAGTTGGTGTTCTCAGTGTGGACTTCATAGGCTCTTTGAAACACTGGACTACTTTGGGGAGTTGCTTTTTTATTGTCTCAATCAGTAAGAACTTAACACTTCCTTAACTTGTCTTTTGTGTTCATCTAATCTTTGCTGTTTAACCTTTGACATCTCCATTATTATCCATGTCTGCCACCTTTCCCAAATATAAGCAAAAGCCTCCAAGCCCTGGGGTAACATTCTTCTTTAGCAGGCAAAGTTAGCCCTGGCTGGTTGGCCTTTGTGTGCATTTTCAGCAGGACTTGGAAAATAAAGGGTTTGTGGTTTGTGTAGCACTAGTTCAACCAATCAACCTCTGAACAAAACTAACTTAATTGAAAAGGATTGCTCATAGGTTTGACATCCTGTTCATTTTGGGGCACCAAACATGCATCAATTATGGAGTATAATTCATAAAGGATGAGTTCCAGCTCACAAAGGAACTAAATGGCAGTCATGCTTCGTGGGGAGAAAGCATATTGGCCTTCTATCTTAAATTAAATTGAAAATAGCAGAAGATGGATCACTCTAAGTGCCTGATAAATATGAGAATGTAGGCACTATGCATAATCAAGGTGATCAAAACTAAAATAACATTCAAACTGTTAAGGTAGCCTATCTAACACTTATCCTTACGATAATGATTTGTTTAGTAAGTATCCCAGAGTTTGGGAATCCCATTTTTTGTGCCTTTAAATCAGGGTTAATTCCTGATGACTGGATTAGTTTTCTTGGCAAGATTTTTGGAAATGGTTGCCACTGCTTCCTTCCTTCCTTCCTCTCTTTTCTAAGAAAGGATGATAGATGCTTGCTACCGTAGTTTTTAGTATACGGCTGCATTTAAAAACAAAACCTTCGGATCAAAATTAATAGTGACCTATGTTCAGTCAGATTTTTAAATATAACTCAATTAGTTTATTTATGTATTTTACTATAATAAAAATAATTCTTAGTGGAATCTTGTAGCCTTGAATGAAAGATACTCAGCTCTTGGAACAATCCTGAAATTTCTTTCATATAAAAACATAATTTTGGTATTCTTTAACTTCCACTAGTGAAGAAATGAATAATCTTTATTTTCATGTCCACATTTACTTTCAGATACTACAAGAAATTCACTATTCCTGATTTGGACAGATTCCAACTGCCTTTGGACAGCACAGCTTTGAGTTTTACTCATGCCAACAATACATTGATCATCACAGTAAGTTCTCATAAAGCTAATCTGACACCGTTAGCATATTACTGTTTTCAGTCCTCTTTTGCCTTTACAGATAGTCTTCAACTTACAACCATTCATTTAATGACTTCTCAAAATTAAAATAGCACTGAAAGAAGTGGCTTATGACTGGGTTTCACACTTACAACGGTTGCAGAATCCCCATGGTCACGTGATCAAATTTCAGGGGTTTGACAACTGGCATGTATTTATGACAGCTGCACTGTCCTGAGGTCATGTGATCACCATTTGTAACCTTCCCAGCTGCCTTCCAACAAGCAAAGTCAAAGGGGAAAGCCTAATTCACTTAATATCTGTAGTGATTTGCTTAACAACTGTGACAGAAAAGGTCATAAGATGGGACACAGCTCACTTAACAACTGACTTTCTTTGCAATGGAAATTTTGGGTTCCATTGTGGTCATAAATTAAGGACCAACTGTATAAAAGTTGAGGTAACAGACATGGAGGAAAATTGCCTTTGGATGAAAGTTAAGAATTAAAAATTATACCAGTAAGGCTTATGATAAAAAAAACCCCCACACTACTATTTCTGCTTCAAAGTCTTAAAAATAACTCAATAAGTCAATAATAAGCATTTTTCTTTCTAACCTGAAATAATTGTCTTTTTTATTTGTAATACTTGTACTTTCTTCAGAGAACAGGGAGGTATCCAATGAACAATTGGAAAAGTTCAAGTGCACACTCTGCCATCGGGCATTTCACTCTGTAGCAGAGTAAATGGGATCAAAAAAATACAATAAGGCAGATTTCAATGTGTGAACTAAAAATTTGTATTACAATGAATATGTGATACTGCCTTATGTTCTAGGTTTTATATCTTAAATGACTGAAAAAGATGAAACTGAGAGCATGACATACCAATGATTTTGCTTCTTTTTTTCAATTTTGCAAACGAGGCACTTTGTTAATAGCATTTCTGTTTGCTCTAACTGAGATTCAGGCTATTTTCTTTCCTATAGTATCAAAAGCCAACAGAAATACTAGCTGCAGAAGAGGAGCTGCAAAAAGAACTAAAGAAGATCAAAGCTGCTAATAATGGGGAAGGAGACTGCAAGACACAGTAGTCAAGAGTTTTGAAGTGCATTGTCTGTATTTTTATTAAATAATTGTGCTGAACGGGGTTCATTCATCATTTCATTTTATACCCTGCCACAATTCTACAGAACTCTTGGCAGATTACGAACATTAAAATTTGCAATGAAATAATATCTAAAAACCGAAAACAAAACCAACTGGAAAATGCAAAAATCCAAAAAGGGCCTCTTAAGGAGGGAATATTTCAGAGTCTCTTTATGGCTCCCAGCGGCACCCATTCTGGTAAGGAGGCATTGGTAATCTTCCAGATCCAGGGAATAAGGCCCACGCACCCCTAACTATCCTCAGTATGGCCACGTGGCAGTGGCACCCATGCTTTCCAATCTGCATTGGTTACAGTTGTTTTTAGGTGCAATTCAATGTGCTTGTTACTGGAGGGACTATGGTATCGACCCAGCAGATTCAATCCAGCAAAGTTAATGTACTACATGTTCCTTTGATCAACCAATGGGGGCCTTCATTAACCATATTGGAACCTCAGGATCATGTCTTCTGTCATGGCACTTGCATTCCAGAATGTGGTTCCTCTTGAGATCCAGAGGGCTTCCATCTTGATGGCATTCTGGCAGGCCTTAATGACTTGGCTGTGCTCCCAAGCTTTGGACTAGGGTGATTGGAACCCCTTGCTAGGTGTATGATACATATTGTTGACTTTGTTTATTGCTATGTCTCTTTTTGCATTACGTATTTGTTGTATTGCCAGAATCAATTGGAGACTACATTGATATAAATAAATAGCTGAAGCAGCTGTGAGGGACAGAGGGACAGACCATAGGTAACAGGGTATCTTGAAGAGCATGTAGAGAATCCCAGTTAACCTGACAAGACATTCCAATCAAATCGCTAGACAATACCAAAGCAGTCAAGAGAATCTGAACAAACCTATGGCAAAATGTTATGCTGACTGGTCACCACAGTCACTCTTGCAACTGGCTCCTTCTCCAAAGGGAATTAACCATTCTCAAAGAGCTTCTGGATGACAACATGCCAATGTAACAAGAGAGAAGTAGGAATGGTTTATTCTCTTATATTTATGGGGCAGGCTCAAATCTGGGCACATAATTGTGCTCAATTTCATTCTTGATACTCCTCCATGTACTCTCTGGGCACTGCTGCCTCAACTCCTGCTGGCAATCCAAAACCCATCAGCCACCAAAGATAAGACCAACAGCAGCTGCTTAGAAGCAGTTTCACTGAGGGCTCATGAGAGCTTGTTGCCTATGTTGAGAGTTGCAAAACAGGCACTTGGTAGACTCACACATCACATCTTTGGGAAAATCAAGTACCCACCACAAACTACCCAGATCCAAAAGTACCTGGAGTGGATCCTCTGAATGGGCATCACCTTGGAAGTCATGGGTAGCCATCAATTTATGCTAGACCAGGAAGTGATCTGACCATGACAAGGGAGTAATAGTCATACTCTCCATATCCAGATCAAAGTGGTCCAAAGCAAAAACTAGGTGCTATACGTGGACAAGCCCATAATACCATGAAATGGTCAGCATGATATCTGCACCATATTATGGCCCAACATTGCCAGGATGTAGCAGCTATACTTCCATTCCACACAGTTTGCTCACCTCATATAAGAGCTGGTATGAGCCCAACTCCCAAACTAAAGCTTTACCTGTTAACCAATCTACCCATGGAGTCAGCAGCCTGGCAAACCACTCGGCCAAACCTCTAATCACTTAGTTCACTTAAACATAGTGACCACTTCGTTTAAAATAAGATTGTTGATTCCAACTGTGGTTGCTAAATGAGGACTATCTAATCATCTAGTATACCCCTATGAGGAGAAGTAAATGTACACAGATTTTCTCCCATTGTCCTGGCTACTATCTCTTAATCTCTCTGATCCTTCCCTTACTGGGAATCAGTATTCATTCCTTCCACTTGCCTATCACTGAGGGACTGCCCATTCTAGTTACTGGAGAATAAATTTCCCACATACACTGCAACAGCAGGATATTACCAGCAAGTGCATCCAAAACATTGGTAGCATAGGAGTTCCCCAGGAAACTACACTCACCACCTTAGGCCTAGCAAAACTGCACTACTCTTAGGTATGATGCCAAGACCCCTTGCCCAACTGCCAGCAACCTGAATGCATCACATTCTGTTTTCTGCCAGCTGGCCATTCTTAGGCACCACAATGGTTGCTTTGTGTAAATAATCCAAGATCTAAAATCCCCACCTTCTGCCAGTTCACTGAAGCCCTTCAATCTGGCCACTTAATGGAGAAGGGCCTTCCTGGGAATTTCAAATCTAGTCCCATCAAACTAGTTTCCCTCCAGTACAGTACCACGATCTTCCCTGTTGCTTTAAGGCTGGAAGGTCAAGAATAACTCAAAAGTTCTGTTCCATTTCTGTCACTGTCAACACTGCCATACCTGGAAATCCCTAAGTCAATCTCAGTGCCACCTCCTATTATATGCTTTTAAAGTTTGTTTACACAATTACATAGACACTTTTTATACCATAGTATGTGACTTGTCTTACGTTTTTATTATTTATACTGAGGCCCTACGAGGTTTATTTGTTACAGCATACTAGAATTTGAATCATGGACAGTGATAAACCTTTCCAAATATTTTGTTTTAAAATAGGTTTTCATGATATTGTCCTTGTTTCCCAATCCTTCATGTATGGAAGAATATTCAGAGTTTATATTCCAATTTTGTTGATTTGTCATTCTACTAAAAAAAATTCCTTTTGTCTCAATTACACTGATTTATATATCAGACATTAATGAAATAAATGTTTGTGTTTCAGACATTTTTTCAATCAATTCTACAAACAGAATACAGGTCTGTTTTACACAGACTTCACCATTTAACAAAGTAATAATTGCAATTAGAATAAAAAGTAAGATGTGGGGGCATTCCTGTTGGCTGTTTTGGCCAGCCAATATCTATTCCATTCACATATTTTCATATTGGCTTCTTATTTTTAGTGTGTCTACAAACTTTTGAGTCCCCTAATAATTTCATATTTGATTATATTCTTACCTTAAACAGAATATCCTATTTAAACTCATATGTACAAAAAGGGGGATGCATTGTTCAGAAACACTGTAGGGTTTACAGAACACTGTTTTTAGAAAAAACAAGTATTAGTATTCATGGTATTCCATTTATAAATACAGATGTTTGATGAGAGTGATGACAGAAGCCAGGATACCACCCCATGTTTTTGCATCTTCTCTCAGAATTATGCATGGCTAGATGTTTTTTCAAGTATTAAGTTAAAAAAATCCTCCTTTATCTTCACAATTGTGATAATTTTTCAGGAATATTTATTCTCAGCTTGCTGTGTATGTCATAGATAAGTAAAGTCAATCGTACTGAATAAAAGCCATCCAGTCAAATGTACTGTGACTTCAATTACTTTTTGAAATCAAAGATACTTTTTGTATGCTACTTCAATAATTTATTCAATACCCGGCCTGTCAGCATTGATCCAATAAAGCAATTCTTATATGGTGCCAAACAATAATATTTATACTTGATTTAATTTACAGAGAGCCAACTGAGTTTTCAATCTTATAGCCCAATATTTATTCATGAAAAAGTCTGGATGTCAGTAAAGCAGAAATAAAGTATTTTCTTCTGCTTCACTGTCCAGATATAGTTGCTTTCTCTTCAATTAAATTATAATGAAATATATGAACATGAAACATTCAGAAGCCCAAACTATGCTGGAATATGCATATCCTAAGACTTACTGAGCTTTGCCTTTCTAGGAATAAAAAAAGTAACCAAATCAAAAGTGTAGAAAATATTGGTTGGAAAGATACATTAGATTTTACTGACACCAGAAGGCAGAAATGGGATCTTCTTTACCAACTGCTGTTTTATTGTCTCAAAGATGTTACACTTTCTTTGTGCTCCCTGAGCTGACTGTCACGTCTGAAGTCTAAGCATATCAGTGTTAAGAGGTAGTGAAATCAAGGACATACAACGCCGATGCCAGTGTCGCATAGAGATGAGTGGTGCTGAAACGTAGACAATATACGGGACTGCTGATAGGTGATGACAAGGAGAAACTCTGCAAAAGCAGTAAGAAAAATACTTCTAGGTAAGCTATTTAAACTTTTAATAGAGTCAAACATGATAATCATGTAGTATCTTCACAATTCAATTTTGTAAACCTGCATCTACTGCAAATTTTGTAATCCTTTTCTACTGCAAATAAGTATTAAAACAGGGCTAAGGCAACAAACAGCATATATTAGTAATCCATTTCCTGAATAAAATTAGCTCAAAGCAATAGCAATCATAACTATAAACTTCTTTACTAATATTTCTGGTGCTACATTGAATAAAAATACACTGTTTTAGGAAGTCTTCAACACTACTATTTGTTCAGCAACTGTTCAAATTTATGATGGTGCTGATCAGTTGTAGCTATGACTGGTTCTCAGAGTTGTGTCCATCCTAGCACCCCTGCAGTCATGTGATCATGATTTGGGCACCTGACAACTGGCTCACATGATTGGCTACAGCACCCGCAACCATAGGAACACCATTTGCAACCTTCTCTGCTAGCTTCACTAGAAAATCAGTGGGAAAGTTGGCATGGAAGGTTACAAGATGCTGGAGTAAATTTCTCCTACCCATGCACCCTCCTTCAGTCCTTTTGGGCTTGTGCTGCACTCCTTCTCTAAGCTTACTGCCTCAAGCACCTCTGTAGACCCGCCCCAGCCCCAGCCTCCCTGAGCCTCACTGCACCTTCTTCACACCCTCACATGCCCTCCTCAAGCCTTGCTGCATCCCTCACACCCTGGTGCATCCTTGCCATGACTCACCTGCCTGCCTGACAGCCTGCTTGCAAGCCACCTGTGACTTCCAACTTCTTGCCAACTTCATCATTGCCTTGGTTATGGGAAGCCAGTAGGATGTTAACTCACTTAATGACCATGGGATTCAGTTAATGATGGCAGCTGACAGTGCAGAGATTGCCATTGCTAATCAATGGAATTACACTTTATGACTGCATTGTTTAGCAATGGGAATTCCAGCTGCACTTGCAAGTTAGGTCTACTTGTTATTATCCAAATCCACATTCATGGGTTTCATTATTCATGCTAGTGAATACTTAACTCACATCTTCTCTGCCCAAATCTACCATTCTATCCATCATGTTTATTTGAAAAGCATTAGGGATAAGCAAAAGAACACCCTATCCCACTTAGACTCTGTTAGGCAGTTCTCTTCATAATCAACTTTTGGGAACATGGTTATGATGCCTCACCTGCAAGCATCTTGTTTGTCGTTTGTCCCACAGACGTACCACTCCATAATAAGAGGAGCCACTTGCAATCATATGATTTCCATTGCTTCTAATGCAATATAGGGCACTGTCATGTGGTTCTTCCCATTTCTTCACACATTCCCTGGGAAATTGATGGTAAACAAAATACTGTGAGATAATGTTAGAATATTTTTTACTAAATACTGTATGTCAGTTCTTGTGTCACTGCCAGTTTGCAGTGGTTAAGGCATCAGGCTAGAAACAGGGAGACTGAATTCCAGACTCACATTAATCACAAAGCAGTTGGGTAACTTTTAGGCCAGGCATTCTCTCTTATCCCTAGGAAGGGGGCAATCGGAAAATACTTTCAAAAATGTCAAGGAAACTGTAGAGGCTTGACCCAGGCAGGTATCAGGGGTCTATTTTGACTTGAAGGTAACAAACAAACAAAGAAGTTCTTGTGACTAATGTGGACTGTTAACAAGTCATCTTGAAACAGCTATCAAATAAGTATTTCCAATTTAAAAAAAAAAAAATAAAGCAAGGTTCCAAACTAACTTGGTGCTTGTTCTTAAATCCCAGTATCTTATGTAGGTATCATATCCACAAGAGAGCAAAGTTGAAGGTGTTTCATAGAAAACATCCAAGACTCCAGCTCCTCGGTGGAAATCTGTTCCTAGACAGGTGATCAGCTGCCCACTGAGGAGAGAAACAAACAAAAATTAAACTCCAGTGCTTACTAACTATATTCTATGGCTATTACCCGAGGTTTTTATCTTCACATAGATTTTCAATAGCAATAAAGAAATAGAGTAAGGCCAAATAAGTGAGGATTAGGGAAAAAAAATATCAATCACTAATTGTAAAAAATATATCAGGTTAAACTAGTATTATTCATTTTCAGTTTAAAATTATAAAAGCCATTACTTAGTTCTGTTTCTAGCACTATTCAGGCTTTAAGCCTCCTTTATGAAGAGCAAGCACAGGTACTATTTATATAGTTCCACTGATTTGTTAAATTTAGAAAATACAGTAGATAGAGAATCAAAGGAAAGTATTATTTATTGTAACTGATAGTCCATGTGTGTGAGAAGTACAATTCTTTTGGATATTTATATTATATTCCAAGTTTTCTGCTGCCACATGTACCCATGCCAATATGCTGCCTCTGGACTAGGGAGAACATTTATTGAGTGAATGGAATGCTGTGCAGCAGAAACATTATGGTGATTATGGGAACGACTCGACGCTCCCATGTAACACCGCTCCTGCACGAGCTGCACTGGCTCCCGGTGGTCTTCCGGGTGCGATTCAAGGTGTTGGTCGCCACCTTTAAAGCGCTCCATGGTTTAGGACCCAGGTACTTATGAGACCGCCTTCTGCCACCGATAGCCTCCCATCGACCAGTACACTCCCACAGAGAAGGACTCCTCAGGGTGCCGTCGGTCAAACAATGTCGACTGGTGACCCCCAGGGGGAGAGAGCCTTCTCTATGGGGGCACCTGCCCTCTGGAATGAGCTGCCCCCGGAGATTCATAGGATTCCCGACCTTCGCACCTTTCACCGCGCCCTCAAAACGCTATTGTTTCACCAAGCAGGGCTGGCCTAATGCTATTTTAATGGGTTGTCTTTATTTTAGCTTTTTTGGCCAAATTATTTAATATTTTTAATTCGTTTTTTAACTTTTATATTGTTGTGGGTTTTATCTCTGGCTGTACACCACCCTGAGTCCTCCGGGAGAAGGGCAGTATAAAAATTTAAAAAAAGAAACAGAAAATAATATTTACTAAGGATAATAATTTTCAACAAATAACTACTCATTTAAAAAATTTCTCTGATAGATTGAAGGTACATTTATTTGCTACATAAAATCTAACACATGCTGGAAACATCTAGATTCACCACTATTGTGTTAATAGTCTTAAGAACAAGGCATAAATGCAACCAATTATCCCCTTTTATCTATCAATACCAACACAAGGAGAAATCAAATTTACTATATATTATGACTGGAAGTCACTGACAATATGTATATTAAGAGTTTAAAACTGAAAAGAAATCTTATTTTAGAGGTCTATTTTCTTCAAATTTTTCTCCTTCCCATGCATTTTTAAATATAGTCACTCTGGTCAAGGTCAGATATATAGTCTATTAACTCTAAATATCCTATATTCTCAGAAAATCTTTTTCTTCAGTCTATTTCGTACATGTAATATTGACAACAGAAATACCAGTATTTGCTGTTTTCCTCCCAATTCCCCAAATTGAACATTCCTAAGGAAACTATGCAGACCCTTATAGTACTTGAATTTTGAGGGACCTAAGCAAGCTTTTCTTTTTTATAACCCTGCATGAGTATTGATTTTAGAATGGTTGCAAGAAATAATGCAAGTAACATTGGAAGGAACAAAGTCATCAATAATATTAATTCCCTTCCATTGTCCTCCCGCTATATATAATGGAAAAGATCATTGAGGATTTCTAATAATTCACTGAAAAGCTATTTTGGCACAAATAATCAATTCCATAATCACTGCTCAAGTTTGCAGAATTTTTTAGAGCTTTTTTTCTCTGCAGAGTTATAGGTAGTCCTTGAGTTACAATAGCAATTGGGACCAAGATTGGTATTGCTAAGTAATGCGATGTAAAGTGCAATCACACAACCACATTACTTAGCGATAGCAATCCAGTCAGTCCTGGTTGTTGTATGTGGATCATTAAGTGGGAAGCAGTGGGGGTAAGGAGCTCAGGAGTGCTACAAGTAGGTGGGGAGGCCCTGGGAGGCATGGCACAGGCCACATGTGAGATGGGGGAGGAGATGCTGTTGTGTGGTGCAAGCACAGGGAGGCTGAGGAAAGAGGCACAGGTGTGTGTGAGTTTAGGCAGGCCCGGGAAGGAAGGTGGAGGATGTATGTGAGCTAATGAAAGCGAAAGAAGGAGGACATAAGGTACCTGTTAGTATAGAGAGGTCTAGGGAACAGTAGATTTGTGCACTGAGCAAAGGTGTGTAAGTGGAAACAAAGAAAGGCCAGTGGGGCAGGGAAGAGCTGAGGTGGCGCAGTGGTTAGAGTGCAGTACTGCAGCTACTTCAACTGACTGCTAGTTCAGCAGATCAGCGGATCAAATCTCACCAGCTCAAGGTTGACTCAGCCTTCCATCCTTCCGGCGTGGGTAAAATGAGGACCCAGATTTTTAGGGGGCAATATGCTATTTAGTATACTGTCTTTGGTGTAAGCCGCCCAGAGTCCTCGGAGAGTGGGCGGCAAAGAAATATGATAGATAGATAGATGATAGATAGATAGATAGATAGATAGATAGATAGATAGATAGATAGATAGATAGATAAATAATAAATGTCTTACCCAGCCAACTAGCAACCTTCTCTGCTGGCTTCCCCATTGACTTTAATTGTGGGAAGCCAGCAGAGAACATCACAAATGGCAGTCACATAACCAAAGGATGTAAGTCTGAATTGGTTGTCAAGTGCCCAAATTTTGTTCATGTGATCACAGACACAGCAATGGCCAGAACTTTTGGGGACTAGTCATCTCTTTGTTCAGTACTGCGGTAACTACAAGTGGTTACTGAACAAATGGTTGTAAATCAAGGATTACCTGTACAATGAAAAAAAGCATATTGTTAGTTGCAGAACCTGAAGATTTATTTCAAATGTTTAATCTTAATGTTATTATTACTATCACAGATCACAACAATGTGAAATCACAGCTGCCAGTTCTTTAGCTAGTGTTTTCCTTCATACACTCAAGTTCTTCCCTAGAAATAATAATAATAATAATAATAATAATAATAATATCATCATCATCATCATCATCATCAGACATAGGATACATTTTAGGTTTTACATGCCATGAGGCAAATGCAACACTATAAAAAGTTGAGGTAGACCAAAAGAATATGCAAAACAAATGAATTGAAGGAACAGGGGATTTGGGATAAAGATAGCTGAGTAGGTTCCTTAAAAGGTCCGTCTGGCACAGGGTTCTCTGATTAATTAATGCATGTTCCTAATTGAGAACCAACATGTCCCATCTGTCCTCCCCCTCCCCAAATCTCCTTTACAAGAGAAAGCCAGGCTGCCACAATTCTCACTAACATTCAGACAACGGCATCCAATGAAGCTCATTCAGCCACTAAAGACTCCCATGTTCCCAGCCCTTCTCCTCCTCCTCCCTAACAGTCTAATCAGAATTGGACACAAAGCACTGAACGCCTTTTCAGACTAGTGCACTGGCCCTTGCTTCATGGGACAATACAGCTTCTACTCCCTAAAGCAACGACTCCCCCCCCCCAGTTATTTTGTTACTTTCTGCTCCTTGATCCCATATCAGTCTTTCTGGGGCACCCGAGCCAGAGGCCTAATTCCATCTGTAATCTGGGCTAAAGCTCTATGGGGGTGGGGGGGGGGGGTGGGGATAAAGACCACACAATAGGTGAAATAGAGTCCCAGGAGATGTTCAAACAAGTAAACACCGTTGTGTCAGAGGAGCAAAATTGCTGAGAAAGCAGATTAGTACCAGCAGCACTGGTATCCCCCAGATCAGAAGGTGAGCCCTACCCATTCACTAGAGCCAACACGCTTCTGTGATCACAGTACCGACAGCATGCTGGGACCAGTCCATCTCCCCCAGTCACTCTCCAAAGAGCAGATTACAGAGAATAACAATTTCTTTGTGGCTGTGTAATTCCCTCCGTGACCGTGACTGTGGGCCACTCCATTGGACCTCAATGCCAGGGCCTTAGCAACCATTTAGCAAGACCAGTCGGCCCTAGCAATGCTCCCCACAAAGCAAACCTCTTGGACAAGCTTTAACATCAAGTATAGGAATTAATCCTCATCTCTCTCCCCCATTCTGAAACCTGAATCCAGGGGTGCTGTGTTATTACTTTGTATTTCTCAAGCAGGAATCGCTGGACAAGCTGTTAAAATATTAACTCTTGGAGGGAAGAAGTATAGCCAGTTTGCTTTACAAACCTATGTCAAGAAGTAAAAGCATCTATAATTCAGAAAGTAAGAAAGAAGTAGAATTCTCATCGTTTTAGAAAAAAGAGGATCTGAAGAAGAAAAATTTACAATCGGGTTAGAAACTAGAAAACTGAGGCATGATAGGAACCCTAGGCACCGGGCCCAGTAATGGTGACCACAGAGCCATCTATCTTAGTGCAGCCTGGATTCCTTCCTCTGCCTAGTGCTAGAAATGCTGAGTCTTAGTTCCTTTATTCCCTTAAAATGGGGAATAACTAATAGGGTGCTTCTTCTTCTTCTTCTTTTTTTTATTTGATTTATATGCCGCCCTTCTCCGGAGACTCAGGGCGGCTTACAATGCGTTAAGCAATAGCCTTCATACTTTTGTATATTTATACAAAGTCAGCTTATTGCCCCCACAAACTGAGTTCTCAATTTACCTACCTTAGAAAGGATAGAAGGCTGAGTCAACCTTGAGCCTGGTGAGATTTGAACTTGCAGTAATTGCAGGCAGCTGAATGTTAGTAACAGACTATTAACCAGCTGCGCCACCAGGCCCCTGGTGGCGCAGCTATACGGTATACGGCAAAAGCATCTTGATGAACTGAAAACATTTTTCTATCTGTTTGAATAAACCAAGTGGGAAATCAGATGGGAAATGTGGTAGTGAAAGTTATCAGATTTGTTTTCCACATTCCAGTTCCAAAATCGGGGGAGTGGGGGGGGTGGGGGTGTCACTTTGTTAAAAAAAAAATCCAAAATGCCATGTACATGATTGCTCATAAAGCAGACAGATGCCTCTTTGTCCAGTATGAGGAACATGTGACCCTCTATATGTTGGGTTCCTAAACCCATTAGCCTTTTGCACCTATAGTTGCAATTGCACCTATAGTTAAGGATGATGAGAACTATAGTTCATCTCAGGAGGGCAACAGGCATCCTTTTGCATATTTGGCAGTGTTCCTCAGTTGAAGCAACCCCCATTTTTGCATTTGTGGATCTTCCATTTTCCTAAGAGTTAACCCTGAGTTCTCTCATTTATGTATAAAATTATTTCAGAAAAATTAGCTATAGTATCTGCAAATGCAATAATCTTTCCAGGAACAGGATTATTGTATCATAAACTGTTATTAAGATGAAGCCCCTTTCATCAAATATATATTAAATGTACTAGGGCAGAGATAAAATAAGCAGACCAAAATCTTAATTGTATGCAATAGAGCCACAGAAAAAAATAAAACCAGAATGCGCTGCAGATCTATGTATTGCATAGTTACAAGGTAGGATTCAGCCCCAAGAGGTTTCTTTGCAAAATTAAGTCAGCAAAAAAGTGGGAATTAAAGAGAACTGGAGAGGTTATTGCTCTGGATATTGTGGGATGGATGAAAGAGAGAAAGCAGCTTGTCATTTCTTCCATCTAACAATTCTTCAAAGTATTATTTTTGGACACTTGTTCATTTGTCTTTTGAGCTATTATGGTATTCTGTGGCAAAAGTAAACCTTGGGAATAAGATCCAGTTGACAAATTGATTTAACCACTCAAATAAGTACTTATAAAGTGCTCATGTGGGTCAGCTGGCACAAACAATCATCCCCTTCAGTTCTATAGATCACAGAGAGGTAAATCATAATCCCACTTCATCCTATATTAGTTGAACATCATCTGAGTAGTCTATGGAAGAGAAGGTTCTTAAATTATCTTAGATCTACACTACAATCTAAAGTATTTTTTCTGTTCATAAATACTACAAAAATACCTGAATTCCTACCAATAATGTCTCTTTTCAGTTGATAAGAAGCTCTTGTATCTATCACTACCACCCAAGTTCTTTTCAAGTAGCAGTTATCATCTTAACAAAGTCAAAAGATTGCCTGCTCAATAGCTGGAGTGCTGAATACACAGTCATATGGAGGAGGAATCAGTTTGTTCTAATTTGTCACAACAGTATTCATCTTGAAATGGTGCTTAAACTGCAAATTTCGCTAACTGAAAAAAAATTGCATACTATTCACAACCAGAACAGAATCTAACGAGTTGGTAAAAGCTTTGTTACTAGATTTCTTATCTTTGTTGTTCAATATAGGTACTTCATCATTACCCATATTCATCATATTAAAGGTGAGCTCAAGTCATTTTCTGAGACATTAATAGTGTGTGTTATAGTATTTGACAATCATTCAGACCGACATGTATTTTCACAGACAAAGATCTATTTTAATACAATTACTTTTAAATTACACATCTTTAGATAGCCTACAGTGGTTAGTTAAGTAAAATAGCAATGGGTTATTTGTGAAATGTCTATACACTTTGTAGAGTTTTTATTTATTCTTGATGAGCAAATGAATATTACAATTTTGCAAACATGAAAGAATATCCTTTTCTCCTTTCTAAGCTTTTGGAGAGTCACCTGCATTTTCTCCCTTTCC
Source organism: Arizona elegans (assembly GCA_022577455.1). Classification (NCBI taxonomy): domain Eukaryota; kingdom Metazoa; phylum Chordata; class Lepidosauria; order Squamata; family Colubridae; genus Arizona; species Arizona elegans. Next base: position 48,935,867 of record JAKOOJ010000005.1, on the reverse strand, counting down.
ATTTTTTTTTATTTGAAAACAAATATGCTTCTTTGAACATGTAAAAGTGGGGGGATTTTTTGTCCTGCTCTTTATTTTTATCAGGATGTACTAATACCCCAATGATACGGTTTTGATTTAAATTCACTATTTTGTGAATACCTAAGAATAGTAATTTTGATATAAATAAGTCAACATTAGCAATGTATGTCTTTTACAACATATCAAAAATTAAAAATAAGTTTTGAAACAAAAACCTGTCTTATATGAACACTAAGACAGCATCACGTTTCCTACAATTATTTTTCACTCAAGTTTCCTAAAGAATAAAGCACTAGAGTAAGAATTCCACCAAACTAATTCTGTGTGGTCATACCCAAAACGCATATCTTAAATATTTTCAATCATGTAATCATATAGTTCATTCATATGCAATAATATAAATAATCTATATTTTTTTTAAATTTTATTATTTATTTATAATTTAATTTTAATTTTTAGTTTTTGTAATTCTAATTGGACATTTACTTTTTAGTAATGATTCCTGTTCCTCTATTGAAAGAAGAAAAATTGAAAGTATGGTTAAAGAGAGCAGGAACCATTGAGTTAAAGTACATGAAATATAGAAAACACTATATTTCTCCAGCAAATACAACAGTGAACAGGAGGCACGATCTATCACGTTCCAGGAGCAATTTATATATGGCCATGTTGTGCCATTTTTTAAAACCAGATATCTCTCCTGGCACATGTCAACAATGGGAAAAAGTCATTTTTGTTTGCTTTTATTTGCAATGCCTATTTCTAATAAATTTTATTGTTGTACAAGACATTCATGAGAAACAATAAATCAGAAGAAAAAGCAATCTATTCCTTTGATGAACTCCTAGCTAAAAGTTTATTAATAAATTATCAAGTATTCCAAGACTGTTTATAAAAGAATAAACATAAAAAGCAATCTGGGGCACAATAACTACTGTAGTTTTCTCTTCTCTGAAAAAATGTTAACTCTAGACAGCACCTAATTTATAATGCTTCCTTTTGCCAGCTGGAGGCATACATGTCTTTAGTTTGGCTAGGATCATAATGATAGCTGCACTGATGGAGATAAAGCTTTTGCCCTCTTTTCTTCTGGTGACTCTGAATTAGCCCACACACACTTTAAAGGCTCCAATAAAGAGATACAATTTCTTTACCTTTCCTGGCTCTGAGACCCTGGACATTTTTGTTGTCCTGGTTGTCGTAAGGTTAAGTTCAGAGGATAAACTGACAAGCTAGTGATGGGAAAAAGGCAGTTTCCTCACATAAAGCCAAAATGATGCAAAAGAGACCCCTCTGGGGCTTTTATTTGGGAAAACAAACAGAAATGGCACTAAGTCCTTCTGCTTTACAGGCCAATTTAACTATCAAACCAATTCTCTCCCTCCCAGAAGCAAAGGGAGAAGAAAGACACGGCAATATGACAATGGCAAGAAACATTCAGGACAGAAAGGACAAAGCAAACTGTCTGTCTCCATGCCTTTCTTACCCAAGGTCCTTTTTTTACGCACACGTGTGTTCTTGTAAAAACTATTAGATTGCAATTTGTATAACATGGTGACCCCCAAATTCAGACGTTTAACCCTTTTTCTCTGAAAAGAATGTGAAGAATGTCTTGAAGGTGGGGGAATTCTCTCAAATGGGGAGAGCGTAGTATGGAGAATTGGTAGGGAGTTGTGTGAGAATAAACCACTGTATAGCTTCTTTTTGAACAGTCAGCACTTTGGAGGTCACAGAGAGAGAGAGAGAGAGAGAGAGAGAAGAAAGAAAGAAAGAAAGAAAGAAAGAAAGAAAGAAAGAAAGAAAGAAAGAAAGAAAGAAAGAAAGAAAGAAAGAAAGAAAGAAAGACAGACCCAGGAGCAAAGTATTATGTTCCTGTACCATATTTAGATGCTCTTTTTGATTTGTTTATTTCCTTATTATCTAAAGAAATAGCAAAAATGTTTTATAAAATGAATCTGCTCAAAACCAAAGAACCTCTTCTCATATATAGTGGAAGATAATTTATTTAGGGTGTCACAGAAATGCTCTGTAAACAAGGGAATGGGAGCCAAAAAAAAACAATGGAGAAGGTCAAAAGTCATTAATTCAAGGAAAACTCAAGGGCATTCTATTTCTTTATCTGTAGAAAAAGAATTCTCCATGCTACAAAGAGCAGCTAAGAAAAAGAAAGTTCAAGTCTCCCCAGGACATATTAAAGCTGTGATGGTAGTAGATGTTTACTTGAAAACATGTTTCACAGAAATTAATGAAATTCCATTTAAGGATTGGGAGTGAGGTACAAATGCTTCTCTTTTGTTCAGGGTATATGTGTGATTGAAAGAGACATACTAGTAACAGTCAAGTTAGGAATTTTCAAATTAAATTTTGATGCACTGAGCCCAAACTTTTTGCCATTACTGGGTGTAGGGTAACAATTACTGAATCAAATAACTCAAACAGACTAACTTACATAATGCTGGGATCCATGACTCAAGTGAGAATGAAATTTGAGGAAGTTATGGCTGCTTCAGCACTATTCCACCTTCCAACTACATTTCCCAGAAATCCATAGGATATGCGACACAAGGGAAAGTGGGAGGGGCATATCCCCATCCCGCTTCCCTGTAGCCCCTACACTCAACTGACTGGCAAAAAGGTTCATCAGGGAAGCAGTGATTGGCTGCTCTGGAACCAAGGCTGACATTTGAAATCCTTTAACAGAAGTGGGCAGCAAGTAAACAATTAGATGACTCAGATGCCTCTTGGCGAGATAAGTCTGGCTGGGGGATGCTGCCAGTCAATGGGTCAGCCCCTTCCACCCTGGAGGGAGGTGGATCTTATGTTTACATGGGAATGCAATTTTCCTCAATCTGTGGCTCCCTTTATTTCCCTTCTTCCCAATAAAATGGTAGGCAGTTGCAAAGGTCAACTGAAGAACAGGAGTGATTTCCCATGCTCCCTGCCAGCTTCCCACAAGCAAAGTCAATAGGGAAGCTGGCAGGAAGTTCAAGTTGCTCTTACTCTCACTGTGGTGCTCAATCAACTAGCTACAAGGTCTGATGGGTGAGCTGCAATGGGATGCTTTGGAACAGTGGCTGAAATCTGCTCCTAGTGCACTTGAGTTTAGATATTTGAGGTAGTTTACTTATTTCAATAAGTATATATTGTTATAATCAATATTGATTATAAAGATCACATATCTGTATGCTGTAACATTGACAAGAGTCAAAAATTTCAACTGGGTGTATTTATTTTTTCACAAAACTGTACAGAAAAGGTAATTTAGTTATCTTGATCAATACTAAGATGCAAATTCCAAATGTGTGTGGCCCTTATCTCTTTCTCCACAAGGGAGATGCAAAAGATCAACTTCGGTTTGAATTTTATGTATGACATGTTGAACTTTCCTATTAAAACATTGGAAAATATTTAGATCTAGCTCTATATGGGTTGGATGTGTCTTGAAGTCAGTCATGATTCCTAGCAACTGCCAACCCATGCAATTTTCTTGGCAGTATTTTTGGAAGTGGTTTTCCTCTGCCTTCCTCCTAGAGTTGGGATAAAGTAAGTGGCTCAAAATTATCCAGTTAACTAAAGCACCAAAACCCACAGTCTCTGGTTTCTGGCCTGGAATTCATTGTATGAATTCCCTAAGGCTAACATGCATGTAGATGCATCAGCAAGCAAGTATGCACAAATTCATATGCATATTTAGGAAATATTCAAGTTACAACTGTTACGGTTCTTGCCCACTAAGATCCTAATTGTGACAGTTGTAAAGCGAGTCACCCAAGCAACCCACCTATTTTACAACCATGTGTGTGGTGGTTGTTGAGCAAATCTGAGGCTATTAGGCAAGTGCCGGGGTCATTAAGCAAACCCATTATTGTTTGCTGTGGAATGTTTTTGCTGAAAACCGGAAATAAACACTGGTTTTCAGCAAATACATTGTAAATTGGGCTATGTGAGCATGGGACATTGCAAATGGCTGAAAATGCAGGTTGGTTGCCAAGGGCCCGAAATGTGATCATGTCACTCTGAGGGAAAGGCAGTGGCTGTCAGAACTTTATAAGTACTTTTTGGGGGAGAGGGGGGGTTAGTGGTAACTTCAAATGTTTGCTATCAGTTGTATGTCAAGACTGTTTCTTCACATACAAATACATACTAAATGTATTTAAACTAAATGTACCATACTAGCTACTTCAATAATTCCTATCTGAAGATGGGAAGAAAAAGCACCAAAAGGATGAAAAAGAACAAGTCCAAGAGCCTGAAAGGTAAAGATTTGTGTCTTTCTCTTCATGCGGGCTCTCCTTCATTCCATTTCCTTTTTTTCCCCGTCCATTGGGAAAAAGAAAAGAAAAAAAAACTGAAATCTTTATCCTTCTGCCCACTGCTATTACCTGGGGGTAGTAGGTGGGGTAAAACCTTTCCAAACAAGCCAAAAGCATCCATATGTGTTCAGTCACAATGATTCAAAAGGTGGGAGTAGGTAGCAGGCCATCCCATTTTGCACAGCTAACAAGAGAAATTAATTACAGGAAGACGTTAAAGGGGGACAGATAAAAGGGATACAACATTTCAACATCTGTTGCTAGAAAGGGTTAAGAAATAGGGCAATGCAAAGGCGTTGGTTTGCTGTCAGAGATGGCATGAAGCCAGTTTCAGTGCATTAAAGAAATTGAGAATTGAAAAGTAAAAATTATAGGGTTCCTTTTTTTAAAGAAAAAAGAAAAAAAGCAGTCACAACCATTTTTTTCAAAAGAGCATTTATAGGAATGGGAAAGAGAACAAACGTTCTTTCAAATATACCATTTTTGTTAATATATTTAAATATGATGTGTAGTATTTCAAATCTGGAAAAAGAAAGGTGCTTTGAAGTGTGCATGGCCACAAACACAATACTCATTCACTATTCCTTAAAACCAAACACCTCTTTTCCCAGAATCATGCTTCAGCTTGTAAAGGCAGCTGTGCAATCCAAGAAGAGATGCAGCTGCTTTCAGAAGTTGCCAACAGGTGCTCTTTGATCAACCACACATGATCTGAAGCATACTTCATTTAAGTATTGCATACAGCCCTGACACTGAGCCATGATATCAGAGTATATATTAGAGTACGAAGCTCCTTGATCAGATGAACATTTCTCCTGGCTTAACATTCACTAGCAGCCAGTTTTACTGCCACAGATGTTTAAAGAAGAAAGCACATATATTCAAGTGTTTACACCCATTTAGCAGCACACAGATCCATAGTTCATTTGGTCATTTTCAGCTTGTCCTTTTGAGTTTTTCAGTTTCTAAAGTTTCTGTAGAAACCACAAGGGATAGTTGTGATCATTAGGCAGATTCAGCAGTGATTAGCAATACTAACTTTTAACGGGTGTGAATGCCTGTATGTGAACCTGGGCTATACGGGTAAAGTTGGATTGCTTTGCCAGCTGGGCCATTGCCCAACAGCAGCATTTCACAAGCGATGTTCAAATCCCTGAGATTATTGATATTAAGAGACTACAACATATATACTTTGAGCAATGCATTTGAGTTGACATTGAAATTCAGAACAACAAGGACAATCAGAAGCTTGTTCTGAGTCATTCTCCCCCAAATTATGTTGGTGGATATATGCTTGATGTGGTTGATATAATCTGAACATGAAAAATTGCAATGTCTCATTTTTGCCAATGGTCAGAGCACTTTCTGGTCAGGCTGAGGACAGTAAGGGTGATGAAGCAATTAGGATGGTTTATTCCAGACACTGGATGGAGTCTGAGGATTTTCTGAAAGGACTTGGGGATTTTCTGGTAGGCTGCTCCATGTCACATTGGTCAATCTCTGAAAAAAGGAGAGGATAAGAGTATTGAACAAGATTGCTCCTGTGAAGCCTCTTCTCAGTTTCTGACTGTGAGATCGTTGGATTTGCAAAGCCCACGTTCAAACTGTCAAAGTAATATATTTCTTCACTCTTATTTAGTCTTCAGATTCTCACCCAGCTGCCCTGTTCAAAGTAACTCAGACACGCTTAGGAAGGGACAAAGAGGGTACTGCTTCTAGAGACCAACTGAACATATTTGCAGGCTTCTCTGCTGGCAAAGTTGCTTGTATTTATTCCATTCCCAGTATCATTTGAGTAGAATCATGTAAGATAAGAGGAGCAGTATCCTGCATTCTTACACGGGATTCTTTTGAGTGGATAGAGAAAAAAAATCTAACCAAGTGGATAGGAGTTCTTCAGTATGAGCATTGCCACTTGGTGACCAGACCCATGCTGTCTCTCTCCTTTTAGGCAATTGTGATATAATTAACACTCCTCTAAGGGATGACCCATGCCACCTACCTTGAAAAAGATGGCATTAGCCCTTTTCTAAAGAGGCTTTCAACTGAATTAGACAAGTTTTAACTCTTCCTTTTTAGAGGAAGGTTTTGAGAATATGTTGTCAAATCAACTTAAGCAGATTTTGGAAGTAGAATTGGGATGAGGTATCATTTGTTTGCTGTTGGGCCCAAAATATTGTGGAAGTCTCGGAAGGTATCAGTGGTTGTAAGGGACGGGGAAAAGAATTAAGACTAAGCCCTAGCAGCATGACAATGATAGTTGTCAATAATCATCTGACTCTTCTGGGAAGAGTATTTCTGGTGGTTGCTCTAGGTGAGCTCCTACTCCCCTGAAAGCAGATGTCCTTCACTTGGGACCTGTGGCTCTTGCTTAAATAAGAGTTGAAAGTTGCAGCCAAGGAAGCCTTTGCTATTATTTGAGCATGATAGCTTATGCCCTTATTACCATGCAACTAAATTATTATCATGCACTCTTTAATGGAGCTGTGTTTGAAGATGACTTATATGGTGCAGCTGAAGAGTACCTCAGAGTCCATCTTATGCTATATAATTCTGCCCATCCTATATGAACATTCAGAGAAAGTGACCCAAAATTTTGCCCCTATAAGAGATATGTATACTAGGATGCTGGTTTTCTCAATGGTAATCCTTATTCTAGAAAACACTGTCCTTTGACACACATCAGGGCCTTATATTTCTGAAACTTTGTAAGGGAATGAAAACTATACATTTAAAAAACATTTGATATCTAGCCATTAACAATGATTATGTGCCATCTAGTTGATGCTGGCTTTCAGCTACCACACAGATAAGATATTCTCCAGGACACTCTGTCTCCAGTCTGATCCTTTATATTTAATTTTTTCAATGTAAAAATATACAGAATAAAAACAAAAATATAAAATAAGAACTAGAAAGAAAAAGAAAGAAAGAAAAAGTAAAACACAACTGTGCCTTCTACCCCTCTATCAAGCATCATTTTAAATTTTCCACAACCTCTCCTTAATCTGCAAATCCTAAAATTATCAATTCAATTTCTTCTTCTTTCAATAAAAAGTCCATATAAGATTTTCAGTCTTTCAGAAAAGTATCACTTTTTCTCTGACCAAACTTGTCAGCTTCACAATTTCTGCAAATTCAGTCAATTTTACAATCAAATCCTCCATCTGATCCTTTACCTGATCCGTTCAGTAGTGCCATAGTAACTGAGTCCATTCTCCTTGCCGCTGGTCTTCCTCATTTTTCTTCCATCTTTCCTAATATTACAGACTTCTACAGAGAACTAGGCTTTTTCATAATGTGTCTAAAATATGATAATCCAAGACTGGTCTTTGTGCTATGAGTGAGTACTCTGTATTGATTTATTTTATGATCCATTGATTTGTTTTTTGACTGAATTGTTAACTTGGGGCAACTAAGTTTTATGAATTAATGAATTTTATACAGATTTTGTGAGAAGGATATGAATGGATTTTATTGTTATTGATGGTATTTTGGAACACTACAATATGTTTAATAAGAGGGTGGTATAAAAATGTGAAAAATACATACATCCGTATCTGGCATATATCAAGGAGAAACAAATAAGGCATCGATGAGAGTTACAGAAATAGGAGAAAAATTAAAAAAAATCTAATAGCATACTGACAAATTGAACCAATTTGATGTAGTAATATAGTGGCCTAGAAACCAGGAGACTCTGGAGTTCTACTCCTTCCTTAGGCATGAATGCTGGCTGGATGACTTTGGGCTAGTCACTCTCTCAGCCCAACCTGCCTCACAGGGTTCTTCTTGTGGAGAAAACAGGAGGAGGAGATAGAAGGTATGTTGCCATCTTGAATTACTTATAAAGTAATAAAGATGGGATTTTTTAAAAAATCTAAAAATCCACATTCTTTTTGAATAGATGAAAAATGAGGTGGTACTATCACTCAGGTGCAGAACTGTTCTAAAGAAATCATACCACATAATAATGTCGTGAATGTTGCATTATTTTGAATGCTTAAAGCTATTCATAACAATAGAGATGGAGATGGACATAGTTTTATAAGGTAAAGTCAATGGACCTCTCCAAAGAAACATCCACAAATAAAAATAGCCCTTGTTTAAAAAAAAGTAATGTAGTAACAAATAAAAAAGCACAAAAGGATTGCATAGAGAGCTATAGACACACCTATTTGATCCTTTTTCTGTGTAAAGGCCCAGTTTTCACCAGCAACCATTCCTCATGTGAGAATGCTTGACCAACTGTAGATTATATCTAAATTATGCAATGTCCACTCATCCCCATTTGAGAGGCCCAAGAGGGGCTGCCCAGTGGTATACTGCATTCCACTACAACAACTGAAAAGGGAGGGATCCATGAATTTGCACCCACTGTAAGAAGAATCTCATTGGCTAGTCTCCCAGGCTTTAGCTTTGCCTGTCAGTCAGGCTTTCGCCTTATTGAAAGATCAAACTCCATCCTGCCTGTTCATTACCTTAATCCTATTTTCTACATAGCTTTATTATCGGTGGAAGCTTCCTTGAGAAAGGCAGAAAAGGTGACATAGCCACTCCCTATTTGCATGGTAAGAGTTGTTATTTCTCTGTGGAGTAACCCAGAAAAAGTTCATGGGCAAGGAGACTGGATATATGACGTAAACTGAACATCATCTTCCGATAGTCTAAATGCAATATTTAGATTAAGCCTTCTTAAATGTAAATAATATTATTCTGTAACACAGAATTATAATCAATTAATTTTATAAGTATTCTGCTCTGCAAAAACATTTTTCTGTGAATCGTTGCACTTATGTCTCAGGGAGTGAAAAATCTTAAAGCATGTCATGTATTTATTCCTTATATTTAAATGGCAAAAAAATCCACAATAAGTTACCAAATATTATAGCAATAACTAAATTTAATTACTTCTTGATATATGTAGATTCAATAATGCCAATAAAATGGATTATTGGCTATTAAATTATACTAATATTTTAATTGTTTGACAGAAATGAAAGACAAGCCAACTATTAGCAAAATAGCACAATAGACAAAAGAAGACCCTGTAGACTCACTTTGCCAATAACTAAGGAAATGAGACATAAAGCATAGAAAATGTTAGTATTTTATATTAGGATGGATGGAAGGCTGAGTTAATCTTGAGCCCCGTCAGGATCGAGCTCCAGGCTGTGGGCAGAGTTTGCTTGCAATACTGCATTTTAACCACTGCGTCATCAGGGCTCCTATTTAGAAGAACTAAATGATTACTTTAGTTCCTATTCATGCCATTCTTACCTCCCTAAGTCCCAGACTCTCAAAGGTGAATTATGTCCACAGCATGCTGTTCCAGTCACAAATGAACTATTAAAGAAGAAAACAAGAAATATTAGATTTATATTGCTATTAAATATCTGTGCTATAAGTAAATGAATATGCCAAAGACTTGAGAATTGTAATGCATAAGAGTTTCCACGCCTGACAATTTAACAAAGAAAGAATAGTACAAATTTCAAAAAGTCCATGTCAAGACATTTAAGTAGGACAACCATCTCCAATTTGTATAATCCTCCATGCTAGCTGAGTTTATTGGATTAAAGTCCAATATCACTGGAGGGTAGCAGATTAGGGAGAACTGGAATAAGAAATATGGGAAATTGTTCTTTTAATACCAATTCTGACACACAAAACAGTAATATAGGCAAAATCATAACTCTGCCATAATGATCGTATGATATCCATTTCCTAAAACAAGGAAAGCATCTGTCAGCAAACTATTTCAAGATGAATCATCCTAATATCTGTAACATTGATCCATTTGGGACATTCTCCCCCAAGAAGGGAGGAGGACCCCTAATCTCCTGGCCTTTCAGAAATATCTAAAGAACTGGCTCTTTCATGCCACTTGGGACTAAAAAAGGAGCACAAGCTATAGGGTTGGTTAGTGCCCTGAAGGCACTCCCCCTGCCTTTTAATTTATATTTAATATCAAATTTTAGCAATCCTTGCCTTTGTTTTAAATGTTTTATATTCAGTTTTTATGCTTTAACCCTTTTGTTTGTATACCAGCCAGAGTCCTTCTCTGAGGGAGATGTGTGATAGGTAGGTAGGTAGGTAGGTCAAACAAAATTGGTACTGGTAGGGTGAATTACATAGGAATACAGCTGGATTGGAAAGATTAAATGCAATGTTTTACTTTGTTTAAGCTCTCTAAATATAATCTATTAATACAATTGTCTTTTTTCCTTTTCCAATTAAGAAAACTTTATTTAACAATTTTAAAGAGCATATATATATATATATATATATATATATATATATATATATATATATATATGTCTTCTTAAGTTTTCGCGGGTGTGTATATGCAAAAAATTAAAGACGACGCCTCTAGGTTATCAAGTATTTGGGGACCTGCACTGAGAGAAACTCGAGTGTTAACATCAGAAGAGAGGCAGAGATTCCAACAAGCAACCAGTGGTGTTGTAAGGCCTCCCAGAATTCTTCCCTCTTTGCAGAGGGTGGCTAGCAATAGGGAGAGAGAGAGGATCGAGCCAGAAGACAGGCTGAGATCTCAACTAACAATCAAGGGTGCTGGGATGCCTACCCTTGCCTACAGCAGACAGATAATAATAGAGAACCTGAGAAAGCTAGGCCTGTAACACGTAGCCAAACAGCCAGGATGAGGAAGCAGGAAGAAAAACTGCTGTCCTCCAATCAGGACACAGAGTTACAGGCTAACCAGCATACATCAGCAGCAGCAAACATAGAAAAGCGACAGCTCTGACCTCGCAACATACCCATAGCTTCTAAACTAAACAAGAGCCTGAAGATGACAGGGTTGTGAGCCTGTCGAAACGTTGCTAGAAAGAAAAAACTTTTAAGGTACTGGTAGGATTTTAGCTAAGGGTTTAAAGGACCTTGCAGAGTGCTCTGTAAGGATTTTTGGAAGATTTTAAGCTAGGATTTTAACCAGAATTTATATTGTGTATATGTATATATATATATATATATATATATATATATATATATATATATATATATATATGTATGTTTTTCTTCTAGCCAGGTTTTCCCTACGTAGCCAAGGTTTTTTTTTTTTTGTAGCTCCAGCTCAAAAAAAAAAAAAAACCTTGGCTACGTAGGGAAAACCTGGCTAGAAGAAAAACACACATAGACCCTACGAAGAAGTAAGAAAATTGATATATATATATATATATATATATATATATATATATATATATATATATATAGTTATATATATATATAGTTATATACTGTATATAAAACTATAACATTTCTGACTTTTAAGAAGTACATTAACTACACTTGTATAATTATAAGTTTTTAGTCTTATAATTCTTATATTCTATTTTAAAAAAATGTGTATAGTATTTATAACATTTAAAACAAAGATGTATTTTCAAAAAAGATATTTATGAATGAACAGATCTTGACTGGGATTGTACAATTATTACTGATAACATTAGTACAAGTTTCATGCAGAATATACTGAAATTTTTATTATATAAAAAGTATAAATTTTAATGTCAACTTCTCCACTATATTATTGTTTTTAAATGTCCAAAACAAAGAAAAAGGTAAAAACAGATCTAAAAATAATACAGGTAGGCTTCTAACATTATTGAGCCCAAAATTTCTGTTGCTTAGTAAGAAAGTTGTTAAGTGAGTTTTGCCCCATTTTACGACTTTTCTTACCACAGTTGTTAAGTGAATCACTGACATTGTGAAGTTAGTAACACTGTTGTTATCTGGCTTCCCCACTGGCTCTGTTAGTCAGAAGGTTGCAAAAAGTGATCACATGACCCCGAGACATTGCAACCATCATAAATACATGCCAGTTGCCCAACTTCCTAGGGGTGATAAAAAGTGATTGACCCAAAGTTAGCTACCTTGTGGTTGTGGCAGCACTAATTTAATTTAATTTAATATTTAAATTTATATACTGCCCTTCTCCCAAAGGACTCAGGGCGGTGAACAGCCAGAAGTAAAAAACATCAAACAACTAGAACTCACTGCATCCAGGTTTCTAGCCTAATGCCTTAATCACTATATCAAACAGTCTCTCATTCATGATTAATGCCTAATTTATTTGTAAAAAGAGATTTCATTTCCAATTTGATTCCTAAAATTCTCTGAGTAGTGATGTCAATATTTCTCCAATACTTTGGGGTGGGGGGGGATAGGTTTACATATCCACCATATTATGATAGAATATTTCTTCTTGTGAGTTTCTTCTTTTCTTTTGTGGAGCTTCCAATATTCCATGATTTACCTATTTTGGCTATTATTGATAGAATTTTATATCATCAGTAAAACATTTTATACCAGTTCTTTCTCAAAGCATAACTTGGATGGAATTTTATAGATTTGTTCTTTAGGTACTGATCTTTACGTACAAGTGCCCTTCTCTCTAAAATAAAAAGTGACTACATTACATAGCACTATATGGATCAGAACTGACGATCCATTTTACTAGCTATGTAATGTAGTTAAAGAAGTTAAAAATTATATTCACAACTATTTATGAAGAAAGTGTGGCTCCTTCTATCTAAGAGATAAATTCAAAGAATTTTAATTCAAAATATTTGTTAGTCTAGAAATTCTGATAAAATGTAATCAGTTCACACATCCTATCCCTAAGTTGCTGGGTTTAGATGTACTGGAGTACAATTCTCATATTCTTGAAAGGAAAGCATATTTCTAGAATTTATAAGTTCTTCATCACATTTTGAGGACATAAACGTATTAACTGTTTGGATTTTGCTTCGTTAAGATCTACATAGAGAATGCCAAGAACCTGAACTAACAGACTGCTTTTTATGCATCAGCTAGCAGCATATTCTTTTCACCAAAATGTCTAAACACAAGATTTCATTCCACACCTCATAGGCTATCCAAGATAAGTCTTCAGAACATCTGCAAGCTCTTAAATATAGGGCGGCACATCAATTGATCCCCCAAGTCAGCAAGCAGTCTTGTACTCAATGGAGCCCAGAACTAAAAAAAAAATCCTGAATTTTGTCTCTTTTTGTCTCTTTAGCATAAGCCATTAATAAATGGTAAAGCCAATTACCGTGGTTAGAAACATAATAGCAGCTTGGAAATCACTGAAGTGGGCAATTCAGTTTTTAAGATTTCTGTCTTGCTTTTTCTCTCTCTCCTTTGCTCAACACAGACACACAGGTCTTTCAGAAGAAGGTATGCAACATCCTTCCAGTGGCTGCACAGGTCTAAATTAGCATCAAGGTATGTCAATAGGACTGAAGAGAGGGGTGGAGACCATCAACACTAATCCCCGCTATTCTGCTTGTATAGCCTGTTGTGATTGGGATTAGAAATTTCTTGGTGGGTTGGCTTGCAAATTGCACCACTTCCCGCAAACTACACAGAATCTGAACCACAAATTCTTCCCATTCTAGAAGAATCTGAAAGTTCTCATAATTCAAATAAAAATAATTTCTAATATTGAGGACAAATATAAGGTCCTACATTGCATTTCACTTTCACAACTGTTAACTTTTGTTGTTAGCACAAAGAATTTATTTTTGAAATGTCTGAATTGTAATTACAAGGAAGAGAATGTCATTTGCTCCTCTGACATTATATATTTTGTTTTGTTATGAAGAATTAGAATTGGGATTAAAAACTTCCAGAATAATAGCAATAGAATTACATGCCCTGGATATATTTAGATCCACATATTCTTTTTACAATTGCTGCACCCTGATTTTCTCCAAATAAATTCTTCATGCAAAGAATGGCATATCTACAATCACAATCACTTCACCTATTCCTTCCTAAATATATTGATAGTGAAGATGCCAATATCAAGTCAGCTATGTCTTCCCGCTCATCTCTTGCAAACTCTTGGGAAAATCTCTTGGGAAAATATAGGTATCTCAAATATTTTCATCTCTGCTCAATCCTAAATTGTTTAATTTAATTTTCCTTATTAGAAATGCCCTTCAATCTTCATCTATTATTTGTTGAGGTATTTAAGAAGGAACATGCTATTCCAAACAATTTTTTTCCAGGTACAATAATAATCTTCTACATTAAATATATCCCTCAATCTCCATCTATTATTTTATTGGACAAATCTTCCACAACTAACAAGGAAATTTAGTTGGGAAAATGTAATTTCTACCATATCTCCTACAGAAAGTAGATAGAAGATTCTGAGAGAACTTCTAACACTTACATTTTGTTCAGCAACAGTTTCCCTTTAGGGATGGATAGGGGATATGCAGAGGAGAATTGTCTCTGTCCCCCTAAGGACCAACAACCAGCAGGGAGAACTTTAATGTTGCATCTTCTTCATTTATCTTCCATTTTTCAAAGCTCCTCCCACAGCTTTGGATATAGGGTGCTACATCTCTCTGTGGTAGTAACCCTACCAATTGCCTTGTTCCCCAAATCAGAATCCTTTTACTTCAGGCTCCAAAGAATCAGTAGATTCAGGCTGAGCTTGTGCAGCTATTGCAAATGAACCTGTTGAAATAGATTGGAAACATGAGCATCAGTGGCTGATTTCTACAATCTTTCTATGTTTGAATAATCTTTTCAATTAAATTAGATATTTTATTCTGCGTCTCTTGCACCAGGAGTCCAAACTGTAATTCCCTTCTCAATTTTTTCCTCTCCCATCATTGAGACAGGTATGTGACAGAAGTGCATATGGGGCAAGAAATTTTAGGACCCCAAAAGGAACATTTTGAAATCAGATTACAGAAACTACAGATGAAAAATAACAACTGTTATTAGTACCGTCAAGGGGAAATTATCAATAACCTGGTCAACTAGCTTTTTGGGTGATCATGTAGAAGGAAAGTATCTGGTAGAAAGTCATATGTAGTTTCCAAAAGCACTTGGTAGGGCTTCTTGACAATGCTAATTACGGTTCATTTGTAGAAAGCCTTGGCAAAATCTAGCTATTCTATGCTGCTTGAAGTTCCTACAGAAAACCTAAAGCCTTCAGAACAGAGAAGGGCGGGAAGGCATTGGACAACAAGTGTGGATGATAATCTGAGGCAGTGACATATGAGTGGAAGAATGAATTTAAATATTATTACAGCCATAGGCAATAGAACTGGGCCAACTATCTTGCTTATATAGCAACAATGGTACTGTTCAAAAATCGGATCTGTCCTGTTTCATAATTTAGGAGCATAGATATGAACGGTGAAATCAGAAAAGAACTGTGCCCACCTCATATAAGATGTAGGAAATCTTAATGCCCAGATGTTCTTAACGGCAACTCTGACCACACTACAGAGTTATATGGTGATATAATCCAAAACACCACGGTTATCAGGTTATCTATTTGTATGTTGTTTTACTGCATAGCTTACATGAACATACATTTCCTTGTATCTAGGAAAAAGAAAACTGCCCAGGAAGGATATGGAACTCAACAAAATAAGATACTGTACTAAAGAAGCAAACACAATTCCCACAAGAAGGCAAAATTGAAAATTGAAAACATAATTGACTGTACCCAGTGAGTGCTCATTAATGCCTCCACTTCAGCATGGAGAGAAGTTATCAAGTAGAGTTCAATAGAGCTGTGTCCTAGGCCTATACTGCTCAACATTTTTTATCAATGTTTGGACAAAGTGTTGAGGGAATACTTACCATGTCTGCCGGTTACATAAAGCTAGAATGGATAGCTAACACTTTAGATCTGATATGCAGTGAAATGAATAAACTGAATGCAATAAGAAGAAATGTAAGCTTTACATCTAGGTCAAACAAAAAACGAAAGGCACAAATATAGCATCAGTGAGATCTAAGGACAGATATGATATTAGTCTTCAAACATCTGAAGAGTTGTCATATAGAAGGGGGAGTGGATTAATTCTACATTATCCAGAGGCAGGATCAGAACCAATGGGTTAAAGCTATAGGGAAATATGCTCAGGCTAGATATCAGAAAGAATTTCCTGACTATATAAACAATCTGCTAGCAGAACAAGAGCCTTGATAGTACAGTGGTTTACGCACCCTGTTATTAACACAGCTGCCTGCAATTTCTGCTGGTTCGAATCTCTCCAAGGCTCAAGGTTGACTCAGCCTTCCATCCTTTCTAAGGTAGGTGAAATGAGGACCCAGTTGTGGGGGCAATAAACTGACTTTGTATAAAATATACAAAAGTATGAAGGCTATTGCTTAATGTACTGTAAGCCGCCCTGAGTCTCCGGAGAAGGGCGGCATATAAATCAAATTTTTTTTAAAAAAAGAACAGGTGGCTGCCACATTAAGTGCTGAGTTTTCTTTTCTGGATGTATTGCTAAATGAGAAATGAAACATCTTCAAAGAAAAACCAGAAATTCCAGTTGCCTCTTGAAAAAGCATCTTTGGGTCTCTTTTCTGGAGTTTTGAAGCAGAGGCTGGATGGTAATCTCTTAAAAAAAGATCCTGACTGAGCAGCAGGTTGAAGTAGGTAAAATCTAAGGTTCTCCTTATATCTTTTTAAAAAATCTTTAGTTTTTGTCTCATCTGAGAACTTTTTTATATACTGAACTACAGTATCTGGATTACACGTGCAGGTTTTAATCCGAGTCCTTTCTCTCATCTTCACATCTTGTAAATTAGTTCTAATTGTCCATTCTGAAAACTACTGTATATAAAGAAGCAATGAAGCAAGAGAAAGCTAGGAGAACGCTATTTCTTAGGAACAGATCTGGTGTATGACAAAGTAGGTTAACAACATCTTGTTTGGACAAAGAGTTTGGATATGGGGAAGGAATGAACCTAAGTGTCAAAAAAGAAACAGAGGCACAGAGCATGCTGACAAGAGAGCCTCTTCCAACCACAGAACTGTATTATCCACACAGACGTAAACTTATGCAGCCTTTGAGTCTGCACCAACACGTTAGTGCGAGAGCAACCACCAAAGCTGTCAGATCCTTCACCAACATGCCCATCAATGCATTCAGCTTTTCCCAACACACATTGGCATTTTAATTACTGTTGGGTAAACTAATTTGTCCAAATGAAGGCAACTCAGTCTCATAGAATATGCAGGCTCCCTGACCTCTGACAGGCAATGACACAAGATACAAAAGGAGGCAAAGGAAAGCTTTTTTTAAATCAGAGCCTTATTACTCTCTATTACTCCAATTAGTCAAGCTTCAGTAGTTTGAATTGGGGGGGGGGGGGAATTGCAATTAAATCAATTTTTGATGGTCTGGAAGTGGGTTACCAAACCGCCTGGCCTGTGAAATACTGATATTATAGCAACAAAGGTTAAAGTCTTTGTCAGCACCTGTGGACCTTCTGTCTTTCCTGTATCTTCCTCCACGCTGCTTCTGTGTCCCTCTAAAATAAGTCATTAGAACATGTCATGTCTTATTGTAGCTGCCATCAACCTCCTAACCTAATCAGTTGACATCATTACGGAAGGTAATTCCTACAGTTATATTTAGTGCTAAGGTCACACAAACTTGCAGCAATACCCCCCCCTTTTTTTTTCTGGAAAATGATGGAAGGAGGGCCATAACATTAGAAACATATTCAAGAGTAGGAAAGAAGTAGGCATTGCACAGCAAATGGTCTCAAGCTGTGTCTGCATTGAGGAGCATTTCCACATGTCTGCATATTCTCATGAGATGGCTAGACATTGAGAAAATGCTCTTCTCTCTAGAGAAACCTCACACAAACAGCAAATAAACAATCAGAAGATCAGTGTTAATAGAGCCGTCTCTAGTTTTCATATAGTTATGGATGGAAGGAGGAAGAAACACCACTAGTAGTTGCTGCAACAAGAATACTTGAGAGATACTCTGGAAAATCGGAATGTAATAGAAAAAAAAAACATTTGCATTGTTATATTTTCTGTAATTTGGTCTTAGTGCTAAGTATTGTAGGCTGTTTATATACAACATTTATATTTTTTAAAAAAAATTCAACATTACTCTCTTTTTGCACAGCATGGATTTTTATTATATTCTACTACTTGTCTACTACTAGTTATTGAGTTGTATAAGATTAGTACATGATTTAATGTTAATACTATTCACAAAGTATATGGTACATCTCTGTAGATTTCAGTTATATCATTATTTTACAGCTCTATGCAATTAATCTTTTATCTACTTTCGTGATAGGCTGTATACATAAATTGCTATGCCTCTGGTGTTTTTTTTAAAGTAGTAGTTTTTTCCTTTTACAATGTCAAGTAGCTTCATTAGTGTTAACATCTCTGGGGGTTTAAAAACCTATAGTCTGAAACATTTTTATGCTGTTCTTGGACTGAAATAATTTTTTAAAAAAATAAAAATGTATTTAGCTAAAGGAGAAGAGTTAGACAAGGATGTCTATTGGGCCAGTTTTATTTATTAAATAAATGCTCTGGAACCTTATTTGCTTTTCACCTTTCAATGCTAGCCCACAGGGATATCAGTGGTTTATTAAACACAAATAAAGCAGTAACTTTCCTTTTATCCTTGTCAGTTAAAAGAGTGTTGAGGTCATTCTTGAGATCACCCTTTTCATATTGCAATAAGGCAGAATTAATAATAGACTTTTCCAAGACAAGATCCATATATCTCAGTACCCAAAACAGTGAATCTGGCAATTAGGTGGGCATACCATCAAGCAGGTCAAGATCTTTAAATTTTACTAGCTTGTGGCAGTCAAAATCTCATCTGGATTCTGTGGCTCAAATGCACAGAAATGAACTTCAGCAATTTAAATGTATTATTTTGCCTGATGCAGAGTTTATACCTGCTGCAATCAAGTTATTTGACTCAATTAGGACTGTATAGCAACAAGACTATCCTATCAATTTTTAAAGAAATGTCTTCCCCCAGCTGTGTTCCAAATTCTATGCTCTGGCAGGAAGCAGGATCAGTGAAGTTGAATCCAGCCTCTGGTAAAATATTTTTACTTACTTAGCTAAAGGTACTTCATAACCTATTTGGCTTGGTCCTTCTAATTTTAACAGACAACTTGATATCCTCTTGGGAAAAAGTAACAGTAATGAATTATTGTGGGTTTCCCAGCGATGCTTATCTTGAGCCCAGATTGCTGTTCTTCCAGAGGTTATATTCATTTTTAAAAATCACATTTTACATTCTAAACCAGCTTCTTATCTATCAGATTTCAATTCCTTAATTCAGAACTAACTTAATCTCCATCACAAAGCATTACTGGAGAGGAAATATAGAAGTTCTTTTGAAGTACAGCACTGCTTTGTGACACAGGTGCCATAAAAAATACAGCCCATATCCTCCTTAACTATCATTCTTACAGGAACTTTAGGGTCTGATTACCCCTCATTTGTCCAAATTTCTTAAGCACTGATAAATTTTATTTATTTTAATTACCATATTATCATAATAACTTTACTTCTCTAAATGAGTAAAATTCTGTTATATCATGTGAAAACTCCACACACAGATGGTTAGTAACCACTAATAATATAGTTTAGATCCTTTTCTATGAAATATGGACCATAATTACACTGTCATTAGATCCATCAGGCTGACATAAATATGCCCATAAATTTGTATATTAGTGGTTTTTTTTACCATTTTTAGCTCCTCAGACTTTTAAGTTACTGTCATTTCTTTGTACACTATTTTAACCACATTACTATATTTTTTTATATTTACAATATTAATATTAATAAGTTTGCTTGCAGATTTTATATTTCATGTTAGCTATTTTTATTTTAATTATTACCCCGTAGTTTTAGCCAAATTACATAAATCAAAAGTATTCACATTTGTTTTTGATGGCATATCATAATCTTTATAATCTTAATCTTAAATGTTTAATGTTTAGCTTGTGCTGGTAATTTTAATTTTGGTCATTTATTATGTAGATTAGATTATTACAACAAGAGGACTATAAATTTATTCTTCAATGTTATATTATGGCTGTTGATGCCAAGAATAAAGATACCACTACTACTACTATTATTACTACTACTAATTTCTAAACTACTACCTCAAGTAAGACATTGTCTACCTATCCAGAGGAATAAATTAGTTACAGGTGGGACAGTAGTATTTCTGAAATGTTATTAGGAATGTTCACTGATCTCTCTTTTATATATCTCCCCCCTCCCACCCCCCATGGACACATAGAGTACAAGCAAGAAAAAAATCCTTCAGGGACCCAGGTTATACTCTTCTCTGTTCCTTATCAGGCTGTATTCCTATTTGCATGGCTTACTTTCTTTTTTAGATTAAAACATTCAAAAATGTAATCTCTGTTTGAATTACTTCCAGTTGGACTTTAATGTGCACTGACAACAGTTTATTGTACCATTTTTCCAGACATCCAGGCACCATTATATTTTGGTCATCAGTCCCTTTGCCATTTTTTTCTCTAAATATGGAAAAACAGTTACTGTATTTGGTAATATATGGAAGTATGGCTTTCCAAAAGTGAGAATGTTCTTTTGGAAAGGAAATGAGAAATCTGATGGCTGCGGTAATATTCACTGTCTATATTTCTCATCCTTTAATTTCCTAAATATACTAATTAATATGAAGGTGCGCATAGACAATTAAAATCAATTGCAGAATTTACTAATATAGTAATTAATATGAAGATGCATGCAGTTTTTAAAAATTATCTAAACACTCAATTTTTATTGGATGACTTGTCTCCATCTATCCATCTTGCCCGCTGCAAAAAAGTTTGTTTCCTTGTCACAGAAGGAAAATACAAATATGAGAATATTATGATAGGAAGAGTCAGTGCAGACAAATAAATAGCTGGAGTGTTTTGAAATGAAATTTCTTTTCCCCAAAGAATTCTTCAAAAAGAATGTCTGTGCAGATGCAATGAATGCTTGCAGGTATGCTCAAAACTATCCCCATGCTTGGAGGAATAAAGAGTGATATGAAGAGAGAGGTTCAGGTACAGCTTCAGAACAAATATGCAGAAGTCCAAGAACATACAACAATGATTGCAATTGGATATGAAACATGGGAAGATAACAGTGTTCCATGCACTTTGGCATATAGTCATGCTGGCCACATGATCACATAAATGTTTTCAGACAACCTGGCTCTCTCAGTTAAGAAACAGAGAGGAGCTCTGCCTCCTAAGACTCAGACACAACTGTACAGGGGTAACCTTTGCATTTACCTTCATGAAAGATATAGAACAGATTCCTCTGAGATTCAGCACTCAACATTTATAAGCTGTATAGATATTAAGCTGCTATTCCATAAAGAATAAGACAAAACCGAGGAATGTTCATATCTGCACACAAATCCAGTTTTTATTCAGAATTGGTTACTATTTCAGTTTAACAGGATCTGCTATTAATTTGGTTGTTTTGGAAATATTTCTAAGAATTAAAGTAGCTGTTAGAAGAAAATTAGAAAAGGAATGTCAGAACTGCTGACATACAAGAATATCTATCTATCATAAAAGATAGAACTGTTGGTAGCTAGACAAAATAACCGAGCAACTCTTTTAGGCTGAGAGCCACATTCAGTCTTGTGTCTGAATGATCAGGAAAAGATTGGTAAGAAGAGAGGTGGAAAAATATATTACAAAAATATTTGTTATATTAAATAAATGAGCAAATTAAAACAATTGTACCTGGAAGTAGCCAAAAGTTCAGCTGAATCAAAAGTTGGGAAAATCTGACCAGAAGAACTGGTCTAATTTGGTCAGTGTAGATCAGGGGTGTCAAACTCAAGGCCCGGGGACTGGATGCAGACCATGGGGTGCTTAGATCTGGCCCACGTGGCTGCCCTGGAAACAGCGAAGACTTGGCCCACAGTCCTTCTACCAGCGAAAACAGAGTTGGCATGCGATTCCCCCGAGCTCCGTTTTCGCTGGCAGAGGGTTGCAGGAGGCCGTTGTAGCCGAAAATGGAGCTCAGGAGCTTGTTTTCGCTGGCAGAGTGCTCGGGCCACCAGAGGCGCCCCTGACACGAGTGAGGTCGAACTGGCAATGCCCACCTTGGCCATGCCCATCCTGGCCCCGAGGTCAAACACAACCTGATGCAGCCCTCAATGAAATCGAGCTTGACATCCCTTGTATAGATGATACCTGTTCAACCTCTGATTGTACATACCTAGTGGAAGGGAGCCCACTGCCTCTCATGGTTAACGATTCTACTTCTCATACTGGTTTTCCATTATTTAAAATAGAACCTGCCTTCCTCTAACATAATACCTCAGTTTATTTTATCATGACTTTTAGACAGACTAGTTTATCTTTTGTGATAAGGCCTGTTTGACCTAGAGGTCAAGGTACCATGTTAGAAACTGGGAGACTGAATTCTAGACTAATCTTAGGCATGCAAGCAGGCTGATTGATTTTGAGCCAATCGCTTTCTCTCAGCCCAACCCACCTCATAGGGTTGTTGCTGTGAGGAAAATAGGAAGGAGTATTTGGTATGTTTGCCGCCTTCAACTATTTATAAAAATAATAAAGGTGGTTTATAAATAAGTGTTCACACATGTGGGTGCTCCAATTCTGGAGGTTTTTAAGAAAACATTGGATAACCATTTGTCTGGTATGGAATGAAGACTCCTGCCTTGGGCGGGGGCAGGGCGAGCTAGGTCCCTTCCAACCATATGATTCTATGAACTATGCCAATTATTAAACTGTCTATGAATTATCTAAACAATAAGAAGGAAGATCAGCTCCTGAAGAGGCCTGCAAAATTCAAGTGAGATCCCTTAATGTGACTTCCCTGATTTTTATGTTTACAAAGGTACTTAGATCAGGAATTGACACCTACATATTCATGAGTACTATAGCATCTATAATCTAGAAAAATTCATTAATTTCTCCTCTTCAAATAAATTAATTAAAAAATAAATAAAAATAAAAAACAAAGAAGAGGGGATCAACCTATTTTCTAAACCACCAAAAGGCAAGACAACAAACAATGGATAGAAACTAATCATGGAGAGAAGCAACCTAAAACTAAGGAGAGATTTCCTAACAGTGAGAACAATTAGCCATGCAACGGCTTGCCTTCAGAAGTTGTGGGTGCTCAATCACTGGAGGCTTTTAAGAAGAGACTGGACGTCCACTCGTCTGGAATGATATAGGGTCTCCTGCTTAAACAGGGGGTTGGACTAGGACCTCCAAGGTCCCTTCCAAATCTGGTATTCTGTCTGTTAAAAATAACAAGCTTTTCCAAGATGTCATAGGCATCAGCTGTTCCTCAACTGTCATACAGACAACAACTATGATGCCAAACCATCCCTGGACATAATGTATACATATACCCAAGGATCAACAAGTAGTCCAGAAAGAGACCAGAACAACCTCAAGCTATATTATAGCCAATTAAAACAGATCTAATTAACATCTGTTGTGGTTCGCCAGCAGCCTGCGGAGCTGGCAGTGGAGTTGGACAGCGCTGAGGCTGAGGAAGAACATGGACCAGTCCTGGAGGCTGGGGAAGGCCCGGATGAGGGCTCTGTGTCGGAGGCAGAGATGGGGCCAGGGCCATTGGGAAGTGATGTGCGGACTCTGGAGCCTCCAGAGGCTGACAGTAGAGAGGCAGAGGAACAGGGGGAGCCTGTTCCTAGTGCATGTATGAGAAGAGCTGCCAGAAGGCAAGAGCAGCTAAAGCAAAGAGGATGACTCGGGAGTAGGGCCAAGAGATGATTAGCCCTTCCCATAAGGCTTAAAAGACCAGCAACGGCTCTTGGGTTTTTTGTCGGAAAACAACATTGATAAACTTGGTTCTTATCTTGCTTGGCATCCTTTGCTTCTGAACTTTTGCCAAGAGAAGACTTTGGCAATTTGCCTAATTATACCAAGGTTGGTGATAAGACTTTAGGAAGACTTTGATTTAGTTTGGATACGCTGAGAATGAGTTAATTCTCAACTGTTCTAATAAAGTCTGTTTGTTTTTGAACTGTTTGCGTTTAATACTACCTACTTGGGCCTGGGTCACAACAACATCCTCTAGATCAGGGCAGTCAAACTCCCAGCCTGTAGGCCAGATGCATCACGTGCTGGCCACACCCACACCCAGTTTAGTGAAGGGGGGGAAGGCCCTATATGTCACGTGATGTCACCGTGACAACGTGAGTTTGACACCCTGCTCTAGATGTATGTGATATTATGTAGCTACTACTTTCTCAATGTTGTTGGTATGACCTATAATCAGTGGTGGGCTGCAACCAGTTTAACAACCAGTTCTGCAAGCACACGCTTTGTCTGTGCGCACGCATGTTTTTTTTTGTTTTTTGTTTTAATTTGATTTATATGCCGCCCTTCTCCGGAGACTCAGGGCGGCTTACAATGTGCTCAGCAATAGCCTTCATCCTTTTGTATATTTATACAAAGTCAGCTTATTGCCCCCACAACTGGGTCCTCATTTCACCTACCTTAAAAAGGATGGAAGGCTGAGTCAACCTTGAGCCTTGGTGAGATTCGAACCCTGCAGTAATTGCAGGCAGCTGGTCTTAATAACCAGCTTAATAACAGGGTGCCTTAAACCCCTGTACCACCAAGGCTCTCTCATGTAATGCACTTGTGCGCAGCATTCAAAATACAGCAATTTGAAGCTTAGCTGCTTACCTTCTAAGGTATCCCTGGTAAGTAGAATAGCAGAGGTGCAGAAATCAGCTGTGCTGCGCGAATCAGGTGAGCCAGAAAGAAGGAAATATAGGACAGGATACGGCGGGGGGGATGGGCGGGGCCAGCTGATTGTCAGAACTACCAGTTCACCCGAACCAGTCCAAACCGGCAGCAGCCCACCACTGCCTATAATTGTGCTATTCTCATGGCTCAAGACTCTTTTTTTCAGGTTCTGGTGCCCAGACACAATGCTATCAACTTTCTAAACTGTTCGAATGGAGTGGCCAAGGTTCAGTAATATCATTGATAACTGAAGAAAATCTCTATCGGCATTAAGGAAAATATTAAGATCTATCAGACATTGTATATTTTTATCTCCTATTTACTTAGCTTTCTAATTTTTTTCACAGTAAAACAGCCTCGAGACAAAGCAATAGTTTAAACTGTGATTTATCTTTGATCTATGAATATATGAAAATTAGTACTTGAAAGAAACAACCCTTCACAAGAATGATTAGTCAAGCCATTGAATAAACAAAATAAGTATCTCTAACACAACTGATGGAAATTCATGTTCTTTTATTGTTTCAAAATACTATTCACGCATATCCCTGCCTCCTAAACTTTGAGAAAAATATGGCATTCCTGTTTTAAAGGAGAAAATACTATAGTCCTAACTGTAGTTTCTTTATTTGTTTCCAAAATACATGGTCAAAAACAATATCAAGGCTTCTATTTTAAAAAAAACAACAAGATAGAATTACCGAAAAAATCAAGGGACGGTATTAAATGGTCATTGCTCAGTGATAGACTACATAAACAAGCTCTGTTTATTTTCTTATGTGTCATCTTCTGCCCCTTTTCCTTCACTCCCCTGCAGGTTTCTAACAGCTGAGTGGAATGTGGATTGTTCTATGTCTTCCACACACTGTGGAAAAAGAGCACCATTCTGTTTCTTTGCTGAGATGCCCACTCACACCCATATCTTACAAGAGGCTGTGAATGGCATTGTCAAAATCTTCAAAGCCTGCTCAGGTGTAAAGCTCCAGTGATTCCTTTTTGTGCTTTATTTGTTCTCTCCCTCCTCTGTTCCCCACTAGGTACATTCAAGCCACTTAACAACCAGGGAAATTGGGTATATATATGTGGGAATCATTCCTCCCTCCTTGTTTCCTCACGCAATGACAAACAAGGGCAAAGGAGGGGGAAAAAAAGACCCACAATTTCTAAGCAGCAGCTTGCTAACCCTTCACTGGGTGAAATTATTTCCCCTTAATTGCCTGGTGGGAATCATTTATTTAGGGAATGGGAATTCTGCCTCTCTTCCCCCGCCCCCACCAACACCAGCTACATGGAGCTATTGAAGTTCAGAGGGGCTTTCACCTGGAGACACTGGTAATTACCCCCTTTATTTTAAAGCTTCTACCTGTAGCTTCATACTTAGGACTGAACCCGCTCTGCAGGGTGGCTTTGTTCCCACTAAATACAGCCCCTGAATAAACAGCCTCAGCAGCAGGAGTGCACAGCAAAGTGGTAATTTCCAGTCCAGCATAATTAGTCAAAGTTCTTTCAGCCACCATCTCTGAATAGTGCGACTTTGCCAAGGGAGGGTGCCCCATGTGGGAATAGCAATGCCAGACATGCATGCAGGATGCAGACAAAAGCTTCTTGGGGGATCAACATGTTGAGGGAGTGAAGAGAAATGGCACCTCTAACCAGAGAGTTCTCTATGCAAAGGCTGAAGCACAGGTACCATCACAAAAGGCAGGCTCTCCTATCTTTAGAGTGAGCTACACAACTTCTCCCAAGCTCAAAAACAGAATGAAAAAGAAAGTAGGGGTTGTATTAGAAAGCCTATTTTCTGATGATACTTTAATTACTTTGATATCTAAAGGCAGAATTTATAATAAAGTGCTACTAGACCAAATGATTGAAAATGATTGAAAAACAGCATATTTCACTTACAAATTAAGATGAACCATTTATTTGTTTGGAATTTTCCCCTTAGAAACTTGTTCATGTCCTAGAATATTACAATAGTTGGAAACTTTTAAAAAATCATCCTGTTTTATTCTTGAGATCTGTCCCATGAAAGAGTCAAACAAAATACCATCACAAGTCCCAGCATGCGAAAGATGTATAAGAAAATCTAACTCATACACCTACCATTAACTGTGACACACACAGGGGACACTTATTTAAAGTAAACAGACATGCAGGCAAAAGAAAGGAAAAAAATAAAATATCCTGACCGTTCCAGTTTTTATTGGACTTATTTTCAGTGCTATGCTGAACAACATGAGGACAATTCTTGAAGAAAAGGCATAAAGTAAGTGGAATGTCAAGTGTCCTTCACAGCTTTGTCTCTCCCTTTCATCATTTTAAACTCCTTTTCTGCTCCGTATGCTTTCATAGCCATCTAGCCATCAACTGGAACCTCAACTGCCTCACTGCTTTTTATATTGCTATGTGAATTCTTGGAAACTTTAATCACTGATGCAATACACACACACACACACACATACACACATATACCGCACATATACATTCACATACATGAATACCCATATACATATATATACAATTTTGTTTCCAGAGTAAAAATGTACATACTCTTGTATAAAACTGGCTAAGGAACAAAGACAAATCCCAATTCCCACTGATAAGATCAGCTCATAAGTAGTGTTCAGCTCATAATTTGTGTTCAGTTTGGAGATGTTCCTTTACCATGAAGATTTAGCAGTTAAGCAGCAATTAAAAGCATACAGGAAACCCTGTTAGCAAAATTTGATGGCAGAGGCTGCATTGTCAAATTAGGAAAATCATTCAGTTATGTAAAAGGAGCAGACATGTTATACACTAAAAAATGATGTCTCTATGTAGTATTAAAAACCCCTTATTGCTGGTTACACATTACAGTGAATTTTGATTTCTTACATGCTCCGCATATACAGAAAAAAAAAACACCCACTGTGTAGTAACCTTCAATAATGCATACATCCTCTCTGTACTAAGATAGCAGAGTGTAGGGACATTCTACAATTTAAAAAGTGTGTCTATTTATTTTTCCACATCACTAAAAGAACGATCAGAAATCAAAATGGACCCCCCCAAAATCAGGCTTTTACTTAAGGCAAAAAGGGCTATCCACTTTTCTCAGGGAATGCTGTTCCATAGGGCAAGTACTGCAACGGAGAAAGAACAGTTCCTAGGCTTCCATGAATGACATTTCTTAGTAATAGAAGGGACCTGGGGCATTCCAACCCTGACAGTTCTGAAGGGGCAAAAATCAATAGGTTGGCATGCTTTATACTTTCTCAAATTCCTTAACCAGAGATGGTATGATTTATAATTGCCCCATTATCATGGAACAATGAAAAGTATATATGGCCTTTTTTCAGCATAAACAAAAAAAAAAACCCTTTTTGCAAAGAGACATCAACACTTCTTTCACCAAAGTTCCATTTTTCAAATTAATTCAGATTTTGGCAGGTTATAGATCTTGTGGATGTGCCCAAGGTATATACAGAGATGACTTGTCTCTTGTCCGTCCCAAATTATTATATAACCCACATACCCTGAGCACATCCACAAGATATTTAACACAGAGCCATAGTGACGCAGTGGTTAGAATACAATACTGCAGGCTAAGTCACTCCTCACTCCAGGAGTTCGATTCTGAGCAGCCCATCCTTCCAAGGTCAGTAAAATGAGGACCCAGATTGTTGGGGGCAATATGCTGACTCAGTAAACCGCTTAGAGCGAACTGTAAAGCACTGTGAAGTGGTATATAAGACTAAGTGCTATTGCTATATAAACATAAGTATCAATCTAGATTGGAGCTATATGTCTGAATTCTAAACAAATTCTAAAAGACACCCAAGGCTGCCCACCTACTGTATATAGGTCAGTGCATAAATACATAGATAAAGCAGAATGGAAGAAATGCTTGCATCTTCCAATGATGCTATATGGTTGGATTCTAAGAAGCAAGGATTCAAGCAACAGGTGTGCCATTAAACAGCTGCCCTCCACTTTGAAATTTCAGAATCAATCTAAAAAAAGAAACAAAAAATGAAAAGCAGCCTTGTGGTTGTCTTCAAACAAACTGTTCCTTCCAATTATCCTTTTTTACTTTATCTTTCTGGAGTGGGGAAAAGTAACAAGCACTGACTCCTGATTCCTTTTCTGAAGGAAATAATCTGCTGCTGGTGGTTTTAAGCACCAAGCATTTGCTAATAAATCTTTAAGCCATCCATCACTTCTATGCAGTCTGCACTCCTCAGAGGAAATGGGCTTCTCCCTCCAATTAGCCAACCATGGAACAATCTTCATTTAACTTTTTTCATCAGGTGAAAAAGGTGTTCAAAGCAAGCACTCTACTTTATGAGATGGGGAGGAAGAAAACTGAATTAAACGTATCATAAGAAAAAATTTCATATATATATACTTAAGTAAGTAATTGTCATGCATCAGTATCAAAATGCACCCTGGAAAAGTCACATTTTCAAAAAGCAAACAAACCCTTCTGGATGCCAACAATAACAATGCAGTTCTTCTATCAGGCAGAAGAGTATTTCCTAGGAGGACAGTTCCTGCAAAAATGCGGAATCCCCTCTTCCTACACTTTGCAGCAGGTATGGAATCTCATCAAACACTTTCTGCAGGCATGCCTTGGGTGAACAGATTATTTAATATTCTCAATAGAAAATGAAACGATTTTTTAAAGAACACCTAGAAACTTCACAGCTGAGATCACTTGAATTTTCTGTACCACGCATCAAACTCTTAATAATCATTTATGCTATATCATATCTAACTGAATCAGTTATGTGAATCGATTAGAGAAGAAAGTCTCCTTACTTTTACTGAAATTATAATGCATAGATAAGAAATAGGAACAGTACATAAACTTTATTAAAGTTTTTTTTAATACATGGGTCTCATCCATGAAATATTTAACTATTTTGTAAGTGATTTTAATTGGAAAAAATCATTATGATGGCCTGTACCACCTCAGATCTACAATTCTGGATTGTTGTATATTTCAAATACACTTTCTGTATTTGAACTGATTCTCTCTTTCTCAAAAAAAAAAATAAATAGAATGGTTATTAAATGTTCTATTATTCTATCTAAGTTCAATGTTGTATTTAAAAACTGAGTTCCATGCAATAAACATATTTTTTGTACTGTTTTCAACTTCTTCTTCTTTTTTTTGTTTCCTCTGTTTGCTTGCTTGCTTTATTTTATTTCTTTTTGCTTTCTATGTAAATTCTTCAGTTTTCCTGGAAAAGGAGAGGAAATTTAAATCTGAAGTTCACTGTTGCTGTTCTTGTCATGCTAAAAAATTATTTAACATAATGCTTAATCATTGCTGTGCCTTTTATTGTATATAACTCATGAAGGATAATTCTGATGAAATAGCTCATACATGTACAAGAAAACTGCCATTATATGAATATGAATCCCATTCTTGACTTGATACACCTTTCCATTCTGTCCAAAATATTATACAGGGATTCAGATACATGGCAATTACAAGCACAAGATCTAAGCTATTCTCATATACATGGTAGTTTGTCAGCAGGTAGTTTCATTCTTATTATTTGTGATACATTAATATCCCCTTTTTCTTATTTCATTTCTAAAGGTATGTGAAATGCTCAGGTAAATATTATGAACGCTGAATATTTTGTTTAGATTTTTAAGCATTTTCTTCATCATTATGATAACTTGATGGAAATCTTATTATTTAGAATTTTAAAAAGCAGTACAGATAATGCACTTCTTCAAATGTAGCCTACAGCTCCAAAACTAGATTGTAGAACAAAACATATAAACTCTAAACATAAAATATTGTGCATCTGTGTATATTAATCTGTAAACATTGATAGTTAAAGACTAGGTTTCCTTGTCCATTATTTTTAAATGTTTATAAATGTATAAACTTAGATGAGTATTTTTCTTTAAGAAAGCATTCTGTGAAGAGGCCCGGCACCCTCTTCCCCTAGTAATGAATCCTTGAAATGGAATGCCCTGCACACCAATTAGGAAGAAATGCTAATTTTCTCCAGTTGAGCACTCCCTATAGATGTATCTAATTTGTTTCAATGCTTTCATCTCTCCCCTCCATTGCATTTTCATTTAAAGGTTATGATCTGTTTGTGCCCTTCATGCTGCGCCCTGACAAGACACCCCTATGAGAGGGCTACGTGCCCCCTGCAACCTTTCTAACCTCTGTCTTGAACAAAAATCAAAGCTTTTCCCCCTGCCCAATAGAGGGGCACAGGGGAAAACAAGTAGGAAAATGTGAAGAAAAATAATCATTAATATAATCACAACCTTGCCACTTTCAATCAACTATTCCCTGTTCTAGAACCAATGCAAGTTCTTCAAACATTACTAATGCTTACTTCTGCTTTCAAAGGAAATCAAACTATTTGCTTATGATATAAATATGTTAGTGCTAAAATATTGTTTGAACAATCATCATGAGCATATCATTTCAGGCCTTAAAATACACCAGAGGATAAATGAAGTATGCATTCTTCTAAAAATAATCCTATGGAATGGGGTGGAGGAGGGAGAGAGGCAGGGAAGTTCAATTCCATAATTAAAGTAGATTATATTAATTTGCTTAATCAAATTCAATTTCCTTTCAGGACATGAAGTTTATACAAGAGTTGTGTTGCACCGGAGAAGGACCCCTCCCTCCTAGAATTCTGTTCCCATAGTATTGAGACAAGACCTATGGTAGATCCACAAAGTTTACATTAGCATCAATAACATTTTCTCACTCAAATTTCCCAAAATGTACTGAGATGCACATTGCCTCCAATTCTGTCATCCTGACTAGTAGCTATTCATAGAATTATTCACTATGATTTTTTTTCTAAGCCCCTATAACGCTAGCAAAATTAACAGCCACCACTGTGGCTATTAACTTTGTTAGTTTTATAACGGCTTAGAAAAAAATTCATAGTGAATACAGTGAACCACTATATCTATGGTCAACTATATCTTGGCCATGTGTCCAAGAACTGGAGTATGAAGCAATGAATGGCCAAGCAGAATAAAAAGGGGAAACTTGCATGATATACAGTAAGCCATGGTGCTGCATTTAAATCTCCAAAAGCCCTACCTAGACCATCTTGTGAGCTTTTAAAGGAACTGCCAACACACATATACTGTTTTTATTGTACAATGATTACAAACTAGCACAGTAGCACTGCAGCCTTGTAACAAAATTATTTGTAACAAAAAAAATGTGTAACAAAATTATTAAAAAGGTCTGATAAATAAGAGAGAAATAAAAAGCACTCTTTGGATATATTTATACACATGGGGCGGGGGGAATGTTCTAATTAAAATCCCATTTTACTTTTGGTAGAAGTGTGTTTCTTCAAGATCTGAAGATAATACAATGATCTATGCCAAGAGTCATACTTCTATCCTTTTTCTAGAAAAGTAGCAGAGAACTGTTAAGAAGCCTTTTGGTTTCCACATTTTATACTCAAAGGTCCAGATAAGGATCTATCCTACACTCTACTTCTCTATTCAAACAGCAACATGAACACTTGCTCTATATCTTATTCTGAAAGTGTTTTCTTCATTGCAAAGTTTGAAGATTTTCTCCATTGAAGCTGAAGTGTGTATATTTATATTTATTTATTCATATCTGCCTTTATTTTTATAAACGATAAGTATTACAAATAACTCAAGGTCAACACACCTTCCTTCTCCTATTTTCCCCACAACCACCACCTATGTACCGGGGATGCATGTATATGACAGGGATGGATACAAGTGGGCCAGATTAGAGTCTTCCTGGGCAGGGTAAAAGCAAAAGAGTTGCTTTTTCATCTATTTAACAGATTTCTATCCCATATTTTCTCCCAGAGTTTAAAACAACTTGCTCTTTTCATTATGTGCCAAATAATAAAGGATCCTGAAGTAGACTGGGGTAAGAGAAAGTATCTCAAAATCACCAATGAGCTTCATAGCTGAAAGTGGATATGAACTGGGTCTCTTCAACACTGTTAACCAATCATTTAACATGAGAAAGAAAACATTCTATGGAATTCCTACAATTAGATGAACTAGATATGGCAAATTCAGAAACTAAATGCAAATCCTTTCAATGCCGTTCAGCTTTATTTTCATTAAAGAAATGTTGTTCCTCATATCTCTGGTTAATAGGTCCACTTGTTCTGCACTGCAGTCCATGTACTACATTCATAGCAACAAATTTTATTTTTCAGCTAGCTAGTTGTAGATCCTGATGTTGATTAGGGCTGACAAGATGATCTAGCTGACTTCCATCTATGCTTAAGGGCAGTCAAGACCCTGGGTCTCAATATTTATAATCCATAATCCAACTCCTTAATCACCATCCTGGACCTCTTTCATTGTAGAAATATTCTTTGGTTCTTCTATATGGCTGCCTTTTCCACCATGAGCACCCTAAAATGTACAGACTTCAACACCAGGATTTCCAGTCTAGCCTAGCCATTGATACAAATTCCTAGAGCTGATGTCCATGCATCTGTAAGTCATTTAAGTTCAGGAAGGCAATATATAAGACTGATTTGGAAAACAGAGTAAACAAAAACTTGTATTTTAAATATGAATTTTTTTTGGGCAAAATCTAGTCTTAAAGATAAATGTAGTAGTTGCAACATCCACATTTTAATTACTGTAACAATTTATTAATGCAATTTTGTTTGCACAATTACATGTAGTCCTCAATTTACGACCACAATTGGGACCAGAATTTCCTTCCTAAGTCATTGTGGTCATCAGCTAAGATCATGTGACCAGACCTGATTTCATGACCACTAATACAACAGTCGTAAATTGAGAAACCAAAGTCTTAAGCTGAGTAACATGGTTGTAAGTACAAATCCCATTTAACCAATAGTGGGTTTTAGAAATTGAAATCACATGACCATGGGACACAGCAACCGGTTATAAATGTGAGCCAGTTGCCAAGCGCGCTAACTGTGATCACAGGACTGCTGGGACAGACCAACAGTCATAAGTTTGAATTTAGGTCATAACTGACTTTTTCAAAAATGACATTAATTCGAACCATGATTAAAGGAACAACTGTAAATCAAGGACAAATTGTACCCTGAAAGCAGAAATACACTCTTGGCATCAGAAATTCAAGCACACAAAATTACTTTATTGGATTGTGGAATTAAGTATGATTCACTACAGCATCGTCTTGTGATAAAAATACTGAAATTATCCAGTGCCCAAATTCCCATATATTTCCCCTCCCATTAATTTTTACAAATATATGCTTTTCCCTTTTCTCCTTACTTTCTGTTGAGTTTGTAAATAAACAATTGAATAGGAACAATACTTCCAGCTGATCTTACTGTCTTTCATTCATATACCTTTCCCCTAAAAATACATTCTGTGAAAATACACAGACACACACACGTTCTTGTTTCTTCCTACACACAGAAGGTGCCAGCTTAAGAGATATTTAAGAATGTCATCAGTTCTCTTAGGTGCCCACTAACATATTAAAAAGTGAGAATATATTGGATAGATACTTTGGGGTTATTCTTCTCTAGGAAATTTTTTGATTACTTATGTAAAATGCAATGTTGCATGCCTGTTCCCGCCATTGCCAAACCTCTTTAACAAAACAAGAGAAAAAGGAGGCAGAGATAGTAAACGGATAGAAAGAGAAAGCAAAGGATGTATTTCAAAGTTTCTCCAAGAACTGAAAAGGAAAAGAAAAGCTGGGTCTGATGTGAAATCATAGAGGTCAAAGGTGGGCCTCCCTCTCTTGTGAGAAAGCGGCAAATCAAGCCGGTTTATCAAACGATCATTTTCTTTTGAAACTGGGAGGCAGCAGCTGGGACAATTCTGCAGATGTGCTTGATGAGTTTGGGACAAAAATGGGCCACTCCTCTCCCCCTCCTCTTCTGAAGAGTTCCCAACAGGGTCTGCTTCTCCCTTCACTGCCTTCAGGACCCTCCCCTCCTTTCTTTGGCGGTCAGCTGAGGCCCCCACCCACTGATCTCTTTTGTATTCTTGGCCTTTAGACACACTGGCAAAGCCCTTTATGAGACCCCAATCAAGACCCCCGTGTCACAGGTACCTAGTAGAGATACCAGGCCCTTTTCAAAGGAGAAACACAAGGAAAATATGCTGAGCCTATTGTTTCCAAGCTACACTACAGAAGATGAAAGGGACTGGCCACCCTTTCGGCCAAGACTGCCAATCATTTCCACTTATTAAGGTCACAGTATAAAAAAATTGACAACATCTAATAAAAGATTCATTGGACCTTTTATAAGCCACTGGACAAGGATGATATTGCAAGATACCATGGAATAGATTTATTTCTTTTACCAGCAACAGAGAGGTTTCCAAGGTTCAAAGAGTCCTAAAGAATAGGATGGGGCCTCTCCTATGATAGCAAGTCACATAGGCAGCAACACCATTCAACTATATTTATTTATGTATCCTTTGCTAGCTCCAATATTATTGGTTTCATAGATCTTACACACTCTGGACTGGCAAACAAAAATTCCAAAATACAATGCATTAATACAATAAATAGTAATAATAAACCATCTATCATAGCTGCCCAAATTCAACTAAGGGTCCAAAAGTCTACCAGAGTAATACCTGTTTAATTTGTTTCTAGGAAAAGGGAATTGGAGTAGGCCAGTGAGTGATGGTCACCATGCAGGACTGTTATTTGATGTACACATTTATCTTGTAAGCAGACAGGAGACACACCAGGCCCTCTTTACATAACCATACTAGACAAGCAGATTCTATTTTGATAGAAATTTAAAACAGTGGTTCAAAGCTAACATACTGATTGGGCCTTCCTAAAATCCATTCAAAGGATCATTATTTTATACTACTACAAGTGACCAAAATTTTCCATCAAGATTAAAGAAACCCATAGAAAGACAAAACCAGAAACAAGCAAAGCCTCATAACATGAACCTCACATACATACCCGCAAACATCCCTTATTCAAAGTATTACTGATTCCTTCAATACCTAGATCAGATAGACAGTAATTCGTTTCCATCACATATAAATATCAGTAAGTCCCTGGATCCACTTACATTCATAAAGTTATTAGAGGCAGTTTTAACTTGTCAGGAAACACCAAGCCAGGCCCTTTAGACTTTTGTTTATCATAAATAAAAAAATCCTTCTACCTGTTTCTTTTTATCAACATAAGCACCTAAGCAATCTTGAATGCCACAAGTTGATCAGGATTTCTGGTTTGTCTTTTCCAGATAAGTCAGGAATCAGAATCATAGCTTCAGATTCTGGTTTCTCTAAGGATTAGAGAGATTCTCTCACAGAATTCTTTATGCACCAGAAAATAAATTTCCTCATGGAAAACATAGCATGACAATGCCTCCATATTGTTCAGCAACAATGTACTGAATGTTATGAAGATACATAACAGAAAAAACTAAAACATATCATCAAAGAAAAAGATACTCAATAAGATTTGCTCAAGGTAAACAGATGAAAACATTATTTAGAGAATTAGCTTTCAGAGAAAATTATCACCATGGCAGAATAAGAATGCATATTCCCTGCATCCTACATTAATCACCAGGCAGGGTAGCTTTAACAGCAGTCCTGCAATTCAATACAGCTAGCACCTGGAGAGACAGAGGCTGGCAGCTTTCACCTCCTTGTTACTATAAGTGCTTGCAATACTGATCAGGTTTCCTGGAACTGATGCAACATGTAAGCTACTAAAGTAATTTGGTCACATAGCACAACTAATTTACCTTCTTTGGAGGGCAAGTGCTATCACATCTCAGTCAAGAGGTGAAGATAAAAAAGGTATAATGTACATTCTTAACTATAATGTACATACTTAACATCACACTGTGTCTTCAAAGTCTCTTCATGGTTTACACTTGACTCAACTATAACTTCAGAATTCAGTTCTATACCCAGTTCTTAATATATGCTGTAAGTAAGTAAAAAAAGGTGTGTAGAATCCTTTTATACTATTATTTAAATATGCTGCTGTTTGTACTACAACATTTACATGATGGACAGATAAAACAGACTACATTTTTATTCTTCAAAAAGGAAGTTATGTAATTCTTCTAAGGTTAGGTGTTCTTTCAGGTCTCAGACACAAAATCTATATGAAAGTAAGATGGATTATTAAGTCGGAAAGAAAGAACTATATGCTATAGGCTGCCACTTAAATCTTTGGACTAGTTTTGCACACACACACACTGTATCTCCATTGAGCACACATTGAGGTTTCAAAAAAGATGGACTGTTTTACAATACTCTATACTGAAATATCATCTGAAGATTATCAAAATTCATGAGCAAATTTAACACTTCAAAACCCAATTCGTTCATTCCACTCCCTTTAATAATACAGTACATTCCCACCCATCTAGCCATCATGTACCCTCTCAGCTCACCTCCCTTCAGAGTTTTAACATAAAAATTCAAAAGTAAAGGTGGTGTTAAAGAGAAATAGGACAGATGGTGCTATTAGGAATGCTCCGTACTTGTTTTCCACTTCCCTTATACATTCTTTGCCCCCATAAGTTCTTGTTTAAAGCATGAAGGTTGTCCAATGTTCATGCACACGAAGCAATCACTGATCAAATGGGCCTCAAAAGAGTCTTTGAAGACCAGAGATGAGAGAAAAAGGCAAGGAACATGGATAACTTTAATAGTAGGAAAGTAGCTAGCATCCAGAGCTGCCTTGGTACCTGGGCAGATTTGTTGTGGATTATCTCCTGGCTAATATAACATAACCATATGCTAAATAAATAAAAAAACCTGAACATTTGTCAGGTCTCTGTCCCCTCAGAGAGTTTTAAACAAACAAACAAACTATGATTGCTATTGTACTTGACTAGAAAAACAGCTTTGCATGACTTCGGTTATGAAAGGCCTGGTTGCCGAAAAACAAACTCTTAATTTAAATGTTAATGAAAGTGCTGTGGAGACATCAGAAGGCTTCATTTTTTGCAACAGCTATACGAGTGGTAGAATTTATGGCCTCTGTTGCCTCCTCTCTCGTAATCCCTGCTTCTTCAACCAGTAAAGTTGTGTGTTTTTTTTAAAGGAAAGCTAATTTTAACATTAACTCCACAGTTCCATTCTGGCAATTGCTAAATTATCTGCTGGCAGGGCACTGATCAAAGGTGGAAAAACAAAGGCATGCTGCACAGTCAAGCAAAAGTAAACAGCGACCATGGCCCAGGAAAATTACCTTCTTCATTCTTCCCCTTGGATGTTTGAAAAATGAAGGGAAAAGATCACTGACTGGAAATGGAAACCTGCAGTCCTATGGCTGAAATGTAATCAAGGTGACAAGAAAAACTAATATGGGCATTTTCTCCTTATGAAATAAGATATAGGTTTCTCTCCTAACCTTTCAGGAAGCACCTCCGCCCTTGGAAGTAATTAAAATCTACAATACCAGAAAAAAAACAGGAGAATCAAAATAAAAGAAGAATTATACATTTCCATTAAGTCACATTTCTCATCTACTTTTTATGAAGGAAATCTATTAAATTATATAACTATTCTGACACAACAGAAGTTCAAATTATTTTCCTCCTATTTACTAGCGTAATGAAAAAAAATGATTATATTGAAAAATCATGAATCAATGCAGCCTTCAGATATTCAGAATCAGATTATTTAATATTCAGCAAGATAACTGGCATGAAAAACATAAAGAACAGCTGCTTTGAACAAATGAGTTAACAAAGTCCACCTAATTTTAATATTCTATGGCAAAATTTAGTAGCATCCAAGGAAATAGTCTGACTGATCCAAAAGGAAAGGCCTCAGGGTAAAAAGAGGGGGGATATGATATTTTGCCATGTAAAGATAAATAAAGTGAATTCTGGAATCCTGTTAAAAGCTGCCACATACAATAATAAAACATGAGCAATAGATTCAATAGCACCCTATATCACAAAGTCATAACTAAGTAGCCTAAGGTACTTTTTTATACCTGCCGTCTAGTACAACAGATAGCAGAACATTAAGTTGAACTAATATCAAAATCCTACTGAGAATGGAAACTGTTAGCATTTAAGTATCCTACCGGTTTGGGAGGAGAAGATCAACTACTTAAGAAAACGTATTTGGGTGGCTGAGATTGATCAAATTGTCTTTCTATGTCCAGCCCATATTGTGTCAGTACTTTTTGGTCTGTTGATATCTAGAAAAAGAAGTGTCTTTCTGGAGAACCCACAGAAATGTAGCTACTCGGGTAGATTATCTCCTCCATCTAGCACTAAAATTATCTGCTAGGCAGAAATTTTAACTTTAATCAGAAAGAAAGAAAATTAGTAAGATTGAAATTTTATTTCAATCTTAATTAGATGGACACCACAGCAGAGGATTGTGTTTGAGACACAGTGGGGAACTTGAAAGAGGCTTCGTAGAAGTTTAGATTGTATAGTTTCTAATTTTGGGTAATTATCAGAGGGCCCCAACTGAGCATCAGTTTAGTAGCTGAGAGAATACTTTGTCAGAAAATAACTTTAATTATTGACTTTGATTGATAAAATCCTTGATCGATAGTTCGTTCTGATTATCAAGACTGATTTTGGCTATTCTGGATTAATCTGAGTGAATACTTCTCCCACTGGGAAAACAATTCCAAAGTATTTGAAAGTCTTGACTTGCTCAATATTGTGACAATTTAATTGGTACTTGTGGATTCTGGACATCTAGTAAATAGGACTTTTGTGCTTCTTTCATAATTTAATACTAATTTTTCATCCTTGCAAGAATTTACATTTTCGTCTAATTGAGATCTGGGAAAGAACATCATTAGCATTCAAAATCATGGGTAAGTGTCTGTGGACTAATTTGGGGAGGGGGGAGTCGGTTTGTTCTCATGGACAACCACAGAATTTGTGTAAAAATTGTATGATACAGGTAATCCTCAATTTATGAGCACAATTGAGCCCAAAATTTCTGTTGCTAAATGAGACAGTTATTAATAGGTTGCCCAATTTATGATCATTCTTGCCAGTGTTGTTAAGTGAATCACTGCAGTTGTTAAATTAATAATACGGCTATTAATTCATATATTAATTTATATAATAATAACGGCTTCCCCATTAACTTAGCTTGTCAGAAGGTTGCAAAAGGTGATCACAACACCCTGGGACACTGCAACATCATAAATATGAGTCAATTGCCAAGCGTATGTATTGCTCACATGACCATGGAGATGCTGCAACAGTTGTGTGTGTGAAAAATGGTCATAAATCACTTTTTTCAGTGCCATTGTAACTTCAGTCACAAAATGAATTATAGGAGATGACCAAGCTGAGCCCAAGGGAGGGTTCAAATGCATCATCAGTCATGAGTCCCTTTGTGTCCACAAGAGATCTAACTCCAGACCATCTTGAATTCCTTTCAGTTTTATCTACTGCCAATTTGCTTTGAAAGTCAGTAGTACAGATTCTTGTAGAGAACTTAAAGCTTGAAATAAATCTTTATACTCATTTGAACTGCCTGGATTTTCTGATTTCCCTGGCACTTGACATGAACTGTTGTAACTCAAGGACTACCTGTATTGTGATGGTGTTAAGAGTGCAGCCTTGTCTAACTCCTTTTACTGAGATGATTGCTTTAATTACGGTAAACGTCTTGTGGGGTAAATTATACTGACTTAGAATTTTCAGGTAGCAGATATCTCAGGAGATAGGTACCCATCTATGGTGGAATTGGCAAGTTTCTCCTATAGCCTAGCTCTCAATATTGAATCAAAGGTGGACCTAAAGTCAACAAAAATAGCCTGTAAAGGAGATCCTGCTCTAACCATGTATTTCTCTGCTAGATGTTGCAGGATGATCTAGGAGGACTCATTACTTCAGTTTCCTTCATATGGAGGTAGGTTACACAAAGCAAATGCAGATAGAGATGTTCTTATGGACATTACTAAGTTTGTGGTATTATAAATCACAAGAGTTTAGAATATTAGGACAGAAGTTGGTTATTTTTTTTCTTCTTGGAGGTTATGCTTTGAAGTTTTCAGCTTCATAATGCCAAACAGGACAGAGATAACAAAAAGGACAGATTAGGAGCACAATTGTCAGCCACTTTTTTTAAAGGCGTTGTCAACTGAATATAAGTCTACTAAACTCATGCTTATTTTTAAATTT
Organism: Arizona elegans; assembly: GCA_022577455.1. Classification (NCBI taxonomy): domain Eukaryota; kingdom Metazoa; phylum Chordata; class Lepidosauria; order Squamata; family Colubridae; genus Arizona; species Arizona elegans. The sequence goes on along the minus strand of JAKOOJ010000005.1, from coordinate 48,894,820 downwards.
AAGTCATTCATAAGCAAGAGAAGCATGGAGATAAAAACTATACCACCAAAAATCATTGTTTTGCTATTGAATTTTTCAGTGCAATTTGGAATCTTCAAAAATGTGACTCAATAAATTTGGCAAGCTGTGCTGTAATTTAAATTCTCTTAACACAATAGCCCATAAAACAGAATAATGTATTCTCTTATTAAATGGTTAACTGCATATTATAAAACTGAAGACATAACCAAAGGCAAGCCTTAATATTGTAGGGCATGATGAAAATTAGACACAAGTAGCCCCAGTAAACTCAAGCCTTTTCCTGCCTCTTTCCATCTGTCCCATAGATATCAAGGAGACAACCAAGCTTATCTTGTATGATAGTGTACATTTTGGTATTCAAGATGCTTCTGATTTCAACCCTGCACACAGATCACAGGTGGGTTCTACTTACCTTTACTACTGGTTCGCAACAGGACCGGGCACAATTCTGTGCATGCGCAGATCACCCATGATGATGTCATGGTGGGTGGGTGGAGCCTCCCGCCAGTTTTACTACTGATTATATAGAACCGGACCGAACCGGGAGCAACCCACCACTGACACAGATATACTTGTTTCTACTATAAAAGAGTTAGGTTACTGAAGTGCTAGCACAAATCCTTAGAATTCTAAAATATCGTAAGGAAAAAAAAGATCAGTCACAGCACATATCAGCAATTTTGAATTAATGCAAATGCATGCTCCATTATACAGGCAATAATTCCTTGTTTAAAATATGTGTCTATTCAGAGCAAAGAAGTTCAGGAATCTAAAACCAGACTAGGATACTTAGCCACCTTAAAATTATTTTTACTCAAAAACCTAAGTTGGATGAAGAAAAATCCACCCAGTATCAGTCTTGCTCCCCACCCCACAAACTGTTTCTTCTTTCTAGGATAGCAGCAATAGGTTTTGTTTTGTTTGGGGTTTTTTTGGAACTGACAGGTTTATAGGTTAACTGACACCTTCTCTCTGTGGAATTTTAATTACCTTCTCCCATCATTAATATGTTAAGGAGCTAAGGTTCTATTATATAGGGTCAGCAGTGTGTTTCAGGCCTTGCTATATCAGCCATCAAATTGAAGAATTAATGACGTGGCTAATCGTCTCTAATACTGGGGGTGGGAAGGAAAAAGAAATGCGATGGGATCAGCCATCTCATAAAACAAGCAAGTGATCCAAACCTGGTGGCTGATGGAGAAGCCACTCTGCAAGCTTCCATTTATCACCCAGTGGGGGGAAAAACACACTAGGTAAATATTGTGACAGAGAGTGTGTGTTCACTCCAGGGAGAGACGTTAGTGTTCTGACAAGAGGCCAGCCCTGCAGGTCATCACTTAGGAAGATAAAACAGTGTGCAGTACAAGAGCACGCCAAGTAATAGCAATTCACTCAGTGCTTACCACCTGAAACTCTAGAAGGAGCTCTGAACAAGCAGCTCAAAGATTCTTAATATTGTGCACCTAATAAAAAAAATCTGTTAAATGACTTTGTTCACTGTTGGTGCTGGAAATATTGAGCTGCTCTGATAGTTTCTAACTCTATATTCAAATAAAATGTCAAACAGTGCTCACTTACCTTAGTAGAATAGAAAAAAACAGGTCTCCGTTACATGCTCATTAATTCAAATTACTGAAGTGAATTAGGAAGCAAATTATTCAATTTAGGCACCACTTGACTCCAAATGTACCATGGGCAATATAGAATAAAATTACAGAATAAAACTAAATTTTTTATAATTATGAAAAAACAGAAATAAGCAACCATCCTAACCCAAGGTCTGGGAGAAAAGCCAGGCCTTTAAGCCTTTTCAGAATGCCAGCAGGGTTGGGAGTCACATAGATTTCAGAAGAAATCTCATTCCAGAGTGCAGACATGTAACACTGAAGGCACATTTCTAAGTGAAGAGACTCAGAATACTTCAACTACGTCTAATTTAATGGTCAGACAGATAGTACAGGTGTTGGGGGTTCTTCAAGTAACCAGGCTCTGTGCCATAAGTAAGGACAATGCTAGATTTGGCGGCACACAAATCTAATAAATAAATAATAACATACCAAAAAACAGAATAGAAAAAATGTTCTGATAGCCAAACTGTTGAGCCCAGAGTATTTCATTGTTTTAATTTCCCACCATTAATTTAGGCTTTAAAAAATTCTACATCAGATATTGCTCCAAATTTAAAACAAGTTAATTACATAAAAATTGACTTTGAAAGACATTGTAATTCAAAATAAAAAATGAGATAATACACTATTCAAGCTGCAATGATAGTTTTTTGCATAACAATTCTTTTACCTGGTTTCCATGGTAGAATGCATACTATTATAATAGAAATGCAAAAATCAAAACCACTTACTAAAAATTTTGAATTTCCTTTAGAGCTTATTTCTTATATACCAGACTATGTTCACAGAAATCCAGTTATAATATTAAATGTACTTCCATGTATTTTAGCAATGTTCAACTGCCTGATGTACTTGCAACATTCCACACCCACCTATTTTCCTTGGTAGAGTCTGTCAACACTGCTGAAAGGATGAAGGGCATAGTTCATGGTCATTATTTTTCTGGTTTTCCTATCCAGGACTTTTAGTTCTACTTGGTTCTCCAGCCTACTATTCCAGCTGTGTATCTGATGACTGGAATTGCCCAACTGCTAGTTGCCTTGAGGCATTTCCTCAACTGAGTTTGTATTTTAGTCACAGTTCATCTTCACTTGGCTATTGTTACACGTTCTTTCATTTAAGCTTCCTTTTTACTCTTATTCACCTCCTTAATCTAAACTGCATTCCTGCTGAATTTCTTTGAGTTGTACCATGGAAGTGCCCAGAACTGCACTGATCTTCCATTTTGTTGGCACCTGTTTGCCTTTTTAACTTGTTTGTTGATTGTATCTCCAAGGTGTTAGTATTATCATCTTGGTTTTCTTATTCTTTAGGAATTCTAATCTAAATGACAACCCCTACACTATATTTTTACTAATTTTGCAATTGTGTCTTCCACTCCTTGATGCTTAGTGTCAAAGAAGAAAATCATTTTTCCCACTCTTCTGCCCCAGCTAACTCCTTTGCAAAGAATAAAATAAAATAAAAATTTAAAAACCTTCTTCTAATTTGCTCTCTTGATCACAAGCTCCCAATTACCTCTCCTCTTTCTGCCTCTGTGTTCCTGGGACTAAGCTATTGATTGATCATCTAACCAGAAAATCAGTCCCCAACTATAAGGCACCCCCTCCCCCAACCAAGTCCATATGCTCAACAAACAACTAAGCATACAACTTAGCATAAAAAGTCCAGCCTCACCCATTTTGCCAAACAAATGCAACTGATCAGTTTCACAAATTTAAGAGCTCCTTCTTAAAACCTGCCTTTCCTATATGTCTCTGACTGTAAACTCCCAGCTGCCTCTTCTTTTTTCAAAGAGAAAGGACTTCTATGAGACACAGTAAGTGCACCCAAAATTAAGTTTAAATAAATGTATCCATATAAAACTCTTGAGCTCACAACTTGTGAGGAGTCCTGCACAAGCTTGCCACCTCATCCTAACAGCAATAGCGACTATCACATGACACTGCAGCAGTGCAGATTGAGTGAAAACACCATGCGACAGGCAAATTCATTAGGTTTCAGAGTCCACAGAGTTACTAAGCAGCCCTCCCTCCTACAGCAAGGCAAGCTTGAGCTTTTTCCCCTGGGATAACAGGCGGTCCTTCCCCAGTCTTATAGTGATAGCCAACCTGCTCCTTACCCCACAGCTTCCAATGCACAAAAGAGGCATTCATTTCCTGCCTCCCTCAAAAATAGGTTGAATGTCCTGCTTGAGCAGGGGGTTGGACTATAAGACCTCCAAGGTCTCTTTGAACTCTGTTATACTGTTATGGAATTATTGCATCCTTCATCTCTCCCAAAAAGATTTAATTAATATCTACTGAGTTTGGGGCCGTATAAGGTCTGGGATCATTATAACTGTATAAACATTTCAATTTAATGAATAATTAAAGTTTCAGTAAGTTCAGAATACATCCAAAGAAGGAAGAAAAAATGGGGAAATAATGAAAAAGAAGGGGCTATGTAAAATCTTTTTGCATAATGTATTGTAATATTCATTACAATATCAAATTCCAAAAAAGAAAAAAAAACAATTGTAAGTACTTAAACAATACTGATTATAATTATCAGTAATTATTAGGCTTATATTATATTCTATAAGCAAGTATGTATAGAGCTATTTTGGTGTAGTGGTTAAAGCATCAGGCTAGAAACTAGAAGACTATGAGTTCTGGTTTTGCACCAGTCCAATTTGGATGTTCAACAGTAATTCTGTCAGTTTAAGAAATACAGAATACAAAATATATAGAGAGAGGCTATTGTAATTAATATTGATGTTTATTAGAGGCTATTGTAATTAATACTGATGTTTATCTGTAATGTGATACTTAATATCGCAATATTCTGAAGTTAAATAGTACAAATGGAATTTTTCATTTCATGCTATTTTTGACTTTCATCTTCTTAGCAAGGCTCTGAATTTGTACTTTAAATAATCCAATATTTGGACAGTGCAGTACATTGTAATAGTAATATGATACCAATTAGAAATAGAATTGATACATGCAAATCCCATTTCCAAGGATCCACTGTACACAGGGACATATTATTGAATACAGCATTGCACTTCATGCATCTGTAATACAAGAAGTAAGTGTTACAGAATGCATAGCATCAGAATTGTGGAAGAAATAGAAACAGCTTGAAATATCATGTGTTTTCAAACTAGTGCTTATAATGGGAACATGGGCCACAAGAATAGTGCTGGAATTTTGAAAGTAAGTGAGACTGCGCTTTTTATTCAATTAAAACGTGTGCTCACATCAAAATATGCAGAAACAGTAACTTGTAAATTTGAAAATTTGTATGATTAGTCATTGCTGCAGGTATATATGGAACCTTTGCCTTCTAAAAGAATCATGGTGAGCCACACCACTCATTCAAAGGCTGAAAGCAGAAGAAAATCACAACTTCTTTATCCTTCAATCCTTTAGAAACAGTACCAAGAATCAGATTACTGGCTAAAGCAAATCCAATATTACTCATAAACATCAACAAATAAACAAAATTAATTGAAGTGATCTGAAAAATATTGGAAAATAAAAGAAAAAGTGAACAAGGACCATGAAATTGTGAAGATGTAATGCATTGTGCAAATGAGTCAGATAGTTCAATAGTGGGGGGGAAAAGGAGTACGATACTAAGTTTTAATAGTTTCCCCATATTTAATTTTATTTCATAAATTATTCTGAATATGTACAGCTCTTACATGTATTATATGAAGGGTAAATTTGCTGTTATTAAGAGAACCAACTCCTTATTTTGAATGGCTATATAGTAAAGTTTTTGAAAAAGGCTGAAATAAAAGCTGATTTTGTAGTTTCAAGTAAGAAGCAGAACTGATTGCTTGGTCATTTATTTAACAACTATTGCATATCAAACTATTCCAAGGTTTTATTCTCATGCCCACCTCAAGTGAAATAAATAAAAAAATAAATCAATAAAATAAAATCAAAACTTTCAATTTCTCAAGTCTTAGGGATCAGTTTAGTGGGGGAAAATATACACAATTGGAATATTTATTTATTTGTTTATTATTTATTTATTTATTTGTTTATTTATATACCGCCCTTCTCCCTGAGGACTCAGGGCAGTGAACAGCCAAGTAAAAGCATAAACTACAAACATTAAAATACAATTAAAAAGATATATATAAATTTGGCCCCATGATTAAAAACAATAACAAACAATTAAAAATATTTTAAAAAGTGTTATTGAGCCGAGGTGGCGCAGTGGTTAGAGTGCAGTACTGCAGCTACTTCAGCTGACTGCTAGTTCAGCAGATCAGCGGATCAAATCTCACTGGCTCAAGGTTGACTCAGCCTTCCATCCTTCCGAGGTGGGTAAAATGAGGACCCAGATTGTTAGGGGGCAATACGCTATTTAGTATACTGTCTTTGGTGTAAGCCGCCCAGAGTCCTTGGAGAGTGGGCGGCATAGAAATATGACTAATGACTAATAAATATTGTTCAAACCATTCGCATCTTTTTCTGCACTACAAAATAAGGCTTTTGAGTCTTAAAATTGATTCTATCATGAAACAAAATTTTAAACTTCTTATTGTAGGATACACAACTCTATGAACAAAAAACGTTACACTAGATGTGAGGTATCTATATATTGAAGAGAGATTTTTCAATGTCCTTTTTGTTACCTTAATAATGGACTAATAGCAATAGACCAGACCCGGTCTTCTGTCTGTATTGTATGAAGACACTGCCCAGCCCTGCCCGATGACAAGGACCAAACCTGAAGAGAGAAAAAGAATGAATGATGCATAAGAAAGATGTAGTAATAGTTGTTGTGTTGAAAAAGAAAATTCCTCCCAATGAGATACTTTGAACACATTCTTAATGTAAAACCTCCATTCTATTATTTCAGTTACAAGATTTTAGGAGAATAACATTGATTACAGCATTGAAATAATAGAATGTCATACACTTAATAGTAATTGTACATTATATATTATTTGTTCCCATTCTAAAATGGTTTGTGAATGATTTTACAAAAAACGGGTATTGAGGTACAGAGTAGATTAAATCTGGATTGCAGAACTTGTTTCAAATTCCAAAATTTCTCTTCACCCTCCAAAATATTCTACTTTCACATACAAATATCTCATCCTCACTGCATTTTTCCTTCCCCCTATTCAAAATCTTAGGGGTTTTCAAAGTTGGCGTATTGTTTGTGTTTGTTTGTTGACATTGATAATGCTTAGGATTGCAGGCCATTCAGTGTCAGTGAAGAATTTGGCACCTAGTGTCACCAAAAGCAACAGAAAAAATGTAGCTCTTTTAATGCATCCCTATCTCATAGAGGTTAAAAATATTGCTAGGAGCATGCTATCTGGTGCCTATCAATGTGGAATGTGCATTAGCAGCTACTCAAAGCTCAACCCTAATCAACACTTGCTATCCTTCCAAAGCACCCAATGCACTTACAGCTCCCATTAGGGGACCTAATAGGGATTCCCTTCAAGTTAGGAGTTAACACAAGGAAAATGTCAAGGTAAAAATAAAAGCAATTCTCTGCTCATGAGGATCAGGCTTGAAGAGTGTTAGTTGAGCCAGATTCCATTTCTGTGTTGGAAAAAAAAAACCAAAACAATTAAAGGAAAATTCTCTATGACTTTCAAAATGTCCCCAAGGTCATAGGATGCCTTCAACTTCAGAACATCAGAGCAAACACACTGGACCCTACAGAATTCTGCATAGTGGAATATCCACCATAATTAAATAGTTATCTATCTTCTCATAAACACTTGGTATGCATTTTTACAGTTCTATTAAGTCAGTAAAATCCTCCAAGACTAACTATGACATACAAAATGCCCCCTATTGAAATATGCTGTCTTGAGACAAGTTCCACTGTCCTACTGAGTCATGTTTCTATATGGTTATATAGTTAGAATCACTGTCCCATTTCAAATCATATGAATAACAATAACACATATTATATTTAACTATGCTTTTTACAACAGCTTCTGGGGACGAATGCAGAAACTTCCAAATTACATAGAACTGTTTTTCAGTAAATGCAGAAATTATTTCTGACCTATATATAGAAACTAATAAAAATAAATCCTGGTTCTAAAAATAATTATCTCAATGCATTGGGAGGAGAAATAGAGAAGGAAATTGAAAAAAAATGAAGAAAATGTTATACAACTCTTCCTCTTGCTCTCTGCTCCCCTTCAATGTTTCGCCAGTGCAGAGGCCTAAAACATCACATGTTCTCAAAGCTTTTGGACTATACAAATCACTTAAGATATGCTGTAGACATTGTAGCATAGTATGAATGTCACAGTTAAGAAATGCATTCATACTGCTATAATTACTTTTGAGAGCCTTTGTTAGGACTTAGTGGCGATACGGGCGGCAAAATGTTCACATTTTTCCGCACTTATTGCATCCGCGGATTCTCACCCAGCTGCCCTATTTAGGGTAACTCGCTCCCTCCTTAAGGTTGGGGAAACGGAGGAACCCTTGCAGGGTAGAGCTGAGGAATTTGTGCAGTTTCTGTAGGATAAAATCGCTCAGATTCGGATGGACCTGGAGTCTGATTGGGCAATACCGACCGAGATGACAGGGGCGGGTCTTAGTCCTATTGTGTAGGAGGACTTTGAGCCAGTGACTCCTGAGGAAGTGGACAAGGCTGTAAGGGCGATGAGCTCCTCCACTTGTTTGTTGGATCCGTGCCCCTCCTGGCTGGTTTCGGCCAGCAAGGAGATGACACGAGGCTGGCTCCAGGCTTTAGTTAACGCATCCTCGAGGGAGGGGTCCTTCCTGCAGCCATTAAAGGAAGCGGTTGTAAGGCCCCTGGACCCAGCAGAATTAAAAAACTTTTGTCCAGTCTCCAACCTACCCTTTCTAGGAAAGGTTGTAGAGAAAGTGGTGGCACTTCAGCTCCTGCAGTCATTGGATGAAACAGATTATCTGGACCCTTTTCAGATACCTTTTCAGGACCCGGCTTCAGACCTGGTTACAGCACGGAAACTGCCTTGGTCACACTGATGGATGATTTCTGGTGAGCCCAAGACAGGGGTCATTTCTCTATCTTGGTGCTACTTGTCCTCTCAGCAGCTTTCGATACCATTGACCATGGTATCCTTCTGGGGCGACTGAGAGAGTTGGGAGTGGGAGGCACCGTGTTGCGGTGGTTCACCTCCTATCTCTCTGGTTGATCACAGTTGGTGCTGGTAGGAGGACAGAGATCGTCCCCTAGGCCCGTCTGCAGGATGCCTCAGGGCTTGGTCCTCTCTCCCCTCTTATTTAACACCTACATGAAAACACTTGGTGAAATAATCCGACGACACGGGGTGGGATATCAACAATATGCTGATGATACCCAGCTATATATCTCCACCCCTCGTCAGTTCAGTGAGGCGGTAGATGTGATGTGCCGGTGCCTGGAGGCTGTGAGGATCTGGATGGAGTCAACAGGCTCAGACCTAACCCAGACAAGACCAAATGGCTCTGGGTATTGCCTCCTAAAGACTATGTCGATTGTCCATCCTTGGTTCTGGGGGGTGTTCTGTCCCCGTCGGACGCACACACACAAACAGACAGCCAGGAGTTAATGAATCAAACAGTCAGGAATTCCTTTAAGATAACAGTCTTGGCAGCGAACCATGAACTGCCTGCCAAGAGATTTTACTCACTAAGGGAGGTTTTTTCTCCTCAGTCCGATATACCAAATTAATTCCTCAAAGCAAAGAATTGTCAAAGTCCAGTCCGAAGAAATCCAAAAAGAGATTCTAACAGGGTTCTAGAAACACGATATGATTCCGAGCTTTTCAATTTGTCCGTCACAAGGCCTGAATAGCCGACACACCCCCTTTTATCCCTTGTGGGGTGTGGTCCAGTGACTCAGCTCAATCTCTGGCCCGCCCACGCCTCTTTCTCTGCTGCGTGCGCTTATCCTTCCGACGCTGTCTGGGATCCAACCAAAACTCATGCCCCTCGCTCTCTATCTGTGGCTGCTCCGAAGTGCCTTGCTCCTGGCATATCTCTTGGCCTTCGGAGGAAACCTGAGGCATTGCCAGAGAGGAGGGTCCTGGAGAGGGAGGCCTTGCCAAATCCTTTCCTTCACCTTCTGAGTCCTTTCCCTCTGTTAGGACAGGCTCGGGGGTAGGAGTCACAACAGGGGGAAAGTGCCTCCCTCAGAACAGGCTCACAATTTGGGTGTCCTTCTAGACTCACAGCTGAGATTGGAACATCTGACAGCTGTAGCTAGGGGGACCTTTGCACAGGTTCGTCTGGTGCACCAATTGCGGCCCTACTTGGATCAGAAGGCTCTCCTCACAGTCAGTCATGCCCTTGTCACCTCACAGTTGGACTATTGCAATGCGCTCTACATGGGGCTACCCTTGAAAAGTGTTCGGAGACTACAGTTGGTCCAGAATGCAGCCACGCGAGTTATAGTGGGTGCACCTAGATACACCCACATTACTTTTTTTTTTTTTTTTTTAATTTTTTTATTCATTTTATATTTTAAATTACTAACATTACAAACAACATATACAATACTTCACCCTGTGCTATACATAAGAAAGGAAGATTTGGTTCTTCGGATATATCCTCATGATCGCCAAAATCCACGTTCTCGGGGTACAGGTACCGAAGCATCCAATTTTCCCAGCGCATAGTCCACAAATGGTTTCCAAATTTTCCAGAAAATATCTTCTTTATAGTCACCATTTCTAATTTTAATATCACATGTCATTTTATCATTTAAAGCTAATTTCCACATTTCACAATACCATTCTTCTATTCTAAAATTCACATCTAATTTCCAATATCTGGCTATTATAATTCTACCCATTATAATCATAATTCTAATCAATTCTTTTTCATATTTTGTTGGTTCTATTTCCTTAATTATCAACAGTAATATAGTTTCTGGTCTCAATATTATTGCTTTCCCCATCATTTCAAATATCCTTTCCTCCAATTGTTGCCAAAACTTTTTAACTTTATCACATTTGTACCACATATGTTCATAAGTCCCTAATTCCATGTCACATCTCCAACATTGTTTACTAATTTTTTTATCCATCAATGACAATCTTAATGGAGTCAAATACCATTTCCAAACAACCTTATAATTGTGCTCTTTAATCCTTACAGATAAAGTCTTCATAATTCTACTCTTCCAATTCACGTTCCAATCTAAATCTGATATTTTAATATTAAGTTCTTTTTCCCAATTCATCTTCATCACCCTTTGTGGTTTTCCATCAAAATTTATAATCTTATATATCTTACTAACGAGTCCCTTTAGTCCAATTTCATCTTTCATAATTTGGAATACTAAGTATTCAAATTCAGTTTTACTTCTACTTATCGAACAATTGTCCCTTACCTTCTTAGTCCATTTTTCTATCTGTATTTTTTCAAACCAGCCCAAACCCAATTTTTCAATGATTTCTTTTTTCCTCCTTTCATTTTCTAAAGTTTTTAACCAATCTATTATAATTTGTATATTTTCATCTTCCATTACCCTATCACGACTTATATTAGTTTTAATCGGCCAATTTTCAATTGTCTTCCCTAAGAAAATTATATCTGGAATTAAAATTTTAACAAATTTGTTCCAAATTTTACTCAATCCCTTTAACCAATAGCTATTAATTACACATTTTGATTTTGCTTTATCTAAAAACCATGTTGAGCCAAATCTCTTAATGTCCTTTAATTCTAAATCTCTCCAATGACTATCTTCACCTTTAAATATTTTTACCACAGTCCGAATAGCATAAGCCCAATAATAATTGAGTAGTTTGGGGATTCCTAATCCACCTTCCTTTTGATTTTGATACCACATCTTCTTCACTAATCTAGGTCTTTTCCCACCATTGCAAAATTACACCCACATTACACCAATTCTCCGCGAGCTGCACTGGCTCCCTATCGGTCTCCGGGTGCAATTCAAGATGTTGGTTATTACCTTTAAAGCCCAACATGGCTCAGGACCAGGCTATCTTTGAGACCGCCTTCTACCACATAGCTCCCAGCAACCGGTAAGATCTCGGTCTCGGTCTCCTCCGGGTCCCGTCAGCTAAACAATGTCGGCTGGTGGGCCCGCAGGGGAGGGCCTTCTCTGTGGCTGCCCCGGCTCTCTGGAACCAATTACCTCCTGAAGTCTGGACTGCCCCCACCCTATTGGCCTTCCGGAAAGCGGTGAAGACCTGGCTCTTCCGGCAGGCCTGGGGCCATTGATCTCGTTATAGTGATCTTGCGAGACCCGGCCACAAATTGGAATGAATGTGTTTTAACGTTTTAATGTTTTAATGTTTTCTTTTAACTTTTGTATGGGATATTGTTGCATTGTTTTATTCTCTGTTGTAAGCCGCCCAGAGTCCCTTGGGAGTTGGGCGGCATAGAAATGCGACAAAATAAATAAATAAATAAATAATTTAAAGAAAATGACCACATTGCCATATTGATCCAGTACTTTTCCTTTGGTTGGGAAAAATACTATGTTTTTTTATAAAAAAAACCAAGCTAGATATTTTCTGTTAATAAATGTACTACAACGTTGATCTCACACATAAAATAGATGCATACACCTACAACTGTACTTTTCCCAATCTGTTTTTTATTTTTGATTATTTTTGTCCCATCTTTAGGACATTTAAGGAAGTGAAACACATAAAATATTCTGTTCTAGGCTTCTAAACAGCTGGTCTTGGTGCCTTTCTCCAAGGACTGGATTAGTTAGTTAGCAGGACTTTGGGATTGGGTTTTTATTTGTTCGCAAAGTTAAATATAAGAAGTACATACTAGTTGCAGCCATTAACTATCTTTATGTACATTGACCTGATACCACAAATATACAGTATAATGTATGTGCCCACCTTTGCTGTTCTGTCTCGAGAACCACTCACAATGATAGACTCTTGGCAATCCACACAGTTCACTTCCTGTTGATGCCCAAGGATCTTAAAACTGAAGGAACCATTAAGTTTATGGAGGGCAATATTTCCATCTCTAGAAAAGAAAATCACAAGCAAGAAAATCACCATCTCAGATAAGATCATAAGGCAGTGATGGTTAACTTTTTTGCTATCATGTGCCAGGAGAGGGGGGGGGCAGAGGAGGTGCCCACACCCATAATTCTATGCGCCCCCCCTGCACATGCGCGCACAACCCCCCTCCCCCGCCCCCCCACTCCTAGCATGCGATGGCTGGTAGGCCCATTTTTCTTTCTTACCTAGAGACTCCAAGTGAGGCTCTGGAGGCTGGGGACAGCAAAAAACGTCACTTCCTGTCCCACCGGGAGTTGGGAAATGGTCCCTTTCAGGCCTCCGGAGGGCCTCCGAGGGAGTGGGAAAGGCTGTTTTCGCCCTTCCCAGATGCATAGAGAGGATCTGGAGCCAGGTAAGAAAGAAAAATGGGCCTTCCCCACCCCACCCCTCCAGGCCCTCCGGAGGCAGGAAACAGCCTGTTTCCCTACTTCTGGTGGGCCCAGAAGGCCCGATAATCAGCTGGCCGGCGTGTGCATGCGTGCCAGAGCTGAGCTTGCGTGCCCACTGATATGGCTACGCGTGCCACCTGTGGCACGTGTGCCATAGGTTCACCATTACAGTCATAAGGCATATAATACCGTTGCATATGACAAATAGCTGGGCATATCCAGATGAGGGACCTGTTATTCTGTAAGTAAGCCAATTTACTGGATTCTGCTTTAAATTATTCTAGGCTGCAGTCACTAGATATGTGCAAAATTACAGCAGAAAAGGGAATTAGTGGAAGAATGGTTCCTCAGGATTTAGCTGGGGTTACAGTAGAGATATGAGCAAAATGCTAGTTTCACAACATAGAGTTCAGTATATATTTAAAATGCTAATAAATTCTGCATGTGAAAAGGTTCTACAAATTGATCCTAAAATATACCTTTCTGGGTATATTTTTCTGGGTATATTCTTTTTAAAAAATCAGGTCTACAGTTATAATTTCATGCAAATTACCAGCATATACAGATATAGTTTGACACATTAGATGACAATTTTTCAAAGAATCAAGATTACTGCATTATTATGCAAACTCAATTCCTATTTTGAACCAAGAAAATCAGATTATTTATATACCTATTCAATAAAATTCAGAATTTTCCTTTATTTCAGTATTATATATTCCATACCCATGTCTTGTTTTTTGGTACAATTATTTGAATTTTGGTGTAACTGGAAGAGGCAAGAACATAGCTCACTATTATAAAGCTCTCTTCATAACCAATAGAAAACAGTCACACAATTCAGGTGTTCTGAAAGTCAGTTCTTCCTGTTCTACTTTATCTATATATCAATGTTAATCACTCAACCATCTTCATTCGCCTCCCAGTTTCTCTTCAACAAGGAACTTACCCTCCTCCACTGATAATATGGCCATTATCAACTACAAAACGACACACGTCCTCCCGGTGACCAGAGAACACTGTCTGAGGATACCATACCAAATTGGTATCTTTAGGGTGGAGCCAATAAAGGTGGATGTCTTCTGCTTGGGATAGATAGAGGTAATCACCATCTAGTTGCATCCAGGGCATTAAACTGGAGAGGAAAATATTTTAAATAGAAATCAGTGTGTGTGATTTGGGTAGCCATATATATTTGTTTAATAAATAAATTAATAAATCAGTCAATTTCCACTTGGTAATGGTTTCATGTGGTATTTATACCAAATACATAAATATATTGTATAAAAATCAATGCAAACATTGTATACCGTATATCATATTTGTAATCTGCTGTGCAACTAATAGATCTTTAAATGCATTTTCTATCTAAAACTACCCCATAACATTGGTAAAGTACAACATCTGAAGGACACCCAATATTCAATCTAGCTGTTAGTCTGGGTGGTGTACATAAAATCACTTTGATTTCAAATGCAAGTGAAATGAAATCCTAAATTAGAACTTCAAATTTCTCCTTTCTTAAAGCATTCATGCTGTATTTTGTATTAATCCCAACCAAATCTACTCAAATTAAGAAGAAACCTCCTTTATAGGAGTGTATTCATGCTTCTATTTTGCAAACTTAAAACAAAATATTCTATGCTATAAAGAAAGCAGTGAATACGGTAGGTAGGGGAGCCCTTCCATACAAAAGATGTGAAAACAAGCACAAAAAACTATACTGGAAAAATATTGTGACAGAAAAGACTTCTATATAATGGCAGATATTGCAAGAAAAATTAAAAGCAACAAAGTAGTTCATTATATAGGAAGTGGAAAGTAATCTTAAAAAAATAAATAATATACCAACCTAACAAGTTGCAAAATAGTCTGGGCCAGTTTCATTGTTCCTTTCAAAAATATATAGGTCTCATCAATTAAGATTATTTATAACATTTAATAGTTCGTATCTACTTCATTCAAGGGAATCTCATTATCATTATATAACGCTTTTACCCTAAGCATGACCAGTTTCTCTTCAAATATTAATAAAACTTTGTGAAGATTTGGAATTTGAACTTGAAGAAGTTCACGGTTCCCTTTACAGCACAGAATTTATTTTCAATCAATTCAACAAATTACCAAGTTGACTATGAAGATTATTCATGAGCAGCACTACAATTCATTAAAATTGAACCATATAAATTCTAATTTTTCCAGAGTGTTTTGGCAATGTTGTAGACAAAATGGTATATATTATTGTCTTTTGAAGCAATGGTCAATCAATATCCAGGCCTTTTGGTTGAAAGTTTTGAAAGAAATTGTTAAAATCAGTTAATAGTGTTTTTCTACTGCTGGTTCATTGCCCCTATTTCCTATGCTATATTAACAAACACAATTTAAATAATAGCTTCATTTCTTGATGCTAGTTTTGTTATTACAAAACATCTGATCAGGGGCATTTAAAATATGGGAGATTGCTGCAGCAGAAAACAATATATACAACTACCAAAAATGTGAAAAAAATGGTAATGAAGGATACATTTGCCAGTTTAGGTTAATCCTATAATGTTTGCATTAAGATAATACAGATATGCAGGCATACAAATATACACACAAACACACATATGTATACATAATATATCCTGTATGAGTTCAAAGCGGAATAATCATTAAGTAGCAAATGGAATTTTTTCAAGCCCCAGAACAGATTCACACAAAAGATTACCTAATTTACAGATCATAGTAATTTCCTCTCAGAAATTACTATGATCTGTTTTTACTATGAAATTCTGTTTTTGGGAAACAGAAAATATTGTTTTATTATTTGTGGAAAAGTCTGCTATTACCTGAAATTCATTCCTTCCTTCCTTCCTTTCTTTCTTTCTTTCTTTCTTTCTTTCTTTCTTTTTCTATATCTATATTTATTTGTTGTAGTGGAAAATTCTTTACCTTTCTTGGAAGCACGAAGTAATGAAAGAGAGGCTATTTTCTCACTAACCTTTACTCAGTCCTACTTAAAATTAGTAATCACCACTGTCTGCATTTAGGTAACAGGAAAAGGATAGCATAAAATTAAAAATATACTGGGAACTGGAATATTAGAAAAATATTAGTGATATAAGCTAGTAGAGCCTTACAATAAGCAATTGCAAAATGTCCAAATTCAAGAGCCCAATAGAGACCAAAAATGGGATGAATTCCAAAGAAAGGTAACTCTAGCTGTAGATAGTAGGGTGAGGAAAGAAAAGGAATCACTTGCTTGCGTTTCCATCTGAGGAGTGGAATTCTTCGACAGCGTCCAAGCCTCCAATTCTGAGAAACTTTGACCCTTTCTTTCACTGGGACTCCTACCACTCTGTGGGAAGAAAAGACAATATAAAGTCAGGGCCTGATAGGACTCCATGAAAATTATGATATGTCCTAAAGAAATGGTGATTTTATTACAATTCCAGTTTTCAAAGGAAAAGAAAAACAGAATTGGCCATTCAATGTAATCCACTTCACTGCAATACTTGCAGTCCTAGTACACAAGCAACTAAACTCTTTGAAATTTTCCAGATATGTGTCTTCTAACTCATTACATTGACTGTACATATTTCCAGCAATTTAGCAGACTTTGGCATATTTATCTCATTATTTTCCATGAATTTAGAAAATGTGAATGAACAGTATTTCTTTCCATAGTTATCATATGCTTCTGACACTCTAAGTGCACCATTTTAGGAACCTGGGATGTACCTTTATTTTAAATTATTTTAAATATCAATTTGAAAAAGTATTTATTTATTGAATTTATATTGCCGCCTATTCACCAATTTGTCTTATTACTGCTTTAAAATTGTTATATATGGTTCCACAACTTGATTTTTTGTGGGGGGAGAGGTCAGCTTAATAAACTGGCTATTAAACTGGGCAACTTCTTTTTCTGGTCAATATTAAACTTAGGATCTTTTTTTTCCTGATCATTTCTCATTCCTGTTTTCCAAGTCACTGCTTACAGTTTATTTTCATTTGAAAGCATGTGGTACACAATGAATCCTCATGCAGAGGAATATATTCGTAACTATAGCTCATAGCTTTTAACTGGTTCAGAGCAAACAGGACTTGCCCAAAACAGTACAGAGGGAAAGAAACAAGCATTTTATTTTTAAATGAAAAATGAAAAAGATCAGTCACACATCAAGGAGGTTTTCTTTAACCAGCACTATCAAGAGGTCAGAGTTTAAATTTAGTACTTGGTAGACTACCGTAATAAAGTGAAGAATGAATATCCTAAATCTTCTGCATGAAATCTAACTACTTTTAAATATATATATATAACAGTGGGAGAAGCAACCTTCAGAAATGTTTTTATCAAGGCCTTGTGTATTCTATCACCAAGCTCTTGACCACCGAGCCCTCAAATTCAAATTTGCAAGCTGCAAAACTAGAGTTATTGTAGCTGTTTATTATTAACACAAATTTGAAAGGATATTGTTCTCATGAAGCTAGAAAGGTGAGTTCAGGCTAATTAGCTACAGTCAACTTCAACAGTCTAGATTAAGCAGGTGTTACTGCATGTTCCATCCTTCATTACCCTTACTTCACACTTTCCTCTCCTATTATTCTGGCCATCCTTATTGTTAAATTTTGGTCTCAAAATTACTTGGCATATGCATTACATATACTCATTTATTGGCATATGTTGGTCCATTGACAAATATGTTGACATTCCATGCTTTCCTTGTACATATTTTTCACTGTCTTTCCAAATATTTTCTTCCAGGAACTCAACCAAAATTCTCAGACTTTCCATGATAGAGTAAGTCTGAAGGGGAGAGAGTCCATATCATTACATGTAACTTTAGAATCTTTATGGTAAGCCTAGAAAAGCAATATTAATCTAGACCAATTCTTCACATCTGCATGCAACATTTTTGTACAAATTTTCATACAAAAATCTACTTTCCATTAAACACTCATGGTCTAACTTTACCCTTTAAAACAAAGTTACAATAGTGAATAACAGTGGCTAACACATTTTTTTTCAAGGCCACTACCCTAAGTAAGACTTGCTTCCCAAGGCCATTACAAAGTACAACACAAAATGCAAGGCACTTATAGCTCAACAAAATTCATGTGTGCTAAAGGCATCTATCCTTATCCATCACTGAGTTACTTTTAAAAAAGAGAGATACATAGCAGTTTTTGGTGACATCTTTCGTTCTTTGTTATATTGGAAATTCA
Source organism: Arizona elegans (assembly GCA_022577455.1). Lineage (NCBI taxonomy): Eukaryota > Metazoa > Chordata > Lepidosauria > Squamata > Colubridae > Arizona > Arizona elegans. The sequence goes on along the minus strand of JAKOOJ010000005.1, from coordinate 48,876,560 downwards.
ATACTAGAACTAGTCCTGCTCAATACAATCACAGAAATAGTCATAGAAGTATGTAAATAAGTAAACAAGTAGGAGTGGAAACATGAACTAGGCTCTGCTGCCAAATAAACAAACAAAAAGGCTGCAATTGGAGATTTTCCATTCGTCAAACATGACGCTGAATTGAAGATCTCTAACTTCCCATTAGCTGTGAGGGATAACAAAGAAAAAGCTCTTTTCATGCATCACTGGACAGACCTCAAAAATCATGAATAATACATTTAAAACAATAGAAACACACACAAAAAGTGGTTCTTTTAAACAGTTTTCTTTTTGTGTCTCAATAGGCTATGTTAGAATTAAAGGGATATTAAGCATTACTTGCTGGGTGGTAAGTCTTAGACAACTAAAATCATATTTATTTTATAACATAATGTTTTAAACATGCCAATTCAAACCAGTGAAAGTTGTATATTAATTTTCATGGTCTTGAGAAATTTTCATGTCATCTCCAACCTGTTTAACAATGAACCTTTTTCCACTGTGTTGAAAATTTGTTTGACATAAAATAAGTGGCATAGGCTATATAAGCATATTCATATCCTACGTTCAGTTGGGCTTAATCCCTAATAAATGTATTTTGGATTTTTGTCTGCACATGTCTGTGTGTTTGGTTTGCTTTGTTAAATCAGATAATAATTGATATAGTTTATTATTGTTATTGTTATTACTAAAGGATGAGTTGGGATATTCTAACGACTAAGGATTTATTTGTGAATTCAGTTAAGATCACATTTGTAACTATGACACATGAAAGACCACTAAATGACACTGTAGAAGAATTACAGTTATCCTTCTTACCTCTTTTCCCAAGCACTACTATTGTTTCAAAAATGACAAAGTGTCCAGAAGAGGGGGGGGGGAATCCCCCTTTAAACAAAGATCTCTTGTGACTGTTAATGCATGGGAGAATGTGTAACCTGGCCCTGAGGCCTGGCCAAACCAGTATTCCCAGCTCTTTCCCCACTGCCTGTGGCTCAATTATTCTTACTCTTCAGTTCCACTCCCTTTTCCGGCACTTTGTCACCATTATAATTTGACTGCATTCCCCTGCATGGGATCAGTTTTACACAAAACATATAGATTTATTTCACCTAGAAATCTTCTCCTGGTCACATAGACACCAGAGAATCAATTGACAGATATTATTCAATGCATCCTATTTAAAGGAGTTATTTTATTTTATATGACTATTTACATTTTTCCCTTCAACTATATGCTCTATGACCAAGCAATACACAAAAAATACAAATTTATAAAAAGGACATATATACAACAGTTTAGAAAAAGGGCAAGGAAAATTTTTTTTAAAAAAAATCTCTGCTGGGTATCAAAGTAAGATGACTGTAGAATATCTTATCTAGGGAGACCACTACAGGGTCAGCATACAGTCTCTGAAATGGTTATTTCTATATGTGGCAAGGTAGAAAAGGACCTCCACTTATATTGCAAGGTAGTCCTTTAGTTACCTCTGACCCAAGCCATGAAAGATTTTAAATGTCAACACTGATATATTGAACCAATTCCAGAATTAACTAATGCTATATGCTCAAAGCAAATGTTTTCATTTCAGAGCTTGGCAGTTGTATTTTGATATTTCACCTTCAGAAGAAATGTCTGAACTCCAAGCTAGGTGATATGACAGATGGATAACTGTAACTGGGGAAAAACTATTGGGAGAAAAATAGCGAGTGACATAGTAGTCTATATTAGTATATGTCACATATTCATGGTGGGAATGGCAATACACTACTCTCCAAGAATGCTTGTAAAGTTAAAAGTTAAAACCCATTTAAGGATAAGGCTCAAACAGATAAGCTTTAACTGTAGATGTAAAATAAGTTGTTATAATGATGATCAGCTCCTACAATGTAGCAATCTTTCATATTAACTATTCTGTATTTTTTTCCCCTTACATTTTAACTAACTTTTTCCTGCCATTTCTGAGCCTTACATGTTGAAAATGCTTCAACGTGTAAACTTTCAGCAGCATCTATTATATTGCCATAGCTAACTATCTCTATCATACATTGGTACCATTAACCCAATAAACAAGTCTATATTTACTTCAGGTTATTAGAATGCTCATTGGGATAAGGCTATACCTGAATATATTATATTGCCTACAATACCCTAAGACATTATGCTAACTCTATGGGAAAAAAGTGGCATTTTCCTTATCTATCATTTATGCTTCATTCTAAAGGGCATATCATTCTAAATATCATATAATTTTTGATTGGCATTGTGCATTTTTAAAAGAAAAATGTAATGGCTATTGTTAAAAACAATGTACTCATTATTTATCCCATTTGTACTCTAATGATTTTGCCAGGACGCTTGGGGTTTTTAATAATAATGTATAATTCTCTGACAATCTATTATAATCAACTCTAATCCCCATTTCAATTAATAAGAATACAACCTGAAATAGATGAAACTGTTTAAGACTTGGCTAAGCTAAACCTAGGACATGAAGTTTTAACTACAGTTAAGCATGTAACCATGACATGTTTATGAAGCAAAAAACCATGTGCTTACAGATCACAATGAGTGGATTCATATGTATGCTAATCCAAAATAAAGTACATTACATTATATATTAAATAATATGTCTACTTGCAACTGGTAATATTAGAATTATCAGATTTTCCAATGTAGTTGCAACATACGTAGAGGGCACCAAATAAGAGGATATATAAGAAGTAGCAGCAAGAGATGAGAAAATGAACAATTTGTTAAGCTGTTAGAAAATTGTTTCCAAAAAGCAGATTTTGTAATAGAGTAACAGCAAACTAGATTGCTTTTCTTTGGGCCATGGGATGCAATATAATAAATCAAATTGAAACTATGAATATACATTCGAAAATGTATATACAGGTAGTCCTCAACTTATGACTGTAATGGAGCCTCCACATTACGATCACAAATGGTAATGGCCATTAAGCAAGATAGCCTCACTTAACAACTCCACACTGCATGCTGCACCTGATCCAACTGTTAAGCAAACACATGGATCATTAAGGGGAGCAGGTGGTGCCTCAGGGATGAAGGAGGCTCTAGAAGGCCTAGTGCAGGTCCCGTCCCCATCCCAGGGCTTCTCCCACTCCTGAACAATCCCTATGCTCAGATCCTGTGCTGAACTGTTACGGATTAAACCTGGACCTTCTGAATATTCAATCATAAAATTATGGTTCAATATTAATACTAATTGCAGTTTCTCTTTAATGCTATTACTGATAAACTTGTTTTACAGTTAATTCATTAGAATGTTAATAGTAGTTTTAGCATCCAGCTACTCCATGAAGCATTTAAATACTACTACTAACCTAATAATGAGCCAATTTGGTGTAGCGATTAAATGTTTGGTTACAGCAGTGAGTTCTAACCCTCTCTTAGGCAATAAGTCAGTTGGGTTACTCTGGGCCAATTGCTCTTGTTCAGCCCTAGAAAGCAGGCAATGGCAAACCATTGGCAGTTTTGTACTGATTGGGGAAAACATTCATTTTTTCCTCTTTCTAGATTAACATAATTCAGAGGTTTCAGTTTCAAATCTTTCATTGTCAGTGCACAACATATGTACAGATTGGTTACGAGGTGCTGTGTCTATGACTGTCACACAAAAGGTCAGAAAGCATCTCCACTGCTACTACTATACTTGTTGTGTTTATCAATGGACATGTTGAAACAAATACAGATTTAGAAGTCTCATTCACTTCACAATTTAAAAACCCTACAAATTCACATAACCCTGCAGGCCTATCAAAACTCACACATTCTAACACAATTAAAAACACTTGTGAGGCTTCAGAATTAACACAACTATTGGTTCAAATAGCTTGTGCACACCTTCTAAGGAAGTGCTTTAACTATAAAGAACCAGTTGGGCAGCCCAAAATTATTCTGATTGGAAAAATATATGAACACTGTAGCAGAATTCCTAAAACAAAGTTTTTAGTTTTTTTAAAAAAAAGCAAACCCCAGCCTCACTCAAAAATAACTGGGGAGAGTGGAAAATTCCATCCCCATCTTTTTTAGAGACATGTAAAAACAAGGTATACCCCTCAAAATGAACTGCCACGATTTATTCCCTGGAGTCGCTCTAAAGCAGTGTTTCTCAACCTTGGGAGCTTGAAGATGGGTGGACTTCAACTCCCAGAATCCCCCTGGGAGTTGAAGTCCACCCATCTTCAAGCTTCCAAGGTTGAGAAACACTGCTCTAAAGCGAACCAACTAAAACTTGTCCTGAAATCAGTAAACTCGGATTTGCCTTAATGATGGTTCTAATTCGAACTCTGGGCGGGGCAAATATCAAAAAACTGGTGTGAGAAAAGTCACCAGCAATCTCGTATCCAATATAGTCGGCTAGTATGTTCCAGGAAACGTAAAACGGGAAGTTTCCCTTTTCAGCAACTGAATTCAAAGCTCCTTCGAGTAAGGGCGGGACCCGACCCAACCCAACCCGGCCCGGACCTGAGATCTCCCACCCCTGCACAAAGCAAAGCTTCTAGCCAGGGCTTTAAGCAGCATTTCTCCCTCCTTCCGCCCCGCAACTACGCAGTTTCAAACACAGCCCTCCTCCCTTATCGAGCGGGCGGGCCTTGATTTCAGAGTCCGCTCCTTAGCAACGAGCTAGGCCGCACGCCCTGTTTTTCCCAACCAGCCTTCCCCAGTTTAGACGCTTACAGGTCGGCGCCCAGCGCGCTGAAGCCTGCGTTGAGGCAGAAACGGGCGAGGCGCCTCCACAGCACATCACGGCAAGTGAAACGGAAAAGGCGGCGACAGGTCTGGCCCAGGCGGCCCAAGGCCCTCGCGTCCAGGTACGAGCAGATCAGCAGCAGCAGTTCCTCCGGCAACGCCCACAGCGGAGATCGGATCTCGGCCAGCGGAGGGCTGCTGGGCCTCCCCATGGAGGGGTGATCTCTCCCAGCCGGGCCCGGCAGCGATAAAATCAACAGCGGGAACGCTGCTGCTGCTGCTTGCCGGGCCCGGGTAGGCCGTCGCTCTTCGGGGCGGCTGTTTCTGCCCGCCTGCCGGAGCGGTCACATGAGTGCGCCCGGCTCTCCAAAGACCGGTCTTCGGTAATGCATTAAACGCCTGAACTGGCTCTGCGTGGAGTTCAGGATAGAAAAAGACTGCCGGATACTCTTTTCTCCCCAGGGCCAGCATATGTTTCTCGTAAGGATAGACTTAATTGGAGGCAGGCCTAGTTCTGCTAAATGAGCTGATAGGCAATACGTAGTCTAGCATATTGTGAGAACCTAGCCTGGGCGGTTATTTTAATTCATGCACAAGCTCAGAAAACGGGTCGATTATTAATGGCTAAGTATGTTATGTAAAAACTGCTCAGGCTAGGTTTATTATCTCTGCAGGCGTTTTCTGCATATTTTCCTCCCTCAGGATTGTAATGACTTTATACATTATATAGACAATAGAAGTAGATATGTATCTTCCTGGTTCCTGAACAAATGGCAGGTATCTGTGTTACTTGAATTGCTAAGTTGTCATTTCAGAAAAGTTATGTCTCTATGTATTGAGATAGGACTTGAAAGCAAATTGACAATTGTTCTATGGACAGGTATCCTTGAACACTAGAACTCCAAACTAAACTTTTCTTGTTAGGGAACATCACAACTACTAAAAATCCAGGTCCTTAGTTCCTAAGTGAAAATCTGTTTCTAAGCCACTTATTTCGGAACTGCCATATTTGAAAAAGGTTCTGCAAAATGAAGGACTTCTATCCAGTTACTTTTAATTAGTATTACACGTCTTATAAAAATAATATAGCCTTATTGCAATACTTAACCAAACAATCATGTAGAAAAGATGCTCTTATGATCCCAGACATTTTATGGAACTATAAAATGCAAGTAGTATATCTTCATTTGTCCTGTATCCTGATATTACACAATCATAAGAAATAACTTTTTAAAAGCACAAGGATATTTACTTTTTACAGAGGATACTGTTAGGAAATTTAGTGTATGTATTGATCTAAATTTGAGGAATAATATCACAAATATTCTGATGGAATTATTATTCTCCCTTTTTAACCAGTGTTTCAGGTGAGGTATTAAAGAATCACCCTATATGCAGTTTAGGTTCTGTACATATACATAATTACCTTACAAACTTAGACTATTTATTTTGAATTGTCATGAAGGGAAACATTAGAGACTGCACAGAATTTTGTGTGTGTGTGTGTGTATTTCCAGATACGTCTCCTCATAAAGAGCAATAAGTATTATTATACATTAAGAATCAGATGTTCACACAACATCTCAGAAACATCTGTCCATCATAGAGATACTTTATTATTACAGTCCAGCACACTTTCAGGAACAATGTAAATAAATGTATGTTTAAGTATAGTCATTTATTTTTCCTTTTGTCCTCAGACAATCCATATTTACCATCTCCAGAATATCTAAAAATATAACTAACTTCTGTTTGCCCAGTATCTGCAAGTTTTTCATTTCTTTTCATGTACACTGGAGAGGGCAAGCAAATGAATGAAAAATATAGGTATTTAATAAAATGTGTATCATCATCAAAACAGTTGGATATCTGAATAGATGCTATTTTAATGTTGCCAAAATCCCCGTAGTATAGAAGAAATACATTGATAATGACAGTTAATATGGGCTACAGATTTTACTATCAATACAGTGATTTTTTTTTCCAAGTATAAAGGGAAGGGATGCAGTTATGTCCATACCAAGGGTCCCCAAACTATGGCCCACATATCGCATATGGCCCGCCAAAGCCATTAATCCGGCCCATGCAGGACCACGAGGCTGCCCTGCCCACATTGCCCAGCCGGCCCCCACCCTTTGGCCAAGCATAGGAGTCACCTTTGCGAGCCCCATGGGCTGGAACTGGAAGGTAAGGTCGACAACGTTCTGGAGGCGTGGGAGGTGAAAAATGGGGCACACAGACACCCCGGGTGGTCAAAAAATAGGCCATTTTAGCCTGTTTTTGACCAAAAAATGAGCCGTTTTAACCCGTTTTTGGCCTGCAGAATGCTTTTGGACATGGGGAAGGTAAAAAACGGGGGCATTTTACACCTACACTGCCTCCAGAAAATAAGAGAGAGAAAAAGAGAGAGAGACTTGTTGATTGTAAGCTCCTTGGGGCTGAGAAGAATTGCTGCAAAACTGAGTTTCCTGAAGTGGACCACTAGACTCCTAAACAACTGAAAAAATGATCTAGTAAAAAGAAAAGTCAACCAAAAGAGCAACATGCAAACAAAAGCAAAAAAAAACAACCAGGAGGAAAACAAAGTTTAATTTGTGTGCATTGTTTAATGGACTCTTAAATTGGCCACACCCACCTAGTCACATGACCTAGCCACACCCACCAGCCGCTCCAAACCCCCCCAACAGTCTGAGGGATCTTGATTTGGCCCCCTGTTTAAAAAGTTTGAGGACCCCTGGTCTATACTGTCACAGAATCTAGTGATAATTAGAATCAGGGATCATCTTGTTCTGAATAGTAATCCTGTAAATAAATACGGGAGACAGATTACCTCTTTATAGAGTGGAGCTGAAAGTTGAAAAGTTGTTAGTTTGAAACAGATACACAATTCTAAACAATTGTAACTCTTGAATGAAAGAAATGAACAGTGATAAACTGTATTCCATAAAGTTTTCACAGATATGGAAATATTTTCATTAAATAGCATTATTTGCTCTTACTTTTGCAAACTAGAGTATCTCTTTATTACAGTCCAAGGCCAGTTTTCATGCATTTTTACATAGTTGTGATATATTTATTATATACATTATTATAAAATATTGTATAACGAAAGTTCATTTAAAATACATCAACATCTTCCTTGAGACTGAATACGTTTACCCTCTTATAAATGATATTGGAGTGCTTATCCATTAAAAGAAGTCAAATATATTAATTTTCTGAGTACCTAGGATGATGTAGTAATAATAGTAGTTACATTAGTTTCTTTTAAAAAAAAAAACTCTAAAATTTGTGTAGAGACGGGTTCTTAAAATAATAGGTTGACTGAGCTTTTGTCTCCATATTTGATACTCAAAAAAAAAAACCCCTACATTGATTTGCAGTTCCATGCCTTTGATGCACTCTACAAGTAACTCTCGTTGACATAGATAACTGATGCTCTGGTCCAAGTTTTGATACTGGTTATACACTGCAGTGCCAAACCAGTTACATCATAGTTATCATAAAGTAAAGCCAAAAATCATGTTAGAATTCAAGTCTAAAAGCAAGTAATTGTGTGGAAGCTTACAACTAATTAATTAACTTGGTTTTTATTTCCAAATGTGAAAAACATGTTTCCATATAATAAATAACATGAATCACAAAAGCCGTCAAATTTTGCAAATTTGCATCATGTCTATCCTACACTGTAATCAGCAAAAAGTCATGGTCACGCACTATAGCTACTTGAAATACATTTAGTCTCCTGTGGTTGCAGGCTTCCTTTTTTTTTTCCTGATATTGAGCCATTATTTAAGTGTTTTCTTAGGTTAATAAACTTGCCTTTTTCTTTCACTTGACTACAGCATTAATTCCGTTTTATCTGCAAAATTAAAGACAAGCATGCAGAGCCTAATAGAGCACTGAGCATTTGTGAGGCTTCTGCTGTCATTATGGATAGTAATTTCCATGGAACTTTCAAATTAAATAAAATGCCTTTCACAGAAGCAGGCTATTCTTGCACACCAGCAGAATCAGACTGTTAGAAAAACCATTTGATTATATTTACAGTTTGGTTACATAATTTTGTTTCTTCACTACTACGAGAAGGTAAAATTTTGGAGATCAGGTAAGATATAGAGGAAACTGATTAAAAGGAAGCTAGGGGGTGGGGGTGGGAATTAGCAAGGCCCAATTTCCTTGAAGTACATGGAACCTGTTTAAAGCAACAACTTTGAAAGCTCAGACAGAATGCATACCTCAGTGCAGAAAAGAAAAAATAAATGAGGAGGACCATACAGCTGACAAATCCAGTCAAGAAAGGTGTAAGGCACATCATCATCATCATTATTTAAATTTATATGCTGCCCATCTCATGGTTTGAGGTGACTGAATGGCTTACAATGTAAAGAACTGAAAGTTGATTGCAGGTTCATTGTAGCATTCAATCCAAAGGTAAGAGATTCTGTATTGAATCAGTTAAGTATCTTTGTTAGCACTTGTTTTTTCATATTTAATCTTAATCCATTTTTCACTATTCTCCTTGCTTGCATATCATTTGCATTTTCAGCTATTAAAAGTATAGCTTAGGTTATTGATTATGCTTCCTTCAATTTTAAAACAATGCTCATCTTTCAGTCTAGTTTTCTCTATATATATTCTGTATAAATGTTGAATAGATAGGGAGCATTTACAATTTTGTTTCAGTTCTTTACTAAACCATATACAGGTTGTTTCATCTGTTTAATCTAGACAGGATTCCTAACCTGTGTGTAGATTTTGCATGAGGATAATGAGATGTTCTGGAATTCCCATTTTTCTAAATACATTCCACAGCTTGACATCAATACAATTGAAGGCCTTTTTATAAGCAAATACTGACTTCTTTGGAATTCTTTTAGCTTTTTCAATTCATTCTTCATTGAATTGCATTCATCAGCAATAAAATCTCTTGTTTTTCAGCCTTTCCCAAAGCCAGTATCTGTCGGATGATCCTAAGCATTATTTTGCTCGCACATGGAATTAAGGATGTTATATGACAGTCTGCATATCCTGTTAAGACTCCTTTATTTGGTAATAGTATGCAGATCAACCTCTTCCACTCTGTTAACCATTGTGTCATTCTCCAGATTTATTGGGATAGTTTGATTATAGAATCTTTATAGATTCTTCTGTTTACTATATTTCTGAAAATATTCCATCACATTTGCTAGCCTTCTACCTTGGTAATAATCACAGTACTGTTTGCCTTCGTCTTCCAGTACTTGAAATATTTATAAGAAAGAAATACTATCTAAGTATCTAAATACTAAGATGGCTTAGTGAAGTGGTTAAAGCACTAGATTAGGACCTGGGAGACTATGAGTTTTAGTCCTGTTTAAGCACAAAGTCAGCTGTGTGGCCTTTAGCCAATCACTTTCTGTCAGCCTTAGGAAGGCTGACAAACCACTTCTGAAAAATCTTGCCAAGAAAGATTGTTTTGTATGTGTGTCATGAGTAGTAAAGAATATGGTCAAATTTCAATCCCTTTCAATTTGTTGATGTCTAAGATGTTTGACAGCTATGTTTGTTTCATAGATTCATCTTTCATTGTATTAAATTTCCTGTGTTCATGTTTTTTACATTACATGTTCCCACAAATTCTACCTTTTCAGCTTCAGCTTTTCTTTTTCTGCTCGGCAACATCAGTAACTAGATGTCCCAAAGGCTTTAATCTATCACGTTGTAAACTCCATTAGTACTGTAAAATACCCTCAGTCTGCTTCAGTAAAGTAGCATCCAACATAAGTGGCTCATCATCCAGCATTATATTGTCTATCACAATGTGTATCCATGTGATTATTGGGTAAAAAAGGAGTGGTTTACCATAACCTTTTCAAATGCAGGATGAAATGATGCTATTGCTTTTGTCACTAAAGTTATCATTTACTCCCAACATCTTCCTATATAGTATCACATTGCCTATTACACCGGGCATCAGAATCATTGATGTGTTATATACTCTTGGCATATACTCCAGCGTTCTTTGCTCAGTTCTGCCAAAATACCCGTTGCCACCATAATGAGACAACATAGCAGGATGATCTGTCCCCGTCCACACACACACACACACACACACACACACACACACAGCCAGCCGAGGGTTAAGGAAACACTTTGGCACACACCCAGGTCTTTATCTCCAACTTGGCAGCGATTTACACACCGTCTGCCAAGTGCGTTTATTTCCACAAAACAGAAAGATAAGATACTTAGCGTACAAAAGTCCAATCAGAATAATATTCCTCTCAGCAGTTTCCGGACGAGGCTTTAGTGACTATCCAAGGTTTACTTTTGTTCGTCACAAGGATCACTGGCCACCACCCTCTATTATATAGTCTCTGGGGTATGGTCCAGTGACTCAGTTCTAATCCCTAGCACGCCTCCTGAGCTGCTGCAATCATTTATCACGCCTTCAGAGGCGTGCGTCCAGGAATGATGTCTCTCCCTCACTCTCATCCGAGCCACCTGTCTCCCTGTTAATCTCCTTTCCCTCGGCCGGCACCTGAGACAGTGCCAGAGGGGAGGGGCCTGGAGAGGGAGGCCTGGCTGACTCCTCTTCCGCATGCTCGGAGCTTTCTTCCTCCAATGGGACAGGCTCAGAGGGCGGGGCCACAACACAGGATTTGGAAGGCATTGAAATGTGAAGGATACTCTAAAAAAGAAACATCAGACTTTTCCATACTATATAATGAAACATCTCAACACTTGACTAGTAAATTATCTGTGGACTGAACGTGCTTAGAATTTTTTTTAATCAAATAACTTAAAAGAAGTAAATTATTAGTCAGTTTATTATCATGTCTGCTTAGATAGGTTTGAATTCCTAAAACACATTCCATAAAAAATTCTGATTTTTTAATAATTATTTCCTAATTTTATAGTTGTGCTTGTGATTACAAATTACAGGAGCTAACAGGGCTTGAGAAAACTATTTCTTCTTTTTCTTGTGCCATGGCCGTCATCAGATGTTGCCGATCATGTTGGCGATCCTATTTTTATCAACAGCCACACAAAAAAGTGCTGCTGAGTTTAGTCCAAACCAATCCCTTAGATTTTGAAGCCATGATGTTCTTCTTCTGCCAGGACCTTGTTTGCCTTCAATCTTTCTCTGGAGAATTAAGTGAAGTATGCCGTATTTTTCCGGGTGTCATATCACATGTCCAAAATATTCTAACTTTCGCTTTTTAAGGGAACTATTTGGGAAAGGCTATTCTAAAAAAGTCTCCTCATACCAACCTAATAAACCAGTCTGTTATAGAAAAAGCAAGTCACTCTGGCTTATTATTGTTAAAATGTTAACAAGCAGTGCTTCATAAAATAGATGGTTATATTTTCTTGGATCAAAACTGACACTATCCTTGACACTAGGATCATTAATATCTGGAGAAAGTAATAGGTTTCTCAACCCCTCAGCATTATTTATTCTATTCTTTTCAAGATGGAAGAAATGATCTTCCAAGTGATAGTCCTATTAGCTATTCAGACATTGAGAAAGATCATTATTGGTTTTTTAATTGAAGAAATTGGTAGATGGGCATCTGAGAAGATTCTGTTTTTAAAAAAGAGAAAAGGAGTACAGGGTATTCTTTCCCCACCAATGTAAGTGCTGCTCTTTAGAATAGTTATTTATTCTTCCAGAATATCAGCATAAAGGGGCTCAGCCTTCATCACAATTTTAGATTTTTCTTTGATAACTCGCAGGAAATATATTGTGGCTCCTAGGCACATTCAAGCTTCATTGATCTTCCATTGAGGAGGTGGCTTTTTAGATGTCTTAAAGTTGTTTCTTATGTCTGGAAACCTTGGAAATCGTTAAATTTGTTGATTGAATCCCCTTCTACCCTTTTCTGTTTCAAAGCTATAACTAGATATGTATTTTCATTTAATATTCTAGGTTTTCTTTAAAAAAAGCATTTGTTGAGGGGGCAAATGAAAAGATATTTAATAGAATCCTAGAAGGCAAGAAGTGGAAATTTAGCTATTTGATATAAAGATCTTGAAGAAAATTCATCTTGCAATGAAAAAAAGAAACCCCTTGTTGCCAATTGAGAATTATCCTTGAAGAAATAAGCTTTTTCCACCAAAGGAGAAAAATATTTAAAATTCTATCTCATGATAGTTTTAATTCTGTGAATTAATAGTGAGAAATATAGAATTGTCTTGGTCCTTCTGACATAAGTGACATTGGAAGAAAATAGGAATAGTCATAGAATATATTGCTCAGCCTTAGAATTACTACAACAGTTACGGGAAATCTACAATTCTCCCATCTCCGATAGAATAACCACTGGAATACTGTAGTCAACAAAATTTGAATAAGCACAGATTCCTTCTCTCTTATAGGACTAGCCCACTTTCAATCAAAAGTCATGCAGTTTGACTGGATAAATCCTTATTCAGTGTTCCATTTGGTGTTTATGCTGAAACCAATTTCTGAAGTAAATACGATGTGTTAATGATTTTCCTGCCTCCATACACACACAAAGCCATCATTCCCAGATTTATGCCCTTTTTAGGCTGCATTTAATTCAGCCTATCATAGTTCAGTCTTCAAACTCAATCCATGTGATTAGTTTATGTGGATACAATTTAAACTCACTATTATGAAAAGTCGATATATGTAGAATAAGACCGCTTATTTGATAGGCATAAATGTCCATCTGTAGGGACTGGTCACATACTGGTTGGCATGTAGGTCTATGGGGTAAAAAATGTAGATGGCGGGGGGGGGGCAGCCAACCTAACAAGATTTCAGATCGAAGAGAAAAATCTCAATCATCAGGAGCAATCACCCCATGTTCTCTAAATGAATAAAGTTATTAGATCTTATGTGAACTATCAAGAATAGGTTTCTCTGTATATGTCAGTGATTCCCAGTCTTTTTGTTAGGTGTACAGGAATTTATGTAGATACGCTTATGTAATGCATAAGGTGGTTTTCAGAACATGGAACAAATTAATGCCTAATCTGTGCTTTTTATATTGTTGGATTTAAACTTCCCATCTTCCTAGTTAGCATAATATCAAGTCCAATATAACCAGAGGGCAACCAGTTATGAAAGATATTAAAACATAACCAAAAGTCACTAGGCACTATATTGAAGAATTACCTCTTCATTACCTGACTGTCACTTTTATTTGCAGTTCATTTTTCAAAGACCTGTTCTTTATGCTGCTCAAGCTTTTTACCTCTTCAGCAAATGACACTAGCCATGCAGATGGGATTTTTCTCTTGTTTTTCTTTCCAGCCAACACTTTTGTGTATTCCTGAAATTCAAGACACCTCTGATACTAGTGAGGTACTTATCTGTAACGCCATCACTTTGAGGGATTAAAGCCAGTTACTTGTTACACACTTAGATCAAGAGTTATCTGAGTAGAGAGGCTGCCCTGTTAGGGTTGGGGAAATCTGGTTTTGATCTTGAGTTGTTTTGATTTTCTCTTGAGAGCAAAACCATGTTATTTTAACTCCTGAATAAGGTGGGCTACCTGGCTGAGTCCCTCTCTTCTTTGGCAGAAAGGATTAGAAACTTCTACAAAATCGGCTCTCTATTAAAGCAGAGTGCTCTCCATTGAGTGGCAAGGAATGGAATTGTTTTCAGATTATATGTGTGTGCATGCGTGTCTTTCCCACATCAAAGACTTTGATGGAAGTTGTTCACGCTATTGTCAGGAATGCAGGCATCGGCACAAAGGTGATTAGCAAAATTGCTTTTCTACTAGAGAAGCACAAAAAATTATCAAAGGATTAAGAGGGATAAAAAAGGTTGCATTGAATTTGGGGTGCAGTCTTCTCCAAATTATGGTTCATGGATTTCACTTCTCTGAAGAAGTAGCAAAGCAAATCACAGCAAAAAAGAGAGAGAGCTGTTCTGCATTTATGACTTTTTTAAAAAGTATTATTTATAGTTGTTAAGACAGAAACCAACCCGAAAGCCATGTCCTCTGACCTTTTGAGCAATTTCCCAGATCTAAGTAACTTTATTCATTAAAAAAATTAAGACTATAATGCTCTTTCCTTCCATAGGAAAACACAGCAGATTTGAAATCTGAAGTACATATAACATTCTGACCATAAGAAAAATTTGGAATACTCCTATAAAAGAATTTTGGATCAATAAAAGTTTCAGTAATTTTCTACTGTTGCTCTCTGAGGATTCTATTCTAGTAAGAATCTGTATCAGCTAATCCAACCAAGATATAATTTCTGTTATATGACTACCTATCATCTCCCAGCTATTCAGCTTCTGTCTCTAGGTGCAACCTATTAAGCATAAATTAAGCATAAAGAGAAAACAGGACAAGCAGTGCCTGCGCTCCAATTTCCTCTTCTGTATGGAAACAAAATAATCATGTTCAGTTGAATCAGGTTCCAGCTTTAGTTTAGATAGAACCTAACCATATTGGGAACATCCCTGTCTCCTTTCCAGACTTAATATTTTAAAAGAAATATTGGTCTCTTGTGACAATGACTCTTGTGACTATAACTGGTTTAGTATCTGCTCCATCCAGTACATTCAATATTACTTCTGTGGTGGTTCAAGATTGACTATAATCCACAAATCAATTTATAGCTTCCACTAAACAGACTGAAATGTCTACTCTGCATTTCTGTAAAAAAATAAGTCTAATTTAGTTCAGTAAGGTTTACTCCAAAAAACAGTCCAGATAAATCCCATAAAATGCAATATCTCTTATGTCTTAACCAAATATGTTTAGGACTGTGTTGCTATTAATGCAGCTCAGTTTAATTTTTGGACCAGAGTTCTTCATTACAATAACATTCAGCCCTGTTCTTGAATTTTATTTTATTCCCTCTTTTTAACCAAAATGTTCTTAAGTATCTCTTCACAAGAAGATCATTTTAACTTTAATCCAAACAATGTCATCTCTCCCTGTGCCCCAGGCTATATCAGGTTGTCACTCACCAGCCAGCTGTGGAATTCTGAAAGATTCCATTTAAAATGCTTTACAATTCCAAATGCACAATTTCTAATGCCACAGTGTGACTGCCACACAGACTGTGAAACGCCCCAACCCTTCAGGCTTCAAAGGCCGGACATCCTTGATCTCCAGAAGGAATGTGTTTGAATCCTGGGTCTTTTTAGTGGGCTCTTACAAAGATATTTATTTTAAGAGAAGCCTCCCCCCCTTCACACTTGAAGCCTGACCTTGCTTTTCTAGAAATCAATAGCAAAATCCCACCTACTCCTTTGATAGCAGAATTGGGCCCATTTCAGTGAACATTTTTTGTGGGCTGCTGAAAGCTTTTGTCATGAACAATTAGAACTTCATAGAAAGACTGCTTGAGCCTACTTTCTATTTACTGCAAAGGCAAGAGTCAAAGAAACAGTCCATAATATGACTCCCCCCCCCAACACAGACACACACACACACACGATTCACACCCCTTTTAAAGCTTTTCACTTGCATTACTATCCTCAGGCATGTGTCTTCTAAATGTAAAATTATGTTCAACAAATACTTTTCTGATAAACAATAAATCCCTCATAATGATAAGTACAAATTGATTTAGTATACTATATTTGCTAGAAATTTATAGTTTACATATTAAAAATATTATATATTTTTCATGTTCTACACAATAATCTTTGCTGATCAAGATGCTTATATTATCAACTGTCCTTCCCTTTTCTTATAAAACCTCTACAGATTAAAAGAAAAAAGTGAATGTGTTAAGATGGAAAACATTGTATTTAGGTACTCCTATGTGTATCTATTCAGAAGTAAGGCCTATTGAAATAAATGGAGGCTGCTCCCAGATAAGTGTGTTTCGAATGGCAGTATCATTTAAAATATTACATGTAGATTTAACAGCAAACACATATATTTAAACATTCTATGCTTTCTATACAATAATGATTAATTTAGCATCTAGTTACAGACTTTATGATTTACAAGATTGTGTTTTCAAGATTGATTTACATTACATGAATATATACTATTAAATGAATAAGTTTACATTTGAGAAGTCTGCATTTTATTATAATAATTTATATTAGTACTAAGTGTAATTGTGTGATGGAGTAGCACTAGGATAGAGTTATAAGTTATTTTTAGTAAGAATGGGATACAAGTTATTAAACATCAATAAAGATCACTTCATGTAATATGTCAATCTTGCCATAGAAAAGCATGGTATTTTTGTGTGTTTATTTGTTTACATAAAAAAACCCCATTCTTAAATAGTAAATGTTTTTCTTCAGAACTACAAGGACTGACATTTCTGATTGTTTTAACATCTGCAATCCAGTAGCTGAGTGGCCAGGTCATACAATTTTTAAATATATATGTGTGCAGTATGTCACTGTATTATATTATGAAAGAAATGAATGAGATTGCCTTTCTTAATCCAGACTCAACTATGTCAAATCTCTCTTCTGAAACAGTAAAGGATACATAAGTTCAGAGGTAGAATGCTGAATTCTTTAAGGCTCCATTCCACTCTTCTCTAGTTTCTGTTCTGAATATTTGCAAAATGCTATAGATCTAGTATTGGGTCTAACCTGATCCAACTATTGATGATTATATCAATTTCTTTATTCTTTTTGATCCCCACAATGCATCATTCTTTTATAAAACTATTTCATGCATTTGGATTAGTTTTATCATGCTGTTCTTAGAAAAACTAACAAATGTTAGCTTTTACCAAAAAAAAAAGGTAAATGACCACTTAAATAATGTTATGTGCAAGCTATATTTGGAGTGCAAAGAAAATTTCCTATTAAATGATCCAGTGTACTCCTTCCTTCCTTCCTTCCTTCCTTCCTTCCTTCCTTCCTTCCTTCCTTCCTTCCTGTCAGTGGACTAATGCCTGCAGCTTTCTTGGCAAGATTTTGGAAGTACTTTGCCACTGCCTGCTAAGGCTGAAAGGGAATGATTGGCCCAAGGTCATCCAGCTGGCTTTGTGCCCAAGAACTCCTGGTCTCCTGTTTTCTAGTCTAATGCCTTAACCACTACACCAAACTAACATTCTGATTTTTAATTAATTTTTAATTAATTTTATTAAATATTTTAACCATTTTTTAAAAAATTTGATTTATATGCCTCCCTTCTCCGGAGACGCAGGGCGGCTTACAATGCGTTAAGCAATAGCCTTCATACTTTTCTATTTTTATACAAAGTCAGCTTATTGCCCCCACAAACTGGGTCCTCAATTTACCTACCTTAGAAAGGATGGAAGGCTGAGTGAACCTTGAGCCTGGGGAGATTCGAACTAGCAGTAATTGCAGGCAGCTGAATGATAATAAACAGGCTATTAGTCTGCTGTGCCACCAGGCTCTTTTAATTTCTGCAACCATTTTTGCTAATACATATGAAGAACAGTTGCATAAATTAGGTATGTCTAATCTAGCAAAAAGAAGGACTAGAGGTGATATATAGCAGTGTTTCAATATTTGAGGGGAAGAATAAGAATAATCATATAGTAGAGGGGAGGAAAGAAAGAGCTGTGTGGTGACCTAGAGGTGAAGATGCTCGCCTCCAACTTGGAAAGTTGAGAATTAAATCCTAGGCAGTGGCAGATGTTCTCTATCAAGACGCAAAGAGAAAATATCTGCTGCTAACTCCATGTCGGCATCAGGAAGGGCATCCAACCAGTAAACACTCGGCTCCATTTAGTCGCCCCAACTTCACCCTGAAGAAAGGAATTAAAATAGGCTTATCAAACTGGTGGCCTTTGGGCCGGATGTTTCACATGCAAGCCACACCTACCCCAGCTCCGCAAAGGCAAAAAATATCGCAATACATCATGATACATGACGTGATCAAGTTTGACACCCATGGATTAAAGGGTCACAAAAAGAAAAAAAGGGGGGGAAGAAAGAAACGTAGACTGCACTCTACAGCATCTACTATAAACATTAAAGGAAAATTGGAGATCTGAGTGGAAATTAAACAATAGAAGGAAGTATGGAGCAGGCCTTATAACAAAGAGAATAGGATTCATGAATTGATCAAATCAGTTTTCCTATCGACTTTCTCAAAGGCATTAGAACTTTTAGAAGTTGCACCTACAATAAGACAAGACTGAGATCTTTATCTACCTGGCTCTGCTTCACCTTTATGCCAACAAACAAACACAAAAGCACAAGCAGAAAGATAGCACTTTACACTTCTGTAAGACATGCTTCACATCTCTGCCTCATCTCTGTTGTACCAGCCCAACTCTACTTCAAACCCTGGGAAAAAACTCACTAAAAAGATTTGCCGCCTAAGGGACCGTTTCGTTGCATTGTGTTTTCTAGCTAGACCTGAACAGACTGAAATCAATGCAACTCCTTCCTTCTCCCCCCTCTCTTATGTCTATTTTTTGTTCTTAGTTTGTGCCCTCTGCCTTAAACAAGTCCAGTTTAGTTACATCCCCATAGCAATGAACTGTCCAGCAGCTTCTGTTTCTTGTAAAAACACAAGGTCTTTTTCATAGGTTTCAAGTGCCTCGTCAGTTCAAAATGCTCAGAGTAGGGAGGGGTGCAATTTACAGAATAAGAATGCAGCTGATTTAAGGATTTCTAATGCACTTATCACCATGGTATCTGAGTGCTTTTGTATTAATATAATACATGACACCAGTCATCCATTGTGGTACAGCACTGGAGATCAGATTTACTAGAAAATTACTTGCAAGGTTACAAGAAAACAAATGTGTAACACTGTGTATGTGTGTACTGATATCTGCGGTGAACTTTGGGGGATACTTATCACTGAGTCCACTGAACTCAATTGGACTTACTTCTGAATAAATCTAATTAGGAATTCAACTGTAGGAACTCAATAGTAGGAATTTTACAGTGAGATTTTGTATAATAGATATAGCGTCAGTGGCAATGGATAGATCTTAAATTTGACTAACAGTTTGATATTAAAACACGTAAGTTCACATATCTGATATTTAAGCATGAGAACATTTTTAGAAATACCATGATTATACAAGTCTCCTTATGTTCAGATGCTTTATTCTGATTCACTTTTATTTCTCTGCTAAATGAGTATAGTATGGTAATTTGAAGGAATTTTGAGTTTGCAGAATTCTTGTTCTTCAATTCCTGGAAAGGAAGGAAGTGATCCCATCAACTTGTTCCTGTGGTATTAACACAAAAAGCAGATCTAATTTGTTTTTAGAAATTACCCACCACCACCACCACCACGTACATATAAACTTATTTTGGGATGACTGGATTAACTAGGCTACTATAGTTATAGTTTCAGATCCTTCCATTTATTAATTACATAAATGTGTTTATTATTTAAGTGAAAAAAGGGAGGGGAGGGAGATAAGTCATGTATCATTATCCCTGCAATCATTCAAAAACTTGGAGCTACAGTAGTTTCTGAAGCTGTATGCAACTAGCTAATGATACTAGTTCTTTCCTTTTCTAAATGCATACAGATATTTACTATAATCAATGTGGTATGTGTGGCACTGATCAGAATCAGCTCTCTGTTTTGAAAGATAAGATAGTATTAACTGATGGTACAGCTTTGATTTATATTTTCTGCTTTCCCTTATTTCTAGCCTACCACACAGTATACTAATGTTCTAAAAAGCACATATAATTTACTCCCCCATATGTTCAATTACATAATAAATAAATGTTGGACCTGGTCTTTGGGTGTTCAGTAAATTTTGTTGTATTCGTTGTATACTCTGTATACACATACAATGACAATAAAGTTTATTATATTATTATTATATTAAATACTGCAGGTTTAAAATAATTTAACCACATCACTAAAAGCCCTCCCATATTTCTGGATTTGATGAGTTTCCATGAGAAAAAAAGTTCCACAGGTATAAAAAAATAGAGTGAAGAGATAGTGATCAAAACGTAGTCTTTGCTCATCTGCAAAGATAGGAAAAAGTGTAAAGAAAGAAGCCCAAGCTGATAATAGCAAATATATTAGGAACTAACATTACATCATATTATGCTAGCTCAGTACTATCTTATCTTGTTGGAAGTAGTTCTCCTAGGTCTTTCCCAACACATGGAAATGACAACAACTAAATTTGAAGTCTGTTACTTATAAAACAATTGCACTGTCCTAAATTAGAATCATTCTTTTATATTTTTAGCAGACTTGATGTAGAGTGCAGTAGCTTCTGTTAACAATCAGCTATCCCAGGGGTCTGCAACCCGTGGCTCTGGAGTCGCCTGTGGCTCTTTCATCCCTCTGCTGCGGCTCCCTGTCGCTCAAAATATGAGTCACACCCGCCAATGTGCAACACCCACCGGCACGTGATTTATTGAGCTTTTTGACCCATCTTTTTTTTTTCGGAATTCAAAATGTTTTTGTTGCACGGAGAAATAAAAATTTGTTTTCTCTGTAGCAGTTTATTGATTTCATAAATGCAACACACTATCATTTTTTTAATACATAGCATAAAGGTAAAAAACGATATATAAACAGCGTTATCTTCATTTTAGATGTCAAAAGGGTTTTGTGGCTCCCGGTGTTTTCTTTTCTGTGGGTAACGGGTCCAAATGGCTCTTTGAGTGTTTAAGGTTGCCGACCCCTGAGCTATCCAATGGATATTAAGAAATTAGGTTAGACTTATTTGCAGAAAGTTTAATTTTAAAGCTGCAATGCAACCAACACAGCAGCCCTACCAAAAGTGTCTTCTTATTGCCTACCTTTAGTACTAACATTTTATTTCATCCCAGTTATCAAGAGTCAAATTGTGCTATAGTGCAAAAATGAGTTGTTCAGTAAATGCACTTGATACATCTTGATGAAATTAAGTTATTGTCATCAGATAGATAACTAATATTATTCATCAGATGTTGTTTTATATTTTTTATCACTGGGAAAGAAGAAACATTGTATTTTTTATTTTTTTTGCTTCAGATGCCAAAATAGATTGGATTTTATCTGGCATTAGGCCAAAAAAGAAATAAAAATATTGAAAGTTAGCAAAGATAAGTAAAGATAAATGTGGATAGAAGTTTTAAAACACCAGCAAATAATGTTGTAATTGCATATAATCTCCCACTATGTAGGAAACAAAAAGGGATAACTATGATCAGAATATTCATATGGTTCATTCCTACCTTTATTGCCAAAGGTAATAACTGTAATATCTATAATAGTATAATAGTCCATTGTATATGTTGTATTGATTTTTACAAGAATACGCAATGATACTTATTTAAGACTTTTCTTTAAAATCTCCTGTGATGAAACTTTCAGACTATCCCCAGGGAATTATTTATTTTTTTCCAACTGTTTTCTTGATGTTAACTTTCACTTTTATTTAATACCAGGCTTTAAAATATTGAAAATTTGCCCTTTCCCCCAAAAAAAGAAATGCATTCTGCCTCTTCTTATATAACAGTTATTTCCTTTTTATCAGCTTTATTGTTATTCTATGAATGCTGATTTCTCAGAGATTGAGGCAAAGTTTAAAAAAATAAGGTTGGGGCAGGTTTGTTGGGCCTACTGACCTTTTCCCACCCAGCAATTTTTTCTGTCCCAGTGCAGAATGACAATAGAGCCCCTCGGACCGAACCCACTAGAATTATCTGTTGACACCACAGCAGATTTAGAGCAATTTTGTTGGTCCCCCAAAGCATCTTGCAGCAGAACCAAGCACTACTTCCCCACTCACTCCCTTTTCTGTTGTTGTTGTTGCTGCTGCCATGGCTGTTACTGTTTGTTTCCATTCGCTCCCTTTTATTCTCTGTTTCTTTCCCCCATTCTTGACTCTGACAGGGGCTCCCTTTTGTGCATAACAAGCCCTTCTGATCTCCATGAAAGGCTAGCCCATGTCATTCTTCCAGATCATCATTGTATGACATGTTTTTATATCAGCCTGACAAAGGAGCTATTTGATCAGGGGGTATGGTGTGTGATTGTAAGAAATTCAGCTTGCTGGTGGCAACCATTGTTCCCCAAAGCGGCTCCCTGACCCCATTCCATTCAAGGGAAAACTCCCTTGGAGTGGCCCCTATTCATTGAGAAACACCAGTCCGCAGTCTCACTCTAGGAGCATGTTCAATTCAGAGGCATGTCACTGATATTGCCCATTGGCCAGCATTTAACCCTTTTGCAGGCATTAGATTTCCAGAACAACAACTGTTATCATAGCGATGGTCTCGAGGGGTTAGCAAGGCATTCCAGCTCATTTTGGCTCACTTTATCTTGAAGAAATTGAGCCTCCTTTTCAAAAGTCAGTTTGGACAATCATTTGTCCGCTGCTTTTCCATCCTGCCAGGCTGAGTTTCATGCTCCCACCAGAATAGCTGACAGCCTTCCACGATGAATCAGTAAATGGCCCAGTGAATAAGCATTGGGCTAAAAAGTGATTTTAAAAAAACAGTTTGTATTTCATAAAAAGAAACTCAAACGTCCTGTAGAGAATGCTATTTGTGTTTAAACATACAGTTATCCTCATCCAGCAATCAGTAGGAAAGAGCACTCTAATCCTGGTACAAAACTTTTCCACCCAAAGAAGCTTAGCCATTCATTTCGGGTGGGGTGGGGCGGATATTTAATCCAATGTGTTTCTCACATTGATAGAGCTACTGCTGACCAGTGAGAACTATAAGGATTCAAGCACCTGCATGAGGTGTGAACCAGGGGTGGGTTCTACTTACCTTTACTACCGGTTCGCAATGGGGCCATGCTCCTCTGCGCAAACGCAGAAGCATTTTGATGACATTGGGGTCAGTGGGTGGAGCCTCCTGCTGATTTTATTACCGGTTCTATAGAACCGGTGCAAACCGGGGGCAACCAACCACTGGTTGCGAACTGGTAGTAAAGGTAGGTAGAACCCACCCGTGGTGTGAACTCACAACATATCTCCAGATTACAGTAAATTGGATATCTCCCAAATATTTCTTTGTCCTCTTTAGCCAATAAGCAAATGTATCTTCACAATGAAAGCTGCACGAAGACAATCTTATACCAACTTTGAATAGATAGAACAAATAGACAGCCATATCTGTAGTATTTTCATATTAGTTAATTATAGACTAATGGATTTTTTTTCCTGTTTTCCTTATTTCCAGGACTATCTGACACAATTACATGCCTTATTCTTCAAAGGTAGCTAAGCAAAGGCCAAAAGAGATAACTCATCTTCCAAGGAATACAACTGATTGCACTTCCAGTTTGGCTTATGAAGGAAAGTGGATCTTTACAGGGTCTAATACATGGGGCTTGGTGAAGAACAGCTTTTTCTATTTATTGTTTAAAATCCCTGCAGCATTCGTTTCAGACTCCTAGAACTTCTTACAAAATCAAAAATATATGATTGCCCTTGTAGAATTGTAATTTGAGTTACGTATTAATAATATTAAATTAATTTCCAATCATTTTGATGACCAACACTCTTTATATAGAAATCAGACAAGATATAGTACAAATAATGGAAAAAATAAAAATCATCAAGCATTACTACTCTAATGCAAAAATCAATATCTGTACTTTAAATATCCTTCATGGCATTTATACCAAATGCGGTATTTAATTTTTTAAGTATTTTAAAGAGTACTTAAATTATTTTGAGTATTTTACAAACAATAGACTATATGCTTAAATTCCAAGAACGAAGCTATTATGATAAACAAACTTAACTTTTTTTCCAAATAAAGAATGTCAGCTGATTGCTGTTGATATTTTTTAAAAGCTTCTTTGTTTTTAAAGGCATTTTTCAAAGTTCATAGATAAACAAGTTAAAATATAACATCTGTTTTAATAATAATCTGTCAGGTAAAACAACAGATACAAAAACAACCTATTAAAAAGCAAATATTATAAAACTATACAAACCTGAGACAGAGAGAGGATAAGAATGGCTAACCCAACAATGGAACTATCTAAGTATGTCTCCGGTTCCCTGGAAGTCCCAGGCCTAATGACATATCTAGGGTTTGAGGGACTTTTGGAATATCAAAAGGGATGGGGCTAATCTAATTTCAGGAGGAAGCATATTCCATAAGGCAGGTGCCACAGCAGAGAAGGCATGTCTCCTGTGACCCACCAAATAGGTGGGTCACAGCTGATGGTATCTGCTGCATGCTTTCTCTGCCAAATCTAATGGGGCGGTGGGTTGATTTGACTGGGGAGAAGTGGCCCTTCAGATAGCCTGGTCCCATGCCATAAAGGCACTTAAAGGTTAAAACCAGCACCTTGAATTGGACCCCAAAGCAAACTGGCAGCCAATGCAACTCAGAGCAGTAGTGTTGCACATGCTGTTTTAGGAATGCACATAACTGCCCATGCTGCTGCACTGTCTACCAGCTTGATGAACTTGATGCACTCTGTCCATCAAGATAGTCTTCAATGGCAGCCCCATGTACAGCATATTACAGTAGTCCAATCTGGTGGTAACTAGGGCATAAGTGACTGTAATCAGGGCCTGACGATCCAGGAATAGGTGCAACTGGCACAGAAGACAAAGTTTAGCAAAGGCCCTCCTAGTCATTAACTGTCATCTGCTCATCAAACAGGATTGTGAGACTAGGGCAACCCAAGATTGCTTACTGGGTCTGTCTGATACTTTTCTAGCACCAATGATGGCATAGTCCTGGAAGCAATAGGCCCTAAACTCCAGAGCCATTCAGTCTTGCTAGGATTCAGCTGAAGCTTATTGTTCTCTATCCAGACCCTCTCACCTTCCAGACACCAGGTTAAGATGTTCACAGTATCACTTAATTGTCCAGAAGTAGATACATAATTGAGTATCATCAGCATATTCATGATACCTCATCCTATGGCAATGAATTAGCTCACCCAGCAGCCTCATGTAGATGTTAAAAAGGGAAGGATAACCCTGTAGCACTCCCATACTAGGAGCTGAAGGCAAGTCCTCTCCTCCACAATCATCACCTATTGGAATTAACCTTGAAGGAGACAAACCAACAAAACTCTGTCCATCAACTCCCAATTCTCTGAACCAATCCAAACGGATAATATTGTTGATGATATCAAAAACTGCTGTGAGGTCAAAGTAGGGCAAGAATAGATGCACTACCTCCAACCTGCCCAAGCCAGAAGTCATCCAAAAGCTGGACCCTGGTAAAACGCAGTGATTTATGGGTGGGTGTGCCCATATCATCTTTGGTCTTAGATAGGGCTACAGCACCCCTGTCATGGCCCTTGACAATCTTCAGTCACAGTAACTCCAGACAGACCTGGTGTGTAATCTGGAGGTCCTTCTGGACTCGGGCTCCTGCTTGAAGAGCAGGTGGCAGCCATGGCTAAGAGGACCTAT
Source organism: Arizona elegans (assembly GCA_022577455.1). Lineage (NCBI taxonomy): Eukaryota > Metazoa > Chordata > Lepidosauria > Squamata > Colubridae > Arizona > Arizona elegans. Next base: position 48,850,568 of record JAKOOJ010000005.1, on the reverse strand, counting down.
ACCCAACTTTGTATTGTGCACCAGTTATGCCCTTTCCTGGCTAAGAAGGCTCTCCAGTCACTAAAGGCCTGGTCATCTCTGTTTGGACTACTGAAGTGCACTCTTCATGGGCTTGAAAAGTATCTGGAAGCTTCAGCTGGTACAGAATGTGGCTGCACAATTTTAGGTATCCAAAGAATGGCAAATGTAACACATTTGCTGTGTGAGCTGCATTGGTGACAGTTTGCTCCAATCCAAGGTGTTTGTTATAACCTTTAAAACCTTGCATGGCATGGTGCCAGTCTAACTACGGAACCATCTTTATCCCATTACATCAGCCCATCCCTATGATCAGTCAGGGAAGGCTTGGGGTGAACCCTACCAACTAAAGAATTTGGACTGAAAGGCTCCAGAAAGTGTTCTGCCCCAGCTCCAGATTTCCGAGGATATTGACACACACCAACGGTCCTTATCAAATTTATTAAGTAGCAAGAATAAACCAAAGTCCGGCCAAGGTTGGCCACCAGCCCAGAAAACAAAATATGATAAGACTATTCCAAAAATGCTCTGATGATAATTACAAGTTGTTTCCAGCAAGAAACTTACTAACCGCGTGTGACTTAAATAGGCTAAGGGAGTGGCCAATTATCCTCAAGCCTTACTCTCGAGGAGACCTCCTCCTCCTGAGTAGCCACTCCTGCCTTTTGGCAGCACTGTGTTCTTGAGCATTGAGAAGAGGCTCCTCCACTTCGCTCTCTCCACTTGAAGGAGCCTCTGGAGGTTCTGAAAGTCCTGGTTGAGTCTCTGCCTCTGGCACCACATCCTCTTCAGTCTCCTCGCTGTTCGACGCGAGCGCCGGCTGTGCCGACTGCTGGCGTGACACCATACCAGCCTCCTCGTCATCAGGATCAGCCACGATCCGAGCAGGCCGCTGGCGGGCCACAACAGAAAGAGAGGCTTCTCTGCCATTGCCCTCACCCTGTGGAACATTCTATGGACATCCTAAAATGCTTTTGAAGCATCTACATTTTGATACTTGCCTCCTAGATTGCTCATACTTTTACATCTCTTGGAACTTGGTCAAAGCAAAGAGTAACACAGTACTGGTGATGATGTGAATAGTGAAACTGCTAGAAAGAACTTACCCAGAATGTCTACACACTAGACATTCCATGTGATCAAATAACAAGAATGTCAAAGCGCTTGAGTAGCCACTGGAGATTCTTTGAGTCTGTAGTATTATTCCCTGAACTTCCTCTGAATGCTCAGTTTACTGCTGGTTTTGCATCCAGTATTGCTCTGGCAAAGTCAGAGAGTGGCACTAGCCAGTAATGCCTTTGATTTCATCTGGTGCATCAGCTACATTCACTCTTGGGATAGAAGGTTTGGCCACCACTCATTTAGATGACTATTTCATGGCTGCCTTCATACAACTTGATAGACTAGGCTACAATAGTGACATATAGAAACGAAAGTTGTGTTTTGCATGGGGGCGGGGGAGGGGAGATAGGCCCTTGCCATTATAGATGATTACCAATACCTTGAATTGCTCTGGAAACCAAATAGACCAGTGCAGCTTGCAGAATATCAGTATTACTTAGATGTGCCATATGGTTATGGTTAAGGTGCAACCATAAGTACACATGCCACTGCATTATACATCAGCTGTAGTCTTCAAGAATGATCCATGGAAAATGAGTTGCAGTAATCCATTCAAAATTGGAATTAAAGTTTATTAAGATAGACCATAATAAGAATATTGCAACCCGATTATCCTTTATCTCCCTATCTTATATCCTGGTAAATCAGAGAGGTTCTGTAAATCTTTTCTGAATATTATCTAGCTTCACTCAAGATGATATTCCTATTTCTTCCACTGATGAATCATGTCAAACATTTTTGGAAGCAAAGCTAATTTGTGGCCATTGTTCTCAAAAGAATTTATTTATTTATTTATTTATTTATTTATTTATTTATTTATTTATTTATTTATTTATTTATTTATTTATTTATTTATCCATCCATCCATCCATCCATCCATCCATCCATCCATCCATCCATCCAATTTATATGCCGCCCTTTTCCGTAGACTCAGGGCGGCTTACAATGCATTATAGCAATAGCCTACATACTTTTTTGTATATACCTGCTTATTAGGGCTTTCGCCCCTCCCCCCCAAGCGGTGTTGTTCTATACAAAGTTGGCTTATTGCCCCCACAATCCGGGTCCTCAATTTACCTACCTCGAAAGGATGGAAGGCTGAGTCAACCTTGAGCCTGGTACAATTTGAATGTACTTTGAATATTCTCCCTACTAAATATCGGGGAAAAGCTGCAAAGTTTATTTATTTATCAAATTTCTGTATCACCCATCTCACCTAAGTGACTCTGGGCAGTTTACAAATAAAAACTATAAAAGGTAATTGTAAAAGTTACTTATTACATATCATTTGAAATGACAAAAGCAATACAATTTTTATTTAAGATTCAGGCTGCTGATAGACAGTTATTTATTGACACAATTTAATAATTTTCAGTTTTATGATTGTGGTACTTAGCTATATAAATCAGAGATTTCTGTAACTGAACTGCAAATTAGAGAGACAATTCAGTTTATGAACTTTGGGAAACCCTTGGCCAGATGGATTTCCAGCTGAATGATAACAGAACTTTTATAACCCTATGGGCATCTATATTGTTAGAGGTCTGCAATCAATCATTTAATCTCTATTCTTTTATGAGGTTTGTACTACAATAATATTAAAGCCTGAGAAAGACCTTACTGGATGTGTAAATTATAGACCAATATCTTTGCTCAACATGGATACTAAAATATTAACCGTAACACTAGGCAAGAGGCTGCAGAAAGTAATACCATTTATAATCACCCATCTTAGTATGGGTTTATAAAAAATATAGACAAGCATCTGGTAATAGCTGCCTGGTGATAGATTCTTTGGTATCAAAGCAAATAAATTTGAATCAGCTGTTCTAATTTAATTATGCATTGAAAAGGTCTCTCATATGGTTCAGGTCAAATTTATGAAATAAATAAACCTTCACAACTGGTTTCTACCATCTTTGTACACTGGATTTCGATGTGATATCTTAGCCCAATGGCTCCTAGAGTGATCTATTTGCTTCCTTGTTTGCTTAACATATTTCTTTGCTATTCCAATCAAAACGACTCTCAACAAACCTATCAAGTTTTATTGTAACACCTAAAAAAGTGCTTTTGGTCTCATTTAATCTTTAGTTTGGTTCATGAACGTTGTTTTCTTCTGCTAAGATAGTCTTAAAATATTAGAAGTGTGCTGGTGTGCTTGACACTGAAGATAAATTATTCTTAAATGCTAATACTATAATATAGTTATTCTGGATAATTATATAATATCATTACCAAAGCTTATTATTATACAGTTTATACTCATATAAATCACATAACATTGCTCGCACTGACTCTTGACCTGAAAACGTTTAATTTGATGTCTTTGGGATCTGGCATATCTATAGATTATAGATATGCCAGTAGCTAAAAATGTAACATCGATGAATGTCCTTGGAAGAGCTTTGAATTATTGGTGAAGAAGAGTCAAGATGGTGAACATTTATCCATGCAGTCACCAGGAATCAGATCTACCTTAATAGCATCTAACTATGAGGAACATTAGTTTCTAAGGGAAGTTCCACACTGTATGGTTTCTCATAGTCTTAAATTCTGTCTCTTCCTTAACTGATTACATTTCACACTATCAGCATTACCTCTTCCTGATCTTTTTCCATTTTGTCCATTCTACTTTTAGTGCACAACATTAAATTAAGGAGTTTTATAGTTGTCTTTTGCTCGTGGTCTACCTCTACTTCTCTTGCCTTTGCTTCTCAAGTTGCAAGCTTCAGTGCAGAAAACAATGTATTTGTTAATGATGTGGTGCTCCCTCTGCTGGCAGAAAACATAAACTATGGCTATGGTTGCTTTGGGTTCTTGCTTTTCCTAGCAGATTATTTTTAGCAGATAGTTTTTCATTTCCCCAGACATTCACCTATACCCTCCCAGCCACACTAAAAACCTATCTAAGAAAAACATCACCTGATATATCTTTACCATTTGGCATCTGGAATTCTCACAAAATAGTAAAGGTGTTTAACCATGGAGTGCGTTCATATTAAAGCAGAGATCATAGGGAAAAACCTAATAGGGGTAAAAGTTGTTTTATGTGCAATAGGAACAAACTGAAATGGCAACTTCTGTGTACCCAGACAGTCTTTTTGCCATGTGCACTGTACAAAAAAATGAGACTATTTTCCCCACATTTATCATGAAAGAGCAATAATGAAATATTGGATTTATGGATCCCTAGTGCACTGAAAATTCTAGGATTGTAAACTAAACTGGGGAGTATTTTAAAAAAATCCTGGAAGATGGCAATAGTAAACCATGGCTCAGATGTCTTAAATTTCATAAGAATATAAAAACAAAGGCTTTTTTGTTTAAACTTCATCTTTTGGGAAGGGTTTGTGTTAGATTCAAGGCTGGAAGTAAAGATTAGCAAAAGATTCTCATCTTTCCAATGATAAACCATCTCTCTGGAATAATTTAATTTAATTAAATTATAATATTTATATGCCGCCCTTCTCCCGAAGGACTCGGGGTGGCTCACAGGATAAAAACAACAATAAAAATCCAATAAAAATCAGTAAAAACCCCCACAATTAAAATAAAACTCCTAAACAGATCAGGCGATTTGATTAAAAAGCCATGTCTTCAGGTCCTTGTGGAAGGAACGGAGATCAGGGGCTGTACGGAGCCCAGTGGGTAGCTCATTCCAGAGGGTCGGCGCAGCCACAGAGAACGCCCTCATCCTGGGTGCCACCAGCCGGCATTGTCTGGTCGATGGCACCCGGAGGACGGCAATCCTATATGCGCGCACCGGGCAGTGGGAGGTCGATAGGAGGTGATCCTGCAAGTACCTCGCAATAGTCTAAATATCTATATGAAAATCCACATGTATTTTGTTTACATATGTTCTAATGCAGGGGTGTCAAAATCATGGCCCGTGGGCCAGATGCATCACGTGCTGCCCATGCCCACCCCCATTTTAGCGGAGGAAAAAGTTGTGATACGTCACGTGATGACAACATGTCACAAGTTTGACACCCCTGTTCTAATGTGTTCCTTTTTAATAACCATCATTTTGTCTAATAGATGTGTGTTTGTGTGTTTGCCTATTACATGTGCTTTACGAATAAGCTTTGCTAATACATGTGTGCATTGTCATCCTTGAATTGTACATTCATTGTAAATTTGGGGGAAAGGGTAATTTTGGTATAAAAGGGATTAGTTTACATATTTTCTAGTTTGTTCATTTGCTTTATTTCAAAAATTATAAAGTTGCCCAACTCAGTATAACTCTGAGCAGCATACAACATGAACACATAATAAAAATGTGTATTTTGTATACATTATAAAAAGAACAAATTGAATAAATTTGCACTAAAATGTATTCCAAACACATTTCTCCATCATTGCTAAGGGGAAGTAGCTCTCTGACCTTTTCATTTTACAAAGACAAAAACTAAGACAAAGTGAAATAACTTGCATTACTGGGATCACTATATGAGCTAAAGGACAAATCCTAAAATGTTAAGCTCTAGGAATCAGAACATTCCTTTCTATGTGCTTTTCATAGATTACATTGGGAAAGCTAATTCTAAACACTGGAAAAACAGGTTCATACAAACTATATTAACTTATAATATATGTTTTGACTAGTGCAGGGCTGGGAAACCATTCAGCTTTTATATTGAGTGGAAGGGTGAAGGCTCCAATCATTGGGGGTCATGACTCTAAGTAGGCAGGGACAGGTTTATGCATGTAGCATTACTAAGATTGACTATGTACATTGATTGCTATAAAAAATAAATCTTTCTTTTTCTTTCTTTCAAAAGAGGAATGTTTGATTGAGAAAACCACTTGATGAGTTCTTGATGAGTATGCTAATCAATGTTGGTAATATAGTTTGAAGGAACCCTGACTTAGCATAATAGGCTAACCTTTGTGTTGAGGTTTGCTGGCCATGATTTTTTCCTTAGGATGAATTGCACTTTCATATGTAACACTAAGCCCTCTAACATGTCTTTGTATCATATGTGTATCACATACAGTATATACTGGTACCAAACTCTGTTCCTATACTCTTGATAATCATCAGCATTCTACTTTCCAAATAAAAGGAAACCAGAGTTCTACAGGTTCATAAATGCCTTTAAATAATAATTAAAAAAAAGAACAGCAACAACAACTAGTGGACAATAATCTGTTCCATAGTCTAAATGTCAAGAACATGTGGTAAAATAGATGTATCAAATAAATATTGGCTGGAGAGGCTGCACTAGAAAATAAACTAAGAATGAAAATTCACTTGCTGGGGTCATGTCTCCCACTACCTCAGGAGTTGGCCATGCATGCCCATCAGCACCATGTCGCTCACAACATTCTCAAATGACATCTCTGAAACTTCAAAATAAGTTATTTTTTTTAAAAAAAAAAAAGCTGAAATGTCACAATTTTGTCAGATTTTGCATTCAGTATTTTTGCTCAAAATCTTTCTGTGGCTAGGGCCTCTTGTGCCAAAATCTCATGAGGCTCAGCAATCCTGATTTTTTTAAAAAAACAGGTACTGGTGTTACCATAGAAAATCACCAGCCATAGTTGTCTGGTTCACACATCATTCTAAAACCAGACAAATTACATTATGACTCAGCATGATATGAGAATCCCATTTATACACCTTACAATGCACTCATTGTACTCCTGGATACCCACTGAATAAGGGGCTCACTTCCCATGTAAAGTAGCATTAGACTGCAACCTAAGGTTCTTTGGAACTTTTTTTCTCTTGTAGTATAGCATATAAGCTTTTCACCTAACAAGTATTTCAATTAGTAACCAGCTGGAATTGAATGAATGGCAGAACTCATATTGTGCTGCTTATGTTCAGTAACAATACAGAAAAAAGACAATACTGTAGTACAGAGTTGGAAAATATTTTGAAGTCCTGGAGCCATATTTAATATTTCTGGGATATCCAAGAACCATAGGGATAATGATGCTAAGTAGGGAAACTGAAGCTATGTAGGGAAATTCTTGGGTTTGGAGGAAATTTGGGGATATTCTGCTATGTCAAGCCTATTTCAAAGCTTATACTACAGATTTTGAATGTTTCTCCTGCAACTATCTCATCACTTTTTAGCACTTCTAGCCAGAGATGGATGCAAAAATGGCTTTGTAATCAACCATAAATAGTTTAGGAGCTTCTGTTTATCCACTCCTAGATATATAATAAAATTGTTAGTTTATTTTTTCAAGAAAAATCCATCTGGCACCTATTCATCTAAAATTGCCTCTAATTGGCAAACTCTTAGATACCAAAGGACAAGTGAAGTTGACAGTCGAATCTGGGTGGGTCACCTGGACCAGAGATTTATACTTCCAAGCTTTCGGACTCATGCTGGAGCCTATCTACAAGGGACCTTTCTCTACTGGAATACATGCTTTGGGCTATTCTGTGATGCACAAAATAGTCCAAAGCATGTATTCCAATAGAGAGAAGTTCTCTGAAGATGAGCTCCAGCATGAGTCCGAAAGCTTGGAAGAGTAAATTTCTGGTCCCGGTGACTGACCCAGATTCAACCTTGTATCATTATCCTGGAACACATATATTTCAGTGGTGGGTTTCAAAAATTTTTACTACCGGTTCTGTGAACGTGGCTTGGTGGACGTGGCATTGCTTGGTGGGCATGGCTTGGTGGGCGTGGCAGGGGAAGGATACTGTAAAATCTCCATTCCCACCCCACTCCAGGGGAAGGTAACTGCAAAATCCCCATTTCCTCCCGATCAGCTGGGACTCGGGAGACAGAGAATAGATGGGGGTGGGGCCAGTCAGCATTTTTACTACCGGTTCTCCGAACTACTCAAAATTTCTGCTATCGGTTCTCCAGAACTGGTCAGAACCTGCTGAAACCCACCTCTGATATATTTGCCTTCATTCATGCAGGCCTGGATGGGGAGAAACAGGCTCCAACTCAACCCTTCCAAGACCGAGTGGCTGTGGCTTCCAGCGTCCCGATATAGCCAGCTGGTGCCATCGCTGGTTATTGGGGGCAAATCACTGTCCCCCACGGAGAGGGCTCGCAACTTGGGCGTCCTCCTGGATGCACGGCTGTCTTTAGAAGAGCATATGATGGCCATGGCCGGGGGGCTTTTTATCAGGTCCACCTGATACACCAGTTGCGTCTCTTTCTGGATCGGGACTCCCTACGCACGGTCACTTAGGCACTCGTCACTTCCCGCCTGGACTACTGCAATGCTCTCTATATGGGGCTCCCCTTGGGGTGCACCCGGAGGCTCCAGTTGGTCCAGAATGCAGCCGCGCAGGGGATTATGGGAGTGATGGGGCGCTCCCATGTGACACCTCTCCTGCGCGAGCTGCACTGGCTTCCGGTGGTCTTCCGGGTGCGCTTCAAGGTGTTGGTGACCACCTTTAAAGTGCTCCATGGCTTAGGGCCGGGGTATCTACGAGACCGTCTTCTGCCGCCAATAGCCTCCCACCGGCCAGTTCGCTCACACAGAGAGGGCCTCCTCAGGGTGCCGTCGGCCAGACAATGTCAGCCGGTGACCCCCAGAGGGAGAGCCTTCTCTGTGGCAGGACCTGTCCTCTGGAACGACCTACCCCCCAGAGATACGCATGATACCAGACCTCCAGACTTTTCGTTCGGTCCTGAAAACTCATCTATTTCATCTAGCCGGGCTGGCTTGATCCCAACCTTTCGGTTTTAATTTGAAATTGGTTTTAACTGGGTTGTTTTAAATTGAGGGCTGAAATTATTTAATGTCTTTTAAACTGTTTTTAAAATTTTATATGTTATGTTTTATCTTGGCTGTTCATCACCAAGTCCTGTTGGAAAAGGGTGGTATAAAAATCAAATCAAATAAAAATAAAAAAATAAAATGAAGTTGACAATCTTGATTTCTTTATCATTCTATAACAGTGGATAATACACATTATACTAACTTAGAATGCGTGGTTGATTTGGGGTTCCTGTATAGTAAGGACCAAACCAATGTAGTTTGTAGACCATAATTTATAGTTTAGTACAGGATCTTCAACTTTAGAGATGAGTGGGCACAAATGGAATTTTGGGAATTTGTTATGGGCATTCTCATGGTGATCATGCCATACATGAAACATCCTTACCAGAGGAAAACATTGGTAAGGTTGCTTCCAGCTGCCTTCTCTAAATCTGCAAGATTCTCACTCCTATTTCAGCTATTACCCACCTCACCCAATAGGCAAGCAATGGTCCTAACAAAACACTAGACTTTAATTCTCTAGAATTTTTTAATATAAAAATATATCAAGGGTCCAGGAGCATTCTTGGAAATAAAGTTCTACTTTAGGAATTTTTTTCTGATTATTAACAAATTTTTTCTGATTATTAACAATTTTTTTTCTGATTTTTTAAACAAATATGGCCTGATTGAAAGCAGAAAGGCTTCTGTGGATACATTAGCAACCCCAGTACCTTATTAGAGATGCAGAATTTGCTATGTTTCACATTTTTGCAGCTACTTATGGCTAATTCAACAAATTATGTTTAAGGAAAGTATGGCTTATTGAATAAATGGTGAATAAATTCAATCATACAAAGCCCCATTGGAGGCATCTTGGTAGCTCAGTTTCTAAATTTATCACCTGTAGGAATTCATTCAGTTCCAGGAGACTTTCACACACTTGTTTACCTTTGAAGTGAATTTTCTGTGCTTAGTTGTTCCCCTGTTGTCCTTCCTCTAGTCTGCATGTAGATAACTGACTTTTTTCAAATCCCACTAGAGACTTCCCATCTCCACTTAGCACCAATCAAGTAGGAGAAATTCATTTTCTCTCTTTTTTAAAAACAGGCATCTCTCATTCTCAAAAAATTTTCACGGGCATTTGAAAATAATATAGGGTTCCCATAAGATATATTTTATGTTATAGGTGAATGATAGATGTGTGTGTATATGTAAAAGTCAAACAGCATGTGCTCTGGGGAGTCTACATATATTGATATTACAAAGTTTATTGATTCTTCAGAATTAAAACAAGTTGTTCTCATTTCTATGCACCCTATTGCTACTGTAAATTTTAAAATAGGAGATATGAATTGCTTTAAATGTTTTCTTTAGAAAAAAATGTGTATCTCCTTTTCTTTCCAGAGTTCCTATACATTTCATTTCATTTCTTACAAGGATAAACTCTACAGTTAAAAGTTTGAATAAAGCATAATTCGTTAAATTTCTCCTGGTTCTATATTTGTTGAAGACCATCTGCCGGGAGGGGCGGGGGGGAATGGTTTTGCATATAAATAACAAGGAATCTTGTGGTGGTTTTATTTTAAATCAAGAAATGTATTACAACATAACTTTTACAATTCTACACATTTATTGTTTTTTGCTGCAACAAACTAATGCAGATAGAATTTTGAAAAGGGTTACACAAGTACCAGTATGTTCTTTTGAACTGAATTCATAAAAAGTAACTAGAACTCTACCTGAAACAAGGCAAAGCTTTCAATTGTCTCTGGGGGAAAAAAACCAATTTTTTGTCCTCTCAGTAATCCAAAGTAGCATCAATCAGAAATTCAGAAAATAGATAGTAATCAAAATTAAGGGGAAATCCATATTTTCTGCTACAGTGAGTACAAGCTACTCACTGTTTCCAGTGTGCAGGAATAGATGAAGTCATACTCCCCCCACTCTCAATACATTGCAAGCAGCCCTTACTAGGTTCAATTCAAAACTGCCAACCTGAGCCATGTTAAGCCCTTCAAGGAGAATGGTCTCCAGCTCATCATTCCATTCAAGTAACAACCCCAGCTCTGATTGGCTCTGATGGCCAGCACACATACTCCCCTCCAGCAGTTGATCACTGCCCCGTGCAGCCATGTTGTGCTGGGCTACTGTGCTTTCTGCTCATCAGCAGTAGCTGTTTCTTTTGTAATATTATTGATTCAGTAATACTGTAGCCCATTAAGGCAATATTCCAAACCTAGGAGTCTATGCTCCATTCAACCTTTACATACATACATACATACATGCATACATGCATACGTGTGTGTATGTGAGTGCACGCACGCACAAACTGAAGTCTACCTATTAAGTTTGGGAGAGGAATCTAAATGGAAAATTGTGGTATCTAAAGATAGGATTGTATTTGCTGAGGCATTTCTAGATTGTGTATTCATCGACAAGAAAGATTTCGATACTTTCATCCAGTTTTGATCCAAGATTAAGAATTTAAGCTATCAAAAAGTAGAAAGAACAACCAAAATTATATTTTTATTATTCTTTTTCTGCCTTATTTGTGTTTTTTGCCACATGAATTTATCTATTTTGTTCCACTATGCCTACAAGAACCTAAATACAGCTTCACTATTGCATTATAGTTAGTCCTTATTAGCAACCACAATTGGGACTGGCAACTCGGTCATTAAGGAAAACAGTTGCTAAGTGAAATAGCAACTGTGCTTAAAATTGTGCTTCAGCTTTGCTTTGCTTTACAGATTTTATATGCTAAGATTGGTCACAAAGTTACTTTTTCATCATAACTGCTAATGAACACTGTCTGTGGCAGTTGCTAAATGAGAAATATCTCTATATAAAATGATTTTCTTTTCTGAAAATGCTTAACTATCAGGAATCCAAACTGTGGTTTTCTGCAACTATATGTTTCATTCATGGTCATATTATAGGCTTTCATTGCTCTGTGCTTTTCAAGCAAAAGAGCCCCCAAATGATGGAAAAATGGGCCTTACTTTTTTTGTTACTGGGATGCATTTGCTTTCTGTTCCTCCTATTCATGACATAATCTGTACCCATCCAGCTTAATTTCCTGCTCTTTCCCTGTAACAGTAATGTTTCCTAGTTATCTGTGGATTGTATTATATCAGCCCACACTCTTTCTCCAGCATATCATTACTGAATGTAACAGAAGGCTGACCCCTGAGAGACTCAACTAATCCTTTCCCTGTCTGCTAGAAACATGTTTCCACAATTGGTTTGAATAATAATTTATGTTGAGTTATCAAATATTATTAAAATTGGATGCAATCCAATAGATTTGTTTTTTCCAAGAAGAAGCCAATTCCAGAATGAGGAGGAGGAGGAGGAGAAGAAAGAGGGGGCAAAAATTATATGCTTCAGAAAGCTATGGAGCTTTCACGTTGCTGTTGTTCTTGCAGTTATTTCCTTTCCTTTTGACATTATTGCCAAGATTTATGAGTGCCTGCATTGCTTCTCTTTCATCTGAAGGATTATGTTACATAATTTCTAAATGGGAGCATGTTTACAAAGACCAAACTAGACATTCTCTACTTGGAGGAAATCCCATTCAATGCAAATCTTATGTTCCCAATAGTTTCATTTGGGGATGAGGTTCTTAGTAATACTTCTACATCATCAGATCCAAAGCAAAATGGAGGGTAGGCCCTGCAGCTCCTTTAAGTAATTAAATACATAATTAAGTATCTATTTAAAGAGGCAGAAGCAAGCAAGTGACAAGCACTCCAGATGCCTGTTCATCAGGACATTACCTTTTGGCCTCAACTTGGCCATTGCTATCAACCATCCTGTGATCAGGATTCCTGGAAAAAGACGGAGGAAGGCAGTTGACAATCATCACTGTAGCTTGCTCATCTGGACTCTTTTTTTATGTCACCTTCAACACATAGAGCACGGCTGTCAAATTCACAGCGTCACATTGCCATCATGTGACGTTTTGCGATGTTTTTCACATTCGTGGAGCTGGGGTGGGCGTGGCCTGCATGTGATGCATCTGGCCCACGGACCGCCAGTTTGACACCACTGAGTCAAAGAGCCATTGCCACTAACTACGCTGTGGGAAGAATCCTGGAAGCTGGTTTGTTTCTCATTAAATGTACACAATTATATTTTTATTTATAGTGATTTGTATTGCTTATAAGACAATTTGAGAAACTATTGAAGGCATGATATAAATAATTTGAATAAATGCTAATATTGTGTTCTTCAAACCATATTAAAATTTAGACCACAATATGATCCCATAAGGCGACTGCCTCAACTGCTCATCCATAAGTAGACTGGCATATGATTAAATAATTTTTTGCTTTCAAAACCATTTTGCAGTCAAAACATATTTTCTTGAGGGCTAAAATTCTAATTGGAAATCCAATATGACCTCAGTAAATTCTGTCAACAGAAGATCTATGAATAAGTCATTGGGAATATAAAAGATACACAAACACATCATAAAATGAACTCGTTCTCTTTTCATCATAGAATGGACTTAACAGAAGTTGGCACTTTATCTGTACTGAGTTTACCTATGAGTTTGCTATCATGTCACGTATAGAAGTTTTCAAATCTCTTTAATAGTTTCTGCTCAAATGAAATCACAAACTGCTTAGCAGATTTATTCCCTCTGCCCAAGAATTATCCATAAACATGACAGTATGCTGACAAAGACAGTGTCCTATAAGTCCAGCTCCTGAAAGAGAAGTTAATACAATAATTCAATCTTTGCATTATTTACTTGCTAGTTTTTCCCTGGTCATGATGGTATGAACATCTGCATAGCTATATCTCTTTACATTTCATAAGGTCAGGGATATTCCATCACTGTAGCACATTCTCTCTGTCTTCTAAATATTTTCAAACAGGTGTCAGGTTCTTTTCACTCCTTTACATGCTACAGCTTGAACTAGAAGCTTTGATCATATGTGTAAGCAAAGCTCCTAAGTACCAGAAACAATGCTGTAGACTCACAGTCAGATATATCAGGTATTGCTAGAGACAAGAGAAAAGCAATAGACTAGGGCAGATTAGTAGCTGGCCAGAAGCTTCCTTCTTCCCTTCCTCCCATTAAAAATTCTCTTGTTTTTTGTTTTTTTTTTAATGTTAAAAGAAGATTTTTACATTTAAATAAAAGTATGTAAAAAAAATGTGTCTCTTCTGAAAAACAAGCCTGGTAAAACAAATAATTGCATTGGAATCACATCTGTCCCCCAAACATTGCAAGAATCTTTCACAATAATCTGTTCTTGGTCATATAGATTTATACACACATTCCAAATAAATATATTGAAAGCTTAAACTCCTGCTTACTTTTCATAGATAGTTCAATTACATCAATAGCTTATCATGCTTAGTGCCCTTTTCAATGGTATATGAAAATGTGTAAAATTTACTGTTACCTATAAAGTCTATTTATTTATAAATCTCTTTTTGCAAGAATAAAGAAGGAAAACCTTTGATTTGTAAACATCGATAAGCCTTTAATTGAATTTTTCATTACTTCTAAATTCTAGCAATTTCATGACATAAACCTATTTAGCACATGATATTTTTTGGTCAATTGATGGCCACAATTCCCATCTCTTTCATAAAATAGGGGTTTTGCCTGCAATAGATAATTCATCTGAAAGGCATAACATAAACATAAGAATGTCTCAGATGTTATACTGGGTTTTTTATTTTGTTCAAAAATAATCATTATCCAAGTATTTAAGAGCTTTACCTAGTTACTCAGGTATGTGGACACTTTCAATCCCACCCCCTATGTAAAAACAATTGCATTTCAAGATCAAAATGGAATTTTGGTTCATCAACAAGCAAATGTCTTAATGAAATATAATGAAGAACCTGGAACTTTGGACTACTTTGAGAGACTTGAGTTCAAAACTCCTTTTAACTATTTTCTCCAGGAAATCTTCAATTGACTGCTGTATCTTAGTCTAATTGTTTTATGGAATGGTTGATAAAATACAGAAAAGAAATATACAGATGTTACCCTGTAGGAAGGATGATAAAAATAATTGAGGAAATAACTCATTTTATGTCAGCAAACATCAGTAGTTATCTTACTTCAGTGTCTTTTGCCTCACTTATTACAATCTTTGCAATTATGAACTCCATATCAATTTTTGCCTTATATCTTAATTAAGAATATTTCACTTAAAAGGAGTTTCTATATGTTGAAGGCAAGTGTGTATATATATCAAATAATAAAATCCTCTCTTGTGAGGCCACTCTAACAACTGTATGGCAATTATTTAAAACTAAAATTAAACTAGCCCTAAGAAATTTATTTATTTATTTATTTATTGGTTCGATTTATATTCCGCCCTTCTCCAGAGACTCAGGGCAGCTTACAATGCGTTAAGCAATAGCCTTCATACTTTTGTATATATCTGCTTAGTAGGGCTTTTGCCCCCGCCCCAAGCGGTGTTCTTTTTTATACAAAGTCAGTTTATTGCCCCCATAATCTGGGTCCTCATTTTACCTACTTCGGAAGGATGGAAGGCTGAGTCAACCTTGAGCCTGGTGAGATTTGAACTCGCAGTAATTGCAGGCAGCTGCCAGCTAAGTGCTACATAAAAGCACTTTAGTCCACTGCACCACCAAGGCTCCTCCTGCAAACGCAACATATAAAAATTAATATGAATACAAATACTAATATAAACTCTCTATTTAATGGCCCTAAAGATCCCTTTTGAGAATGGCTTTTGCAGTTGGTGGAAATGACTGAAAGAAGAAGCTAAACTTCTAAGAAGAAAATTTTATAAAATTTTATAATATTTATTATTGGATAAGCCAGAACCATAACAGATTAAATACCATAGGAAACAGGGTAAAATTACAGCATAATAATGCAATAAATAAATAATGTCTTCGGAGATAATGTTTAAGAGATTTGGGGTACTTGATGTTCCCTGGCCCTCATACCACCGTCTAAATTCCCAGGAAAAAGGTTTCTCCTTCAATCAGTTGTCCAGCACATTCAACAGCCCTTCCCAAATTGATATCCTTCAACTCTGTAATTATATAGAATTGTTGTTAGTTCTCATAATTCCCAGATATTTGGGATACATATTTGAAAATTCAATAGTATAACGTTTCCCAATCTGCAGTCCTTCAGTTGTATCAGATTTTACTTCCATAACTCCCCAACAATATAATCTGGAAATTAAAATGCCTCAATTTATATGGATAGAAAACCCCTTAACTCCCAAAGGCAAATATCCCAAAATTGGAGGAAACCCACAGAGATATATTAAATAAACCGATAACAATGATGGAGTTGATGGAAGCCCGAAAGAAAGAAACAGAAGAACAACAAGGTCCCAGGCCCAGATAGAATTCCAACGGAATTTTATAAAACTGCCAGTCTGCAATAGATGAACTACTACTACAGGTCCTTAATGAGGCATTACTGGAAGCAGAAACACCTAAATCTTGGGCTGAAACAATCATTTCACTTATCCCCAAGGAAGATACAGACCCAACTAAGGTCCAAAATTATAGACCTATCTCACTGTTAAATGTTGATTATAAACTATTCACGACAATTATAGCACAGAGACTGAAAACAATTATATATAATTATATACATCCCGACCAAAATGGTTTCGTCCCAAGAGGCAGATAAAAAATAACATGAGGACAAAAATAAACGTTTTAGAATATTACGAGCAAAAAATTAACAAACAGGTAGCCTTAATTTTTCTCGATGCGCAAAAGGCGTTTGACAATTTGAATTGGAAATTTCTCATAGCACAATTAGAGACTATGGATTTTGGCGACAAATTTTTAAAAATTATTAAGAAAGTATATTCTTCTCAGTCAGTGAGAATCACAATTAATGGGGACATGACTGAAAAAAATAAACATACAAAAAGGGGTAAGACAAGGATGTCCGCTATCGCCCCTATTGTTTATAATCTCATTGGAAGTCCTTCTAAACGAAGTAAGAAGGGAAAAAGAAATAAAAGGACTGAGAATTCGGAAAGAGGACTTTAAATTACAGGCCTTCGCAGATGACGTGGTCTTCATAGTGGAACAACCAGAAGAAGTAGGAATTAAATTATTAGAGAAGATAGAAGAGTACGGCAAAGTGGCCTCAAAATTAACAGGCAAAAAACCAAAGTTCTGACTAAAAATATAACAACGACACAGGAGGAAAAATTAGAAGAGGAACTAGGAATACAAATTGTAAAGAAAGTAAAATACCTTGGAATCTGGCTCACCACAAAATCAACAACTATTAGAGAAGACAATTATGTTAAATTGATGAAACAAATTAAAAAAGATTTGGAAAGATGGAATAAGGTACAACTGTCATTTCTAGGTAGAATAGCGTCATATTACCAAGACTCCTCTACCTCTTTCAAGTAATACCAATTGGCCCAGGAAAAGATTTTTTTAAAGATCTTAATAAGACGATAAGGAAATACATTTGGCAAGGAAAGAAGGCCAGAATTAAAATAAAATGCTTACAGGACACAAAGGAGAAGGGAGGCCTTGGTTTACCAGACTGAGAGCTATACTACAAGGCAGCGGCGCTAAATTGGATCAGAGAATGGATTGACCTATCAAACAGGAGAACTCTATATTTAGAGGGATTTGACTTGAGTCGAGGTTGGCATGCCTTTCTGTGGGAAGGCACAGACAAGCAACATGGGTACTTTCAGGGACACTTAATCAGAGGTTCACTATATAAAACGTGGCAAGGTATCAGAAGACAACACTATAGTAAAATCCCGTGATGGTGGTCGCCCATGGAAGCACTAATCTACCCAAATACTATAGAAATAGGAAAGATGAGGAAATACCAAGAGCTGCTGAATAGCAAAGGAGACCTATATACGAGACAAGAATTGGAAAGACGGAGTATAATTATCGATTGGTGGCCATATCTCCAAATAGAATCAAGATTTACGGCAGACCAGACACAATATGGATTCCAAAGCCAACCAAACGAATTGGATAAAATATTAAAAGGCAAGGATGAGAAAATGATATAAAAATTTATGGATATTTAATAAAGTATAAATTAGAGGAGGAAACGGTGAAAGAAAACATGATAAGTTGGGCAAGAAATATAGGTCACAATATAGAATTGGACAGATGGGATAAGCTATGGGCAGAAAATCTCAAGATGACTATGTCAATCCCATACAAAGAAAATCTATACAAGATATTTTATAGATGGCATCTCCCACCGGCTAAAATGTTTCCAAGTACATCACCAACGTGTTGGAAATGCAAGACACAAAAGGGGACATACTACCATCTCTGGTGGTCGTGCAGGAAAGCACAACACTAGTGGCAGGAGATTAAGAGAATAATTGAAGAAATAACAAGGCAAAAAGTAAAAATGAAACCAGAATTTTTCCTATTTGGAATGACTACACCACAATACATTAAAAAGATAAAATATCTTACCATCCACATTTTGACAGCGGCACGTATAGTGTACGCTCAAAATTGGAAATCCGAACTATTACCAACAGAAGAAAAAATAATTGCAAAAATAATTGAATGTGCGGAGATGGACAAGCTCACTAAGGAGCTTCAAGAAAAAGAGGATACCGATTATTATTTAGTTTGGCAAAGATGGTACCTATGGCTAGAGGGAAGGATAGGGCCAACAACATAGGACATCAGGAGAACTCAAATTAAGAAACATAGAACTAGTCACATGAAAAGAGTTGTATGATGGTATAAACAAATGATTAACATGACTGTAGAAAGATACAGCTCAAAATATATAAAGTATATCAAAGTGAAAGTAAACTAATCTGAAAACTGTAAGACAAAGGAAAAATAAGGGAAATAGAAATTAACCACTGATGCGTGAGTTTCTTAAGAGCTAGTCGATAGACTTCTTGTCTCTTTTTTGTTCTAGTATTGTGTTAATGTATATGTGTTTGTATGTATTTGTGTTTTACGTTTGTTTATGTTATATATATATATATATATATATATATATATATATATATATATATATATATATTTATGTAAGTTTTCACGGGTATGTATGTGTGTATAGTTAATATTTCGGGTTTCTTCCCGTGTAATTGTGGATATATCCCTAAAAGGGTAGAAGCGACGTTTCGACAGAATCCCATCTGCCATCATCAGGCTTATGTCAGCAGTCATTTTGTACTAACATTAGTACAAAATGACTGCTGACATAAGCCTGATGATGGCAGATGGGATTCTGTCGAAACGTCGCTTCTACCCTTTTAGGGATATATCCACAATTACACGGGAAGAAACCCGAAATATTAACTATACACACACACACACACACCCACACACACACACACACACACATATATATATATATACCTGGCTAGAAGAAAAACATATAGATATAGATATAGATATAGATATAGATATATAAAGAAAACCCCTTAACTCCCAACATCTCATAATTCACTTGGTAATTCTGGTTAGAATTATGGAGAGGGTATTTGCAAAAATTGGCAAAAACTATAAAACCACTCCATGGCCCATATCTTCATTCTCCATCCATTTGCAACTAGTGAGGAATCAATCATTACCAGCTCCTGATAGGAGGCTGATAGTTAACAGGCTGAACTGAAACCAACTGGTGGTTAATTGCAATAAGAGCTGGTTTCCAGCAGTTGCTTCACAGAGACATGAGATGCTCAGCAATTTACCTTGTGTTAAAATTAGCAGGCAGGGCTGTGATAACAGGCAATAAAGAGAAGTTCACAGGCTATTAGCAAAAGGTCTTTCTCTCCCTATTGGGTATCATTTTATGTGGACTGTAAGCAACAAATCAATGTCTTCATGATAAAAGATGAATCTGGTGCTTGATGGCTTTATTGTGGATTATTCAATCAAGTAAGACCACCCTTTGGAAAATCTTTAAAAGATTTTGTCCAGCATTAGAAAAATGATTAAATGCACTGGGACCCATTTTCTTCTCTGTCTACCATTGGCCTGAAGCTAAGCACTTGAAGGGAAGATTATATTTGGAAATCTATTAAACTGCCTGTTTTTGTTTCATTTTCTTTATGTCCTCAGGAAAGGCTACTGGCAAATAAAAAACTTTATATTTAATTAATACTCTACCAATATCTTTACTCATCACCAAACTAGTACCACCCATCAATCTGACATTGTAAAAATTGGGATCCTACCATATCTTGGACTAAATTGAGGGCACTAAAGGGACTAAAGATGTGATTGATCAGTTTTTAATTTCCATCTCTCTTTCATCTCCCTTTGATTATAGAGAATTTTTTTAGGCTAATGATAAGCTATATATGCACCTCACACACAGTAGGACTGAATCAAAATTGCTTGGAACATACAAGGAAAACCCACTGGAAACAACTGAAATATCCCAATGAGGGTCATGTTTTATCACCACCAAAGGTACTAAGAGCCATTTTTGAATGCAAGTATTGGAATTATGTTCTATATTAGAATTTACTGTAGATTCTACACTAGACTCAGACCTAATATGAATTTCCAGCATTCAGAGTGTTTTGAAGCCTCATTTGAATGATTAGTTCAGTGTAGCAACATGCCCAGTCATTTTAAAAATGTAAACAGATTTAAAAAAAAAAAAAAGTTAGAAATATATGAATGATACAGAACTGAGTTCTGTCTCTATTGCTGATGGCATCATATCTGTATCAGTCACTCTCTCTTAGCTCAACTCATATCAGGGTTGTTTTTGTGGGTTTACCACCTTGAGTTACACATGAAAAAAAAAGGCAGGATAAAACAAAAAATCCAATACATGCCTGCAATGATACACTGACTGGAGTAGAGAGGAAAATCTTTCCAATACATGCCATAGAATCCATGTAACAGAAGTACAATTTGGAAGGGAAACATCTAGCACTTGAGTATGAGATGGGTAGAAATTAGAACTAATTGTCTGCATGCCTACTTTAATTCTATTTTGCCTTTGTTATTCAAGAAGAGGGTGAAAATCATGTTATTAATTAGATGATGATAGCGTGGCATTTTTAATTTACACTAGAAACACTAAGAATTGTTAGCAAAGTGGCTGTGAAAACTCCAACGTGTTCGACATCCCCAACAATCAAATCCCCTGGTTGTAATGCCTCCTGCTGCTCCACTATCATCTACAGGAAAACTCCAATCCATACCAGGACATCTTTACTTTGAAGAACTAAGAGGGAGTGATAAACAGTGAAAAAGAGTTGAAAATGCATTAACTTAGTCAATAGAGAAAACTGAAAGGACAAGTGAAAGATTATAACATATAGTCTGAGTGAAGCAGCTTCCAATATACATTATTTGAATCCAGTCTGGGTGTCACCGTGTCACCTTTGCTCATATGTGCCTGGACTCCTCTTAACTAGAATAGAGTACTGTATTTGTATTAGTCTATCAGCACCACCTCACTTGTGCCAGCAAGTATGAAAATGACTTCTTAGGGACCACAAAGAATGTTTAATTGAAATTTTATTTGGTCTCACTCTTTGGATCTTCCCCTCTACCACTGGTCAAACTCTACTCATAACTATTTTCACAAAGGTAGACTAAAATACACCAAAACAATTTAGCTAATAGTTTACTTGCTCAAAGTTATCACTTTTTGGAATGTCTACATTTTAGAGTCCCATGAAGGGATAGTGTACCTAGTTCTAGATGTATCAATCAGCAAAACTACAAAGGAGAGTAAGAATAGAACTTCTGAGTACCATGATACAATCACTTCTCAATGCAATGGATGTGAAGAACAAGTCTTGGAGTTCTTTTGCTAAGCATGTTATCATGTAACCACCTCTTTTATTCATGAAATTTTATGGAGATCCAGATAGCATCTCTCATTTATGATTCTTCTTTGTTTCCCCAGCACTTCTTTTGTCTTTTTTCTTGACACACATACACACACACACACACACAAAAGGAGGGGGAATCTGTTAAAGAGAATAAGTTGGAATAAATACATAATATCTTTTGAGTGCTAGGGACTGCAAACCATCCGTATGGAAGCACCATTGATCATGATTTGGGTAGGATTTCAGTGAAATACATGGGAACTGAACTTGATGGGAAACCCAAATCTAGGGAAGTAACAGAGAAAATGCACCTTGACTGGCTAGGCAAATATACATTTTTGTGTATTGGATTAAACTAGTTACACAACAAATCCAAACCCATTTCACTGTTTGTTGGTTTGCATATTGTGGGAGAAGAGAGTCATTTTCTTCAGAATTGGAAGGGAAATGTAATGTCCTTTATCCATATATTATTCCAAAGATATCCCAATTTAAACAGATTTAAATTTAAATAATCTAGTATTTGGTTTAAATGCCACTTTAAATCCAATTTCTGTTCCCTTACCCATTTTCTCCCCAAGAAATATATATTTTTTCCTACTTTCAACTATTCTAGAAAAGTGGTTTTTTTTAAAAGCTATCTAAAGTAAATTCTGGTCTCTTCATGATCTTTGGCACATGCCAATTTTAATGTTAATCAAAGATTTGTCTGCTGATTTCAGATATATCATCCTAACCTTAGTTTTAAAAGTGGTAAGAATGAAGACAGGAACTATTTGGTGGTTCCATCTTGACAGGTGTTAAGAATATAATTTGCTCTCAGAACATTCAGCAGTTAGCAATAGTGAGGCAAAGGTTTGCAAGTTAAGCCAGTTTGAAGTGGAGAATGGAAAAAAGGGAATTAATATGGAATCTTCCAGGTGGGATTTTTACAATCCCTTTTTAGCTATAAATCTCTTGAAAAGGAGGGAGGTCTTTAGAAAATGCAGGAGAAATAAGCAGCAAACCCAAAGCTCTCTTTACCTCCCTTTCCCTCCCCCATCAATTAGAATTGCTCTCAAACAAATGAAACATGTGTAATTAATGGAGCAGGGGGTTGGACAAGTCCCACATGAAAGCATTTCCTGGACTTCTCCTTCATTTGCATGGCATCAGAAGCTGTTCAGAAGGTGTGACTTTTCCCACGGGGAGGCCTTGGCTCTATGGTACAATAAAGCAGCACTTTGTAACTAGAATTAATTAAAGGACTAGGGAGGGCCATTGGAGCAGGAGGAGGACACACAGGACTAAAGGGAAGATGTTTGAAAGCTGAGTCCTAAGCAATAAACAAATGTTCTTGGCCTGTTCTTGTAGAGTCAGGACACCTGGGAGATTTAAATCAGGAGCTTCCATCTTCAGTCTTGGCACCATGATCCATTTTCTTCAGTAATGGCTTCGTTGCATAAAGAATAGGACATTAGGAGGAAGCTGAGGGTTGAATGAGTCAGTGTGTCTACCAAAAAGTTCTGCTAACTGAAAAACCTTCATGTCATTAAACAGCAAGAGAAGTTGATGGAATTACAGTATATATCTTTGCTTGTGCTAAAGGCGGTACAGTAACAAAGAAACCAAGATGCCAAGAAAGAAACTTGCCTTTCCCTTCAAAATGAACACTCAAAATAGCATGAATTCTTCACAGAAAAAAGGGCCACAAGGAAACATGAATTATTAGTGTCTATATATAGCTTCAGCTGAACCAGAATCTCACAGAATATAGAATAACTGAATCGAAAAGGACCTTGGAGGTCTTCTAGTTCAATCCCCTGCTAAAGCTGGAGACCTTATACCATTCTGCATAAATGACTGTCCAATCTTGTCTTAACATTCTCCAATGATGGAGCACCCAGAACTTCTGGAGGCACATTGTTCCACTGATTGTTCTCTTGTCAGGAAATTTCTCCCTAGTTGTTCTAGATTGGATTTCTTCTTGATAAGTTTCCATCTGTTACTTCTTGTCCTGCCCTCAGGTGTTTTGGAGAATAGATTGACTCCCCTCTTCTCTGTGACAGTTCCTCAAATATTGGAAGATTGCTATCGTGTGACCCCTACTCCTTCTCTTTGTTAGATTAAACAAAATGCCCAATTCCTGCAACCATTCATCATGTTTTAGCCTCCAGCCAACTAATCATCTTTATTGCTCTTCTCTGCACTCTTTCTAGTCTTAACATCTTTTTTGTATTGTGGTGACCAGTATTTCAAGTGTGGTCTTACCAAAGCTTTAGTATAACATATTGATGGCTTCTCCCTTACTTCCAGGTGCTGCACAATGTATTGTTTTGGATAGTTTAATACACTTCATATAGTGTATTAAGGTTAGAATCATTCAAATAATGATCATCCTGAAGGGAGTTTTTAAAAAGGAATGGGGAGAGAGGAAAGGGTTATCAGAAAAGGAAGCTTAGTAATGGCCACAATCTATCAGCTTCTGTTAATAGTAATTGTGTCAGTTCTGCTGTAATTCTATGATGGAGTTCTTCCTTACACAAAGCATGGAAATAAAATTCCCAAAAGACATCAACTGGTTATTTGTTATTCTTTCATTTGATTTTAATTTGACTAACAGAACATCCAACCTTTCTACTGTGCCATATAGTTGCAAATTGGGAATTATAGAGGTTGAATCCCACAGTCTGTAGCACACTAAGATAGGGAAGAGTGAGCCAAATAGTCCTTAGGATATTTATAGTTTCACACTAAAATCTCAGTCGTCATCCTACCCCAAGAATTTCTGTATAAGACAATGTACAGAGCATCTACAAAACAATATTCTCAAGGAATATTCTTCAGAACAATAATACCTCTTTCTCATATCTATGTTGCTAGTAAATATTGTTTCACTGCCCTTCATAAATAGCATTAGGAAGACTACAGTATTATACTTCATTTATCAGGGGCACATACTAAGAATCATCAGAAAAAATCCATGGCTTCAAATGGAAATTTAATGAAAGTATTATTACTATGTAGCAAAACTGAATGGGCTATTTCCTGATTCTACTGATGTTATTCAGGTGGTGGACTTGGTTTGGCAAGTCCTCTTCCAGGGACCCCAAAGCCAATTCCGAATCTGTCTGCAGTTCATTCTTACTGTTCTTGCCTTTTCTTCACCTGACTTTACCCAGCAAGTCAAGAAGAAAACTGCACTTCTTGTGTTTTACTTTGGAAAACGAGATCTGTGAACCAGAGTTATCCTTACTCCTGGTTTCTTTACTGTTAACAAAATACACTGTTGAAAATACTACAGAGAATTTTGAAATAAATAACCAAATTAAGTATCTCCAGAACACTCCAGATGAATTATATCCAATCCCTGTTGCATGTTAAGTGCAATGATGGTCATTGATCTCAGCAGATATACAGTAGCAATATTTTAAAGGAAGACTATAAGTTGAAAGGCAACTGGAAGAGAAGGTATTGAATTACAACAGGGGTGTCAAACTCATATTGTCATGATGGCATCACGTAACATCTCGAGGACTTTTTTCCGCTTTGCTAAACCAGGCGTGGGCGTGGCCAGCACATGACGCATCCAGCCCATGGGCCAGGAGTTTGACAGCCCTGAATTAGAAGGTTCTCAAGTACCTTTCTGCAGCTTTTAAACCTACTATATGTTTTCACTTATTTTACCTCAGCTTCAAAATTTGCATGCTGCTTAATCTTTCTAGATCCCCAGCATATGTTTCAATGCTTGACTTCCAAGGACTCATAGATCAACACCTTTAGACTAAACGTTTCTTATTGGGATTGTGAAGCCTATTGTGACTTCTCACACAGTAACTTTTCTCACCCCCATCCCACTCATATCTGGTATTACTGTAGCATATTCCCTTTTTTGCCATATATAATAGAGCCATTCATTTTTCTAGTTTTTCAACGCTGTGTCTCCTACTGACAATGAAATCTGTAGTTAATTATGCATGATGACTGTATCCAATAGTGTTAAAGAAGGTACAAGAATATTTACCTTCTTTAATAGAGTAATCTTATTTATAGGAATAACCTATTGAGTTAAATGGAATTTACCTCCAAGTACATATAGCATTTCAGTTTAAATCATGTAGTACAAGCTATTAAATAATATCATTTTAAATATAATTTATGAAATTAACCCAAAAATTAAAGGAAAAAAATCAAAATTAAATTATCAAGTTTTACTGAAATAAATTTAAATCATTAGCCAACTATTCTCAATGTTTCCTGATTACTTATTTGTACCCTATGACTATCATTAAGTGTTGTACTTATGATTCTTGATGAACGTATCTTTTATTTTATGTACACTGAGAGCATATGCACCAAGACAAATTCCTTGTGTGTCCAATCACACTTGGCCAATAAAAATTCTATTCTATTCTATTCTATTCTTGAAAGTTAGCATTTGAAATTTTCCTGCACTGATGCTTACCGCTCTTCTAAAAATTTTAAGGGTCATTAAAATTCTCCCCAGCTGAATGGAAAACCATCATAAGAATGTCTGCAGAAAGTGCAGCCAAGCTGCTATGATGCCTCAGAGCCAATATCAAGAGCCCAGAATCTTTTTTGCCTCAACAAAGTTGTTTGCAGATTTGCTCCCCAGTCTCATCTTCCACTCCTAGGAGATCCTTGTCCCTACTGTAAATCACACAGCCAAAACACATCAAGTTCATTTGTACTAGTAGAAATTTTAATGCACATATTAAATAAATATTTCCAACAATTTCATATTTCAATTTGTATACAGTAAACTTTTTTAAGCCCTCAAGGAGCAAGAAGAGAAAGATGTGCTGTTCCAGCAAGGTTGTTCACAGTTTTCATGCTCTTTTTTAACATACTTTTTTTTCTACTGGTGTTATTTTAAATGACCCTTTGAAAATACACTTTTCCATTAAAATTTGTGACATAGAATCTCATTCCTCAGAGTTATTGACACCTTCTGAAATCCCTGTTTAGGCAAGTCATATCCTTCCAGACCCCTGCAGATTTGAGCATTTATCAAAATCTGTTTTGTCCAGATAAAGAACTAAACCAGGGCACAGAAAGGAAGTAGACAGCATCAGCATCTCACATAGTAATCAATTTGAAGTCTAATCAAGACAGAATGGCAAATAATGTTCCTTGGTAAATTCTGAATAAAACAGTCATGAGAATGGTGGAAAACACTAATATTGTTGCAAAGCTTGCTTGGTCAGGAAAGGTTTGTGAGAAATTAAGCCCTTTGGACATGGTATATCTCTCATGCATGATCTCCCTCGCCCTCGGTTTTAATCAAATTAGTATATAAGGGAAATGTTTAAAAACTTATAAACTTATATTATTGCCTTAAAAATCCATCTTCAAATCAGAGCAGTGTATGAAAACCTAAACATAACCCTAGTAAATTATAAACCTAATAGCTATTCAGTGACAACTACCCTGTTTTCCCCAAAATAAGATATCCCCTGATAATAAGCCCAATCAGGCTTATGAGCACATGGCAATAAGGTCAAGCACTTATTTCAGGGTTCAGAAAAATATAAGACAGGGTCTTATTTTCGGGGAAACACGGTAGCAAAAAGTTTCTAGATAGTTTTCCAGCTGACATATATGTCACTTGAACCTCATGTGAAGCACACACACACAAATACCTACACATCAGTAGCTACAGATTCAGAACAACTGATATGCTCTAACAATATGGCAACAAAAAATAATCACAAATCAGTTCAGTTGCTAATTTTTCTCAAAGTATTTTTGGGGGAAGTTGGCTTACAAATAAAATTGCAAATGCTAGAGTGGCAAAATTGCAACACTAAGAATAAACCTTCAAGGACTGACTTTAGGTCAGAGGTTAAAAGTTGCCAATCTGCTGGAAAGAAGGCTTCTTTTGTCCTTTGGATCATGGGTCTCCAACCTTGGCAACTTTAAGACTTGTGGACTTCAACTTCCAGAATTCTTTGCTGGCTGAGGAATTCTGGAAGTTGAAATCCACAAGTCTTAAAGTTGCCAAGGTTGGAACACCTGCTTTGGATAACCTAGGGACTGAAAATTCTCTGATGGCCCTAGTATACTAGATAATTTTATTCTTATGGAATAAATTTTATAATTTTATTTTATGGAATATCCTTGGAAATGGAAATGTATTGGTGAAATATCATTCTTAACTTATCAGCACTTTACTGACAGGACAACAAATACAAAAAAAATCTATTTTTTTTTAATGTAGACCTTTGGAAAAATGATTAGCATTGAAAGAACAAAGCAAACCAATGCCCTTAGCATCTCCTTGGGCAAGGGCAGTCACTGTGTTTTCATATTCTCTTCTCTATTATACAAAAATGAAAACGATGAATATGTCCCATCTGTGTAGGACCTAAAGACTTATTTAAACAAATTTGATTTCACGGAAGATTACCATCTGCAAGTATCAGAGACATTTCACAAACACACCAAAATAAGCCCCTAGTACAAAGAATTGGGGATGGACTCCATCCTCTTAAGTTACTTATCTTATCTGAGGTAGAAATTTGGTCCCAAGTGTATGATTTATTGAAGAGGGCATGTTCTATGCTTATGCCTAGATCAACTACCTCCTACCAATCCCTACCCCAAGTTAAAAACCAATCTAACAAAACATAATGCATGCCCCCTCCCAAAGAACTCAAAATCTTCCTAAGTGAAGAGCAACCTTCCATGAGTATTTAAACATACTGCTTTTTCTTTAAAAAAGCATTAAAGTTGGAATACAAAAATAGAGCCTCTTTTGTTTTTTTAAAAAAACACAGAACAATTATAAACAACTAAATCAAGTTTTGTTCCTCCTCTTCTTCCAATCCCCTTTTATAGTCATCGTCATAGGTAAGTCTCTAGTTATTGTCCATCAACTGAGTCTCTGCACAATGTCCTCCAGCAAAGGAAAGTGGTCCTGAGTGGGACAAGGTGAGGCAGGTCAGGGCAATGGCTTTGGGCTGGAGTTTCGAGTCCTTTTGCTCCTTCGATTGAAAGGATAATTGAGAAATTCGAAGCGTCTATGAGGCTCTGTTGTTTGGTGGCCTTTGGGCAGCCGCTTCATGAAGTGCACCTCACGCTGATGCTGACGAGTCTTGGAGCCTTTGCGGGGACGTCCCTTCCGGGTGAAGGCCATGTACCATCCTTCGTATTTTGCATTTTGTAATGCTGTGTAGTTGTTCTCCAGCACAATCTCAGTGAAGACACAATCCTTGCCTTTGCCATTGCTCTACAAGTGAAAAATAATGAATAATTTGACATCTTTCATCTTTTCCATCTCTATTGTCCTTAAAGCCTCTTTGGGCAGGTATCAACCCCACTCTTAGGATAAGTCTCTTCCAATAAAACATTTAGTTGTTTCCTGTTTCCATTTACTGTATATCCAACCTTCTATGCTCCATTATGCCAAGCAACTTTACTGAAGCAAAGGCCAGAATGATTGTGATATGGCATAATTTCATAATTGAAGAAAAATCTTTTCTTCATAAATTCAGAGAGTCTATTGTAAATAGCAGTAGCTAATACAGTAATTTAAGTTTATAAGAATTATACAGAGTACTCATATATTCACTCCTATGATTATTTGTTCCTTTTATTCCTACAACTACAATGACTTTTCTTTTATTATTACCCAAAGTTCTAATTTAAGTAGAAAGAGATAAACATTTTTACATACTGTTGCTTAACAAAATCACTGTGTATAATCAGAATAGCAACAGTTCTATGAATAATGATATCTGTTTATACTTCAACCACCATGTATGCAGTTAAATGTTTTAACAACTGGATTCCATAAAACCTGCAAAGCTGTATATCTGTATTACATGTCATGTTCAGACTTTTTCTCCTACTTTGTACAAAAACTAGGATTGAAATTTAGAGTCTGTTAACAATAAGACTATTAATTTTAATGCTGGATATATTCAGTAGCACAAACATTGCAATTTTCATTTGACTCTATTCAACAAACATATATTTCTAGAAATGTAAAGTTATAGAAACTGAAAGAAGCATTTGATATGACCTTGTCATGTCTATTTTTCCCCACTTCACTCTCTTACATATACATACATACATAAATTATAGTTTGTATATATCTCTTTCCTTTCATTATGTTTTATTTAATAAAGCTGCATCTAGATAGAGTGGATCTTTCCCAACCTTAATACATAGATTCTAAAGTGTTGCAGAAGATGGCACCTCACAGAGGGTGCCAAGTATCCTTAGCACTTATTACAAACATGGCAGACTTGGGATGCCGCTAATTAGTGTCACTTCATTTGAATGCAGCCTCATTCATTACAGATTTAAATAGGAGTGTTTGGAAACCAAACACTAACACTTTACATCAACTGGCAAATCCAGAGGGGGCCCAAAAGGAATCACTCTGATTGTGAATTTCTTGTCCTCCGCATACAATAAATTTTCTGTCAAAAAGAAAGCAGAAACATCTAGAGTGTGTATAATTACTATATGATTTAGATAAAATGTTCCCCTTAAAATGTCAAAGAATAATTGCCACTAGAAGAATGCAGATTCATTCAGAAGACAGAATACACCACAGCATATCCATAGTAGATTGAATGGTGTTGTGGTTTCTGATTGACAGAGGTAGTTAGGCTCTAAGATGGACATCTCAACACAAGATTCACAATTCTGCACTCCTCTGTTGCTGATCCTTTCTAACCATAAAGAGATGGCACATGCAAACCAAAAGTGAGGCATCTAAAAGACAACCAAATTGAAAAGGAAGTAAGAGTTATCATGAAAGACCATATATCTACTTATCTAAATCTGGGCTTGTAATTTGAATGGAAAGTTGAAGGACATCAGAAGCTTTGCTAAGAAACCAAAGCATCTTGAAGTCTAACAATATCTTTTTTAAATAAAGGGTCCCATATTCTAGTGTAGGACCATTTCAATAGGAACATGACAAGCAATTTATACCAGATATGATCCTAATCCTTCTAACTCAATACTGTCATTGCTTACTAGTAATGTTAGCCACTTTTAAGGTAAACCTTTATTTGGTTGACTAGAACTTAAACCTGGGAACTTGTGTTTCCAAACACAAGGCACAAACCACTGTTGAGCTACATCTCATCCATTGATGTTGGAAATATTGTGGAATGTTTTACTAAGAGTAGCAGTGGAGTCTATGGGAAGAAATGAAGAAATGGCAAGACTTAGGAATGCATTTCACTTTTATACTGTTGAGTCTTTTTCATCAGTTAATATAATACAACTTTTGCAGCATATTAGCAAATATATTTTCCTAATCTCCCTCAACTATATCATGTTATCTAAGCCTAGCTTGCAACCTACCTCAAGGTTCTGTTCCAAGAGCCTCAGATGTCTTCCCCACAATTTTTAAAATAAAAAAATAGGGAATACATAAAATCAAAGACTGAGAGAGAGCAGGAAAGAGAAAGAAAAACGTGCAAATCCAAGGGCAACATCTTTATTTTATGTTGAATGTGCAGATACAGTATGTAAACATCTCTACAGGTAGTCCTTTCCCAAGGATGCTAATTGGGACCAGAAAATCTATCCTCAAACAACATAGTCATACCTTGAAAAAATAACTTGACTGGACCATTTAGCATTGGCAATTCCTGCAGTCCCACAATGGCCATTGTTAAGCAAAGACAGGACCATAACTTGTGACTTCCTGCTGGCTTCACCACTGACTTTGCTTATCAGATGCCAGCAGGGAAGTTACGAACTGCAATCATATGATTGCAGAGATACTATGACAGTCGAAACTTTGAGGACCAATCATAACTATTATTCATTTAGCACCACTGTAAGTTTGAAGAGTTGCTAGACAAGTAGTAGTTAAATAAGGGTCATCTGTAGTTCTTAATAAATGATATTGTTACTGCATTCAGTTCCAAATCTTCCGTACACACACATTTTTTTAAAAAAAGTACAGTAAATAAACTCTGTACAATTATTGTTTTAATTTTTAATATTGTATTTTCTGTATTTTATCTGCTGGCTGTTCACCGCCCCGAGTCCTTCGGAAGAAGGGCGGTATACAAAATATATTATTATTATTATTATTATTATTATTATTATTATTATTATTATTATTATTATTATTATTATACAGAGACATCTATATAGGGTTTTTTGACCCCTGGTATTTGCCCATTCAAAGATATTTTCTCAATTTCCTAGTTTTGTTTAAAACCCTGGTATGTCAAAGGCAATCTCAACTATTAACAGGTCTGATCCTGTTTAATTTTTTTAGATTGCATTTCCATTGAAAAAATTAATAAGCTACAATACTATTCTTTTCTGTAGATTTCCTATGCCACTTCCTGCCTTTGAGTAAGACATACACATAAGGAATTACTTTGCAATGTTGCCATATGTCACAATTGAGGAAGAAATTAAAGTAAGATTTTATCAGAATTTTCATTTTTCAATCTAAATTCAGCAAAAATGAAAGCAACTGGTTCATTCTTTCTTAATGCAAAAAGTAATGTAGATTAGGAATTTTAGATTTTTTATTAACTGCTCAAAAGTTGAGAAGGTGCAACAGGAGATCTCTGATCAAAAAGTCCTCTTGGGGTAGGGGGAAGTGAAGGGTAGGGGAAAACAGGCAGATCTCCAATGCCAAAGAAAGAAGTTTAAATTGTTTCTTTATGTAATCTGTCAGACTGAATTCTCCCACCTGCAACATATCTGAATTAGGAAAGCATAACAGGAGAAAATATTAAACTTCCCTAGAATATCTCTCCAGGACTGGAATTGCTGTCTTTAATGTGGCTGTACATGCAGGTAGTTTCAACCATGGAAAACCTTTTCATAGTTTTCATGAGAAAAAAGAAAAATCTTGGTTTTTTTATTGCTACTTTATTTTTTACACCTAAGAGAGAAGTCTGTGGATTTTCTGCCTCAAGTGCCAACTAACTTGGCCAGGGTTCATTCCCCTCCGCTCCACCACATGTTCTCTGGGGAAAGACTGCATTTGCTCTTCTACTTCAGGCAGTAAAATAGTTTGGTCTAGCCCTGAGGGCCAAGGCCTTCCTCAATCCTTTTCTGATGGCTGCATGGTCATGCCCAGTGTTGTCTTTAATCCCCATGGATCAGGATGCTGATGTTGTGTCTAACTCTTCAGGATTTAATCAGAAGGAACTGGCCCTACCATCAAGCAGACTGAACTAACTGCCTCAGGCAGCCTAGACTGTAAACCCTGAAGAAAAGATCTGGATGTGCCACTCAGCTTGGCCCTAACTAGACTGCTGTCAAAGTCTTTTGTAGATACTCTTCTTAAATATATTTAAGTTATTCTGATTGTTCTGAACTGTTTAATTTAATGTTTTAATAACATTTTAAGATCTGTCTTCAACCATACTTTTATTTTAATTGTATTTCTATGGAAATTACACAGCATGCAAATGCTTCATATAAATACAGAAAAAGAGGAGAATTAAAAAACAGAATGCTTCGTAATACTGTGATTTAAGGTGGCGTTAAACATAATAGCTTTCAGGGTGGGTAAAGTTTCTTATTAGTACACTCTGCAAATCACTATTTTTATAGCACCAAGCATAATTTTCTTTTATAGAAAAAAGATAATCCACCGTTTTCAAGGTTTTCTTACAAAAGACCTTTGAGTTACAGAATTTTCATGGGCAATTCATGCAAAAATTAGCAGAAGTATCACCCCTTCAATGTTCTCAATTTAAATTCATCAGAGTACTTCTATGTTTTTAATTTAAAAAGCTCCCTGTTCTCCTTCCCTCATCATATATGTTGACTCAAAAATATGTTTCACAAATCCAGTGATATTTCATTTGGATTTCTACAAGGGTCGAGGTCACAAATTTTGTCTAGAATATAAACAATTTTGGTCTCCAGCAAGCCTGCACAGACTTAAGGTTAAAATGGTTGATCTTTTAAAATGAATAGTCCTGAAGTATCATGTTTGTGATAGATCTCATCATGTAATAAGATGGCTGCAGGGTCATGTGCAGTGTCTTCCCATCCACTTATATTTTACACTGCATGTAAAACTGATGTAAATTTTTCTTGACTATTTATGACCTGTAAAATCAATGGCATAGTAAAGAGAAGCAAGAGGGGAAACAAAATGCTAAACAATTATTGGGATTATAGAAATAAGTGTTTTGTGAGTGGTCACATCTGCCATGGTGTAAACATTTTGTAAATAGTCAAGTTTATATCCCAATACTAACTATTTAGTTAGGAAATCCACTACATATTTTCATCTATCCAAATATTCCTCCAATCCAAAAAAGTCACCTACCTAGTACTGATTTAAGCCTCTTCTCTTTTCTCCACTTCTAAAAGTGTGTTTAACTGACTGCTTTAAACACTGGATTCTTGAGGTTAAGGTAAATTTGCTGTATGAAGATTTCCCAAAACAAATGAAAGTATGCAAATGAGCAAATTTCTAGCTTCAGTCATATACCCTCCTGTTCACATAAGGCTATTGTCCACTGCCTCATCAAAAACCAATTTAGCCATATTCTTACAATCTTCCCAAAAGTTTATTGTCTGTCTTCTTACCTTGCCAATCAGCTTTCCTTTTTTGTTCATGCAAATATAGAAGCCTGTCTCTGCTCCCTTGATTCTTACTCTGCTCCCAAAAGTATCAGTCTCCACAATGAGCTTAGCTGGAAAGAATAAGGCAACAGAAGAAGAAGTCAAGTTATAAGATCAACATCATATTCAAGTCCCAGAGATTTAAAAAAATGCCAAACAGAATGACATTTTTCAGTTGTAGCAAGACTTACAGTACAATGAAAAGTAGTGATAGTCCATGTACTTGGGCATTCTGTACAATGACAATAGAGCCAAAAGGGACCCAGGATTGTGTGCTGTTCTTGTGATAAGGAATAAAACTCTGGAGTATGGATGTAAAATTGCTTACATTTATTTTTCAATACACAGAGCAACTTGCCTGCTGAAACTCCATCTACACCCAAATCTCATTTAAGGGTCTCCGTTTGAAGCAAAGACAAAAAGGAATATGTTTTACAGGGAACCAAGAGCTATACTGTACATTACTTTTTCCCTATGGTAAGGGAGTCAATGAAAGAATGATACCAGTAGCACTAATATGTTTTTCCATTTGTCACTGAAAGACTGGGGAATTTTTTATCCATGAAGAATTATGTGATAATAACTTGGTTAATTTTTAAGGCATCACAAGATTATTCTTTGCATTGGTCCCTGTTGTATATACCCAGCAACAAGGAAAAAAAATAATTTATTTCATTATTGTAACAGCAGACTTTTGTCCAAAAGTTAGAATAAAGAAAGCAAAAAATGTGACTATTCTAAATTGCTTATATCTTCTTAAACATAGAACTCTTAGAATTTAACTAACCAGAGAAGAAAGGGGAGGTGTGGGGAGGAATCTGTGATGGACAGTCCTTCATGACTTCCGAATTGAAATACTATTTTTCCATTCTTCATTTGGAAAAATAACCTACACCACCATGAAATTAGCTGTTCCCATAGCAGGTCCCTATTCTGCATCAACTCTTTATGTCAAGTTACTGCAGTCATCTAGTTACCTTCCAAGGTAACATTAACACAATCTTATAGATTTTGTATACCCTGATACTGACCTTGGACAATGTTGAAATAAGGGGAAAATACTATGTTAATACTGGAACATCTAAGAAGAGATTAAGCCTATCTATCTCATAGTCTGGAGACAAGATGAAGGCAACATCATGGGAACACAAAAAAAGAAAAAAAATTGTCCGCACATGCTTTGCGATGTTCAGGACAAATGGTAAAAGCACAAAACATGGAGAGACAAGAAAATCAGATGTCAATACAAAATCTAGGTGAGCAATAAATAGAAAAAGAATGGTATATTCTAAAGATAATAGTATGTTCTGTGCAACAAAAATAATTTAGAATTTCTTCCTTTTTTAAAAAAAAATATTTTTATTGAGTATTTTACATTTTAAAACAAAACACACAATAGCAAAAAAAAAAACAAAAAAAAACAAAAACACACACACATCAGACATTAAAATACAATACTAACTACAGATATATACAATTTTACAACTTTTTGCATCGTCTTTTCTCTTTACTCTTAGCTTTTATCCTCCCGCTTCTTCTCTTTATTTTTAAATATTCATAATTAACTGTTTTGTTAACAGGGTCATTATTTACATTCATATCTAAAATTTCTTCCTTAATTATCTTGTCTTCATTGCATTTCTATTCTGTGTAGGCCATGAAGAACCAGAAGACAGTTTAAGACCCTTCTCCACCTTCTTCTCTCTTATATGGTTGCTGATTTTGCAGAGAAAAGCTGACCCCTTAATGCATTTCATCTTTGTGAGAGTTGAGAGGGTATATTGATTTAATCTCAGTTTTTTAATGGGCATTGATTGATTTATGGAGCTGCTATGCAAATTACAGATCAATAGCTTGTCCTTGCTTTTGCATAAACCCCAAGTTTTGGAGCCAGCTTTCCTCCAAGAACTACTTCAGCACTCCATCTCTGCACAATATTACTGTGTCTAAAAGAAATAAAGGATTCTATGTGGAACTTTTATTACGGGTTCAGGGTGCCCAAAATTTCTATGAAGAACTGGACTTCTTACTTGCCATTTCTGATCATAAAATGATGATATATCTCTAAATTGCATCCCACTCTTCTTTTTTCTGATACTTGAGCCATTGCAGACAAGGGATTTTGCTGACAAAGGGCAAATTCTAAAACTTTATAATAATATTCACACTAGTGATTGGAATTTATCATATTTTGTACAGATAAAACAACTCTTATTCTATGGTCCATATTTGATCCTTTCTCTTACCCTCCCCCACCCCATTCTATCAAGGACCTGTTTTTAATATGAAATAGACAACCCATTGGGTCATGGCTTCAGAGATATTTCCTCACCTAAACAGGGAAACAGAATAACCAAGAGCATCAGAAAACCTTCCTTCTCTCCTCCCCTCTGCTCCCCTCCCCTGTCCTTCTTTTCCCTTTTCAGCAGGCAGGTAAGTGGTTGCTGCTGGGTGAGCAAGGGAGCAAGGAATTATGAGATTGACTGGGAAATTGTCATGGAACATTGAAAATCAAGATCACATGACCACAGCAGTAACCTAGCAGCACAGTAACAGCCAGTAGCACTGAAGCAGCCACAACTTTCCCAAATTTCATTCCCTCACAGTCATGGTCTCAGATTTTGGATGCATTCTGTAAGTTAGTTCATCTGAGGTACCTTGCGTCAAAAATTGTTGCCTTACGATACACCATTTCATTCAATAAAGGTCATGACAACAAAAGATTTAGTAATATATAGATATAAAAAGTTCTATGTTGCTTCTTCTATCCTTCCCAAATATTCTCCCCTATAATTCCTACAAATTTGTATTCCTAGCCATTATGAGTAAGGGTTGGGATGAGTCCGCAGAAGGTATTCATTCACATTTGGTATGACCCGTCCTCTACAGGAGTTCGGAGGACATGAGATTGTGACAAACCACAGCTTGCGTAGGCTAGAACATGCCATATTCATATTTAAGGCATAAGATATGTTAGGAATCAAAAAGATGTACACAGAACTACAATCAGGAACAACAGTGCTGAACAAGAGTTTCAGTATAGGTAGCCTTCAACCATGTCTCTTGCCATAACCATGACAACTAAAACCAAAGGAAGTTGCAATCCAAATATCTGGAAAGCAAGTTACCTATCGCCTACCAAAAGGGACCTAGGATGTTGCTGCAGTAAAAAAAAAAAAAAACCTTTTATGCATTACGCTTGATTCTGAATTTGCACCCATTAATGCAAATCCTACTTCACTGAGACTGTGCTAATCACACTAAGGCAAATATAAACACAAACATGTTCAGCCAACCAGATGATTGGTTTTATGGCACTTCAGCTTTTGCAGAATAGTTATCTGCAAGGTCCTTTCAAAAGCAGTAATAGACTATTCACCTGTAATGAATTTCAGGGAAAGAGAGGAATAGCAATAGAGATAAGCCACAATGCTTTCCATAATACTCATTGTTGTCCCTCCCGTCTTTTTTGTATTTTACTTTTTAGACTGGATATCAGAGCACTACAGTGAAAAACCAGGCTGGTGGAGTTGCAGAACAGCTGGAATTATACCAGCTCAGTGTAAAGTTTGGACAGCCTCACTATTTTACCCCAAATACTACATTCAGCTGAAGTCTTCAAAATAAAAAACTATTTCCAACAGTGGCACAAGAATAAAAGTACACATTAAGGGCGAACATATGAGCATAAGAGAAACTGCACAAATTGTTTAACCCTGGTTTATTAATTCTCCTAATGACCTTTCCCTCCCTTCCATCTTTTAAAGTCATCATTTTTTAAATCAGTTTCCAATACAAGACATACTTCAGTATGAGGGGAAGAATAAAATTATTAAAACTGCACTGCAAAAATATAGTAAACACTGGATGATTTTTTTAAAAAAAAGAGTCTCTCGGCTGCCATGTCAGCATCATCCACAATTTTGTAGTTCTGATAGCCATTTGGAAGAATTTATGAGTTCTGGAGGATTAATCTCTGCCTTCTCTCCAATAATCTTGCAATCTCTTGTTAACACAGGTTGAGTCATCCATAGCCATATTGTTTCACTCTCCATCATGATGTTTGGGAACAGTGGAAGGAACTGTTCTTTTTTAACCAATCATTATAATAGACAACCACATTTTCCAACCACAATTGTTCTGCTTACAGAAGAAAAAGTCTTTGCCCAATTAGATACATTTGGACCACAGCTCCCAGAATTCCCAACCACTATGAGTAACTTCTAGGAATTTTGAGTGTCCGAGGAATGCTAGATTGGGAGGGATACCTTGTCTTCCTAGCAACAATAAATTACCACATCAATTTAAATATCACATCAGTTATTCTATGAATTCTGAAGATGTGATAGGCTTGCCTCAAGCAGAGGAAAAAATATCCCTTTGCAACAAGGAAGAGTGCATATTTGATAAATAATCAAGGGAGGACTTGTTTCTTTTAACTGTCAGGCTCAGCCTAATGATATGCTTTCTCCATAAACAACAAACATTTCAAGGAGGAGTTAGTTAGCTCTTTCAGTCTCTTTTTAAAAATAACTTCTGTCTTGCCTTCTTGAACCTACGCCATGCAACAAGCTAAGCACAAACCATTTCCTATTCTCTTTTCTCAGGTAGGAGAAAGAGGGAGAGATTACATGGGATTATCATTTTAGTGCCCAAGCTACTATGTTAATACTGAAACAACCTCTACAACTTCTTTGTCTAGGAAAACTCTATACCTTTGTGAAATCTTGGATTTTATTCACTTCCTTCATCTTGCAGCTTGCAATGCAAGAACTTGTTATTTACTGCATCAGTTGTTCCCAAGTTCACATACAAACCCTGCAATGTGAGTTGCCCAGAAACTGCCCCTCTACTGGGCTAAATAAATAAACTAATGGAAGCCAAGACACTGTTATCATCAAGTCAAGGCTGGCACAATAACTGTAGGAGTATCCTGAATTAATGGAAGCTTGCTATTACTAGAAGCTGGTTATAACACTTTTTGGGATATGTTATTTCACAGCTTTCTATAGTTCATCCCAAATCTGCCCCTTCCATTTTTATGCCACAGAGATGGACAACACATGATTTACCTATAGCTCTTTTTTATTGAACTCTTGAACTCCCCCCGCCACTACAGTTCCAATGCCAATGTTCATCTGAGAAATGCCACATAACAGTCCAAATAAACTGGTTTATTAAGTCCAATTTGATGAGATATTGTTTTATTTCTTTAATGTTTTACTTCAAAAATACAGACTCTCCAAAATGAGATGAATTCCATTCTTCTCTGGCACAATCCATGCATTGTCATGATGGCCGTAACCTGTGACTCCCAACAGCCAAAGTGAAAAAGCGATTCCAGTCACAAAGAAGACCATGTCTTTTACAGAGCAAAGTTTATGGGCTACAACTGAACTTTCTCCAGATCCCCCTTAGGAACTTGCCACATCTTCTAGAGACATCTAACTATTGTGGAGTTACTAAAGAGATAAGGTGGTGGCTGGGTGATGCAACAAGATGCTACAAGTCACCAGTGTGAAAGTATTTTAAATATAGGCATGTCTCTTTTGGGATTAAAACCCCATTCTTAGAATGATGGTGGCTAATATAAGGTCTTATTACTTTGTGCAAGGAGCCGTTTTTCCAATAAAATTAAAAGAACATTGATGGTTTGCCAACAATGAATTCATCCAAAATATTACAAATACCACTATTAAAATCTTAAACAACCTTGTCACCACTAGAATGGGGCATAAAACAGATCAGGTAGGGAGTCCCTTTAAGGTTCCAAACAACCTATGGTCTGGATGGTCTTTCCTTTCCCTATCCAAGTGATCTATATGTTTTTCTGAAGAAATATAGTTTGTTCTATAATAAAAATACATTATTCTACTCTTATCCTAATTAAAGCATAGCCACAATTACTGCTGAGTCAGATCAAGTCTGTCTAGAACAGAATTACATTTCCCATAATGGTAAGACAAGTCTAATAACATAATATTTAATAATAATGCAGAAACAGCTCACTTGAAATTTTTCAATAGCATTTTTTTTCCTTTACAAGAGCCTTCTGTTTTTCTTATTCATTGCCCAGATCCTTGAGAACTTCTTTCAAAATAAATCATATTTTTTTAAACTAATATTCTTATTGGCAATGGATGCTACTAGTAGAAGCATGCAGGGCATTTTCTGCATGGCACCAGTTCAGCCACTGAAATGGACACCAATTTTTCCATAAACCTAATGAATCCTTTTTAAAGCCTCTTGCTGTTTGAAACTGTGTTAAGACCAGTTCTTTTCCCTGGGTGAATGCTGAGCTGTATATGGATTACACTACTGTAGCCTTCTCCACACCGGCTTTGGACTTCACCAACTATAATCCCCAGGTTGAAAACTGCTAAATTCCAGCATCACATCACTTCTTCTTCTAACCTATTATGAGCCCTTTAACTTTATTGCTTTTTTTTGTCTATAAAAGATTAACATCTGTAACCTCCTCCTTGCCCAAGGACAATTGGACCCCTGACTCCTTTTCATTGAACTGCATAGACAAGGTTCCCTTATTTATCTCTCTTTGGGGGACACGAGAAAGGGAGGTCGATCAAGAGAGCAGTTAACATTTAAAGAGCATCAGTTTTCATGCTCTTCCTCTGCTGACTGGTGGAAAGGCATAGAAAAGCAGCCCCAAAGACAGGCAGAACACCACATGCTTTTTTCCTCTTCTACCTTTTCAAAGGCCTTTTTCTGATTTATTGCCTGTTGGTCAGCTTTACCACACGAGCCTCTTCAGGGACTCACCCTCTAACACTGAATTGCTGCTGCCTTGACAAACTCAACTGCATTGCTTTGGCACAAAAGATACAGACTGAAAGCAGAGCAGAAAATGTCAGAGAGAAAACGATAACCTGCCTGCAAGAAGCCAAACAAGTAAAATGCCAATTCCAATCTTTAAAATAATAATAAGACATACAAAAGTTGTATGTTTTATTATTGTTTCTGAGCATGCAAAATTTCCTAAAAGGCACATTTGAAAACAAAAGCAACAATTATCATTCATTTCTAACGCTACTTCCTCTCATAATGATGTAGTGATTCAAAGCCAGATTACAGATTGCTGTACAAGACAGAAGAACACCAAGCTTTAAGATCCATAGGCTTCACTCCTAATTAGAAAACTGAGTCAGATATTGACAATCAAGACAGATAACCAAGAAAAATGGACCTGACCTTAAATCAGCTATTAAAATGTCACAGCAGAGAAAATGGCCATTGGTGAAAATAAATCACTTTTTTGAGAAAGAGAGAGAGAGAGGGAGGGAGGGAGAGGGAGAGAGAGAGAGAGAGAGAGAAAGAAAGAAAGAAAGAAAGAAAGAAAGAAAGAAAGAAAGAAAGAAAGAAAAAGAAAAACAATAACTAAAAAGCAAAGCAAAACAACTTGAAGTATAACATAAGACATGAAGGGTGTGAAAAGTTGGTTTTGTTAGTGAAGGGGTGAAAGCTTAACAGTTCCAACTCTATTCTTTTCCTTCAGTGACAGATTTATCCCAGTAAAAATTATGTTTCATGCTCAAACTTTGAAAGGAAAATGGCTACGTAGATGCAGAAAAAATGCAGCGAGGCACACTTGATCCCCTAACTGGACTGCGAAGAGGAGAAAGTATTCAGGAAATGTTTAAAAAGGTGAAAGTAAGAAGACTTTTAATAGCTCTTCCAGACATGGGGGTCTCTCCAGAGATTCATATAGAACAATCCTGAACCTCTATTTTAACATTTACAGACTTGCAATTCTCCTAAAACCTTACATCTGAAAAACTGCTTGTGTTCTTTCTTTTTAAATCACTGCTGAGTTTGCTTCTTATGCTTCAAATGCTTAACCGTTTTAATAGAAATATTTTCTTTTTCAAATCATTCATTCCTATGTGTTATAATGCTGTTATTTAAACATTAAGTAACTTTTTAGAGAATGGCATAATTAAAGAAGGGATGTATGTTTTTTCCTTTATTTAGAATCAAACTATATTGTATATTTCAGTTATGGCTGGGACAGTTTCCTTGAAAGCTAAGTTGCATACTGTATACACATGCAAACTTTGCCCTCACTATCGGTGCCTGCTAAAAATGTTAATAAAATCTTCAGCCAGCTTAAATATAAGCAAGCCTGCCTGATTTTCAGATAATAGTTTGATGTGAGAAGGGAAAATTGTGGCTAATGTGAGAGGTCAATAATTGTAGTCATCATACATAAATTGTAGCGATATGGAGATTCAATACTAGGATGTGCATTACAGACCACAAATTGAAGACAATGCAATTATGGAGCATCTCATTTAATATTATACAGTGTTTCATAAGCATAATTAAAGTTAGAAAGGAGAGCATGGACTTATGATTTTTTTTTTTATGAACTGAACATAAACTGATCATTTGTAAAAACTAAGTCTCATTTAAAACTTTACAGCCAGTCTTCTATTCTCGCATATTTTTTTCTTTGGGAAAGATATTTTGT
Organism: Arizona elegans; assembly: GCA_022577455.1. Taxonomy (NCBI): domain Eukaryota; kingdom Metazoa; phylum Chordata; class Lepidosauria; order Squamata; family Colubridae; genus Arizona; species Arizona elegans. The sequence continues at coordinate 48,807,866 of JAKOOJ010000005.1, read as the reverse complement.
GCATGCTAAAAGCTTATTTCCCTTAGCTGAAGGCAAGTTTTGCCTGTGATTCTAGAAAAGCTGGGGTTAACATCACAATATGCTCACAGTTTCCTTATTTCTGCTGCACTGTTGGGCTGGAACATACTGCAAGAAGACACCTATTCTCCCACAGTCCAGTGATTTTAATTCTTAAAATCTGCAACTCATCCCACCATTTCCGTGGTCAGTGATCAGGTGTAAAATCCAGCCCAATCTCCTCCACAGAAGCTCCGACTCAATCCGCAAAGGGAAAGCATTATACTGTTATTACAAATATTGATCCCCACATTCTTCCGTCAGAAGCTTTCTGCATTCCAAATGCTTGTAATGATTTCTGGCAAACAAAGGGGACGGAAATCATCAATTACTGGGCTGCATGCATGCCCTCCCCACCCCACCCCTCTCCCAATGCTCCTGCCCACACAGATAGACTTACCATGAGCATCTCCATCTTCTGCCATAGCATTGATTTTCTTGTTGTCCAGGATTTGAACATGCTTCCCGCTGGTTCGACTATATAGCTGATAGGTCCGGACGAGTCTCCGGCTTAGTTGGTCGGTCACCAGGCTCTGCTCCCTCACATGCTGTGTAAAATTAGGTGGGGACTGAACAGTTACCTTTAGGAAATTAAAAAATATACAACACACCATTATAATCTCTACTCCTCTGAGAAAGGCTATCTTGGTGTGCTCCTGGTGTATCTGGAGAGGGCACCAAGTTGGTGCAGTGTAGAGTTGATGCATTGATATAGTATAGGCCAGGATTCTAGCAGTGGCTGAAAAGTTACTGGGCTGCCCAGGAATTTATCACTGGGAAACAAACATGTGAGAGGGAAAATAAAGATGAGCCCGGCTCAGAATCGAGCACTAACATGGCTCTTCTTTGGTTTCAGAGATGTGTCTAGACTTATGCAGATTTAAACTAGATTCTCAATCCTGTTTGTGACATTTTAAATCAAGGAAGACTCAACAAGGCAAACAAAAGTACAAACGAATGTGCCCCATCATTCACAACCATATCATGCAAGACACACTAAATCCTGTACTGGCCTAAATAAAATCACTTGGAATATAATGCATCCTACTTGCCTGGAAATCAGGCTTTCAATTCCTGGATTTGTTTCTATTGCTTGGCTTTCCAGCTATTTCAACTGGTCCATCTGAGAGTTTTGTCCTGTGGCTCCGTGCCCTGGACCAGAGTGACTGATAGATGGGGGTGGGAATGGGATGGGGATAGCTGTATTTTATCCCCTTAAACAGTGATCGGTTGTGTCAGCAGTCCAGGCAGTTCAGAATTGTCTCTCACTAATATTTATGAGGCCCTTCCATACAGAGAAGCTTGCCGTGGTTTCCCCACACCCGCATTCAAAGTTATTGTGAGCCTGTTAGCTGAAGGTTCAGCTACAGCGATTTGAGCTCCAACCGCAACCATGCAGTTGGGCTTTGCCACGGGGCCCCGTGTCTGTTTCCTCTCCTCTCTCAGGCTGCTCTTCTTCCACCCCCAATATGTCACCAGTTCCCCTTTTAAGTCTGAAGGGTTTTAGTTTGCCCCTGACATTTATAAAGACGTATTCTGAGCAAATGTTGAGGAGATTTGTTCCTTTCAACTTCATGGGGTGGCAGTGCATGAAAAAAGCCTCGCTCCTCACTGCCTCCCCGCCCATCTTCAGCCCCATATCAGCTACTAAAGTTGTCCAAAAGATACAGGGAAGCAACCTCTTCCTGAAACATAGACTTTATAGAAGTCTTCCCTTGATCGTGTATCTCGCTTATCCTTTGTGTGTGTTGTGTGTGCGTGTGTGCGTACGCACACACAGAGGGATGCATGGGTTTCCTACTGGCATTTCTTTCCGTAACATCTCTGGATTACTCTGCCTGCTCTAATGAGTAGACCATGTGGCCAACCATAATACTCTTTGATTTCCATCTCATGTCCCCAAATATTACAACACGGTGAGCCTACAATCCCTTTACACTCACATCCACTGAATTCGATTTGTTTACTCAGCTTTATAGGGGATCATTCCAAATTTAATTCAGAATCCTACACCTGTTCTCTTGCAGGGGAATGTTTCTGCAAGCATTTGGCTTTAACTCTCTGGACTTGCAATCAATACTACACCAAAAGGGTTATAAATTCTAGAGTATCAAACTGTGTTGTTCCATATGTTAATGAGGTTTCTAATTTCTAGGAAGCAAGAATAAGGTCTTTCCTATAATTAATATATATCTTTTAAGTATAATTTTAAAAAATCATAATAATGGAAGGAATGTGTTCTTATTTAAGTCTGGAAATTGGATGGAAAAAAAGATTTAAATAGATCATCACTAATTTCCCATCGGGATTCTTCAACACTTACAATTGGGGAGTTCAGGGTACATCTATTCTTACTTCAACTCAATCGTTCCCACATTTTGCATTTTATTCTCTACTCCCCGCACTTAGTTAGTCTCTTAATTATAGGGACTCCTTTTATTACATCAGTTTTTTTTTAAAAAAAGGGAGGAATAAAGAGGGAAAAAAAGAAATCTTGGCTCTATCCATATAATAAAAAACATCGCAACTATTTAGAAAGGATTAAAACAATTCCTTACCTGTGCCTGCAAGCAGAAAGCAAACAAGTGCAGTAGCCTAGAATAATGGAAAAGGGGGAGTGGAGGGGAAAACAAAGTAGATGGTGAGATGAATTTTGCCATTGAAATGGAGCAGAAATAAAGATGGAAAATCGAGGAGGCTATTTCGGGGAAGGGAAGGGAAACCGAAATCGGTCCATAGGCGGCAAAACTCAATACTTACAAATAGCTGAATATGGAAGAGAAGAGATTCATCCTGAGAGGTGTTTTTTTTTTTTACGCGGGGACTTGATTGGCTCCGGGCGCAGAAGAAGCAGGCGCTGCGGGCCCGGGTGGTTTTCTTGGTTTGCTTTGGCTCAGGTTAACCGGCGGGAGTCCGGAGCAGGGCTTGGGGGGTGAGGAGGCTCTTGGTTTCTCTCCGCGAGCGTCCTTTTCCTTTCGCCAGGCGCTGCTCTGGCCGGGCCGGCTCAACCTCCCGGTCAGGGCGAGGGACTCCCTGGGCGCTCCCAGCCCATCCCTCGAGGAGGGTCCCGCAGCCGAGCGGCAGAGAATCAGCCGGAGTTTCGCCCTGCCGGCTCGGCGCGCCCGAGCTGAGGCGCTGCTGTCAGAAGGCTCCGGGCCGAAGGGGAGAGCACAGGCTCGGCTGACAGCTCCGCGCCAAGAGCAGGAGAGCCCGGCGTTTCGAGGCTGGCGGCTGCGGAGCTCGGAAGGGGAGGCAGGCAGGCAGGCAGGCAGGCACTCGGCCGGGTGGGTGTGCGCTCCTCTCTCGGAGCGCCCGAGGGGCAGTACGCACCAGCCCGGCCCTGGTCCCTCCTCTTGTGTGCTGCTCGCCAATGTGCCAGCCCCTTCTCATCTGTCCGGGGATGTCCCTAGACCCGCGTCCTCCCCACCTCTCTCCCCCACCCAACATAGACCGTCCCCCATCCACCCCTCGACGGGACCAGCCCAGCAGCGCTTGAAAGCATCCCGCTGGCCGAGATGCGCTGGCTTCTCTCCCTCCCTTCACCCACCCAGGGGTGAAATCCAGCTGGTTCTGACAGGTTCTGGAGAACCGGTAGCGGAAATTTTGAGTAGTTCGGAGAACCGGCAAATACCACCTCTGGTTGGCCCCAGAGTGGGGTGGGAATGGGGATTTTGCAGTATCCTTCCCCCAGGAGTGGGGAGGGAATGGGGATTTTGCAGTATCCTTCCCCCAGGAGTGGGGAGGGAATGGGTATTTTGCAGTATCCTTCCCCCAGGAGTGGGGAGGGAATGGGGATTTTGCAATATCCTTCCCCCAGGAGTGGAGAGGGAATGGGGATTTTGCAATATCCTTCCCCCAGGAGTGGGGAGGGAATGGGGATTTTGCAATATCCTTCCCCCAGGAGTGGGGAGGGAATGGGGATTTTGCAATATCCTTCCCCCAGGAGTGGGGAGGGAATGGGGATTTTGCAATATCCTTCCCCCAGGAGTGGGGAGGGAATGGGGATTTTGCAATATCCTTCCCCCAGGAGTGGGGAGGGAATGGGGATTTTGCAATATCCTTCCCCCAGGAGTGGAGAGGGAATGGGGATTTTGCAATATCCTTCCCCCAGGAGTGGGGAGGGAATGGGGATTTTGCAGTATCCTTCCCCCAGGAGTGGAGAGGGAAAGGGGATTTTGCAATATCCTTCCCCCAGGAGTGGGGAGGGAATGGGGATTTTGCAGTATCCTTCCCCCAGGAGTGGGGAGGGAATGGGGATTTTGCAATATCCTTCCCCTGCCACGCCCACCAAGCCACGCCCCCAGAACAGGTAGTAAAAAAAATTGGATTTCACCACTGCACCCACTCCCCAACTTCGCTCACCCCGCAGCTTGGCCGAAGGGGAGGCTGCTTGCAAATGCCTCTCGTGTTTCTGGGGCGTGCGCGGTTCATGGCCTTGGTTTAGAAAGAGGCTACAGACACGCTTTGGGTCCCCTACTTTGCCCACGAGCAGTATTTCTGCCTACCGGTGTAACACCTGCAGCCGTCACGAGAAGGCACGGAAAGAGTTTGAGGCTGGTGGCCCTTTTTAAGTAGCTAGGTGTGTAGAAGCTGCTGGGATTTCCCGCTGAAAGGACTGCGCGCACCGCAGTAAAACTCCAGCGCTCCTTTCTGCCCAACGTTTGCGCGCGGGTGTAACGTCTGGCAAGTCTGGCCGGGCATCTGCTTTGCTTGACCGGTTGGAAAAATGGGCAATAATCCAGCGGTTTGGGAGAAAAGATGAGTAAAAAAGGGAGACCAGGCCATACAGAAATCCCCGGGAAAGTACCGGGCAGAGGTCACCTGGGCGGCTAGAGAATGCCGGCTTTTCTCCGGGGTTTCGGCGTTGAGCTAAAGGGGAAGGGAAGCAAAAATCGGATACTTCTGATTTTCCAAAGAGCGACTGAATATTTAGCATTCCGTCCATTTACATCCGACGCTGGCAGAGAAATTCCTCAAAGCAACGGGATCCGTTTAGCATTAAACCTTACATATAAAGCCAAATAGCTCAGATATATGAACATGCAAGCCATTGCCCACGCATCATATACCTGATTAATCAACAGCGCTTTGTTAACCGTTAGCATGTGTGAAGCAAAATCAAATACCTACAAAGATCAGTAATGGCTTCCTCACCCTAGGACTACATAGAGGAACACAAACCTACACATACAGAGACATACACAACGCTGCCCTTTAGCCCTGCTTGATTTTAATGGTGTGGTACAGCTATAAGACACCTGAAACCATTCAGTGCTTCTCAGTCAGGGCAGACCAAACAATGCCTAAGTTACAGAGGAAAAGAAGCGGGGAGGAGAATGGAGGCTGAGCTTCCATACCAGTTTGAACCCTCTTGCATTTCAGAAATTAATCACTTTGAAGATTAACATACAATAAGAATGGTGAAACTGAAGCTCCTGTCCACCTTTTCTAACTGGACAGAAAATATATATATAAGATGGGGAGCAAGTGAAGCAAACTGAATTTCCTTGGCTCAAAAGCAGCTTGAAAAGCAGCTTTCTCGGTCTGAAAGCAGCAAAATAATTTATTAGATAATAGTTAAGAAAAAAAAAAAGAAAAGAATTGAATTTAAGGACTTCATACGCTTTCTACATTCATACATAATGCTAAGCCAGGATTTAAAAATGGATCAGGGCAAAACAAGTTTTTGAACAAGTTCTTGAACATAGTGGCTTGGTTTACTCATAATGCTAAGCCATAGTGATTGGATTCATACATCATACTGAGTCAAAAGCAAATAAACTACAATATGGTTTTGTACAATATGTGAATTGATTCAATATAAAATGTCTTAATTTCATTACTGCAAGATGCAGCTATCTTTCAATTTCTGAATAACGGTCCAGAAATTGAAAGTCCGCAGGGAAAGATGTCCTCTGAAGAAGACCAAGTGTTGGGAACAAATGACCGGAGAGATCTATGGAAGCTCTCTGAGTGACTGAAGTAACAAATGACCAGTTGAGGCACTCCTTAAAGCAGGGGTGTCCAGCCTTGGCAACTTTAAGCCTGGCGGACTTCAACTCCCAGAATTCCCGAGCCAGCTTTGCTGGCTGGGAAATTTTGGGAGTTGAAGTCCACCAGGCTTAAAGTTGCCAAGGCTGGACACCCCTGCCTTAAAGCATATGACTCAGAAGACTGTTCTCATTTTCTTAGGTGACAAAGCAAAGAGAAGGGGGTCTATCTTTCTCCCAATACATGTTGTCTTCTCCAACAGATGATCTCCAACAGATATGCAGTTAGGAACTCTAGGAGCTGTAGTTCCACAAACTGAAGCTTACCAAGCTTGGTCAGACTTCATAAAGCAAGTGGGTGAGCAACCTGCAACGACAACTCTCAGATCTCCTTCTGGCCTCGAGTACTGAAAACTGAACTCCCCTTATGTTCAAGAAATAAACGAAAACAGTTGTAAGTACCCAAAGTTAAAAAAAGGAAAGAAAACACCCCAAACTCACCTGTATACAGAGGTGGGTTTCAGCAGGTTCTGACCAGTTCTGGAGAACTGGTAGCGGAAATTTTGAGTAGTTCGGAGAACCGGTAGTAAAAATTCTGACTGGCCCTGCCCCCATCTATTTTCTGCCTCCCAAGTCCCAGCTGATTGGAAGGAAATGGGGATTTTGCAGTAACTTTCCCCTGGATTGGGGAGGGAATGGAGATTTTACAGTATCCTTGCCCTGCCATGCCCACCAAGCCACGCCCACCAAGCCATACCACGCCCACCAAGCCACACCCATGGAACTCGTAGTAAAAAATTTTGAAATCCACCACTGCCTGTAAATCCAGCTCTGCCCACACCTGTAATGTGGCCCCTCACAATTTGAAAATCTTACACAAAAATCCAGCAATATTGACCCTATCACAATAAAAACAAAGCAACCTCAAAGAGCAGAACATTTTACAGTATAACTAAAAAACACAAAGACATACCAGAAAAAGCTTATGAAAATGAAAATATTTGTTTACACTTAACCTAGTATCACCACCTCAAGCTCCTACCCAGCTCCTACCCAGAGGAAACCCTTATTAGCTGATTCTTAAAAAGAGGAGGCTTTATGTAGGAACCCCATCAACTTTGTTGGTTCCAGGTTGTTTGCAGCAAAAAGATGGGATGTAATGTAGATCAGTGGCTCCCAACCTTTTGGGCACCATGGATGGGTTCTGTGGAGAGAGATTTTTCCTCAGACCGGAGGGGTTGTGGTTTCACATGCTGCTTGCATCCTGCGGATGGGGCTTTGCTTGTTTGCGTGGCCTGGTTTCTGGCATGCTGTGGACCGGTGCTGGTTTATGGACCGGGAGTTGGGGGATCTCTGGTGTAGATGATTCCATTGCTGTTGGACAATAGGTCTGGTCAATCTGAAGCACTGGTCATGCTGGCTGAAACTGATAAGAATTGAAATCCAAAAATATCTGACTATAGGTTCCCTACCCCTTTTATTTAAAGTTGAAATAATTTAATTACTTCCAGACACTGATGCAACCAGTAACTTATCATCTCCCTGCCTCCCCACTCCTCTACCTTTACATAGCCATGCACATTATTTTGGAATATACATCATTTAATTATGGGAAGAAATCAAGGGTGAAATCCAGCAGGTTCTGACAGGTTCTGGAGAACCAGTAGCAGAAATTTTGAGTAGTTCGGAGAACCGGCAAATAGCACCACTGGCTGGCCCCAGAGTGGGGTGGGAATGGAAATTTTGCAATATCCTTCCCCCAGGAGTGGGGTGGGAATGGAGATTTTGCAGTATCCTTCCCCTGCCACACCCACCAATCCACACCCACAGAACCAGTAGTAAAAAAATTGTCTTTCACCACTGGAAGAAATAACATATTTTTAAAACAAAGTTATTAAGGTGAGCACGTACAACTACGTACATGATATACTTACCTATCAAGAATATAACAGAAGAAAGAGGGAAAAAGGAAAAGAGCAGCAGATGCCAGGATGCAACCCAACATGTCTTTGCCAACTGACAGATCAGTCTGGATATGTTTGTCCATCTCCTGCAATTTTCTTGCAACTCCCCTCCCCACAGATTTGAAATTTGTTCCTGAAGCCCCACCTTAGCTAGATCCCTATATCCAGGAATAACACATCTGTAACTAAGAATAAGATACAGTTGGTTCAAAAATGATCATAGTAAGCATCTCACAGATCTAGATACTAAGCTGGGAAAAGAGAAGCTTGCATTCCTTCTCTACCACCACCACCCAAACTCTGGGAAAGCAACTGTGTTTTACTGAAATTCAATCTTCTTGTATCCAACCACAGCCCTGTTAACAGAAGGCACAAGCTGAAGGCTGCCCTGCTTGGCTGCTCAAAATAAAGACATTTGTCATGGATCAATCCCAGAGACTGTAGACAGTAATAAAATATGATAAACTGATATTTTTACAATCACTTTCTCAGGTCATCCTGTGAACCAACAACAGATAAGCTCAGCACCAGTCCAGAGGACCATTCTGTCAACAGCATCTAAGAATTTATTCACTAGATGATGGGGTAGTATATTCCGATATACTGTAATGTTTCCATGATTATATAACAATTTCTTATGCAATTCCTTAATTTGAAATTTATAATCCACAGTGTGACTTTCTGGAGCAGGTGGGGTTTTTTTTTTTCTCTCCCATTGTAATTCTGAGCAGCCAAGTGTTTGGGGAAAAAATGTTCACACATTGACAGTCAAACAGCTTGTCATGTTCAACACTCATGGGTGACATCAGCTGCAGTTTTAACCTATGCTATACTGCAGGCCTCCTGCTCTAGTGGCCTCCCAGATGCTTTGAATGTTACCTTCTATAGGCCTACTTCAGATTAAGGATGATAGGAATCGGCAGGGTCCTAGACTGGAGGAGGTTGGCTGGATGCTCCTACCCCACTGCGACAGAATGAAGGAAGGTGCTGGACTTGAATCATTATGCATAGAGCTGTGGAAATCTGGTTTTGTGGATTGACACAGTCGACGCAAGCTACCTACAGCAAGTGATAGACATTCAAAGGATTAGAGTAAAGAACAAGAGTTTCGGGAGAGGAAAAACATGCTACTAAACAAATAAATAAGCCACCAAACCTATTATCTGTACTAAGGCTCATTATCCGCTTACCCGACTTCTCTCACTCTACTTTTAAGGCTGCCTAAGCCAGATTTTGTGATGGGGGAGAAAACTGGTGGCATAAATACCTAGAAAACCATTAAAGGGTTCCAAAGTAATAATTCCTCTTGTCTGCTGAAGCTAAGATCAAGCAAGGATACAGTTAGCTAGAGGGCCAGAAACAACAGAAGCAGTGCAGCTTCTGTCTGAGAGGTAACTCTATCTGCGCAGCACGCTGATAAGGCCAATGGTGACAGCCTTGCTCACTTTACTGGGAATAGAGAGAAGTAAGGAGACATCCAAAACACAGAACATTTCTTTCAAACTACTTTGCCTTTGCAAATAGCTATGCTTTTTTCTTGATTAGGAAAAACCAAAATCTCAGATTTAGTATATAGTCAGTTTTAAATGGTTCAGACTGAAGTGTAACTCTTTGAAAGATCCATGGGGTCACCTGCAACAGCTATAAAAGCCTTGTTACCTTAAATTTTAACTTTTTTTATTAGCCACAATAAGTTTGATAGCATTTAAGGTTAGGATAGGTCTTCACTGTTATTTTCTCTTTGCCAAGGTAACACTTTATAAACAGTTATCTCTCTTTATCCAAATCAATTATCTAAATATTTGGTCACCTTCCCCCAGCTGGCTGGATAAAGGAGTAAAGATTGAATGAGAAAGGTGTTTTCTCATTATTCTGCTCCAAAATCATGAATCTCAGGGAAATATGAATCTCAGCCGTAAAAAAGAGGTATGGGTGAGCTACTCTATAGAAGTTGTGTAATTCCAGGCAATTTGTAAAGTATATCTATATCTGTATCTGTGCCTCTATCTATCTATCATCTATCATCTATCTAACTAATCTGTCAAAACTTTTACAAACTTTTACAAAACCCAAAGAAAATGAAAAAGATAGGTATTTCCATTTAAGTGAATTCAGAGCACTGTATTCTATCTCCAAGGATGCCCATTGTTACTTTGATGGGGTTACACTTTATAAGAACTCATTGGATATCCCTTCATAACAGTTTGTGATATGTGTCTATGTAGATTCTCAGTCATCAATGGTTGTCTCAAAGGTGCTTTTTTCAAGAGGCAACTGCACTTTCCAGTTACTTCTTGAGAAAGCACCTTTGGGACAGTTTGTGATATAGTCAAAAAAAAGCCAAGATGGTAGCTACAATCATACACTTGAAGTTCTGTTTCTATTTAACGTGTAACATACTGTATATAAAAGGGGCAAAACTTCAATTGTACAGTTTTGCAGTCAACTTGATTTTAAAAAATAAACGGATGCCCCTGTTTAGTGATACCTTGAATTCTAACTAAAATGCTTTAAATATAAATTTTCAATCAAATTCCAATAGGAATATAATAATAAGTGAAGCCATATAATTTTCTTTTTAAAAATGTGATATTTCAGCTGTTTCCAGTTACTATTAGGAGGACAGTTAAACCAGCAGTTTCTTTAGAGAAAAGACCAACAAGGAATCAGAGTATTAATATTAATTGAAAATTAAAAGGAAATGTTAGAGTAGCTTCTCCAATATGTATGACAGCCTTTTCAATTTAAATATTCTTGAGATATGTATTAACTCAGCAACAACGGTTGTGCTTACTAGAACAGTCTGGAAGTAGAAATCCACATATTTGGGAGACACCTTCAGTAAGAAGGAAAGGGAACAGCTTTGTGTGGCTCTATACTTCTATTTGGAGCTACTATTTATAAACAGGAAACAAACTGCACACTCGCTTGCACTGATGGTGTTACCTGGTTGGGTAATAAAATGTCTGCAAGCAAACAATCAAGCTCAGAGAACACCAAGGACTCCATGGCTTCATATTTCATACAGCATAAAAGTATAGGTGGCTTATCTCTGGAAGTTGTTTCAACGATTCAAACAGGGCTGTGTGATATCTTCACTGTCTTTCAAAAACCAGGTATAAATTTAAACTTCCAAAGTTTTCAAAATAAATAATCATTGTGTGGGTTCATTTGTTCTCATTCAGGTGCAGCATTTTAAAACTGTCTGCTTTGGTCATTCTGTGCTAATTTATTTATTTTTGTATTTGCAAAGATATCCATTTCAAGAATGGCACAGACACATGTCCTCCTTCATAGAAACTAAATTGGTACGGTACTCTACTTTGGGCCCTTTTTGTGAATTGGGAAGACTATTTATATTTTTCTCAGATTTTTCTGTCTTAAAATTTCACTTTTTAAAGATTTTGTCCAAATAGTCTTTTACAGGTACTGGTTATGGTCATGTTTTATGTTGTATATTTTATCGTGTTTTGGAAGTCTTGCTTCTTTTTTAAGTTATTTTTTCCTGTTAGAAATTTTATCATTGTAAAGCATAAAAAAGGAACCTTTTATATATATATACTGTATCCATTTACTGAGTTAGTCATATTGTGCATCATTTAGAGACTTATGATGGGTAGCTGGAATATACAACATTTATACTGGACAAAAAATGGACATTAACTCAATGTACAAGGAAAACATGGAAACGGGTTATCAGAACCAGCGGTAATTCCTGCTGCTAAACAAAACTCTCTGGGTGTATGTGTGTTTGTGAGAGAGCGAGAGAGACATATCAACCCAAACAAAGCTTAAATACCTCATTGATTTTGGCTTGATTTCTTTCTTTGATTAGGGATGAATGTCTTCCACGTATGGAATCACCAGTCATATTGCAGAGCATGGTACATAAGCACTGCAAGCAGAACTATGGTAGAAATGGGTCATTAATGTCACAGCACTGGTGTATGTAACAGACCATCTGTCCAGTCTGAGTCTGTCTGCTCTGTAAAGGAATCTCAAGAGGATCCACTTAAGTCAGAAGTAAGAGGAATAACTAGAAAGCAAGACTTTTCTGCAATAGCCCTTGCATGATGGAGCAATCTCTTCTAAGGTTGAAGAAGATACTGAAACTCTTCCTTTTTAGAGAGGCTTTTAATATTTAAGATCACATATTCTTTGATTTTGGGCTTTGCTGGTTAGATAGGTTTGTTATTAAAGAAACGGTTAATATATATATTATTATGTAAAAATAAAAAGTTGGAGTTGTATGCTATTACCTTATTCTACTGCATCAAATGGAGTTGGAAGTCCATGCTTTTATTTTTCTCTTCCCATTCACTTTTTCCTCCTCCCCTTTTCCTCCCCTGTTTTCCCATTGCCTTCATTTCTCTTTGTAGTTTTGTATTTTATATTCTGATCAACTAATTAGATTAGAATATTGAAAAAAAACCCATATATTTTATTGATGGGTTTTAATTGAGATAATTGATGTGTGTCACTTTATGTTGTACACTGCCCAGAATCCTGTGACCGAGCAACATAGAATATAATAAACCGATACAGGTAGTTCCCATTTAACAGTGCTAATTTGGAACAGAAACTCCAGTGGTGATGAGGTTATCAATTGAAAAATCATGTTATCATGCCACTTAGCAATGGCAATCCCAGCAATCCCAGGTGCTGTTATTAAACTAGGACCACATCAGTTGTTAAGCAAGGGCATCACGTGAGTGCAACTTGCACCTTCCTGCCAGCTTCCCCATTGAGTTTGCTTGTAGGAAGCTGGCAGGGAAGATTGCAAATTGCAATCATGTGACTGTGGGGACGCTGCAACAACTATAAGTATGAGGTCTGGCTGTATCTACCACTTGTTTAGTGCTATTGTAAGTTTGGTTGCTGAATGGGTGATCCATCCATATATACCTTATTCTTTTGCCTAATTACAAGAAATTAAATGCTTAATCACTGGCATAACTAATCAGAATTAAGTCTCACCAAGTTCAATGGCGCTTATTTCCCAGAATGGCAATATGGAATTAGTGCTTTTGTTTTTAAGTGGAAAGAAGAGTTTTTAAAAAATGACTTGCCAACAATGGATGGTCCTGTTGTGCAAAAATGAAATAGAGAGGGGGAAAAACATAGCAAAGGGGCATTAAAACATTGAAGTGCAAAAATATCAAGAGACATACTTTGAACAAGAACCTCTCTGCTAAAGCCCTGCTGGGGATCAAACCAGAGAAGAATCTTGTTCAGAACTAGATGGCAAATGACCTCACAGAGATATGCTAAGTACTGATAATTAAAACACTTGCAAGAAATGAAAGGAGAAATTGAAGACTTCAGTGAGGCACACCACAAAAACATGAGAAATGTTTTTGCTACGGTTCCAGCTAATTAGCTAACTACCACTTTGATTTTAATCTCTGTCTGCTTACTTAGGAGTTAATCCCATTCAACTCAGGCAGAAACAAGGAACTGCAGAACTGGACTGCACAGCACCAAGTCATTATTTCAGCACTTGATAAATCCCAGGTCATCTAGGTCTGCACTGATTTCAGAAAACTGTAAGATAGATGTCCTGTTGTTAAGGCATTTTCAAACACAGGTTGCCCATAACAAGAGAAGTCCTCGGCAGTGGAGGGGAACAACAAAAGGTTCTCACTCATTTTAGGAAGATTAAGGATAGCTTTCTTGAGGACCTGCAGATTGCAAGTGTTACCATTGATCAGGAGGCAGTGGCATGAGTGTCAGTGAATTAGTGAAACTCAGGTCTCTCACATAACTCAGGGAGAGAAAGGGGGAGTGAAGAGAGAGGGAGGGAGGTAGAGAGAGAGAGAGATCATCTATTTTCTTATCATAGGTCAGGTGTGGGGCCATTCACACTTGTACAGAATTTGGAAAGGAAAAGAGGATTCTCCTGTGGCTAAGATACCCTCTAGCTCTTCTACTTTACAAATAAATTATCGAACAAAGAGTGCTCCCACTGTGCTCCTGCCCAGGATGGAATGAGTGACAGCTGCTAATTCAGTGTAAATGGCTGGTGATGGCTCAGGACTCTCCCCTCCTCCCCTCAGAAGACCTTATCTTATCAAGGCCCATAATTACAACTGCTATTTTGTTTCCTCAAATCAGCAATCAGTGCTTTTTGCTACCAGGACAGCTCCTGTCAGCCTGAGCCATGAGTGACAGATTAAAGAGCTGGTGCCCTGCTTCTCTCCCCCACCTCTCTCTCCCTCCTTCTCCCTCTCTCTGAGAGAGAAAGAGACAGACATAGAGAGAGAGAGACCCAAAGAGCAAAATAAGGGCACAGCTTGCTTCAGTTCTTCTTTGTTCCTTCAACTCCCAAATAAATGAGGCTCACATTTTCATTTGAGTAGAAAATAAAAGTTTTTTGGTAGAAAGGCAGTGGTGAAATCTAAAATTTGTTACTACCAGTTCTGTGGGTGTGGCTTGGTGGGGGGTGGGATAATATGACTGGGTGGGTGTGGCCAATTAAAAAATTTTTTTTACTTTTAAAACCGTTTTTTCTACAACCTCTTCAGTGAAGAGGTTGTAAAAAAATGCTTTCAAAAGGCTCTGACGATCCCAGCTGAGTTGCCTGATCGTCAGAGGGTTTTTAAAAAACCCTCTGACATCAGGCAACTCAGCTGGGATCGTCAGAGCCATTTAAAAGAAAAAAAGACTCTGATGATCGCGCGGCTAGGCTGGGCATGGGGAGGGGCAGGGATTTTTGCTACCGGTTCTCTGAACCATCTGCCTCCATCGCTACCGGATCGGGCAATTCAGTCCAAACTGGGAGCATTTCACCCCTGTAGAAAGGTATTTTGAATTGACAGATTTTTTTAAAAAAAGTTTCAAATTCTACCCCCTCAGGTATTACTTTGCTTAATAAAGCATTTTTCTTGGATTCATTTCACTTTTTGGATGTAAAAGTATGCCATCCTATTTGGATATTATAGAATTTTTGGACATCAAAGATTTTGAATATGCAATTAGGTAAACATTAAGGAATCTGATTTGTGTTGACCGTGATACTTATTTCAGTTGGGATTGTTTCTAACAAGGGTAACATTGGATAGGCAAAAAGTATGAATCAATCCATCTATGACATGTGATAGAGAACCAGTTTACTGTGGTGATTAAGATATCAGGCTGGACTGTGAATTCTAATTCGGCCTTAGGCATAAAACCAACTGGGTAATCTTGAGCCAATCATCTTCTCTCAGTCCTAAGAAGGAGGTAATGGCATATCACTTCTGAAAATATTGCCAAGAAATCTACAAGGGCGTGCCCAGGCAGTCACTAGGAATCAACACTGATTCAAGCCATATATATGTGTGTGAGTGTGTTTCTCTGTGTGTACATATGTACATATACATATATGTTTACACATACACACAAAGACACACACACACACACACACTAAAAATATGTAAAAGTTCAAGGAAACACAAAGGGGTCCCTGTTCTTAACATACTTCAGGGAGGAAGGGAAAATAATGGGCTGTTATAGAGATATCAAAAACAGTTAATTAGTTCATTCATCCAACCCCAATTTTTCTAAATGTAGCTCCCAACAGGCCCAGTTATCCACAGGGATAAACTACCTGCACTCAGTCAGACCTATTGTAGGAACTCCTAGTACCAGTCAGGTGACATTTTTGCTTAGCTAGACTTCCAAGAAAAAGAGCTGGAGGAAAAAAGAAGAGAGAAAACCAAGTCTAGTACAACATTCACTGTCAAAGCCTGCCAGCAAAGGACATTCCTCCTTACTGTGACTACCCAGTGCTTACCCTTGTCCCATTGACCAACAGAGTTGAACTACAATTGTCAGGCAGTCTTAGCAATACTTGCCTGGCACCAGAACTAATGGGATATCAGGCAGGTTCTGGTTGCATTTCCAGAATCTCCAAACATTTATTATTGAGTATAATTGTGTGCTGGCAGAATCACTAAAATCTATTATCAGTTTATAAGCATGAGCTTATAAAGACTTAAAGAAGCAATCAATGAGGCAGTCCTGGATACATTCTGATCATACTGAAGGTCATGAAGAGCCAAAAACAACTGAATGGTTAAACAATGACAAATTGACCCAAAAGCAACTGGGTAATTTTGTTTTGTGAAGAAAAGATTCGTAAGTATATAAATGTGTCCATGCATCCTGATGGTGAAAAAGGTCTTCAAGTGATCAAAAGAGCCAGAACCCATACCAAATGCATTATGAGAAATGGGAAGTGCTGGGAAACAAAAGAGACTGGTTATATGGGGGCGGGGGCAGGGGGGGGGAAACAAGCAATACTGTATACAAGACAATCCTATACAGAACTCTTCTAAATAGGACTATAGTTCCTATTATTTCCAAGATCATGGCACAATCTTGATTTCTGAGTAGGATGGAAACTAATCCCACAGACATGGAAATCACTGTTAGAGAAGGCCACTTTACCATTATATGCATAAGGTATGTTTGCTGTAAGCTTAGCTGTTGTCCACCAGGTGGCATTCATGCCCCTCTAAAGACATTTTACAGACTTGAACAAAATCAAACCCCAAAATTCAAATAAATTTAGCTCCTTTTTGAAGCTTTTTGCAATATAGTTCATAAGGCATCTTCAGATTTGTTACATCTTCAGTTACCAGATTATAACCTTGTTGCTGGTATCCTTATGATTTATATTGACTGTTTTCTAATATGATTTGATTGATTATTTGTACCCTATGACTATCAGTAAGTGTTGTACCTTTTGAGTCTTGATGAACGTATCTTTTCTTTTATGTACACGGAGAGCGTATGCACCAAGACAAATTCCTTGGGTGTCCAATCGCACTTGGCCAATAAAGAATTCTATTCTATTCTATTCTATTCTATTCTATTCTATTCTATTCTATTCTATTCTATTCTATTCTATTCTGCTTGCTTGTATTTATTTATTTATGTATTGGTTCAATTTATATGCCGCCTTTCTTCGGAGACTCAAGGCAGCTTACAATGCATTAAGCAATAGCCATCATACTTTTGTATATACCTGCTTAGTAGGGCTTTCGGCCCCCCCAAGCGGTGTTCTTTTTTATACAAAGTCAGCTTATTGCCCCCACAATCTGGGTCCTCATTTTACCTACCTCGAAAGGATGGAAGGCTGAGTCAACCTTGAGCCTGGTGAGATTTGAACTTGCAGTAATTGCAGGCAGCTGGTGTTACTTAACAGTGCTTTAGTCTGCTGCATCATCAAGGCTCTTGGTTGGGCAATTATTTTCATGACATTTATCCGTATTTTCATCTCAGGACAAGCTGTTTCCTTTTGAACAAACCTTTCTTCTCAGTTTTATTCTAGTTTGCGTTCATCTATTTCAATCACAATTATTTTCATGACAACCAGAGTTAGCAGCAGAATCCCTGCAAGGCCTACTTTAGTAACATGAGTTCTGTGCCTCTTGCATGACAAAGCTAGGTATCTGATATTAAAATATACTACAATCCCTGGTATAAAATTGCATCAGAAGAGGACTTGTAATTAAAATATGAGACTCCTCACAGTTCCTCCTTTGCTGGTACTGATGGTCCTTGAATCAGTATGTAACACCAGCTGCCTGCAATTACTGCAAGTTCAAATCTCACCAGGCTCAAGGTTGAATCAGCCTTCCATCCTTCTGAGGTGGGTAAAATGAGGACCCAGTTTGTGGGGGCAATAAGCTGACTTTGTATAAAAAAGAACACTGCTTAGAGGCCCCCGAAAGCCCTGCTAAAGCAGGTATATACAAAAGTATGAAGGCTATTGCTTAAAGCATTGTAAGCTGCCCTGAGTCTCTGGAAAAGGGCGGCCTATAAATTGAACCAATAAATAAATAAATAAATAAATAAATAAATAAATAAATAAATCTGATACGACTAATATTAAAATAAACCAATTTTCATATAAGTAATTTTCTACTTGATAAAAAAAAAGGGGGACACCCCCCCACACCCAGTAATTAACAAAGGAACAAAGGACAAATTGGAAAAGAAGGCTATCCTAATCCAGTAAAGGAGATTCCTTTTCCCAATTGCCTTCACATATAAAATCAGGTGCATATCAGAGGTGAATTATCTGGTAAGGACATTTTGCAAAATATTCGTTATCTGGAATACATTTTGCAGAATAGAAGAGCCTGCATGTTGTTGCATAATATCACAGAGTTGCTGGCTTTCTAGATCAGCCCATGAGAAAAATTTAAAATTCATCCACATTTTGTGTCAACAGGGTTGGTCATAACTACTCAGACATGGATTTTAAATGAGAATGGGCTACTGTGTTTCCCCAAAAATAAGATCCTGTCTTATATTTTTTTTGAACCCTGAAATAAGCACTTGGCCTTATTGCCATGCGCTCAAAAGCCTGATTGGGCTTATTATCAGGGGATGTCTTATTTTGGGGAAAACAGGGTATGTGCATTCCCTTATTTTATATCACACTATCCAGAGTGGAGTCCATCTCTCGTCATTTTTAGGGAACACAGTGTTACCAAGCTCATTTTACTCAGTTCATTTTAAGTGCTTCTCTGGTTTCCATTTCAGTTTGTACAAGGATCAGCATGAATGATATGTTGGATATGCTTCTCTGGAAGCACTAACATGCATAAACCTTTTCCTGATTGTTTTCTTCGCATACCCACTTTTTATGGATATTGTTTCTCTTATATTGTATATTTATTCCACAACATAAATATTTTGTTCTTAAATAGTATCCTTTTCCCACTCTAAAAAATCCTGGACATTCATAGTATGAAGGAAAAAGTGGGAAATGAACATACAAGTTCTCTGCAACAGAAAATTAATGATTATGTGATAGATACATCAAGCTAACGATTGAGGGCAAAAGAAGAAGGGGACAGCAGAAAATGAGGTGGCTGGATGGAGTCACTGAAGCAGTTGGCGTGAGCTTAAATAGTCTCCAGGGAATGGTAGAGGACAGGAAGGCCTGGAGGAAAGTTGTCCATGAGGTTGCGATGGGTTGGACATGACTTCACAACTAACAACAACAATAATACATCAAGCTAATTTTAATAGATTAAAAAGAAAACCTATCAAAAAAAATCCATAAAATAATAGAATCATAGAGTTGGATTACTTCTAGATCAATCCCCTGCCCAAAACAGAGTCCTCATGCCACCCCAGAAAGAAGTTGTCCAATCTTTTCTTGAAAATCTCCAGTGATGGAGCAGCCACAATTCCGGAAGACAAGCTGTTCCACTGCTTAATAGTTCTGAATCAGCTGTAGAACTGTTTCATCACACTGTTACCAAGTATTTGTTACAAATTCCATGGAAATGGGAAGAAGGAGTATCAGTTTTTTGTTAAAATGGAAGAGATAGAGTTATTCACTTCTAAAACGTAAAAGTAAACAATTGTGGGGACAACCAACCAACTCAAACACAAGAAGACTGAGTGGCTTTCAGTTTTAGGGCCTCCTGAATCTAGTGATTTTCATCTTTATTTCTGGATGGGCTTACATCACTCCAGACAGAACCAGTGTGCAGTTTGGGGTGGCAGCTACTGGACTTGCAGTGTCTATTCAAAGAACAGGAGGAAGCAATGGACAGGAGGGCTTTTGCACAATTTTTGCGCTGTGGGTCAGTTGTGCCTCTTCCTGGATCAGGAAGTATTGCACGCAGTCACTTGTGCTTTGGTTAACTCCTGGCTTAATGCAATGGGGCAACCCATGCAGAACATATGCAATTGATAGCAAATACCGTGAAAGCAATTGGTATGCCTTAAAACATTTGTGTGACACCTTTGGTTCATGAATTGCATCGAATACCCAGTGTTTCTAAATGTAATTCTAGGTGTTGGTTGTCACCTATAAAGCCCTTTATTACATGGGACCAGGATATTTAAGGGAGCACTTATCTCCAATTGTTTCCACCCATTTCGTTAGATCTGACAGGAGGAGCATGTTCCAGGTCCTGACACTTAAAGAGTGACACTTAAGGAGTGTCCTCTGATGGGAGCCAGGAAGTCAGCCTTTTCTCTTGCTGCTCCTGCTTTTTGGAAAACCATTCCACCCAAGATTGATTGGCCTTGACCTTGCTGGCCTTCCATAAATCCCTTAAGATCTGGATGTTTTCCCAGGCATGGGGGTTGGAGGTAATTGCGTTTTTTCTGATGGCTTTACCTTCAGCTGCCTTTTTTTCCTGTTGGTGAGCTACATGGGTTACTACAATTGATCTTAGCCAAAAGGCCGGGTTACTAGTAAGATTCTGGTTGTGATTCAAAGTGCTGGTTATTATCTTTAAAGCCTTATATTGCATAGGCCTAGTTACCTTAGGGACCATCTACCATCCACAGCTTCTGTCTATCCTCTATGATGCAACAGAATTGGTTTACTTCACATCTTTTCAATTAAGCACTAACATGAAGCAAGACCTGGGAAATAGCTCTTCTCTATTGTTGCCCTCTGAAACACGGGTGTCAAAACTTATGGAGTCACTTTGCCGTCACGTGACATTTCGTGACATTTTCCCCCTTCATGGAGCTGGGGTGGGCGTGGCCTGTGCATGATGCATCCGGCCTGCGGGCTGCCAGTTTGACACCCTTGCCCTAGAGTTTTTTATTATCCCTACCCTATCTACCTTTAATCAAGCCTTAAAAACTTAGTTTTTCCTCCAGGTCTTGAGTTAGCACATGATCAGGTCAATTTTAATTGGGGGATAGGATAAGATATATAAATATAATTCTTTTCTTTTGCTTCTCATTTCTTACCCTTTTCCTGTTACATAACCCTAAAAGGAAGTAGCATGAGATGTGTGTGTGTGTGCGTGTGTAAGAAACAGGATTTGCTACCTTGTGTAAAACCTTGGCTTGCTTTGATAATTTACATTTGGGTGACTGGGAAGCATCATTTGGGCAGCAAGAAACCTTGGGCTGGCCTTGGCCCACCTTGTTCCCAAGGGCAATCTGAGAACAGACATCCAGTTCAACCAACGACTAAGCATCTCAAATAACTGTTGGTCATCTTGGCCACTGCTATGCTTTCCCCACTTCCCCCCCTCTGCCTGCCTCTTCCTTAATAAACCAAAATGTGGGACACATGGAAACCAAGGTAGATGATAGGTACTTCCTTAGGCAAGGAAGTACCTGGACAACTGATGGGATTGGGTCAACAAAAACAATCTCAGAGTTCACAGCACAGGCAATGATCTCTCCCACCACCTCTACAAAAGGAGACCCAAATTAATGGAACATTTTAGTGACAACAGCACAACTTTGCTATGGCTGGGTGGCTCCCAGTTGCCGCAGGCAAGGCTGTAAGACCAATTAACATTGCCTCTCCCAGGCTCAGAGTGTTCCCTCCCCAGCCTTCTAGGGCATGCTCCATGGGAATGACTTTGTTGTTTGTACCCACAGCACAAACATGGCCCCAGGGCAGCAACAGCCATTCATGGGAGCAAGTCTTCATTTACCTGCTTTGATTATTAAAAGGAAAACACACAATAGCCGGCATTTTCAGAGCAGGGGATCACCCGTGAAAATGTCAGTACTCCTGTACTGGCTTTCTTCATTCTGCTTGTATGTTGGATTCCAGAACAAAGCATTAACTCCAAAGTGAGCCAGTAACTTTCCAGGGTCAGGATAGAGGAACACAAGAATATTTCCTAATATCTCATATCCCAAAATAATGCAGGTAATGATTGCTTCCTGCACATTTATCTGGAATGAAACATGCAGGGGGTGCATAGAGGTGCAATGTCCCATCTCTTGTTTCATTTGTCACAGGGCTGACTTTTGCATGCAGTCTACAGCAATGTAGTTCCACAAGAAGGCAGTTTCCAATAAGTGATTTCATCAGCACTCGGCTTACATGTGGAAGGGAACCTACTGTATGTTTACAGACACAATTTTTAAAAATGCTTCCTAAGATTAAGACTGGTTTAATGGTTTAGAAAAGACTAGTTTAACAGTGTAACTAATTACTTTAGAGGTGGTGGGATCCTTTCACTGGATATGTTGAAACTGAAGATGTACTGCCATCTGTTCAAGGAGTCTTTCCATTGACTAGAGGTTGAAATGGATGATCTGTAGCAGAAGTCCCCAATCCCTGGCCACAGCCCACTTCTGGGCCGTGGCCCATTCAGAACTGGGCTGCAGAAGCAGTGGGCGAGCGTGAATGTATGCGCAGCTCCACTTGTGCACACAGTGGGTGGGCAAACACCTGCCGCCCATGAGGAACCATCCCCTCTCCTCCTCCTCCTCCCCACCCCCACTGGTCCACAAAGCCAGAAAGGTTGGAGACCACTGATCTAAAGGACCTTTTCCCAGTTTTCGATACTATTAAATATTATGTTTCTTTTGGGGATAAAGTATTTAGCTATCTCTGCATATATAGGAGTTATTCTTGTTCATGTAGATGAAGTCTGCATCTATGCATATTCTCCCTGAGCCATAAGGCATAAGCATACCATCATATAAGCATTAAAAAACAGACAGGAAAATGAGTTTGTTGCTATGTTCATAAAACTATGGACAGAAACAATTGCTAAATAGCCAAGGATCTCCAAGACTGCCCAGGGATCAGGTTATTACATTATTATATAAGTCAGGCAGGAGAAAATAATGACATTTTTAGATTCCATTCATACCTCTACCATCCCTTCCACCTCTAACTTGCAGCATATAAAATAGCAAGTTTTTAAAAAGCGCAAATGAAGACAGTTCAGCAAAAAGAAAACCAGTCTGAAACTGTTTAGGAAGCACTTTGAATTACAATTATTTTAAGTCAGTCTAATTCCTATTTCACAGAATTAGCCACATGTATAGGAATTGAGGCTGTTGCCTAGAGAAACAGTCACCTTCAGAGTGACTATGTTTGGTATGTTCAAGTCATCAAATGTAGAAACGGGCAGGACAGAAAGGTTCAGACAAATGTCACTATGAAGAAAAAACTGTAACTTGAGACCTGTGTGTGTATTTTAAAAAGAAGCCTAAACAAACTTTATCAAAGAACCTTTAGGGCTCCTGCCAGAGTTGTGGGTGATTTACTGAGCACATGAATTAGCAAAACTCTGGGGCTTCAATCTAGACATTGTAGCCTGCAGGCGATGCTGCTTCTCATTGTCCATTTCAAATCACCGAGGTGTACATCTGTTTCCTTATGTTAAAGCCTGGAAATTGCTGGAATGGGAGAATAAGCAAGAATATATCAACATCTCAAAATTAAGAAAAGTGGCAAAAATAAATAAGATGCAAGAGAGAGAGAGAGAAAGAGAGGGAGGGAGAGAGGGAGAGAGAGATTTAAAAGAAAAATGAAAACGTGAGAGAAAATACAACCATTTCTATTGGAAATGTAAGTCCACTTTAGCTAAGACTGACTGGTTAATCCTGTTTTCTCAGTTTTTAATTGAAAGGAAAATGAAATGTACATCCATGCCATTTTTCTTATGAGAAGCTTGTTTTTGCTCTTGGTCTGGTGGTCCATCTCTCTTGATTAAGACTAAGAAAATCTGAATCTTCACCAGAGGTGAGAAAGCACCTTTAGTTTCATGTTATAATTTGGCCCCATATCTTCTATACAAGCAGAAATTCTACAAGGAGACCTGAAAGGTGCTTTTTAGGACTTTACACAGTTCAAATAATCATTAAGTTGGGCATTTTGGGTAGAATTATGTCAAGCAAAATACCTTTTAAGTATCTAAGACTGAAATAAAGCAAAGATCCATGGTGTGTGTATGTCTGTGTGTGCATACACACTTTTGAGTCATTCTTGATTTCTGGTGAATACCTGGACTAATCTCTGCAGTTTTCTTGGCAAGAGTTTTCCAGATCTGGTTTGCCATTGCCTTTTCTCTAGGGCTGAGAGAGAATGATTAGCCCAAAGTCACCCAGCCTGATGACTTAACCACTATATCAAATTGACTCTTAAAGACACTTGGGAAACTAAAAACCTATACAAAAGTTAGGTGGTAGTATATACTGGTAGTTTAGCTGAACTGTTTTCAAAATGTTTGATAAATATTAATTGTGAAAAATAATAACCTATTAACTGGAATTTCTTTTTAAATTCACTTTTCTCCTTTAGTGCCTTAATTGTGCACTTTTTTTCCAGCAGGACATTGGTTTCTCTGAATAATTCTCCTCATTATTGTTTAATTCTCCATCCCCTTCTCTCCTCACTGCAGTACCATACTTTCCACTTCATCACACATGGGAAACATGTTAAGCTCAATCAACATTTAACAGAGAGGCTCTTGTGATACTCCAAAAAGACATTTCCTGCTTATAGATACATAAGGGATCCACCAATCTTTAGAGTTTTGCTTAGTTCACAAACTGAGAACCAAAACGGGACATACTAGTTCAATGCTCAGTGTTAGAGTCATTATATTTACTGGAGACAATTAATTTGTAAAAGCCATCTAGAATTGTATTCAGTTTCACTCTTGCACAATAGCAAAAATAGAAGCATGGCTGGCTGAGGAATTCTGAGAGATGAAGTCCACAAGTCTTAAAGTTGCCAAATTTGGAGACCTCTATTCTATACAAAGAAGTACAATGTTGGAATCTCCTCCTGCTGATGATTTTTTGATATGCTGGAGAAGATGGATAAATGTGATTTTATTCTGGATATACACACACTACAAGGTTTGACCATACCTAGTTTCCTCCTTATTCCTTTAAATTCTCTCTTTCAAATCTGCATGTAACCTTGACCTTAAAAATGTGATGTCTTATGCTCTAGATTAGGGATCTCCAACCTTGGCAACTTTAAGCCTGGTGGACTTCAACTCCCAGAATTCCCCAGCCACCAAAGCAAAACTGGCTGGGGAATTCTGGAAGTTGAAGTCCACCAGGCTTAAAGTTGCCAAGGTTGGAGACCCCTGCTCTAGATAATATGATATAAATACATTTAATGATGTTTTTACATACTAATAAGTCACATATATCACAAATAATCTCCCTTTGTTATTGCCGATCCCAAGGCTAGTTCACATGTGTATATTCATTTCTTCAAGTAGTGAAATGCATATATAAATAAAATATTATAGATACGACACGGAATTTCTTCTTAAATTGGGGTAATCTAAAATGTAGTATTTTTTTATTGGAGTCTGATCATACAAATGGCTAATCATGACAATGTATAGGACCTGCTGTATTAAAGACAGTAATGGATTCCATGACTTTGTTTCTCTCTTAAACCAAATGTTACCACCTGCTGAGGGGGGAATCATAACTCTCCTTAATGTGGGATGAGATGGGGTTGGAGACACGTTTTCACAGATGGCTAGGTTATTGGGTTTGGCCTCTGTCAAAACTCCCTCTAATTGGGTGAAAGTATTTTGGACAGTTGAATTCAATTGGAGATGAATGATCAGTTCTTGCCCAGCACAAATACTGTGCACAGTGCATTCAAAGAGGACTGCTTTATATATAAACATATTTATTTACTCCGTCATTTTGAGATAGTTGCCCATTTCATAATAACTGTGGTGTGTACTTTACATTATAAAAGCAATATATACCAGAACAAACAAAGCAGATTAAAAGGATGCTAATCAATATGCCACTGTGTCTGCTAGAGATTCATTCCGTATTGTGGTCCAGTGCCCAAGGGAAAGCAAGTTCTTCAGAGCTTTATGAAACACCACTAGGCTGGAGCCATCTGAATTTTGGAGATAAACTGTTCCAAAGAACAGGCAACACAACAGCATGCTTCCTGCACCCTTCTGGATAGAGGTTTAAGAAATTAGCAGCTGAACCTATGTCCAAAAGAAATACAAAGATCATCTTATAGTTAGGTTCCCTTTTAACCCACCCATGCAAAACATTTGTGCCACACCAGAGCTAATTATTGGGCTCCTTTTGGATGTGGATTTAATGTTATTCCCGAAGGGTATCTGCATTCAGAAATAGCCTGAACAGCGGCGGTTGTGAATGATAGTGAAAGCCAGCACCCTGAAAATTCTTACACACTTCCTAACAAACTATGGTCCAGTAATAATTAGGGAGAAATTACATATTTATTTCATTTACGCTGATGAAATAATTTTGAATTTCCTTAGCTAATGAGTACTCATTTATGATTAATCTCTATAAGGATGGTGTAGGATCCCACTTTTGCTCTGGAAGTTATGAGCCGAGGTGGTGCAGT
Source organism: Arizona elegans (assembly GCA_022577455.1). Taxonomy (NCBI): domain Eukaryota; kingdom Metazoa; phylum Chordata; class Lepidosauria; order Squamata; family Colubridae; genus Arizona; species Arizona elegans. The sequence continues at coordinate 48,781,749 of JAKOOJ010000005.1, read as the reverse complement.
GGTTAGAGTGCAGTACTGCAGCTACTTCAGCTGACTGCTAGTTCAGCAGATCAGCGGATCAAATCTCACTGGCTCAGGGTTGACTCAGCCTTCCATCCTTCTGAGGTGGGTAAAATGAGGACCCAGATTGTTGGGGGCAATATGCTATTTAGTATACTGTCTTTGGTGTAAGCCGCCCAGAGTCCTCAGTGGGCGGCATAGAAATATGACAAATAAATAAATAAATAAATAAATAAATAAATAAATAAATAAGTCAGCTGTATTGAAAAATTCACCCCATCTCATCTGAGGCCATTGGTTATACATTTTGCTGAATGGAAAAACATTCTTATTTCCAATTTAAATATTTATAATTTGTTAATATTCTACCGATCCCTGAAAAGTTAGGCTCTTCTCTTATAAAATTTTGTTTTAAAATCTTCATAGAATTCATATCTCTTTTTCGAGATAGTACTTTCAGTTTCTTTTAAACATTCGTTCCTTCTCTGTGATATATCCATATACTTTTTTTTTAACAAATGGGGTTGCAATCTCAGCAATATTTCTTTATAAATCAGGAAGTAAAAATTTATTTCACAAGACTGTTTAAATACTGGGATTACATTATATTTTTGTGCTGTGATATTTATGCTAGGAGCACTTATAGAGCTCCATATTTATTTGGAGAAAAATAGGCTTTCTATTTGTTTTCTTAGTCCTAGTAAATGGAATAGAAACAAATATACCCACATGTATATCTGTCCTTCTTTGGGAAAAATAAACTAACAGCTCCTTTTCTTGGAAAGGTTTGCAACAAGAAATCTGTGACATTAAGATCTCCTTTTCCTAGACAATCCTCTTTGTTTGCACAAGGTATTTAAGTCTATCCTGATAGCATCATCTCTAGAGAAGAACTCATTGCCCCTGCCTGACCCGCTAATCCTATTCTTCCTCTTAAACACGGTCTGTATAACTAATCTTTCTCTCTTTCTCTTATATGCACTCTCTCTCTCTTTCTCTCTCTCTCTCTCTCTCTCTCCCTCCCTCTCTTGATGACAATCTCAGAATGGATGTTTGAATCTGCAAAGGTTAAATATTAACTTTAGGCACTTAGTACATAAGAGTTGGTTGCTGATAAAAGTGTTCATATAAACATCACAGTTGATACACCAGGAAATTTGCCACATTAGGATCCAGCTTCAGTCATTTATACATGAAAAGCTTTGATACGTTAATTCTCTGCTCCAAGGATTCATCAAACACAAAATCCTGACTGCTATAAAGAACGTGGTTAAACTGATCAAAGCCCTGAGTAGCCCTGAAAACAGGTGTGATCTTGCATAGTACAATTCACCAATTTTCATTCTACATTCCCTTCCTTCTCTAACACCTGAGCAGCTTTTTGTCACCACAGTAAAATTTTAGCCCCTTGGAAACTGACAACGAACCCACAATAATCATTGTCTAAGTTTGGTGGGGATGAGAGAGCTTCCTTCCAAAAAGTAATGGGAAGATAAGAAATGAAGATTGATATACACTTAAAAGTTGAAGTAAATTTACAAAAAATATGTGTAACATTCATGTATCAACTTTACCTTACTTAATAATAATGAGAGCCCGTTTGGTGTCGTGGTTAAGATGTGGCCTAGAAATCACAGTTCTAGTTCTGTGTTAGCCATGAAAGCCAGCTGGATGATTTTGGGCCAGTCACTCTCTCTCAGCCCAACCCACCTCAGAGCATTGTTTTTCTGGGAAAAATAGGAGAATTAAGTATATTCTCCATTTTGGATTACTTATAAAGTGGGATATAAATCTAATATAATAATTTCCCATTTTGTCATATAAAAACATAATAGGGAAAAATCTCAACTGGGGGTCTCATTAAGATATTCAAGAACCATATTATGATCCTGGGGGCCTCAGGGGTTTACCTTATGGTTGTATCTGTAATAAAATATTAATACGAATGAAGGTTTTTAGAGGAAAAAATCCACCACAGAAGCTTTTCAATATATTCTGGGAGGATGGACAGAAAAATGATAGGAAGACCTATACATATTTACCTGGCTTTACATATAGTATTCCCAGGGAAGAGAATGAGGTAAAGCTTGGACAGGATGGAATTGGAGGAAGAACAACTTAAACAGGATAGATTTATGTGAGAAGGTAGAAGCAGCTGGTTCTGCAAGGAGACGCGATTCAATGAATTCCTCCTGCCTGTAAATACATAACCTCAGTATTGTAATAACAATTTGGTCAATTTATAATTTCACCTGTTTAAAAACTACTCAAGATGTCATGCAATGGATTCATAACATAAAAGAAAAAAAAAAGGAAGGAAATACAGTAGGGTAGATTGGTAAAATCTCTAAAAAAAAATCTCTGACTATTCAAGTTCCTATTACTCTTCTTCTAATGCAGTTATAATCTTCCCTTGACCACTGATTCTGCACCATCATGCCAGTACCAATCTTTAGGAATCACATAGATCAGGGGTATCAAACTCGACTTCATTGAGGCCGCATCAGGGCTGTGTTTGACCTTGGGGGCCGGGTGGGCATGGCCAGCTCAATGTCACTTGTGTTTGGGGCGGGGGACTGTGGTAGCCTGAGCACTCTGCCAGTGAAAACAGAGCTTGGGAGGCTGTGACGGCCTCCTACAACCCTCTGCCAGCGAAAACGGAGCTTGGGAGGGCCGCGTGTGCCCTCCCAAGGGCACACGTGGCCCTTGGGAGGCTCCCAAGTATTCTTGATACACTTGATAAACTGTTTTTTTAAAAAAAATTTGATTTATATGCCGCCCTTCTCCGGAGACTCAGGGCAGCTTACAATGCGTTAAGCAATATACACTTGTATCAAGAAAACAGTGTAAGAGACTATAACTTTATTAACCGTCTTTAAAGGATCTCAGTATTATTCAAAACAGTTTATACAAAATGGTGTCACTGGTTTTTTTTAAGGCTTTTGTCTAGTTTTATAAGGGAATCTGTTGACAGAAGATACATTGGCAGACCCATATATTCTGACTGTCAAGAGTAATGATGATTTAAGCTGACCAGCCAATGTAAAGCTGATGCAACTGTAAAGCTGATGAAATATAAGGCTGATGCAATGAGAATGAATCAACATTGGTATAGCCAGTTTAAGACTCAGAAGGGGTCCACACAAGTCTTTTACCCCTTTAAGACGTGTTTATAAATTTCAGCCAGGAGAGGGCATACTCTCTCTCTCCTTGTGTCCAGTATTCATTGCTGAGTTCTCCGTGTAGAGTTAAGAAGTTTGATTGCTTGTAAAGTATTTGCTAACCACGTATATTTCTGAATATGTCTTGTATATAAACCACTGTTAAATGTCTAAGTTTTTGTGTGCTGTGTTTTGCTCCTGGGTTGTCTCTTAATAGTAATCATGCTGCAAATGCTCTGAGACTGACAGGTCATCACACGGTGCTTTGGAATTGAAGCAGTGTAAAGCAGCTTTTAAACAGTTTCAAATGTGCTGGCAAATAGGGAATAGCAAATGATGGATGTTCAAAACAATGCTTATACATTGCTTATACATTTTGGCTGAAATAACCAATATAGATTTTTCAGCCTCTTAAAATGAAGTGCAGGTAATTTTGTTGCATCATAAACCATTTTTCTAACACATCCTGAGCTCCATCTGAAACCTTTGAAGAATGGGTAAAGCTAAATCCTTCCAAGTCCCTAGAAACAAATTTTAAAGATGTTTTTGCTGATAAGGCTGCCATCCTGTGGCTGCAGGAAGAATCTGCTCTTTCATAAAGAGCTGTTTAAAACTTTTTTTGCTTGCAGAAAAAAATCCCATACTTTCAGGAAATTTGTTGAGTTGTCACCCCATTCCACAAATCATTTGAATCAAAAATGACTTGGAGACCTTCTTGTCCTATTGTTGCCATATTCCCAGCCTGGTATGAGGAATTCTAAGTAGTTGGTCTGCTTATCTAGAAAAAAACAGACTGGGGAAGCTGATTTGGAGATTGTCGTGAAAACTGGTGTTCACAAACTCCCATGGGTCTAGCTTTCTTGGAAAGACTTCCAACATCAGGTTATCAGCCTCACCCATCTATGAATCTTTCTGACTTCATCTTTCCCCAAAGCTTTTTGTCCCAGAAATGTTATTTTATTAATTTGAATTTAATTGAATACTTTATTTGGCCAAGTGTGATTAGACACAAAGAATTTGTTTCCTTTTATCTGATAAGATTTGTTGGGCATTCAAGGATTTCTACAATTAGAACCAACCACAGAACACACCTGATCACCTAGATGACCAAAGAAACTGTTCATGTCTGTGAATTACTGTCTTTAAGGATCCAACCCAAGTCTCCAGTTGATGGAGTTAAAAGTGGATTATTTCCCAAGTTTATGCTTCTTTTGCAATCTCTTTCTTGGGCAAATATTCAATAAACCCTTGAATATTGGGTTCAGTCTCACATTATTTAGATGCACTTGATTACTAGCTCTCATTTTCCCTCAACCAACATCACCTGTGCTGGCTGGAGCTGATGCAAATTAAGTTCCAACAAAAGTCCCAAGCCGGGGACAGCCAAAGTAAAAGAACTCCAGCCAAGAACCAACAAAATGTGTTTTCACAGATCTGGAATCCGATTTAATCATTGGACAGGAATTAAATAGATTTGTTGCTCAAAATATACTTATTTTGCTGATGTGTGCTTATGTATATATTTGTACCTAAATGCCCCATCCATATACATACCCAAAAGGAGATAGGACTGAAGCAATTTGTTATCTTCACCAAAACCAGAAGCAACAAATTTCAGTAATAGGGTATAATTTAATTTTAGGGACCTTGTTAAGAATTCATATTTTTTTTCCTTGATTGCTTTAATAAAGAAAAACCCTCCCAAACGCCCTTTGAATAGTGCAAAACCAGCCATGCTGGTCCAACCCTTACAGCCACCTGACAATGATTGCTCCACTTTTCTCTACCAGAAGTAGATCCAGACCTTTTGGAAGCCGCAATCCCTGCTCTGTTAGGTAGAGCTCTGCAATCCCTGCTTTGTCATTCTAGACCAGTGATGGCTAACCTTTTTGCTGTCGCGTGCCAAAAGCGGGGGAGCGTGAGGAGGTCGCCCATGTGTGTGCCCACACCCATAATTCAATGTGCCCTGCCCCTCTGCATGTGCTTTTAGCACGTGATGGCACGGTGGGCCTGGTAGGCCTGTTTTTCACCCTCCCCAGGCTCCAGAGGCTTTCTAGGAGCCTGGGGAGGGCAAAAACAGCCTTCCCCACCCCTGCGGAGGCCCTCCGGTGGCTGGAAACAGCCCATTTCCCATTTTCGGTGAGACCAAAAGGCCCAAAAATCAGCTGGCCAGCGCACACATGCGTGCTGGAGCTGAGCTACAGCAACGCTTGCGTGCTCACTGATATGGCTCTGTGTGCCACCTGTGGCACCCGTGCCATAGGTTCGCCATCACAGTTCTAGACTGTACTCTCTGTAGTGTCTCTGCTTCTGTTCCTGCCAGCCAGCTTACAGAAAGTCTCTGACAGACGCTTCTGCTGTAGTGGGCATGAGAGTCTATACGTGGAGGCTACTTTCAACAGAAAGAAAACACAAAACCCAGGAAGAGGATACAGGATAGCGAAGGAGTTGCTGGACCTTCAGGAAACCAAAGGACAGGCAAGCTTGAAGGGGCCTGGAGAAAAGAAAAAGCTGAATTGTAACCAAGAAAGCAATGGGGAAAGAGAAGGTTGAAGGATGCTACTAAAGTGACTCAAGCAGTAGAGAGACAAAACACTGGTTGGGTAAAAAAAAAAAAAACACTGGTTGGGGAAGAGTCTGTGGGATAGAACAGCCTGAAAGTGAAAAGAAGGGAGCTGGAGTGAATGCAGCAACACCTAACAATAAGCCACTCTATGGCAGAGCCTGCATATGAGCTGGATTCAACAGACAACAGTTTGCATTCCTCAGACACAGCTGGAAGAGAAAAACAGCCTAGGAGACTTAGCACATAAAGCTAAAGCCAAAGCGCTAGAGCACTATGTAAATAAGCTAACAGGTTTAATAGGAATAAGCCTGGGATTAGGAAGCTTGATAAAATAGCATAAGAGTAGCAAATAATTCGGATTAAAGCTAAAGTTTTACTTTTGTAATTGTTGAACAGCAAATACATCCTTGCAAGGCTGAAACAATCCTACTTGTGTCAGCACCATCCAAATGGACAGTGACAATAACAGTAGCCTCTTTTAGAAAATGCTAAAAATTCTCATTAAACCCGTTATATATTTAAGGCAGGGAATGAATAGAAATGATAGAAAAATGAAGTAACAGGACTTCATTTTGTATTTTTCAACAGTCAACATCGTTCAAGAAAATACAAAGCAAAAGAGAACATGTATAACAAATGTGTTTATTAAAAAAAGGACACCAGTAACAAGGACAAAACATACAGGCAGCATTCTCAGCTATCTATCAAGGGTAAAAACTTGTCTCTCTCCAGCTTGTTCTGAATTATAAATTGTAATAAACTCCATCTGGCCAATAGTGAGAATGCTTCAAACTCTATGAAGTTAAATAAAAAATATATCTTTATTTTTTTCTCAGAAAGTGAATCTAGGAAGTATCTTCAATAACTATGGAATATATCAACTATTGCAGAGAATGTGGCTCATATCAAAACAAAATTAGGAGCCGCCCAATGTTAGCAAAATGGAGTCAGTAACTTTCCCTGAGAAGTTGATAATATTTACTAAAAAAATGTAACCTTAAAAACAGATATAAAACATTTGGACAACAGACCTTGCTTTTTTCCTGGAAAAAATAAATAATATCAGGAGCAAAGGGCTTATAATTGGATAGTTTTCTTAGTATCAAGAAATTCTTATTAGAAAGCATCACAGTATTGATTTTTTTTCCCAGGAGTGGAAGTTACACGCTTGTAATTCTCCAACAACTCCACAGATTTTTTTTCCACAGAATAAGAAACATCTGTTATTTCTAACAGCCACCAGATTCAGTGAGCTATTTAATTCAGCTCCAGCTGAATTAAGTAGCACTTGTCACAAACAAAAGTCTCGATCACGGCAGCAATCACATCCAGGATATGGGCACCTATTTTTTAGCCCTACAACTAACCACATCTATATGGTTCTACTGCCCCTCATGCCTTGGGGAAAGCAGAGATCCCAGACCAACTTCATTAAGCTGCTATCACAGCTGCCAGTTTTCCAAGATCAGCACATACGTCTGTAACATACCATGACAAAGAAAGCTGGATACTGGAGGGTCCCTGCTGACGTATTGCAGATAGCTACTTTCCTTGTCCATCTGCAAAAGCAAGTTCTTTTCCACACTACACCATGCTATTTAGAATATAAAATCAGAGATGGGATTAACGAGCAAAAAGTTGTAGACCATTTCCTGTCCAGAGCCTTTAAATGAAAAGGCCAATTTCAGGAGGTCAGTACTAATGCTGTGAATGGAGCACTGTCCATGGTATCCTACAATAATATAACAAGCTTAATTAATGAAAACAAGAACTCTACAATATTCCACTCAGGATGAGCATTCTCAGGTAACTGAACAGGTACCTACAGAGAAGCTCAGCTATGATTTTTGTTTCTTCTTGGCTGGTTTGATAGGTGGAAGCTCTTCCTCCTGATCCTCTTCATCATCATCACTGAAGTCATCATCTGAAAGATCCTTTCTGTGAACTGAGAAACAATTTGTCTTGTTTATACCATCCAGAGAATTCCTCAAGCCTCTATCTTTCCTATTACCCATTAATTTACATTCTAAAAACAATGAAGTTTAAATTGGTAGAGCACCCCATATTTAGTAGTTCACACAATACCCTCAGTGGCTTGCATTGCTCCAAAGCAGAAGGTGGGCAAAAATGCTAGTTCTGTTGGATAGCAGATCTCTTTTCCGTGTAAATGACAAAAACCAGCTTATACCAGGAAGAGTTCCAGAATCCACAATATTGACTGTATTAGTTGAGGTAGCCAAGACACTTAAACTGGAATTGTGGTCACTACTCCAGAAAGAACTACTACTTTTCTATGTCCTTTAACTACTATGGCATGCTCATTGTACCCAATGGTTTCTTCTATCCCATTCCCAGGTTCTTACATATTTGATGTTGTCCTGAAAGATGAACAGGGCCAGATCCTGAGCGCAGACGGAAAGTCACTGGGGGCTGGAACTCAAAATTATCTAAACACAACTGTGGAAAAATAAGGAGACAGAGCAATTGTGAAACAAGATGAATATCTCCAAGTCTCATTTAGTTCAATAGGATTTGAAGTTTATTCAGATGCTTTGTTGCATCTGTGGTTATTGGGGTTTTTTTGGGGGGGGGAGGAGGATGTGAGCCATTTTCACATAATTGAAGAGAAATACTGTGTTCCTAATTTGCAAATTTAACTCTCACATCTATGGAGATTCAGAGCTCTCATTAACACCTTTTAAACCAGTGCAATATATCCAGTTAGTCTAATGATTCATTATTATATCAAGCCACCTATTTAAGCTGATTAAACAGATAGGATCTAGAAAATCATGGGTCAAGAAAGATTTTCTGATACCAAATTTTCAAATATCAAATATTTCACTCAGGATGAACATTCTTTGGCCCATTCTGGAGAAACCACAGAAGGCAGGCTCTGGAAAATCTGGTAATAAATCTCAATCTTTGGAGAACAGCAATAGCTCTTAGACTTATATACCACTTCACAGTGCTTTCTAAACGGTTTACAGAGTCAACATATTGCCCCAAACAATCTGGGTCCTCATTTTACCAACCTCAGAAGGATGGAAGGCTGAGTCAACCTTGAACTGGTGGGAATTGAACTGCTGGCAGCTGGCAGTCAGCAGAAGTAGCCTGCAGTACTGTATTCTAACCACTGCACCACTACGACATATCAGAGGGGCCATCCCAAGTCTGACCAATTATGTTTGAAAATCTTTCAAATCAACATTCTGGAACCATTACACTGATTTTCTCTAAGACACAAATATTCCCAAAATATCATTTTACCCAGGGCTGGCATGACAGCTTCAGATTGGCCACAGGCACAGCAACCTCCTTGTTCTGATAGTCACGACCCACCACCTCCACAATGTTGCATTCATCTTTGGCACCCTCGGACAGACAAGCCTTGAAAAGAGGGGGAGAAACAAAACTGAAGGGGCATACTGAGGAATGCTTAGCTAAGAATGAAATGCTAACTTAGCCTCTAATGATGGACCTCTTCCAATAAGCATTTGGAAGCAGGATCAGAACAAAATCATCTGGTAACAAACACGAACAAATCCCAAAACAGTAAATTTAGCCAATTTGCAGGCTATGTAATCCATCCCATATATATATATATATATATGGGATGTATACGGGATGTATATATGGGATATATATACCACACACACTGATTAAAAGAAGTATGCAGAATCACAATACACTTAAGAGAGTCTGCTTTAAAAACACAATTCTTGCTTTGTGATTTTAAGCAAGTAACATTTGGGATGATACAATCAGAAAAAGGTAGCCTTCAGCACAAAATATTTGATTTTTGTGTATTCATGGGTGCACATGCACACATTGTGATCTGTGGCATAATAATGCAGAAAAATACAAAGGCTCAGAGCCATCTCGTCCAAGCAGATAGATATTAAAACAGCTTTGCCAGCAAAGATGTGCAGCTTCATTCATGGTAATCTGTACAAAATTCTACCTTATTAATACTAACACTAGCTAGGAAATAGCCTGTAGCTAGTCTCCCCATTTCAGAGTGAAGTGAAATATCTTACCATATTTAGAGCTAGGAAATGATCTGAATCATCTTCTTCTGAGACTTTAAAAGTATAGGAACGCGCACTGCTGTTCAGCTCACATCCTGGGTGGGAAATCCAAGTGAATATTATAACAAGGCATAAAAAAAAAAAGCACAGATTTTCTTTAAGTGGAAGAGGTAAGTTTCTCCAACTGCAGAAATGCTACACATTTCAATATGCTTTCACTCTGCAGAAGCCAAAAATAAATCCAGCATGATCAAAAGCTGAAACCTAAAGCTTTTAGTCTCTGAGCTGAGCTTGATTTCTGAAATACCTATCTCACTTTTTAGGCAACAATATAAAAGTTTGTCACTGTCTTCTTCTATGATGCTTTTTCAACATGCTTTGTATTGATTTCCCCTATGTTTTCCCCAACTTGAAAAATGAGAGTACTATATTTGATTCTAAAGCCAAAGGAATTAACAAATATTTTTGATTTTCAGAATCATCCGCAAAATCTACCAATGATGTTTTGGTATTATATAAAAGAACACATTCTTAATTGTAAAAGCAACTTCAAAGCTGTTGCCCAACAAAAGTATCTCTTATGAAAAATTTTGGAGATAATTTTCAGTGACATGTTGCATTTCAAATCCCCTCCATCAACCTTTATAGAAACAAATGAAAATAGGCAGAACAATCTCCATTGCACATTCACTTCAGTATTCCAGGCTGCATGAAAAAAACACAACAGACAACAAATTTTGACAACTTTAATTTTTAGTTTACCAATGTTAGAAAGCCGTGCTATGCAATTTCTCCAACGTGAGTTGGAATTGAGCGAGACCTGCCTCCTGCCCTGTGCAACACGCGTTAAGTTCCACCCTGATTCATGAAATTCATGAAACATTTCGCCACGTTTATTCGGCAGATAACTCCTTCCTTGCAACCGAAGGAAGGCTTGTGTGCCTTCCCAGCCTTTTTTTTCAACGAACAAGCCAAGGCGCTTGCAAGAACCGAGCTGGAGAGCACCAACTGAATCGGGACAGGGAAGCACGTGGTGCCTCCATGTGCTCAGCTTTCCAGAATAAAAACCCGAAATGAGGCTATTTAATTATGCGGTCCAATGTATCGTGCTAATACGATCATTAAAAGCCCTATCCAAGCGATTCTCGGAGCGATCAAATCCTCCCAAACGATCGCTACTCCGGGAGCAAAGCGCCTGGTTTTGCCTTCCAACCTCCCCCCCCCCATCCCACCCACGGCCCCTCGTTTCTCAAATATGACCGGGGGGCAAAATTTCCGGCCTGCGAAATCCCCACAGATCTTTACCAACCGAAAACGAAACGACTCGTGCAAATCGGTGACGTAGCTTCAGCGTCCAGGCTCTCTAGATCCAGGAGAGAGGCCATGTCTGGCCAGGAAGCGCAGAGCAGAAAGGAAAAGGGACGGCAGGAAGAAGCTCGAGTGCCGCCCCGCCTGCTGCCCGCCCTGCCGGGGCTGCTCCAATCGGCGACGCGGCTTTTCTCCAATTACAAGCTTGTCCGCTCCAGAAGGGAAGGTAGAGAAGACCGTATTCATTCAGTACAAATTGCAGAAATTGAGTGTCCATCTGAGGTGTTTTACCATTTTTCTTTTCTTAAAAAAAGAAAAGAAAAAGAAAACCCAAGTGAGATTCTGAAACTAAACTATGCAAGCGTCGAAAGAGGAAAAAAAATCTAGATTGTCCTGTTATGGGAAAACAATAGGGTAAAAATAGAATTCATGGGAGTGTAGCGAGTTGGAAGCAATTCTTTATTAAGAACATTGATGCTTGTCTTAGATTTCACAAAACCATGTATATAACTCTCCACAGTTCTGGAAGAATGTGTCAAATGTGGAAGTTTGCAGCCTTAATGGGTGATATATAAGCATCAGTCAAGAATTTCCTACCAACTATCAAGAAAATGATAATACATGTAGTCCTCAACTTACAACCACAATTGAGCCCAAAATTTATGTTGAGATTTGTTAAGTGAGTTTTGTCCCATTTTTACAACTTTTCTTGCTACATTTCTTAAGTGAACTGAACAACTGAAGTTGTTACATTAGTCACACGGCTGTTATGTGAATCTGGCTTCCTCATTGTCTTTACTTCTCAGAAGGTTGCAAAAGGTGATCACATGACCTCAGGACACTGCAACTGTCATAAATATGAACCAGTTGCCAAGCATACAAATGTAAATCACGTGACCATGGGAATGCTGCCACAGTCATAAGTGTGAAAAGTAGTCATGTCGCTTTTTTCAGTGCCGTTGTAACTTCAGGCATTAAATGAACTATTCTAAGTTAAGGACTACCTGTACTGTACTGTGAACCTGAAAAACTTGTCCTTGCTTAACAAGGCATGAATTCTGCTTTGTATCAGAGACTTCACCTGGAGAGTATGTGGCCATCTGTCAGGTGAAGCAAGACAGTAATTCCAATTCCAATACTTGCTTCCATATACAAGCAAGTCTATAGGAGAATGGATGGAAAAAACAAATTCAATGTTTGAAATGGTCAAAGTTTAGATCTAAACCCAACAGAAATATGGCAAGAACTGGAATGAATAATTTATTATAAAACTCTGAAATACGATTCAGCTGAAGCAGTTCTCCATGGAGATGTAGGCCAAACTTTCTGTGATGTGAAATCTACCGTTTCTCCCAGAATAAGACATCCACTGATAATAAGCCCAATCGGGCTTTTGAGCACATGGCAATAAAGCCATGCACTTATTTCAGGGTTCAAAAAAATATAAGACAGGGTCTTATTTTCGGGAAACATGGGTAGGAATTTCAGACAGTCAACTTGACATCTTTATTGGACAAGTCCTGAAGCAGATTTGAATAGAGATGCAACAATTAACAAAAGCCACAATGGGCTTGTCGCAAACTAGTCATTAGTTAGTCTCATTTTCCTATAGTTCACTTAAAAATAGATTGGGAGAAGTTCCATGGCATAATATTGAGATGACTCCACAGGGTTCTTTGCTAATCAATTTTGTGAGCGACCTAGATGAAGAGATTGTGGGAATAATGATCAAGTCTGCACATGATACAAAACTAGGAGTAACTAATGCTTTTATTTTTCGTTTTTCATGCAGTGATCAGGATGCTCTAAAAATAAGAGAAATAAGGAAATGTTTGAAAAAATATTAAGAGATGAAGTGCTCCAAAAGGATTTTCTTTTGTTTTGCACTTTCTCTGAGGAAAATTAAAAGTACCTGAGAATATTAGAGAAAACAGAATGCAAAAATAACCATTGTCTACATTATTGTATGAATAAGAGTTAACATACTGATATCTCCCTACACACTGTTCCTAAATAATAACCTACAATATACTACAGTAACTGCATTTTAGACTACATGGTCTAGTCAAAACTTGGGGGAATTTGATGGTCCATAGATGCTTCAAGCAGGGAGTACATTATCTCAGTGTTACCTTACATACCTAAAGATAATCTGTTGAGACAATAATTTCCCTTCTTAGAAAAAACATTTGAGGTAAGTGTTATTAAATTACCTACCATATAGCATTATGACAAGATATTTTGTTTTTTCTGGGTAGATTTGAAAACAGGTAATGTTCACCTTTGGCCTTATTATCTTGTATAAGCCGTAGCTATACTGAGCCTGAGATTTGCTATTTTGGAGCAATTTAAAAAATTAAGGTCAGTGATGCAACTTTACAACCATCATGACTAATAGACAGGCTCATTTAAACTTTCTACTCTACACTGAAAAGCATGTTTTAAAATGCTTGAACTAATCCTCAACTGAAGGCAATAATTACTGTCTCACTTCTATCACTACATTGTGATGTAAATCTAGTTTTCTAGTATCTTCCTTGGTCCATACCTGCAGCACAGAAGGAAGACATTCAAGGATAAATACTTGGGCCAGTAAGAAATACCTATTCGATTCCCAAGTTCCAAGTCAAATATTTTATTAAACTTAGAAATAAGAACTAAAAATATAGAACAAGAAAAATCAGACAAAATGACAAGAGCGACATGACAGTTTCAATTTCACATAACCTAATTAATACTATTCCCAACCTTTTAGAAGTCCAAGAAGGCAATTTTCAAAAAAAATAATAAAATTATTTTCTGTTTAAACAATATGAAATTGAGAGATAAAAATTATGATATATAAAACAGCTAAATCTCGAAAACTGAGCAACTGACATACTTGGGATCCAAACAAGGAGGCAAATGAAACTTCAATTTGATGCCTTTGAAGTCCTTGCTTAATTGACTAAGCCAGGTATCTGGATGTGTTAAGGCTATAATTTCCATAATTCCTAACCAGTATAGGCTAATGAACTGACTTGCATTGCGAAGTGTATTGATGTTTACCACACTGTCCACTGTATTGCAGGACAGAAATGGCACCAAAATGATATATATCATAAATGTTAATTCATATGTAACACATTTCGACTATCTGAATAGAAATTTAACCTACAATAAAATTTACTCATTAAATATTCCATTCATCATGCTAAAATACTTAATTCCAGGGTGAATTAAAAAATAATCCAGACATGTTATATGAAAATTGTTTCTCTCCCTTATCTAGTAATTATGGAATTCAATGGTTTGAAAACATATAAACTAAAATGGAATCAAAAGGATAGGACTAGTATTAAATATCAGGTCCCTACACAGCTTTCTTAATTTTTCTTTCAGCTATCTAGAACTATCAGGCAAAATATAAATTTCAATAAAAAGTTATGGTTAGGTTTTGACCACCACGGTCCCTGAGCTTGCTTCTTTCTTGCAGACATTTCATTACCAAACTAGATATCATAACTACTAGCATTGATGTTACCTAGTTTGGTTATTAAAAGTCCGCAAGGAAGCAACCAAGCTCAATGAGCACCAAGGACCCCACAGTTCAATCCTAAAGTACAATATTTTCTCCTATCGGTAGACTAGGATCCATACTATTTGGAGCAAAGAAAAAAGTAGAATTCACTTTAATTAATTAAACATAACATTATTACTTTCATTTTCCATTCTCTCACATTGAAAATTTCTAATTGATGGATCCTTGGGAGTTTTTCTTAGGGCTTTGGAGGGGTACAAATTACACACTTCTGCTGTCAGCAGTGGTCTTGATCATATATAGTGGTAAAGGACCATTATTACCCGAAATTACTAGTCTCTTTTAAATTAGAAGATATTATTTGTGAAATCTCAATAAGAACAAACACCTACTTCAGTAGCCTTTAGTAACGTCCATCTGCATTTACAGAAAAGTACGCCCAAGAGAAATGAACACAAGGCAGATTTGCTATATCCAAACCTGCACAGTGGAGCCAAAATATGAACTATCCATTGCTACCGTACATTCATTAGAGAATTATAAAACACAACAGGAAAATTATTTTTCTCCACTAATTTTCCTCATTCTCTAACATTATACCAAAACATGCCTTTACACTGACTTTGCAATTTATTCTATTTTTCACATGGTTTCCAAATACAATTTTACAGTCTGTTGTTTTGCTACAGATACAGCAGATTGAAAGACAGTCATGAAAATTGCATTCCAACTGTATGCAATGAAAACTGATACCGTAACTCTGAAAGTTGTGACAGTGCTACGCTTTATACAGAGCAAGCAACTGACTCAAACTTTTCAAGATGCACAGAATTAACTTAAACAGTGATAAATTTATATTTGTTAACAGTATAAAAATCCAGATGCCCTCTTCCCACAAAATTGCAGTAAATCCAACTACTGTACTGTATATACACACGCTGCCTAGTTAAAACCAAATGAAATGACTGTTTAGCATTCACTCAAAAGCATAAAAAACCCATGAAAGTCCTTTTGTCCATTGTTTTGCTCCTCAAATGAAATGTATTTTCTGCTTTTCATTCAGTGAAAATCAAATATCAATAAGCAATTATAACTAAGTACAAACACTAGCTTCTATGAAATGGGTGCAAATTAAAATGGCAGTAAAATGCCATTTAAAAGTATATGATATTTTGAAGTTTTTTTAAAAAACCAGGATCAGTTCAATTTCTATTTCTTTTGAAATAGTTTCAAAAAGAAATATAAAAAGATAGTTTCTTGTAGTAGGTGAAAATAATGAAGCATTATGTTGGCTAACAGCTTCTTAGAACAAAAGAAGTGCATCTATCATCCCTCCTACAGCTCCATACAGTTCGTCAGATTGCAGTAAAAACCTTAAATGTTTGGAACAGGCAGTGATATTAAAATTAGGTAACATTTAAATAATATATAAAATGTGCTTTTTGCTATTCCTGCCCCCTCCCCCGAAGTCTGTAACAAATATGTATGACTTGAAGACCCTGATTTAATGAGACTGAACAGGGAAGAATGGAGTGCTGAAGTTGTAGTATTTTTCCATTCACCCACTGAGTACGGGTGAGCAACTTGAAGTGACTGTCAATACGTTTTTTATTTTCTTAGTACGAAGCAATATTTACCCATTTTCTAAAAATTCATTTTCTAAAGGATTGATCCCTCTAGTTCAGCACTTTTTAAAAGCTTTCAAACTGGCATTATAGTAAAGGGAATGAAACATAGCGGTCTAGATCAGAAATAATATGAGCCTCAGCCTCTGTTTTTTTGAAATTGAAGGTGCTGTCTCAGAAAAAATACCACTTTGCTTTGGAAAGCAAAAAAATTACAAAAACAATTAAACACGAAGCGTCAGCATTCAGCAAGTTTATATATATATATCTATATATGTATATATTTACACACTGAAATTTACATTTCTGCCACTGAGTGACTTTGCCACAGACAAATGCACAATTTATCCCTACAAAGCACAAAGCTTAATCAATTTTCTTTAGAGGTGATGGCCATTTCCTTACTAATAAGCAAAACAGCCAACACAACCATGAGTTATCGTTCATCTTCCATAAAATGACCTGTGTCATTTCCCTATGTTTCTCTATACAGGGATCCCACTTCCGTGTTGCATCCCTTTTCATGATACAAAGGAGTCGACCTTTCTGCTGGTATGCAGAGATGGAAAAGCCCCCAATCCTTCTCTTGAGAATCCTTGTGAATCTTTTCCTGAAGCTACTTCATATGTAATATCCCTTGGCACTTCATGTAAGACCAGGAAATGATGACCAGTAACCATTCTTCAAACTGTTTTCAGCAGCATAAGGGAGAATGTAATGGGTGGTTCTTTCCTGTCAGGCCAGCTGACTGCTGCCATAGAAAGGGCAGACAATAACAAAACTCAGGCTCACTACTCTCCAACCATTGGTTGGCTCCAGTCTCACCAGGTTCACTTAAAAAAAAACCCTTATAAACTTCTTCCAAGGATAACAACATCTTTTGGAAAGCCTTCCATTTTGGCTATTTCAAAGCATCCCAGCTTGCTGTAAAATTCCATGATTCTTTTATCATCCGGTCTCACCTCACAGAAAGCCCCACGGGAGCCTAAAAAAGAGGAAATGAGAAATTTGCAAATGAATAAAATCAAAGGAAGACATTTGGTAAGAGCGTAGAAGCAGAGAGAATCTAGACTGGTAACTGAACAGAGAACAGCACAGATCATTGTACATGGAGTCCTATAGTTTGATCCAAGTTCCAATCATGTACAGCAAAATGATCAGCTTTTCAGTCTTCATGAAATTGCCTAGCATCCAGAAAGTTACTTCAGGCATGCCTGGAGCTCTTATAAACTGTTCTGGAACTTTTTTCAGGATTTCCAGTAAAACATAAAGTTCAAATTTCTTGGGCATGTGAAACTAGCTATAACTGGATTATGCACCTTGGTTAAATCATGGACCTAGGCCTTCTCAGAAGCTAAAGAAAAAAAAAGTGAAACGTAAGCTATTCAAGACATACAAACGTGATATATTAATTTCAACCTGCAGAGTCACGACCTTTTTGGTGCTTTTCTGTATCAATTGATGGTTTTCTGTATTTACTCCCAACTCCTTGAATTTGCTATGATGAGTATGTTCCTGATAGCCTCTTTGGGCTTTTTGATTCTTTTTTTATATATTAAATGTACTAACCCATGTCCGTATTTTTAAATGGAAACATAATATGCAATTTATTCCATTGCAATGGTTTATGACAAAAAGTCAATAAGAACAAATCTTCCACAAGCTCACTGGCAATACTACTAACAAGTGCCTTTTAGTATTTACAACTCCAAAGGAAATTAAGTAGCTAAAAGTCCATCTGAACCAAGATACTTAAGGAAATTGGGAACACCGTTTCACATGAAGGTTATAACCACTGACCCTCTCTTGATCTCACAAAATCTCAGATGCAGATGGCTTAGTAGGCTTTTCAAGATAGATTTTAAGATAATGTGATGGAGAGGCACACAATAGTAAGTCTTTCTCATGTTATTGATAGCAAGCATCAAGTAAGAAAAATGAATATTGAATTCTGGAACAATTGTTATTTCTAAATATTTTTGGAAAGTAGTTTCATGTGAAACTCATTACAATAATTTAAACATGATTACTACATATCTCTCCTAGATTACAAATCTAACCTCTTTACTCTGTACTGGAAGTATCAATAAGCAAGGAATATGGTTTGCACATTCCTGATTATTTACATTCCCCACCGGATATTTAAGTGTGTAAAGTACAGGTCCACTTTTCTGGCTTGGCAGCTAAGCGGGTGGGAGGGAATAATTTCTTGTGAGTGGCAGGTGGGTGTGCAGCTTCATTTGTATGAAGGGTGGGCACATGTGTCCACCATTCACATGAAGGGAGCTTAGTGCACGAGCGCAAGTGGCTGCTGCTTGCAGGAGGGGAGTTTTGCATGCAAACACAAGATGGCTGCCGCTCGAGCAAGGGGAGCTTCGTGCACAAGGTCAAGCTGCCATGCGCTCATGTGCTCGCCCACCGGTTGTGCGGCTCGGTTCTGAACAGGCTGTGGCCCGGTTGGGGACCCCTGGTGTAAAATTATAACCTTTTTGGAAATGCAGAATGTGGTTACTGCTCTTAATACCTCAATGACCTGAAAAGCAACAGCAGAAGTTTACCATTTGCCTTGAGAGAGGACAGTAGACAGGCCATCATGCTTTTAGCAACGCTTGGATCTGTCACTTTTTTATGAATATCCATCTTTATCAGTGATGGGAAGTTGGCAAGGAATGTTTCTGGCAGAACTTCTTGCTCCTCATGAAAGCTCAGCATGATTTTCTGTAATATACAAATATATATTTTTACTATTAACAGTATACATTAGAAATATTATGTGCACCCGCTAAACAAGGGCTGTTATAGCATCTTGTTAGGCTAAAACATTGAACAAACCACATAGAAAAGATGCTATACTGCCTAAAAGCTATGAATGCTAAGATATCCCTCTTGTCATTTGATTTAATATGATTTAAATTAAATGCTCAAGACTAGAAAAACTGCAGGAGCTTCTCCATTAAAAATATTTATACTTAGAATGTTTTTTTCCCTGAATAATTACTTGTGAATGGATAGGAGGAGGAATCTTATATTCCCTTTATAAAAAATGGGGAAAAAAACTGTTGAAAACAAAGCAAGCAGCATAAGACATAAATGCTTGCAAACAGCATTCTAATGGAATATGGGTGCCCTTAACATCAGTTGCTGCTAGTAAGATTTGCTTAATCCTTTTTGTTAAAGTCTTAAGAAGATTATTTTTGCCTATTTAACCATATCCTTGTTATGCATTCTAATTCCAAACTTCCTTTCCAGAGGATTTCAATTTTTCCTCATTACTCAATTTCAGTGGTTCTTTTTCTTATGATTTTGTTGGAAGGAGATATATGTGCAGCAGATGGGTGTTGTTTAATAATGAAATGACTAATCTAAATCATACTCATATACAGATGTCTAAATATAAATGTCTTAATAACTTAAAAGGATATTAAGATAAATTGTCAGGCAGAGGTTTTGTCAAGACATTCCTAGACCTTTTTACAAATATTGCCATCAACCTTTGAAAACTATGTTCAACACTCAACTCATAGGTATGCACACACAAAAGCATAAGCTATAAAGTTTTCATAACCTTGATAGAGCAAACCTTGCATGTAATGGGCAACGTTTTCATGAGCTGCCATGGAATAATCATGCAAATGATCCAAATTACATAGTCTGCTCTCTTGCAATACTGCATAATGACGGTATTATACTACTGACATATTCTGAATCATTTGTGGAACATCCTTCCTGAACACATGTACCCATCCCATCGGTTCGAACAGGAGGTGTATGCTGTCGGCCTCGTCTCTTAAAGAGTTCTATCAGATGGAGCCCAGAAAAAAACATGCCTCTTCTGCAGTGGAACATCATTTCCACCTGAAGTGAGACTGGCCCTATCCTTGGTTAACTTCACTTGGTGGTTCTGAAAATGTAGCTCTTCTAGCAATCTTGGGGAAGAATGGTTGTACTATGTTTAAGTAGATGTTATAATCATGCAATCTTGCCTTTAAAAAAAAACCTGTCTGAATGGTTGCAACATTATTTTAAATGTTAATAGTAAACCACCCAAAGTCAAGTTCAGGCAGATGGATGACCATATAGATTTGTTCTAGACTAGACTAGACTAGACCAGACTTAGACTAGCCTGAGTTGAAAAGGACCTTGGAGGTCTTTTAGCCCAGCCCTCTGCTCAAGCAAAAGAACCCAAAGTATTTGACTATTAAATAATTAAATACAACTGCACCAACAAGTTCTATCAAACTGTTTTGGGCCTACCATAGATCAGCAAAACTCAGAATGCCTTCATTGTTCTGATTCTGGAGAAAACAAAATTCAGGAACAAATAGGGCAACGCTGGTGCATATACTCACTTCTCTTAGTATTCCAACATAGCATACGGGTAGTCCTCAACTTACGACCAAAATTGAGACCCAAATCTATGTTGTTAAATAGGGCAATTAAGTGTGTTTTGTCCCATTGTACGACTTTTTGCCATAGTTGTTGAGTAAGTTACTGCAGTTGTTAAGTGAGTCATACGTTAAGCAAACCTGGCTTTCCCCAATGACTTTTCTTGTCGGATACTGGCTGGGAAGGTTACAAATGGTGATCGCATGACCCCAGGACTGTACAACTATTATAAATACATGTCAGTTGCCAAGCGCCCAAATTCTGATCACACGACCATGAAATGCTGCCAACGGTTTTAGATGTGAACACTGGTCATAAGTCACTCTTTTCGGTGCCACTGTAACCTTGAACAGTCATTAAACAAATTGTTGTAAATTGAGCACCAACTGTGTTCCACTAGAGTTCCCATTTTCCCTGTGCCTTCCTACATCCCTGCAGCCAGCAGTCCTTGGCTTTTTCCCCATTTCCCCTCATGCTGAATTATTTCTGCCTGGGCCACTCAAAATCAGCTGCTCCGTTTGTGGAAAATGTTACATATGCCTATAAAAATGGTGGCTATGACAGACAATAATTCGAGGTAATTTTTAAGAATGAAATCCAATCTCTTCAAATCAATTTCAAACAGTGAACTGAAGATATATATTAATAGAGATTTCTTGATGCAAAGAGAAAAATTATGTACAGGAACTTTTTATCATATGCATTTATAAACTCTGTAAGTCTAAAATTTAACACTGGACAGGACCTGCATGAATTGTTCCCACTAAAGTAGAACTGAAACATTTATCATGTTACTTGTTCATATAATACATAAACTGGCATGACTAACCTCAGCCTCTGATAGTTCTTTATCGCCGCTTGGCTTGCTATATTTCTCCTGCATGAAAGGAATCCAGGCAATTTTACATTTCTTAATGAAAGGGGTTACATCAACAGTACCCAGTGCATAACCACAGATGCCATCTTCATCTTCAAGAACAAAGCAGTAATCTGGGCTCAGGGAAAGCAAGCCACCCACCAACCTGAAAGGAAAGGAGTAGTGAATGAGACCAAAAGCAACAAAAACTCAAATCACACAAATTGCATTAAATAACAGACAACAGCCGCAAAACATATCTACAGAAAAGCAGAACCACTGATATAGTGCATGAGAACAAAACCTGGAGGATATGAATTAATGAATGAAATCAATAAAAACTGTGCATATTATACAATACCTTCAAAGTAAAAACATTAGGCCAGTAGGGTATGTGTTATGTTTTCTAATGAAACTGCATATTCAAAACTTAAAGGATCTGGTAATATCTTATGGGAAATTTTGAACTGTAGAGGTAATGGCAAAAAGAAAAGATGAGGCCATATCAGTTCATGAAAATCCACGCCAAAATGAAATTTACTCCACAGTTATTCTTATTGTTCTTATTGGGTATAACTACGGACTGTACAGTTGCAGAGACTAAACTGATTTTGAACTTGATAACAGCAGCAAGATTGTTGGTAGCACAACATTGGAAGAAGGACTTTTTGCCTACTATTGATGACTGGATATTGAAAGTAACTAATTTAGCTGAAATGGCTAAAATTTCAGCATATTTGAAGGATCACACACAAGAAAGGTATATACAGGATTGGAGAAGATGGATTGATTATATACAAAATAAGTATCAGACCAAAAAATATCAAATAGCTTATGAATGATTTCTTTTATCTGTATAAGTGCTATATAAGTGATATTAGAAGTTTTATGTCCAAGAAGCAGGATTTTATATATGGGGGGTTAAGAATTTTTTTTTTTAGGGGGTGTTAGTTTAATGATTGGTTAAGCAATTTAGTTTATCGTTAAAAGTCAATAGAAATACCTTGTGTTCTGCTCTGGGAAGTCGGGGAGGGGGAGGGGGGTTGGGTAGGAGGGTTGTGGGGAAATTGTGTTTGTTTTAAAACTTTTTCAATAAAAAAAAAGAAAGAAAATCCACGCCAAAGTGGATTTAAAGAGCATTTGGAGAAAGCTACCTTAGACAGTAAGAAAACAGATCTGAACTAGCCATTTCTTAAAGTTGAAATTCTGGACTGAGCATGAAAATGGAAAGAACAAATAAAACAGTAAAGCTAAATCTACTAAACAATAGCAGAACAATCTCTTTCCCCCTAACTTATAATACTACGGTAACATGAAATAAATTTCTGAAGAGTGATTTTTTCTAAAATATCTGCCTTTTGTATCAATGTTTTGTTGATCTCAGCATTCTAGTATTAAGTCCCAGAGGTGGACTAGTGATAGAAGATTTGAAAAATTGTAAAATAACAATTTTATTAGTTTATTAGTTGAGACAAATCTCAAATGGCTCCAGTTAGTGACTAAAACTAATAATCCTACTTAAGCCAAATAGTCTAATAATGAAATAACCTTTTTTGGTATGATTTTATTTCAGAAATCAAACTTATTTAATATGAATCTTCATTTTTTAAATTAAGACCTAAGTTGGTATATCCCACCAATTTGCATTCTTCTTCCTAATGCCCAACACTTTCCTTTATCATCTAACTACAGCTGACACCCTTACCTATTTCCTTCCCTCCCAACCCTAAAATTCTTGTTACGGAACATGGATATTTGGGGTCTATGTCTGCACCAAATAATTTTAATCCAGGAATAGGTCACCAGAAACTGGTTGCTCCATGCAAGGAACATTCTACACATCCCTATAATGACTAAATATTCCTACCTCAGCTTAGCAATGTGAAGCAAATAGTCCTCTCTAAGTTAACTGCAGTATTAGGCTTTGCAAGTCATCCAAAGTTTGTTAAATTCAGGAGAAATGTTTACATTGTATTCATAGTCCATAAATTTGTTTTCTTCTAACTTCATAACTATTTCTCAAGAGTCAGATACATGATTTTAAACTTTTAGGGCTTTTTCTCCAAGATTTTTCATTGCTTTCAGAAACAGGAATCTTAAACATTTGTAATGTATGACCAATAATTAGTTAACCCTATGTCACCATAGTTGTGAAAACTACAAAAATCTCACAATGCACAAATGTAATATACAATGAATTCTATTACATTTTTTATAGCAGGAGGTATTTAATGCTGTACAAATAGAATATATAGCCAACACAATAAAATGTCTGTCAAAGTAATGCATACTTGTCTCCGATTAGATCCGGCTGACTGTGAAAAGGCTGATCAGTTCCATCATCGTATATTTCTCTACAAATCTTGTACACTGATGCCTAAAGACATACAATACATAAAAATTATGTTTAAACTTTGTGACATGTTATTTTTCTTTGGGAGTCATACTATTCCAATATGAAACAGACATGCTCATTTATTAGAACCATGGTTCCGTAAGTTCATATTTCACAGATATTGCAACTACTGACAATAGAATGTTATATAAATTAAATTGGATTTATATCAAAAAAATTACTCTTCAAAACCTCACTCAGTAATGAAACACACTGGACAGAATTGGAAGGATATTAATTACATTAGTCTCCCATCTTCTTTGATTTGATTTGAGATTACAAAACGCAAAATTAGTTCAGACTTAGTTTTCAAAGTATCAGGGGTATGTGTGAAGCTCTGATTCAGGCGTCTTATCAAGGGAATCAGCCAACGTATCAAGAATACTTACAATTTTTTTAGAAACAATAGCATCAAGCTAACTATATTCTACAATTTGGGAAAATGTTGGTATAAATAATGCCAGGACTGCATGTTAGTTACAATGAACCTGAAGTCAACCATTTCAACTCACTTCAATAATAACCTTTCAAAAGATTCTTGAACAAGGAAACAGTTGCCTAGATCAAGATGTTCTCTCAAAAATCAAATTTGCATAAGACCACAAAAGAATTTAAATTACCTCATCTTTAGGAAAATAGGGCCTGATGGTGTAGATTTTGGAAGTAGGAGTCAGAGGAGGGGGCTGAAAGAAGAGGTCATTTGCTCCTTCAATAGGCAGCAAACGCTGTGAAAATAAAAAGTTAATGTAAGTGAGAAGCAAGAGACAATACATTCTTGGGTGCACACTGCAGACTCCCAAGATAACTTTTGGTATTGCAGGCACCCCAGAGGAAGATAGGATTTTGCAGGCTTTACAAACGTAAGGACCATTTTATCTGAATAGAAGTCTAAGATACACAACTGTTACAGCACTTAACATTAAACTCATTTTTTGCTTTAGCATTATTTTGCCAAATCTCATCTATGTTCTCAGCATAAGATAGCCATGTGTCAGGAGGAAAGGTTTGGTCTGAAGAGGGTTAACTGGCCAGAGACACTAACCCAAAACAACGTGCTGACTCAATTGGCTGTGCGCAGAGAGCACCTGTGAGGGGGAAGAAAGTAAGCCCCTGAAAAATCCATGAGCAAATTCAAACACAGAAGAAACCAACTTTTAAAACTGATTTTCCAATTGATTTGTCAAGTATGCAACCAATATTTGCTTTGAAAGAGTTCTAAACTACACTGCATCGCAAGCATCTCTTTGCTCATGGAGTTCTCACTGGAAGACAAGCAGGCGCGCATTGTGCAATTGCGGGCGCAGATAAAAACGCTGTGCGACCTGCAAAGAAACAATGTGAAATGTACAACTAAAGCCGCAGCGCTTCGCATGCGCATGGGAATGGCAGCATCTCCTTGGGATATTACTGTAGAAATGGGAGGAAAATTATTTTAAAACAAGCTATCAGGCTATTTGGGTTTTGAACCAGAAAGCCTTCGGCAGACCAAGCCTTCCAGCCCTCCGATGTGCAAAAAAAAAAGATTTCTCAAACAAAGACAATGTCATTCAGTTGTGAATTCATATTGATACCTGGAACTCTCCTGCTAGACCACCTCTAAAGGCCCAGGGTTCTTGGTCTCCACTTAAGAACTGTGCTGAAGATTGACTACGACACCCTGTGGAGATCAGATCCAAGCGGAGAACGTTACGAGAAGGGGGATTGACCTGAGATACTAAAATGTCCAACAAGCTAACACATACTTTGTGGGAAAAGCTCTCTAACTGAGCTATTATCCAAGAGCTTGCTGGGCTGTAATAATGTTGCACAGTACATAGCTTCCTAATCATAAGGCGCTTGTGTTCATTAATAAAATCAAAAAAATGTTACAATGATAGCCTTAGAGCGCAGACAGTATACTACTGCTAAAAGCTGCTAAGATGCTCCATTTGATACAAGTACATGAAATATACAACATATAAGGAAACAAATGTCTAATTTCACCCAGTAAGGGATGTACAGTTACTAGCCATTACCACAGCCCTTTAAAAAAACTTGGACCTGTCTGAAGTCACATTTTCATACGGTTTGAATCTTGCCAGAAAACTAGGTCTGGGGTATGGGATAATATAGCCCAAACAGCTATGTGGAACAAAAGCCTCTTTTTCAGAGGTTAGAGACCAATATTATCTACTTCTCAACCATATAATACAGCAAGTAATTCATTACCAAGAAAGGCAACAATGTCTTAAATTACAGTTATTCTACAATTATATTAGAAATGCTATAATTTCTGACAGCCAGCCTTACCATATGCTTTTAAATTTTTGGTACAATCAAGGATGAAGCTATAAATTTTAAACTATGACTCAATTGTGAGGAAAATTCTGTTTAAGACATTAGAAAACCAATCAGTATAATTAAGGAGATAAATAAATGATGTTAAGAGTATATCACCCATCTAGTTTTCTGATAAGATAAGCTGCGCAAGTTTCTTTCTTCTTGTGGACAGCGATCTACTTCCTGTTCAAGTAACAATCTCAGATCAGTAGTTACACACATCATGCTAGCCAGGCAGTCTCAAAGCGAATCAAGCTAAATATTGTTCCTTGGTTTCAAATTATAAAAGCAAGCCTTTAACACAGCAAGCTTGACATAACCCAAAGAGCCCAGTTTGAGCCTCAACTGCTTCTATTTGCTAGTCTCTCATAGACAGAGACTTTATACAGAACCCCTTCACAAGTAACTTGAAATACTTCTCCTTTGAGATTACACTGTAACTAGCACTTCAACTATTGTACATTTTATAGAGCTGCATGAATGAAGAGCTGTATGAATGAAAATCAAGAGTTAATGCCTAAGTCGCTGCGCAAATGTGACTTCAGCCCATGCCTACAACCCTAATCTGAACTGCCTCACAATCAGAACTTCCCCATCTTAAATTTATTAATCACGACACGCTGAAAGCATCTGGCGTGGTCCATCCAATAGCAGTAGACACTTGTGCTGAAGATTCTCCCATCTGCACACATTGGGGAAGAAGACAGTAGAAGGCATTAGTAATCCATAGTAGAATTATCTACGCTAGTTATATAAACTGAATGCTAGCTGGATTGCAAGAAAAAGTAAGAAAAATCAGCCTTCAGTGGACCACTAAGCATTTGAATGTTCACTGATACTGTTCTGATTTAAGTTTCTATTCGTTGTAGTTTAATATTTTATGTGTTGTTATAACTAAAAATATGTTTTATTATATAAACAGTATCAACTAAAAATCATTAATCATTGATATCAGTCAAGAATTCACCTTTTAATTAACCCCTTGTGGGAGTAAAGTGTAAAGTAGAATATGAAATGCATAAAATTGGTGATTAATTACTGTCAAGAGAGCACCAACTGGAGCAATCTATATGGCTAAAATATAAAATAATGTATATTCCAGTGGACTTCATTTTAAATTTATTTTATTTTTACTTTATTTTAAAAATATTTTTTCAAGAATCAATTAGTAGCTTGAGAACCTATTTTATTCGCTATTAAAATTATGTTTGGATTAGCTCCACAGAAAAATAGAATGCCACACTTAGTTCATTTAAGAAAATTACTGCAAGGCAACTTTGATTTTAATGACCACATAGGCTCCCAGCATCTTTCATCCAGAAGGTAATGTGTATTATTGTTACGTTAAATAATAGTGTCTTTTATTTTGGAATTCTATGCTCAATCCATTTATTTCTACTTCAATTTCTGCCCTATGGAAACAATGCCACTATTTCTATGTTGCATAAGATTCCATGACTGTGTGCCTGTATTTGTACTTAAGAAATTACACAGTATGCTATGGGCAGCATAGATTTGTCAGTTTAGATTGTTTGTATTTTTAAAATTTTAGAAATGGAAAGTTTATCTGTTGAGCTGTGGGTTCACTATCCCTGGAGGTTTTTAAGAAGGGGCTGGATAGCCATATGGTTTACATGGTTTGACCGATTTTCCTACACATAGCAGGGGGTTGAATTAATTGATCTATAAGATTCCCCTCAGTACACACCGCTATTATATGGAAATGTTATACTTCTAGTCCCTTATTTTGGCCATTGTTATCTTTATAGAACAAATTTAGCTTTTATCTTGGTTTTTTTTTTTTTTAAATTTGATTTATATGCCGCCCTTCTCTGGAGACTCAGGGCGGCTTACAATGCGTTAAGCAATAGCTTTCATACTTTTGTATATTTATACAAAGTCAGCTTGTTGGCCCCACAAACTGGGTCCGCAATTTACCCACCTTAGAAAGGATGGAAGGCTGAGTCGACCTTGAGCCTGGTAAGAATTGAACTCACAGTAATTGCAGGTAGCTGGATGTTAAATGCTGCCTTAGGAGGCATTAGCCTCCTACGCCACTCAGGCTCCTAACTAGCCTAATCTTTCGACGTGGTTAGTTTGTCACTGACTTCAGTAAAGTGACTGTAGAGACATTTTAACTTGAACAGGAATCATATATCTTAACCTACATATCCATGTAATGCTATTTTTGCGACAGCAAATTAGCTGACAATTTTAATGAATTGTCAGAGAATAACTTTATTTATCCAACTATGTAACTATTCTTAACTGGTATATCTTTTTTTGTCTTTATAATAGGAAAAATATATTGAAGGCAATAAAGATTGTCTGATGCTATTTTCTTTTTTTTCCCCCCTAGAAGTTACCAATAATCTCTAAACCTAATCGAAGGAGAAAGGGGAAGCAAAAGAAGTCAAAATCCTCACAAAAATGTATTCATAGCATGTGCTATTATAATGCTGTAACTTTGAATGATTCCCTTTTTTTGTCTGGGAAAATTATTCCCATTACAGAAAATCTATACACTAAAAACTCAAAAGTGTTGGCTATCCTAATTTCCAACCCAAGATTCTATTTTATATGACTATTGTAATATAATTTTATGACTATAATCTTAATGACTTATGTGATCCAAGAACTGTAGGCTGACCAAATATGGAGCAGAGAGTTTATGAACACATTTGTGACTACTACAGAAATGGTGACACGAAACATCAGTTTTGCTGCCTGCTGTGTACATCAAACAAATCCACAGCGTATTTCCTTACAGCTGGATTGAAACCTGAAAGTGAAACAAGGTCACTAGAGGAACCCAGGCCATGCTGGTGCTATTCCCAAAAATATTTAATTTGTAAAAAGCTGCAGACACACAAAAAACGCTCTTGGTTTTGGCTTCAGAAACCATCAGTCTAGCATAAAAGCAGACTCCAGAGCACTATAATTTCTTACCCTTGCCCAAAATTAGGCTCCTTGCAAGTGTCAAAGCAAATCACTTTTGCACCAGAATAGCCTTATGCTAAAGCTCGCATGCGCAGAGAAAGGCTAGAAAGCTCGGCTCCCTCTTGGCCAAGCCCAGTGAAAGGTCACATCTGCAACTGTTCTGTTGAAGACAGCAATAACATTATTGAAACAGAGCAAGCAGCAGATAGATGAGGCATGGTCACATTTCATAGTGTCGTTTCCAATTTTGCTATAAGCTTGAAAATACTAAATAATGTAATCCAGTGTGCATTCAGTCTGAGTCAACACTCATATTTCAAGATAAACTTTCAGATTAATTAGCCCAAGGAAAAAAATATATAAATCAAGAGCTATTCAGCATAAGTTCACTTGTGCTTTTATTACTAGTTTAATATGAAACCATAGATAATGCACAAAAACAGAAGTAGTTTAAGTACAACAGGATCCCAATATGAATACATTTGACATTCTCTTTTTCCCGTGGGCTAATTGAAGACAAACATATATGCTAGCTGACACTATAATTGGTTCCTAAAGAACATACCTAGCCACTGCACAAAAGATTTCACCATTGACATGATGCTCTTGATGTCCCAGACGTATGAATACATATCATAAAGGATTGTCCGGTTGGCACAGTTGGAAAGACGAGTGAACATTCCCATCACCAAGCTACACATCTCTTCAAATTTTGCTGCTCGAGTCTGCCATTCTTCAATCTAATAAAATTCATTCAAGTTATTTATGTTTCATTTTTATCAAGCAGCTATACAGGTCGTCTTCAATTTACAACCATTCATTTAGTGACTGTTCGAAATTATAACGGCACTGAAAAAAGTGGTTTTCACACTGATGACTGTTGCAGCATCCCCATAGTCATGGGATCAAAATTCAGGCGCTTGGCAACTGATATGTATTTATGACAGTTGCCAGGGGTCATGTGATCACCATTTGTAACCTTTCCAGCTGGCTTCTGACAAAGTAAGTCAAGAGAGCAAGCCAGATTTGCTTAACTATATGATTCACTTAACAACTATAATGATTCGCTTAACCGTCATCGTAAACTTTGGGCTCAATTTTGGTCGTACAATGAGGACTACCTGTACTTAATTCTATCCACTTTGCTTCCCTGCCACCATTCACTAAAAGTTAATCTATCTCTTCCATACCTATCATCAGATACAGCTAATCAAAGAGTTAGCAATTAATGGAAAGTGTGACAAACTCTATAGTGCAGGCTTTCCTAACTTGACATATTTGTTTGGAACTGGACATTAATAGCAGGGAATTCTGGGAGTTTAGCCTCAGTGTAACTAGAGAGTAACAGGTTGAGAATTACAGGACAGGGAAATGAACATCCATGTCTGCATGAACATTTTCTCTTTACATCAAGTTTATCTCAGAAGCTTTGCTTAATTTCCTTTGTTCTTGTGTCCACAATACTAAAAGATGATAAGAGTCACTCACTTTTTCAGAATCTTTTCCTTTGCAATTCACACTGACAACACTGCTATTTGCTCTGAGCCATTGGAATTCCCGTAACATTTGAGCCCCTTTAGGTCCATGTTCATAGGGCAAATAGAACAAATCTGCAAGTAGCTGTAGATCTTCTAGAGTCACCGGCTCAATAGCATATAATGGCTTCTCATGGGGTCCAGGCACAAACTGTTCCTTGTTAATCTGCTCATCTGTCTGCATTGGTGCAATATCATTACCACAGTCCTCCTGCATTGACATCTCTGGAGATTTTGATTCTGCTATGCTCTCTTTATCGGTATCCATTGGCTTTAGCTCTTCTGACATTTTTGCTTCGGAGATGTCAGTCAATATTTGGCTGATATTCTTGTCAGCATCCTCTTGCTTTTCCACCACCATATCCATTGGTTCCTCATCTAACTGCTTCTTCTCTTCCTCCTCTTTCACCAGAGTCTGTGACTCACTGCTTAGGTCAGTTCCTTGACTCATTATGGGCTCTTGATATACAGTAGTAACCACCGTGGTAGAATTTAAAACGGATGGTGCAATTAGAGGTACATCGACCACACTTGTTTTAGCTCCACTGTGGGCCACTTGCCTACCTGTGAAAACAGAGCAGACCAGCAATCTTTATTCTTACCTATTCAACTATTTCACATAAATATTTTCCTTCATATATTTCACTTGTACAAAAACATGAATATGGAGAGTTCATTTTGTTATTGAAATTCTTAAAAAATCCCAATTATTTAATTTCCATAATGTCATGAAAATTTTCTTAATTCTTTATATATAAAGAATGCAGTATGATCTTTTTGGAATATTGTGATTTAAATCTGAGCCCTTTTGATATCAAGCTATGTGACTTTCTCAAAAATACAAAATGATGTACAGAATACAGAAATAATGTACTTCATTTTTCAACCTCTTCCTGGCCCTAAAAACATTTCCCTTCTACTGAAAATAATGGAAGGAAATGTATTTAGACTTTTCCATAGGTTACGAGTTTGTGGGACAGAGGGTTGCAATACCTTTCTCTTTCTATTTTGGGGCTTTCAATGATTGCATACCCTGAGTTTAGAAAGAATCAGCCTGTCAGATAAGCAGGATAGGATAGGAAAATCTGATGTTCTAGCCATTCTTGTTATGATAGGGTCTTTCACACCTGAGAAGTCAAAAAAGCAAGCAACAATGGCACATCTATATACTGTAGAATTGTAGGTTACAAAATAGTTCCACTTCAAACAGTTCAAATAAAATTCAAAATATTTTGCATGGCTTTATGATAAAAAACAAAAGAAATTCAAAACTTCCCGTTTGTCCTTGGACTGCAAAGTCAAGCGTTTATGTTTAATTCTGCAGAAACCTTATCGAGGAGGTATTTTTAAACAAAATGTAAACATTTTTAGAATTTCCAGACCAGCAGGGTTAAAAACATTTGAGCAGCTTTTACAGCCAGCACCTGCATAAAGAGCTGTGGAACTGGGTCTAGCAAAGAAACTGTAACCATTTCAAGACTGTCCTTTAGTAATATGGTAACAGCACAACTACGTTTCTCTGGTTGTTTGCTTAAGGATTCTTCTTCATCCACTTTCTTACATTCTTTGCTCTTACCTTATACAGATGTACTAAAAAACACACCACACGGATTATGTTTAGATTTGGCTACCTAACCAAAAAAGAAACTAAAGTAGGAGTCCCCAATCTCTGGTTCATGGATTAGGACTAGTCAGTGGCATGCCAGAAACCGGGCCACACAAACAAGGGAAATCCCATCTGCTGGATGCAGGCAGCACACAAAACCACATCCCCTCCAGTTTGGGGAAAAACCTCTCTCCATGGAACTGGTCCCTAGTGCCCAAAAGGTTGGGGCCTGCTGCACTAAAGGATCATTATATCACAACCTATAAAATCATTATTGTGTTTAAAATTTCAATCTAGGGTTGTGAGAGTTCAAATCCACCCTTAGCCCCAGAAACTGACTAGATATCCCAGTTCATCCTACTTTAAAGAACTCTATTGTGGGGATAAAATGAAGTTTGAGCAAGAACCCTACATATGCCACCTTGAGCTTATGGAGGAAAAGATAATTCACAAATCTATCAAACAAAAGTACTAGATAGAATGATATATTACTTATTTTGCATTATATTTGTATCCTATTTTCCCACTGGGAATCTTATGGGAGCATAGATGACAATCTTTCATTTTATCTCACAAGAATACTTCCAGAAAGGTTTGATCAGAATATATAGTGGATGAGCTAAAGTCATCCAGTAAGTTACATGTTCATTTCACTCTTTGTCTCAAAATTGTACCTATTTCTCCAGAGGGAAAAGAATACATAATAAATAGGTACAGTGAATAGTATCAAGCTACATCAAAAAAGTCTTATACTCAGTCATAATATTAAGTTGGAGAGAAATCCAAGGATTGTTATCTAGACTCAAATTGAAAATCATTTAATTGTGTATTATTGTAATTGGTTAGAGTTTACAAAACAATTTGAGCTCAAAAGAGGATAAGGTTTGCTGTATTGTGTTTGCTCTGTGTTCTTAATAATACCCAAAGCTTCACTTTTTCAAGCCAGTAAGACACAAAGACTTGATTTAAAAGGTTATGTCAGTGCTGCCATGTCATAGACTTAGTTGAGGGGAATGTGGAGGCAAAGGAGATTCAATTAAGCAAAATTTATTCCGAAGAAAAATATTTCTTTTTTAACTAAAATAACAGCACAGGAATTTTCTTTAGCATTTTGTTTCCTGAGAGCATGAAAATCATCGTTCATTTGAAGAACATTCTTCATTCCATTTAAGCTTAAAGCTGAAACAAAGCTATAAATCTTTCTTACTGCTATATTGATGGGGTACTGCAAATTCCTGCAGCCATTCTGTTAATGATAACTTCAAAGCCATCTGTGGGCTATAAAGAACATCTGTTTCAATATCTTCATCACTTCCTTCATTTTCTAGTTTAATCTGGATTGACACTGTACTGTCTTCAGTGTCAGCTGCAGAAAACACAGGAAATAGCATATTAAATGGTGAAAGCTACAATCAAAATTGCTGTGTTCGCATTTAAATAGAACTCCTTTAATCGTTAATACCACCTGCCATTTTAAGAAGATTAATATAATTCTGCAATAAAGTAACATAATTTGCAATTGTTCTAAAGTTTGACCTTTAAAGTTATTAAAATTGACTATGCAAGGCAGTCCTACAGCAGCCAGATAAAATTTGCTCCAAATTAATAATTCCAGGATAGATAGAATTTGGATGTTTTGCATAAAAATCAACAATTGAAGTCTTTAGTAAGAAATCCCAATTAGACATTAAAAGCCTAAGAATTTTTTAATCTGCATCTTTGTCAAATGATTGATCTAATAAGAAACAGATATCTAAACTGTAATCATGTTCACTAATAACATTTAATTAATTAAGTGATGCCCCAGTGCCTGGAGGCTGTGCAGATCTGGATGGGGAGGAACAGGCTCAAGCTCAACCCTTCCAAGACTGAGTGGCTGTGGCTCCCGGCATCCCGATATAGTCAGTTGACTCCATCGCTGACTATTGGGGGCGAGTCTTTGGCCCCCACTGAAGGGGCTCGCAATCTGGGAGTCCTCCTGGATAGGCAGCTGTCCTTGGAGGAACATCTGACGACTGTTACCAGGGGGACCTTTTATCAGGTTCGCCTGATTCGCCAGTTGCGGCCCTTTCTTGATCGGGATTCCTTGTGCACAGTCACTCACGCCCTCGTCACCTCTCGCCTTGACTACTGCAACGCTCTCTACATGGGGCTCCCCTTGAAGAGCACCCGGAGGCTCCAGCTGGTCCAGAATGCAGCAGCGCGGGTAGTGATGGGAGCAACATGGCGCTCCCATGTAACACCGCTCCTGCGCGAGCTGCACTGGCTCCCGGTGGTCTTCCGGGTGCGCTTCAAGGTGTTGGTTATCACCTTTAAAGCGCTCCATGGCATAGGGCCTAGCTATCTCCGAGACCGCCTGCTGCTACCAACGACCTCCCATCGACCCGTGCGCTCCCACAGAGAGGGCCTCCTCAGGGTGCCATCAGCCAAACAATGTAGGCTGGTGGCCCCCAGGGGGAGGGCCTTCTCTGTGGGGGTTCCCACCCTCTGGAATCAGTTGCCCCCGGAGATAAGGAGAATCCATGACCTCAATGCCTTCCGTCGTTCCCTGAAAACCCATCTTTTCCAGCAAGCCGGGTTGGCTTAGAAGAAATTTTTAAATTTTTTAATTAGTTTGTGATTCTTAACTTTCGGCCCAAATTTATATATATTTTTAAATGTTTTAATATTTGTATTCTATGTTTTTTATCTTGGCTGTACACCGCCCTGAGTCCTCAGGGAGAAGGGCGGTATATAAATTGGAAATTAAATTAAATTAAATTAAATTAAATTAAATTATTTTCTTTTAGGTTTTTTTCTCTTTCATTATTTTCCTCTTTTATTTTCCCCTTTCATTATTCTTTTCTGTCAACATGCTTGAAAGCTTCATTAATACCAGCTCTGGGGAGCCACTGTATTCCAGATGTCAGGTACAATTTTAAGCCAGTAAAACCAGGTCAAGTTACATGTTTAATTCAGCATTATCTGGATGGTTTCTGATCATTGCATTTCACTCTTTACCATAGCTGGTAAAGAGTTAACAGCCTTTTTAAATATTAACTAGATTGCAAATTTTTCCTTGCCAACTATCAACAATATATTTTCATGTTAGACAATGCATCATATTTCCTAAAGAAAGCCATTTGATTTGAATGTAAATCTTCCTATAAATCTTTGTTTGCCGTCCAGAGTTGCTTTCAGTGAGATGGGCAGCTATATAAATTAGATACATAAATAACCATTATTACATAAGACAGTATGCATTATCCATTCAATCAACTTACTCATCACAACATCTTTCCTCACTCCATTCATGTTGGATTTGTACCAAGTTGCAAGAGTGTGAATTGCAACAAAATTAGCTTCAAATTCACAGTTCGGATTAGTCAGGACCCCTTTTAAGCGTGGTATGAGTTCTGTTGATCGGCCTTTATACGGCCCAAGAAACAGTCTTTTCTGATCATAGTCATTAGCATGAATGTTGTCCCAGATAACAGGAGCTCTGCGAATTATTTTTGAAACCTCCTCAATAGACTCCACTGAAATGTCTTTAGATACCACTTTGGGACCTAAAATGGAAATAGGTGGATTTAAAAATGTGGACACTATTTATTCAAAAGTAATGACATGTAAAAATTGCACTAAAACTTTCATTTAAAAAGGCTAAATTAAGCTGGTGATCCTTGCTCAAATTAGAGCAAAATACTGATGCTCACCTGTCCATAATACATCTATTGCTAGCAGCAGTTTTTCTCCTACAGTTCGCAAGTAAGGAGACTGAGCAACATTTGGATAACAGAAAGTGCCACAATATTCTGGAAGAGAGAAAAAAACATTTTTAAGCTGAAAGCCCAAAACAGGCAAGAGTACTTTCAGGTACTGATAGATATCCTGCCAAGAGAATTACTGTAGGCATTGGAAACCAAATATATGAACTATGTATCTATATATCTTAATATTGGCTAAAATTGCCTAAAAATATTTACAATATAATCAAGCTGCAAGATGAATGGCATATAAATTTAATTAATATACAAATAAAAATAACATACAGCAAAAAAAAAAAAAAAAAAGCATCAGTATTGTATTTTGAATGGATTGAAAACCCACTGCAAGAACAGACTAGACTTTCTGGCTATTCATTTTACAGTTCTAAGAGAATCCAGAAGTTTATCACAGCATTTTTCAAGTAAAAAAAGTTAGCTTTCAGAGTTAAAAATAAGGATATGCAAAATATTCCATGCACAAAACAGCTAGTTTTGAATGGTCCTTGCACACAAGAAACACATTCACTTACTCCACATTTTTGGATCTTTTCAGAATAGATATAAATTTAGGTAATGTATAAATATCTAAATTATAGTTTGAAAGTTTGTCAATTCTGCTCCAGAAAACATGAAAACAATAAATATTTCAAGGAAAAAGATATTTTAAGCTTTCAAACTTGCAATAGCTTTTTCTGAATTCTAAGAAACATATGAAGATGTGAAAAGCTATTCCTGGAACAAGCAATATAAAGCATATATCCAATTTTATAATTAATAGCTGTATTTATTTTGTAACAATAATACAATATGGTATAGCATAGTCAAAGATGTTTTACCATCAGTTGTGCTCTCTGTAACTTTATAGGCTGAAAGGGAATTTCAAAATTAAAAATATATGTCCAGTTAGTTTATCTTTTCTAGTTTTTTTTAATAAATTTGTTAAAATCCAATGAATTATGCAGTGAAAAAAAGCATTCATTCATTCATTAGACAATGTATATGGCCACCCATCCTATGAAATATAACTCAACACAACTCTGGGTGGCTCACAAGAATAAAAAAAGTAAAAAACCAAAAACCTGGCATTTAACCAATCCAACAAAAAACACAATCCTCAGGCCCATCTCACCTTCTGCAATGCCTGTGGGAAAAGCTTTTTTTTTTACAGGTTTTCAGAATGCTAAAAGATGAGGGAACTGCTGGATCCCAGAGGTTCCACAAGTCAAAGGCTATTTTGGAAAAGGCTTGCTTCCTCAGTCCCAGCAGATTTCAGGGAAGTGACCTTGAACATGTCCATCCTATCTAACCTGATGGGCAAGGAAGTATTCTCATGAAGAGGCAGTCCTAAAAATTAACATGGCCCTGTGCAATGCAAAGCTTAAAGGTGATAATCAGTACTATAAATTGTAGCTGAAAATGACTGTCTTGCTAGGGTTGAATTGGAACTGGCTAGTTCCTAACCAAACTCTCCATCATTGTATCAGAAATGAAATAGCATCACTTGCCCAGCTAGAAATGGACAAGTATAACTGGGTATCATCAGCATACTGATGGGAGCACACCCTGTGCTGGCAAATGACCTCAACCAGTGATTTCATGTAGATAATAAAGAGGAGCACCATAAGATCCAAATTCTGAAGGAAGAAATCAGGAACCAATACAGAGATCAAAAGCACTGCAAGTTTATTCTATGCTACTGTCAAGGCAAATTGGCACCAGACAGGTGCCAATGGATTTCAGGGGTGGGAGTAGGGTTGGACTTAGATCTCTTTCAGGGGTGGAGAATCATTTATCATCCTCTAAGAAAGGACTATGGTATACATTGAATAGGCTACTGGAATTAATGATATTCAGGCTTCAACCAACATACCAATGCATCCATGTCTCATATCAGTCTACAGCCGTGAAAGTGAACATATGGCACATGTGCCAGAAGTGGCACGCAGAGCCATCTCTCCAGGCATGCCAGCCGTCACCCGTTGCTCTTCTGGGTTCCGGTGCGCACATGCACGCCGGCCAGCTGGTCTTCACGTATGCGCCAGAAACTGAAGAGCAGCTCCCTGGCACGCATGCGTGCACCAGGAAGCTGAGCTTCCAGTTTCTAGCCCGCAAATGCGCGCCAGCCAGCTGGTCTATGCGCAAGCATGCATGCCAGAAACCAGAAGACCAGGTGACCAGAGTGCATGTACACACTGGAAACCGGAAGCTCAGCTTCCTGGTGCGCGCCAGGGAACTGCTTTGTGGAACTTCCAGAGGATAGCTAAAGGCAACTCTATGGCCTATTGGATGGATTTTTTCTATCAAACCACAATTGAAGAAGTACTCCTTATGACTCTTCTATTGAAATAGATATTGTGATTTAATATAGGATCTCAAGCAGAAAATGAACAGCAACTCAATACAGCAAAAAGATAAGGAAGAGGAGCCATTCAGGCTAGAAGGGGAGAGAGTAAAGAGAGAAAAACAAACAGTGTTATCATCTGTTTTAGAGACTGATGAAGCTGCTCCATCTTCTGCTTCTTGTTATTTCCTATTTGCCTGTTGACCGAAATGAAGTTGAAAAGAAAGAAGGCCTGTCCTTGTTATCAGAATGCAAAGCTGAGTCAAGACAGGCTACTTTCCAAGATGTAGGAGTCTTAACATGCCTGTTTTCTGCTCCATCCTCAGTGGATAACTAGCCTTTCATACAAATTATAATAAAAGCCCTTCCATAGGAACCACTTTGATAGCATTAGAGGTATCTGCTCTTTCTAAACATTGTTTTCAATGTCTTCCAAAATCAATTGATGAATATAGTTACTGGAGTGAATAAAGATCTCCATTTGGGAACACAATGTATGTTTCTAGTATTAATCAAAGATGTAGAGACGAAAGCTGTGATTTTATAAAGTACTCATCTATCAACAACATAAATGTCTCCAAAAAGAGATTAAAAGGATTAAATACAACAGAGTAATTGGCTATTCTATTTTTATTTATTTATATATATTTCTACAAACTTCAATTACAAGACTCCCAGAGATGCACAATAACAACAAGCAACCAAGCATTGGTTGCAGATAACATTGCTCTTGAAATGAAGTATTAATAATCTATGTACACGACCCCTGAAGGAATCAGGAAGGGAATCCAAGCAACAAGTGGTTGAGTTTTTATCAGAGAGCACCATCTTCACTTTCTGTGAGTCCATAGGCTAACATGACTTCCAAGTAACATGTCAAGGTGCTGTCTTCATCACCACAGAATCTGTCCATGGAGAATCAAGAGATTGCCCACCTGAATAACTATCAGCAAGGAATCGTGCAAACTGGTAACAGAGTGCAGGTGGAGCTCTGCTTGCCACACCTCCTAAAAGGGAGTTGCCTTTCCTGTGATTCAGAATTTGACTTAGCAGCTTACCTGTGGGGCAGAAGAGGAATGTTTCTGGTTCTCCTAGATACTGATAGATTTCATTGGTGATTGAAACCTGAGCATGGGCAAAGGAGCTGAACACTTCTTTATCTGCTGCACACATATTGTGATCAATGTCATCAAACAATAATGCAAAACATTTGCAACCAAACTGAGAAACCTAAAAGAAAGACAAAATTCTGAGCACTGAAATTAAGAATTAGCAAACCTATTCCAAAGGTTATTTTATTTTTACCTCTACAGTTCAGATAAAAAAAACCTCACCCTCTAGCCAAGATTCCCCTCCCCCATTTCAATTGCACATAGGTTTACACAGGAAGAAGAAAAGAAGAAAAGAAAAGCAGAACATTGCTTGATAGTATTTAATGAGTATATACAATAAATTTCAAGTTTGTTAGCTATAAAAATAACTACAATTGTTCTAATTATTTGATTCATGTCAGATTTCCATTGCTGCAACAATAGGCCTAGGCTACAACCAATAATCCATATTGCAAGTTAGCAAAATAGTGCCCAGTATTTCAAACAATGCTTCCTGTGAATAGTTATACTATAATTACTTTAATTATGATTTCATTAACATTTTAAACAACATAATATGCACAAATGGTCAATACCTGATCTAGCTTGCGTTTCAATGTAGATACTTCTTTAGGATTTGAGAAAGTAATATCAAGTCCAGGGGAAATGGCATAAATAAATTCAATCTCATATTCTTGAGCTGCTGCAATCAGTGTCATGAGCTGTTCTAGAAATAGAAACCAATTATTTTAACAAGAGTTGACCATAAGTTAATTTATTTCATCAAATATTATAATATCTCATATATATCATTTAAATATTTTATATACATCATGTTGAATATATTACCATGAACTGTAGGTAACTAGCTTTATTTTTATATATTTTAAAAGTGATTAAGAAAAATATTAATTGGGGTTTACAAAGAATATTAAGCTAGTTATTACAAACGGCTGGAGAAGCCTATTGGTAGATACTGAAACACCTTTGATGTAAGGGAGGACAATCCTTTTGATGAATTATGATTTCTGTGTTACATTCAATTAGGTAAACAACTTTCTGATAAAGTTGCGTGGTTATCAGTTGTGTTGAAGGAAGTTTTGCAAGTATTTAATTCTATTTTGTAGTTCTTTTGTATTGTAATATATTATAACCCACATAGCAATAACATTTAGCAGTAGCATTTAGGCATATACTACTTTACAGCCCTTTCTAAGTGGTTTACAGTCAACATATTGCCCACAACAATTTGGATCCTAATTTCACCCACCTTGGAAGGATGAAAGGCTGAATCAACCTTGAGCCTGGTGAAATTTGAACTGCCAAATTGCAGGCAGCAGAAGTAACCTGCAGTACTGCACTCTAACCACTATGTGCCACCGTGGCTCATAATATGATTTTGATGCAAGTTTTTAAATGTGCAGGTGAATTTAACTATTAAATTTGGTTTATGTGGGTAACTTTTCTTTGGATTTTGGTCTCAAGTATCATATTTTTTTTTGCTAATGAGGACATCTAGAAAATATAGTTTGGTATTTGCTTCTTGTACTAAAACGATTCCATCAAATGCGTGGTTGTTTAGGTTATTTGGTTTTCTATCTGTTCTTTTTTGATTATGATATAGGTTGGTCGTATTAACAGAAGCATTAGTTTTTAATTGTTGTATTACTGCTTCTGCTATACATCTTGAAAGGAGGGGTCTCATTCAGGTCCCCTTGATCTGCTAGTAAATTTAATAATTAAACTGGTATGTCAATGAGTTTCAGTATTTTGATATTTCTATATTCCATTAGACTGGGTCTAGAATGGTACTGTGATTGCTTCATTAGCTAATTTGTGCAGCATTAATTAATTAATGCATTAATTAATACATTAATTGTGCACTAATTTCATTAGTGCAGTGATAGTGAATCTATGACATGTATTTATAACCTTTGCAGCACTTTTACTCATGTGACTGTCATTTGTCAGTACGCATTGTCCTGTATCAGACTCCCCCCCCCTTTTTTTTTTTAAACAGCAGATAGATTGGAGAGGAAGGGATTACAAACAGTAATCAGGCACACATTAGAGAATACATATCAAAATGAATGCAATGGTCCCAACAGCACTGAACACACTCAGGGCTGGGAGCCGTAAGTGCACTACATATACAGTCCAATGTATTTCCCTTTCTGTGTTTGCTTATTCTATTGTAATCTCTTCGCCTCCAATCTCTCTGCTGGGGGCGGTTATGTGTGTAATGGTTCAGGCACAGTAAAGATTGCCTACATATCATTTCAAGGGTGAGGGAAGCTGAGAAATAAGAAGCTGAAATAAAATTGTTAGGAGGCAAACAAAAGTCAAAAATGTAAAACAGATTACTATAGTCGTCAGTTACAGATAGCAGCTGTGAGCTGGCTATCCTAACCCTGGGGGAAGCATTGTAAAGGGAGAGGGGAAATACTGTAGGATACTGTACGGTTACATGATTTCCTACTTAACTGTTTCACTTAAAGACAGAGCTGCGGGTCCCAGCTATGGTTACTAAACAAATACTATCTGTAAATCTTTATTTTTCCTGATCAGTTCTTTTGATAAGTTGTATGTCGATGCCCAGCTGTATGTTTGAATGACAGAATATGTCAGAATACGTTTTGTGTAGTTTTGGTTGACTGTAGGAACACATAAATTTATATTCAAATTAGATTCCTATTATAGCATGCATATTTGGAAACACATTAAGAAGATGTGTTATATTTATGTTACATCTGCTTTGGGCTTTCAGAGCCAGAAAAGATGTCAGCTAGAAGCACAGGCTCCACAGCATTATATTCTTCCCCTTTTTCCATTTGAAAGACATTACGAAGTTGACATGGTTACATATGGTTTTTCTTTCCTGGTATTATAGCAAGAAGTCTGTTGGTATATAATACAAAAACCTCTGTAAGCCTGACATGCGCGAGAATGAAAACTGAACAAAGGGATGGGAGAATGAATAATGAAATACAAGCAGTTCTCATCTTACAATTAATTCTTCAGTGACCAAAGTTACGATGATGCTGAACAAGTGGTACTTACAACCAATCCTTGATGTTCCAGCCATTGTAGCAGTCATGTAACTGCATTTTCAACATTCCCTGCTGCTTTCCCACAAGCAGGGTCATCTTAGAACAGCATGCAAGAAATTGGAAATTGCGGTCACATGAGGTCCTCATTTGAAAACATGCATTCTTTGCATTAAACAATGGCAACTGGGACTGCCAGAATTGCCATCCTTAAGCCGCGTAGTTACATGACATCACACTTTGCGATCCCATTGTTTAGTAATGGTAATCCCAGTGAAAATTGCTATTGAATGCTGAGGACTACCTATAAATAATGTCCATTTAAGGTAAGACAACACTGTTCTTTCATTACCACTTCTTACTGAATAAATTTTGAAAATACAAAGAAGTTAATTACCAGCTTCCTCTACGGAATACATTTCTCGCCAAAACATACGGTGCTTGTAGTCATCTTTCGGAGCATATAGGTAAGTATTTAGTCCCCATTTCTGAAGTCTATAAGGTTAAAAGATTTTTTAAAAAGTATAAAGATGAGAATGCAACTGCTCTTCAACTATGGTGAATTGTACACTACCAGTTGTAATATTTATACAATACTATACAGTGGATATAAAAATCAACACATCCTTGTTAATACCAGATTTTTGAGATGTAAAAAAAAATACACCAAGATAAATCATTTCAGAATTTTTTCCACTTTTAATATAACATATAAGCTGAACAATTCAACTGAAAAACAAACTAAAATCTTTTAGAGGAAAAAATAAATATTTTGCAATAACGTGTTGCATCCCTAAACTACAGTATTTTTTATATTATAAGATGCACTTCTCCCCCCTCAAAGTGGGTGGAAATGTCTGTGCATCTTATAGAGCGAATATTACGGCGGGGAGAAGGGTGTTGGTGTGGTGGTGGCGTTCGCCGCCGCCTGTCACTGCCCCATTACCACTGCCATTCGCCAGCGGCAGCACATGGCTCATCAAGGTGCAACAGAGCAGAGCCCTAACGAGCCACGTGCTGGGGCTGCGATAACGTGTTGAAGCTGACCAGGCTGTTTGCTGCAAGGACACTAGCCAGATGAATACCAGATGGATGCTGGGAGGCAAAGGCAGATTTTTTCCCCCCTTGTTTTCCTCCTCTAAAGCTAATGTGCGTCTTATGGTCCAATGTGTCTTATAGTGCGAAAAATATGGTAATGTAATGTTGAAGCATCTTTTTATTTTATGACAGCATTCAGTCTTTTGGGGTAGGAACCTATCTTGCCTTGGGAATCTTTGCCTACTCTTCCTTGCACAAGCTCTCCAAATCTTTCAGATTGTGAGTGCATCTCCTCACAGCCCTCTTCAGGTCATGGCATAGAAAGGTCAAACAATTACTATTTTTCAAAGGGGAAAAAATAATTGTTTCCCAAATCATTTGTGAAGGCCAGGAGCTGAATAAACATTGTGGAAGCAGATTTCATGTATCATAGGTACAACAGAAAAAAAACACATTTCCTATATCAACAAAATATAATATAGAAAAATACTAAAAAAAAAAAAATTAGAAAGCTCCAGTTAGATTGCTTGATATAATGTCCCAGACTATTCATAACTTTAAAAACTAATAACTAGCTCTTTGAAATAGGATGAAAATTACAGTTTCAAAAGGAACCTTCACTGAATATTACAGTGACTCATTTAAAAGCTAGAACAATGTGATTAATAGCAGTCAAGAATATGTAGAGTTTATAAATTGGAGCTGAATAAATGCATTATGGACAATAGATGTCACTTCAGATTACTGGTATTATTCGTATTTCAAATTATTGAGTCATTCCAATCTGGCAGCATTGCCAGCCCACATACTTAATACTGCAAAGAGAGAACTCTGTTCCTAACAGACATTTCTAT
Organism: Arizona elegans; assembly: GCA_022577455.1. Classification (NCBI taxonomy): domain Eukaryota; kingdom Metazoa; phylum Chordata; class Lepidosauria; order Squamata; family Colubridae; genus Arizona; species Arizona elegans. The sequence continues at coordinate 48,737,384 of JAKOOJ010000005.1, read as the reverse complement.
AACCAATTTAGCATACTGATGTTTAGATTATGATCACTTTATCTTGATTAAGCTTATTATGGTAAGATTTATGTCTGCAGTTGCCAAAAAGAATCATAATAGCTGAATTAAATTCTATTTCAGCAGAATAATCCCAAGAAGGGTATTTATTGTGGATAGAGGCAATGAAAAATGTGTATCACATCAGTGAAGGATGGGATATGCAATCCCTTTATTTCTCAGATATCCCTGTTCCTGCCTCGTAAAGTTCATGTTTTTACTGCTGATAATGCTAATGATTGTGTCATTTATTTGTGGATGGATCTTCATTCAGAATCATGTTCCTAATATCAACAGAATTGGACCAATTTCTCCAAACCACCTGAAGCCAATGTAAGCCATTGGAATGTGAAATACAATTCTGAAGCATAAGGTATAATATTGCTTTAACTTTATTTGCTGGAACCTGCTTTTTTAAAAAAATTAAGGAAAGAAAAAGTAAAAGCAGTTGCATGCTTTTAAACCACAAGTAATGGATTTATTAATCATAAAGTGACATCCATTTATAAGTCTTTTGCAAATTAACAAAGGCAAGAATTACAGAATTTTGTAATATCTTACTGTTGATTATTTGATTCTTTAAATCTATGCTTTAATTGCATTTTTGGACAACCAAATAATTACATAGCATAAAACTGCAGAACAAGCATGATGGCATATACCTTCTAAAAAGCTCCTTTCTCTGTTCCATAACCCAAGGTCTTCCATAAAAACCTGCAAGAAATATTGAAGGTATAAATTTAAGTATTGAAATTATTTTGAAATAATCAACCTCCGCAACAGAAAGCTTTGACTAAATGCTAGTTTTCATAATATTTATATAAAATAGAATTTATAATCTTGTCTTGCCTACCTAATTTCTGCACCTGTGAGAAATAGTTGAAACAGATATTCTATGTGAACAGATGTAACAGCAGACGGGAGTGTACTACTTCGAAGAACAAGAGTGGAATTTAGGAATTCTCCTGGATTAAATGCTACTTAAAATGGTTTAAGTCAGGGGTCTCCAACCTTGGCAACTTTAAGACTTAATTGGTTTTTTACTGTGGCATATGAGTTGTTTGTCAAAAGTGTCAAAAGAATGATTACTGAAGTTTTTTTGAACTGTTATTTGAAACACTACTTCATCCATATTACTTACCAATAGTTTAAGATTCACGAGAGTATTCCTTCTCACAAACCCATACTATGAAGTACTTAAGATGGGTGAGATCAGTATTTTCTACAGCAATAGCACCCTGTTTTAGAAATGTATTAACTAGAATCTAAAATATTCCATCATTTCAGTTTTTTAAAAAATTAAATGATTCATTTGTCTTTGGGTGTTTTATTAGATTGCCAAATTGTTGCTTTTTAGTTTTTATTTGATTGTTATCCTCCCTTTATTACCATATAAGTAATTCAAGGTGGCATACATAATACTCCTTCCTCCTCCTATTTTCTTCGCAACAACTCCTCTCTGAGGTGAGTTGGGCAGAGTGTGTGTGACTGGCCATAGTCACCCAGCTTTTTTTATTGTAGAAAGATAAAGGCAGATTGAAGATGTTTAGCATTTAAAAAAATTAAATAAACAATAGCACTCAAAAATTATGTGAAGTCATTCAGTTAAGTTTTGCCCTGAGTAGTTTAGAGCTTTACAAATTAATTGAGCTCAAAGGAAACCTTGAATAAAGCTAATTCAAAACTATTACACACCCTGTAAAATACATATCATTCAACAATATAACTGCCATATTTTGCATTACCTGTATGGTACTTTCTAAACATTTCAGGGCAGCCCTATATAACAAGAAATAAACACTTAAGGTATAAGAAGGAATATACAGCTGCCACCTGATCTTCCAACAGTGGCCTCAGATCCAAGATTATTGCAAAATTGCACATACACTTCAGGAATACATTAACAGTAAGGTTTAATGGTTTAAGAGCCACTGGAGAATTAATCTATATAAATTAGTATGATTATATAAAAAACGTCCTCCAACTTTTCCTGTATAAAAATTATTCACTAGGATTTGTCCCAATGTATCTGAATAAAAATTAATAAGCTTCTGAAATAATGTCTATCTGAAAATCTGTTCTAATGCATTAATGACATTGGTATTAGTTATCATAGCCACATCTTCTCCCACAGACCTCCATGTGGCTTCTAGGCTAGAAAGAATGAGTCAAAATGTTAACATAACATTGTTACAAGTCTTGATGTAACTCTGAGAGATTACCTCTCTTCTGATCTTGTTTTGATACTAAGTCTTCCAGCACACATCCATTAAAAATGGAAGCCTCTAGCATTGTCAGGGTCCTCTGAGGTGAAAATGGAAGAGTATCTCCTCCGTGATTCCAAAACCACAGATTATGCTTCTTCAGGCATGTATTTTGTCCTGACTGGATCCATGAGACAGTTTACTTCAACAAGTGTCTTTTTAACTACTAATCTCAAAAATGTGAATATTCAAAATAGGATCATAATCACCAATAAGGTGCTTAATCCAAATAGCTAGAGACAACTCCATCTCCCAAAACTGGGAGGAGCATCTATTTCTATGTACATCAGTTCACCAACAAAAAAAAAATATGTGCTTTTATTATTTACCATCTTTTTTTAATGGCCACTCTCCATTTTGTTGATAAAATCCCAGCATAATTCAGAATAAATGAATGTTTATATTAAAATAGATTGAAATCTTTTCAGTTCCTATAATTATAAGCACAAACATTTCAACAATTGCCAGCATGGGAAGCTATTATGCTCCTTCCAGGTTGTCAAAACCATTTATCTGTCATTTTTATCAAAAATTTCTTATTCTAAAAAAGGCAGGGGGAGGGATTAAATCTATGCATTGCATTCCAGTTTACCTATGCTTTAGCACATATGCAATTGAATAAACACATACTATATTACAGTTTCAATTGTTAAAAGTGTTTTCAATATAGTTTGAAATATACTGGGATTGGTGTAATATTAACTGCACATCTGGAAATATCTGCAAATCATTCAAATTCTATTGTTCCTGAATACTGCACAAAGCAATTATTAACCTAGATGCATCTTCCTCCATATTAACCATATTACAATAATTGAACACAAGCTTATTTTTCATCTTTATATATCACTGCTTTTCTCTGTTCTGATATAAAAATTCTGCTATAGCGCAAGCCAATAAAACAAATTGTAACTGCAGCCAATATGGTTACTATGTGGGTAGAAAGAAAACCAATTCAAGATTTGAATGATATCCTTAGCTATATGTTTTAGGCTCACTCTAGAATAGAAAATGATACAATACCTATGCAAAAATATTTCCTAAATCTGAAGTAGTCTATTTTTGTAGGCAACAGTAATTCTAGTAATTATATCATATGGACCTTTAACGTTAAAATAACCAATTATGTATTTCACATATCCAATGAAAGCACCTTGAAATTATCATTTTAAAAATAAAGTTATTGCTTTCAATGTATTGAAAAGACAAAAACCAAACATAATAAAATATCAATACAACACACATCTATTAGAATAAAATAAGAAAATCTCAGTATTTTTAGCAATTGGTTAAAACAAACACATGGAAGATTATTTATCATTTTTGCTTAGGAAAAAAGCCTGAGCGAATAAGCAGATATGATCAATCTAAGATTTTATATCAGGTCTCACAGGCCATCTTGGGTGTGAACACACATCTACCTGCATCAACCATCTTTATTAGATGGAGTTAACACTATAGCCTACTAGTGGGAACAATCTGCTAAATATTCCCAGAAAGTTTGCAGCTCAGATAAATTAATCTTCAGAGGATGCACCCACCTCTGTATTATTTTGCGTTTTTTCATCCATGCGCCCAACATTTAACTTTAGAACCTAACCTAGAAATTTAATATATCACTAACATAACTGATCTATATTGCTGTAACCTTAAAAAAAAAAGTTTATACACAAAAAGCGCTTCGCAAACAATTCAATCTGTGACTCTTCTTTTAAAGACTTCATTTCACGCCCGATGGCATGTTAACCATCGGGCTTCGGAGGCCAAGTTCACAGAAAGCGATCAATTGAAACTGGGAGGGGGAGAAAAAGGAGCCAAGTTAAAACCTCCGCTGCCGCCGCCGCCGCCAGATTTTACTGCTAGGGCGGAGTCAGGCGCTACACAAAGAGGTGAAGAGTAAGGAAGGCGGCGGCGGGGGTGGGGGGAAGCAACGCTTTGTTCGAACGGCGGGTCCTTTTTTCAGCGCTCTTTCCACTGACGAGCCCCGGGGTCCCTCCCGTTTCCGAGCTCTCTGCCATTACCTTCCACAACGCCGCAGAGGAATCGCCGTGCTCCCGCATTGCCCACAGCTCCGGAGCCATTCTCGGGAACCGCTTCTGGGCCCGAGGGGTCCGGTCTTGTAGGGGGCGACTCACTTCGGGGCGAGGAGACGGTCGTAGAAGTAGGAACGGAGGTGCCCGGAGATTCCCCCCGCGTTTCAGCCACCATCCCAGCCAGATCCGCTCCAGGGCTACCGTCCGCCGCCATCGCCCTTCCCTGCACTCTAACCAGGGTAGGCTGCGCTTGCGCGGAGAAAACCAGCCCCAACTGGTCCAAGCCGGAACCAACCGCTCCGCAACCTCGTTTTCCAACCGGGGCCGCGGCTGATGATCACGTGCTGCTCCACCTCTCTTCCCTCCGCGCGCCAGCCAAAAGACACGAATCGCGAACGAACCACTCAAACACAACCCTGCCTTCAGTAGAGAACGAACGGGCTATTGTAAGGGTGGGGGGCAGAATTGACGGAAAAACCTTACAGCGCAGGCGTGAGGGGCTCGCAGGCTACTAACTGCGCATGCTTAACAGGGTCAGAGGCGCAGGGACGCGACTGTACGCACGCGCAAAAAATGAAGCCTTGCTCGACTGCGCATGTGATAGGCGTTGGCTTCGCAGCGAGACATTGGAGCGCATGCGTAGTTACCGGACAGAGTCCGGGGGCGGTACGGCGCAAGTGAGAAGGAAAATAAACAAAGTAGCCGGCGTTAAAGCGCAAGCGCAGAATTTAAAGCGCGAAAGGGAGTGATAATTTTGTTTAGGCTAATGTAGTGCAAGGGGGCGGAGTCTTGTGCAGGCCGAAAAGTTCAGCGCCGTCCTTCCGCGTTACTTTCGTTTCCTTGCGGTTGAGGAGGCGGAGCGGTTGAGGAGGAGGACGTATTTTGTGTCTGGTTGCTGAGCAACATTGACGGCGCCTAAGGAAAATATCGCATTCTTTCAACCGATTCCTTAACCCACACGATAAAAAAATGAAATAATTCAGCAATACGTACTAGAAATGTTGTGTTTTACCGGTAAACCAGAAAGCTTTCCGGTTGCCGTGTTTTAAGCTGTAAAAAATCCTGCCCCAAAGCCTGGAAAGGAACATTAATTTGTTTCGCTTGTTCAATAATTCACTGTTTCAAATTTTCAGCGAAGGGGCTTCTCTCTCCAGGATAAATGCGTTGCCCGAATATATTGTCTTTTATTCCTGTCCAAGCCGGAAAAATGTAAACTTTCCGACTCCAGCTCGACCGTTAATAACTGGCATCTTCGCAATTGCCTTCTGTCATGTCCCCCCACCCCACCCCCCCCGAACACGCAGACAAGCCCTGAGTTTCCTTGCGCGAGAGAAAGCGCAATGCTGATATAAACTATAGTGGTTTGGGTGGATTAGGAAGAACGAGGAGAGAATCGAGGATATAATTAGTAAAAACCATACCAATCTAGCTAATTTAATTCTGTTAATTTGATAATCCTTGGATATGTGTATTGGAAAGTGTTGGATATGTTCACCAACTTGAGTTATTTATAAAAATAATAAAGTTGGGATACAAATAAATAGCGAGAATGGTAAAATACTTAGTAGCCTTGATACTGTTTACAGCATGTAGATATGTAGTAATTTTATATAGTTACCAAGGTTCAATGGAACGGATACAAATGCTTTTAAATAAAATAAATATTATCTAATATCAAGTACTGATGATAATAGATAATAGAAATAAAAATAAAAATAATCGGTCCTTGAAAAACTGCTTGGAAGATTGCTAATCTGGAAGTAAGATGCCATTGGCCTAATTTAGAAAGAAATCCTCCAAGATTGGCTGCTGTTTTCTTGCAAATTACTTATGTTGAGTGTGTAGCTTTGGACTCCTGGATCTCCATGTTCCCGGCCTAAATTCAAGTCTTTTGTGACTTTTGTGCAACTCTTTGACTTTTCAAGGTTGAGAATTCAGAATAGGTAAAAAAAAACTGGAGTCTAGTAAGCATCTTTTCCAACTAATACATTTTATTAAAAGGCATAAACTTTCGTGAGCTGCAGCTTATTTCAGCATCCTATATAATTTATATAAAATTTAGCCAGAAAAGTTGATTTTTTTCTTCTAGACTGGCCTTATTTTCCAGTTCTGAAAAGGAAAATTGAAATAGACTGTCTTCTCCTAGATGCCTAGAATTGCAATCAAATAACTCCAGAGTACAAATTTATGCGTTGTAGTTTTGAAAATAGAAGTGACTTATCAAATCTTATATCAACATAAATTTCACCAGCTTGTGACAGCATAGCTATTTTGTTTTTCATTCTTTGATTTTGATATTACACAAACAACTTGCATTTTATTTGTTTTTGGATACTTATTAGAGAATTCTTCAGATTGCCACGAAGCTGCTTGGATACCTTACATTGAATCAGTCTAACCTACTTCATAATGCTGTAAAAATAAAATGTATTTGCAGCATGAGGAATTTAATCATATGTATTCTGTCCTGAGTTTCTAGAGGATTGTCAAATGAAAGAAAGAACATTCCAATTCAGAAATTGTTTAGAGGTACTTCAAAAGGCAACAGAACATGGTACCGGTAAGTTTTAGCAATTTGGTTAGATAAAACCCAATGCTACCAACATATTTCACAAAAATGGGATGTACTGTAAATGTACTTTTAAAGGAAATAAAATAGATCATAGTTTATTAGAGGAAAAGAATCATGAAATCTTGAGCATCTGCATGATTTATGTCGTTGGGATTTAATGCATAGGAAGTAAAATAATGGAATATTGAATTGTATTATGAAATAAAATTTCACATCCTTTAATGAGCCCCAGCAAAAAGGAAAATAGAAGTTGTGGTTGCATAGTTTCCATATGTTCCATATGTTTATAGAGATTGTATGTATATTTGCATATATTTTACATAGCATGTTCATCTAGAAAAATGTAGATGCTGTAGTGAAATGTTTTGAAACTAAATATTTACTCTTTCTGCAGACAAATTGTGAGAGTGATTATACCTGAACTGATAATGTCTAAAAGTACAAAATGAATCCAAGTTTCATCATGTGTTAGATATGTTCTAGTTATGGTTGTGATGGCAGTATTACAATACAAAATATAGTTAGAACCTATTAGCTTCTAATTTGGGGAATCAGAAGTTTCACTTGTCAAAAGAATCAGAATCTCATATTAAAACAGCTACGTATTCCCTGCCAAAGGGCAAAGAGATCTATAAATACAACCAAAAGGTTTTAAAAACAAGTTTAGATAGAATCTGTAAAATTGATTATAATGCATTGTGCTATACTTTTGAAAGCAGGCTTTAGGTGGAATTTTTATTAGAAAATCTCATGACCTTATAGTGAAACATGGTGATGAACCAAGGCAGAAGAGATATTAAAGAGAAAATAGGGAAGAGTACAGTATAAATTCCCTTTGAAGGACAGGTTATCCCAAAACTCATTATGAAAAGAATATAGCAAAGCAAACAATAGCAGAGGCTATGGTGTTTGTGCATAGCCATTAGGTGTGCATTTTATTGTTATATCTGATTGTTATTATACAAAATATACAGATGAAAATGCAAAGCTGATAGCAGAGCTTGTGCAGTGGAATTAGGCTGCTTGGTCCCACTACTGATTGTAATGACAGACAGGTAGAAGGAAGCAGCTAGTATGTAAGTAAGGAATAGTCAACAGAATCATCAGTCTCCAACTTCCAGAACTGAATATAGCCCCACACATGTATTTAATATCTACTCAAAAGCATACTGTAATTGCAATTATCAATAAATAATATGGAGACATATTGAACCAATATGTCAGGTTGAAAGATAGATAAGAACAGACTTTTGCAAACTAACCCTTCCAGATGTATTGAGCTCTCAATCCTATCATCCCTGTCTAGTTTAATAGACTGCTGATTGGCAATGATAAGACTTGAACATGTGGAAAGACCAAATTCAGAAGGAATTGTGTAGGTTTGCAGAGTCAATTTATGAACCAAATCAGGTCAATATGATGGGGAAAATAACAAATGTATTGCTAAATGAGAAGGGCACATGATATCCTGTTTTATAAAATAATTTGTTCATTTCTCTAAAACAAATTGAAACTCTCACTTTACCCATAAACATGCACTGCAGAAGTGATTGTGAGTAAATTCATAAATTGTACCATCCATAATTGTGAAAACTTACTTTTTTGGATATTAGGAAGACAATCTGCATTCACTGAAATTTTATATATTGCCTAAGACACTATTTTCAAATGTGAAATACCCTTGCATGGAGAATTGCTTCCTCAAATGGGGATAAAGCCCTTATTTTAACCAGATGGCAAAAGATCTGTAGAGTTCATTGTGATCAGAAAATTGATGTGGAGTTCCTTATTTGTTTACAGGATAATTTCCTATAGATCTAAAATTGCATCTGAATTAAGAGAAAATAGAGGAATGAGTTCACTTCTATGTGCAACGAACTGTAATGATGCCAAAATGATGATAGGTGCATAATGGTGTCATTACATAAATGTTGCAAATATTTCATTTATTTATTTAACAGGTTTATATAGCCACCCATCTCACACATGGCAACTCTAGGTGGCAATTATGTACAGTGCTTAAGATCCAATATCTGACACAAAGTGTGACATTTACATTATGACATCACAATGCACATTTCTTCATTTCCCTTCTTTCCTATAAATGAAATGATGTGGTAGAATGTGGTGCAGACTTGCAGAAGGGAAGGAGGTCTTTCCCAAGGAGTAAATCAGTCTGGAATCCTTGCCGGAGTGGAATCTCCATAACCTTTCATAGCATATATTTAATTGTTATGCAGATTGTGCTTTTGTCTGCCAATATTCCTGTCTATAGGCCAGCAACAAAAAAAGTACTCTTGAGTAAATCCTTGTGTTGTTCTTGGTTCCAAGGAATCACGATTACAATTACTGTATATGATAACTATTTACTTGGGAGTGGGAAAATATCTTCTGCTGATTAAAAAGGCAAGACTGCAATGGTTTGAATGGCAAATTGGGCTATATAAGTATTGACAATCCTACATGTTTTTGAATAAGAAATATATTCTAGTTAGGCAAAATAAAAATAAATTATTTTGATAATAGTATAAGAGAATGATACACAGTCATATTTCTATCCATCTTGGCTGAGGAACTCCTCTAATGCAAATGCCAGAAGCTACTCCTCTGACTTTGCTCCAGTTATATTTATCAGTACCAGTTTAAATATCTTGCCACCATGTGGCATTTCTCTATATTAATCATGAAACATAAAGTGTAGCTTTCCTCCATGCTTTGCTGTGTTGAGCTTCCATATCACAGCAAGACATTTCTGTCCCTATCAGTATGGAAAACCTAATAGTAATATGCTATACATGTTAAATTGAATGGCCAATATACAGAAACAGCTAATTCCGATGACATATATCAATTATAGCACATATCTCTTTAGTCAACTGTTGTAAGGAAAATTAGAGAATAATAAGCAGCTATTAGTAAGGCAATACCAATTATTTTAGCTGATCTGAGTGGCCATTGGAGATGGTCAGGGAACTGAAGTGATTTTTTTCTCTCTCCCTTGCTACTATTTTAGGCCTTTGAGAATTAAAGAACATTGAATTGACTTTCATCTGAGGTTAGTCCAACAGAAGCATTGAAGGAGATTGCGGAAATGAAGTATGGAAACTAAGAAAATATGGTAAGTAGAATAAGATTTTTTATATTAAACAAAATTACAAAATATTAAGAAAATGTTTCTTTGAAGAAAATTAAAATAAAATATCTTAATGGGTGATACTAAACTTGGTCTACAAAACTAGATTCCAGTGATCCTTAATAATTTACATATGATGGTGTAAAGGACTACCAAAATGTAAAATAATCTCAAGAAGGGGAAGAGCCATATGTGGTTACAATGTACATGGCAATCTGTTTGCATAGCTAATAAATCCTGAGCCAGCCTATGCCATTTCTAGACTCAATTCAATATTTCCTGCACTTCTTTTGGAATCATGAAATATTTATTCCTCTTGCAGTTCCTACAATAGAAATCCTTGGAGCTTACTTTGTGTGACTAGGTACCTTAATTATTATTAATAGCTGAGGTAAAAATCTGAAACTGAAAAAGAAACATCAGAAGTTATCAGGGCTGGTTATTAAGAGGAAATACCGGAGCAGTCTGCCATTACAAAAGAAATGTGGATTAATTTAATATTTGTGTATTAGAACAAACCATTTATTTCAAGGGAGTTAAGGTAAGAAATAGCCATCTATTTATTAAATATTACCTTTGCATCTTCCCAATCTAATGCTTTTCAGTTATTAAGACTGCAACTTCTATAATATGGCCATGCTTGATGGGGAGTTCTCAAAAGCTACTGTTGTAATATTTCTGCAGGGTTTCTTGAGATATAACAGTATTGTCCAAAACATTTTTTTTTTAATTTGATTTATATGCCTCCCTTCTCCGGAGACTTAGGGCGGCTTACAATGTGCTAAGCAATAGCCTTCATCCTTTTTGTATATTTATACAAAGTCAGCTTATTGCCCCCACAACTGGGTCCTCAATTTACCTACCTTAGAAAGGATGGAAGGCTGAGTCAACCTTGAGCCTGGCGAGATTTTTTCAGATCTCTAATAGCCAGTCAATTTGTGGGCATCATTTTGGAGAAAGGTAGTATATAGTGATAACTATATACTTTGTATCTTCTTTGTCTGTTATGATTCAGCTTTGCCTCTGTTAGAATTTTCATGTTTGCTGCTTGTTTTCTTTTGAATTTAAATAACAAAGCCTATCTATTTTCCTATTGCCTCTTTTTTTAATTCAGTATAATATCTTCATTACTTCATTCCCTCCTGCTGGGCATCTTTCCTCCGATCTATTCAGAATGTCCCAAGTGGTCTCATCTCTTGCCGTATTACATTTTCCCTTAAATTGTCAATGTATTCAGTGTTAAGTTTCTCCTCTTTCCTTGTATTTTTACTCCATACTGCTTCTCTTCCTTTTTAATGTAGCTTCCATGTTGTACTCCTGAGTTTACACAGCTGCTCTATTATCAGCACCCTTGTATTTATTTTTATTTTTACTTAAGCCCTTAAAACAGACTTCACTTTTTTTCAAAGTGTTTTATAACTGACCTACATTTTATCACTTGTTCCTCTATTAATGATTTCCCTAGCACTTCCCCATTACCGTCTTTTTACTGCATCCCTGTTGTGCCTATTCAACATTCCTGTGTTGCTTTTATATTCTGTATAAAATCTGGCATTTCCTTGGAGCAAGCATGCTCTGAAGTTGTTCGTTGTTTGTAATGCTTTGACAACCGAAGGGCCCATAGGCTGTTTATCATGGTAATGCTATAGTAACAAAACCAGCAAACAAAATCACAGAAATAGCATTTTGCAAATGCTAAGGGAAAGTTCCTTTGCAGAAAAAGGAGATTGTTGGCATAGGAAAGGAACAGCCAGCTAAGGAAAACTCCCTCTGTTTTCCCATATATATTTTTCCTACTTCTCTCATATGATGCCCCTTCCATCCGACAATACTTCTGCTTGTAATCTGCCTATACATATAATTCCAAGACAAGGCACAATGTTGAATTCTGCCCTAATGCCACAAGAGTCCAGAACCCTCACACGTAGATATTACCATGGCATTAAGCATATTGCTATCCAAAACTTTTAGCTGATCTCTTTGTTTTTCATTTAAGGATGCTGGAGCTCTTGGTACTTCTGTTGAGTATCTAGCTGCAGAAAGTAATTAATAGTAAGATCATAACATCATCATCTGGAGACACATCCAGCGAGGCCACATAGAAACAGATTTAGATTGCATTCTGACCTAAATATTTCCATTAAGTAGATTTCTCTGTTTCTACTTTTGTTTGCACGTTATTTACTAAGACAGGGAGCAGTGAAAAGTTTTGACCCAATTATTTGCTTAAGTACTTTTTCTCTGAATAGCAAACTGAACATAATTTATAATTTGTAATTTTATCTCCTGATTTCTAAAAAAAAAAGCAAATGGTTCTTTTGCACTTCAGTCTGGAGTGATACAAAGTACCACATGTTTTTTGTGTGGATGCAAACAAAAAAAAATTCAAAGCAAAATGCCATTCTTCTGCAGTTTTCTCCAGAAAAGCTGAGTTCCGTTGAATGTAACAGCGGAACTGCAAGATAGCTTAACTCTGAAAAATATTGCCTCCACTTGTTGGAAGCATTAGAATAATACTCCATGTGCTGTGAGAACCTTGGTGCAGATCAGATAGACTCCCTTCTTTGAAGGTAAGAGTGCATTTACAAGAGTTTTAAAAAAAATTGATGCTTACATTGCCATTTGAGGGTATGAAAGCCCTAATGCAGGATCATAGAGTTTCCGTGATTTTGAGAAGTCTTAAGGAAAAGCACATTATATAGTGATAGATCAGTGCAGTTTTTGTGGGGTGGCAACAATTCATTTTGTAGTTAATTTCCAAGAATAAGAGCTTGTAAATTCTAGGACACACTCCTCGCTTAGCCTTATTGAATCCAGACAATGACTTCCATTTCATTCCCCTTGTAGGGATTCCCCATCCCACCCCAGTTGGATCTTGAATACATGAGTATTGTCTCCACAAAATGGGCCTGCTTTGTCCATGCAGCCAAGGAAAGAGTGCCTCAGGATACACCAAGAAGCCCTAGTGTGTATACGATGGTCTTGGCTCCAGGTGTGGTCAGCTAGATCACATTGTCAAAAAGCTTCATGGAACTCATGATGTTTTCATCCTGCCAGAGAAAAGATGGAATCAAGGCCTTAGAAAAAGTGGGAAATTAAGAAGGTATAGCTTTACTGTTACTAAAGATATTGTATTAGCTCTCTTCCCTCGCAACCTGCCCTGTATTACTCCTCCAATTATGTCACAATAATATTAATATAAATCCAGAGCCAGTAGTGAAATATCACATCTTGATCCCACTGATGGTGGTGATAAAAAGTTCTCATCTATTGAGCAAAGAATCGGACTGGCTAGTTATTATTTATTTATTTGTCCAATTTGTATGCCGCCCTTCTCCGTAGACTCAGGGTGGCTTACAATGCATTATAGCAATAGCCTGCATACTTTTTTGTATATACCTGCTTATCAGGGCTTTTGCACCCCCCCAAGTGGTATTGTTCTATACAAAGTTGGCTTATTGCCCCCACAATCCGGGTCCTCAATTTACTTACTTCGAAAGGATGGAAGGCTGAGTCAACCTTGAGCCTGGTGAGATTGGAACTTGCACTAATTGCAGGCAGCTGGTAGCTAAGTGCTAGCATTTAACAGCACTTTAGTCCACTGCACCACCGCTATGCCCTTTTTCCTTATTCACTGCTATAAAGAATTAAAATGCCAGGAGGACAATGGTGTTACCTTCTGACAGGATTCAATGAATTCATCAATAGTCACCACACCATCTCTGTTCCGATCCATTTTCTGAAATGTAAATGAAAATTGAAGAAGAAACAAAGTAGTTTCCTAGGAGGACCTTCAGATGCAGAGAAACACCCTAAAATGTGAACTCAACACATCTCCAACCTAGAGACAGCTGGTCTGGCAACATGTCTATGATCTGAAAAGCTATCTCATTAATACTATTTTGAAAATATTTAAGGCAGAAAAGCCTTGGGAATTTTGAGATTTGTGAACTTCAACTACCAGAATTTCCCACAATTCTCGAAACAGCTTGGTAGTTGATCCATAAGTCTTAAAGTTACCAGGATTGGACACAACTGATTTAAGGAGACAGAAACAATTGAGTTGCTAAAAAAGTTTGTGTAGATAATTATAGAATTCTACTATGGGCAGCACTAAAACTGAAGGAACCAAAAGGAAAGGGAAAAGTATGAAGAGGAAGAGAAAGAGGAAGGCTTTTTCCTCCCAAAAAGCAGATCAAAATAATACATATTCTTGACTGAAAAGGTTTTCGCAGGTAAAGTGCAGGATATTAACTGGAAATATTCTGATATTAAGATGGACACGGTGGCTCAGAGGCTAAGACATTGAGGTTGTCGATCGAAAGGTCGGCATCTCAGCGGTTTGAATCCCTAGTGCCACATAACGGGGTAAGTTTCCGTTACTTGTCCCAGCTTCTGCCAACCTAGAAGTTCGAAAGCAGATGACCACAGAGACATCTTCGGACAGCGCTGGCTCTTCGGCTTTGAAATGGAGATGAGCACTGCCCCCTAGAGTCGCAAACGACTAGCACATATGTGTGAGGGGAACCTTTATCTTTTTTAAGCTTACCTGGAAAAAATTTTCCACATGTTCCTGGGGTGCCTCTTCTCTCATGGCTGGATAAGTGTACTTGCCCATCATGTCATAAATGGATTTCATTATATCCAACATTTCCTGAAAGTCAAAACACAGAAAGAATTATTAGCCAATGTGGCCAGTGGATTCTTACTTTAGCAGATTCAGCAAAGTTCATCAACTTCTGACCCTGCTGATTTCTGCTACTATCTCTACCTCTTTGGTGATACAGCCATCTTTGTTCAGATCATAGAGATTGAAAGCCCAACTGAGCCGATCATCTATAGTGCCACGGAGAATAATGGACAAACCAGCTACAAAATCCTGCAAGAGACAAGATGATAAAAAAAGGATGAAATTCATCCTAAGCACCACTGCAGCTGTGATATATGCTACAGGAATGTAATATAGATCCAGTAACTACAGTAAAAAACTGATAAATTGTATCCATTCATGGTTTCCTTAGAGAAGAATATTCGTATGAAGATACAACTGCTCAAGATTCAGTAGTTTAATACATATAACACAGCTATGGGCAATTATTTTCAATCTCTCCTTTAATTAGAATTGCTGGAAATCTTCAGCATGGTTTTTGTCCTGTTTTTGTATTGTCAGTGATAAACACCCCTTTTTAAATATGCATTCTGTCATCTGTTAAACCCTGAAGCACAAAAATACAGATTCTGTTAGTACCAGCAGATGGCCTGTTAGTCAATGATTAATTGAATGGCAAGGTTCAAAATTAGAATACAGACACATGTATTCCTTAAAAAAAATTCTAACTCTAGACATGGTATTTATTTGAACACAACATTCTTGGAAGGCAAAGTACTTCCATCAGCAGTAGGGTTTAAAATTCTATTTTAGCCAATCTTTTTGGAGTGAGGTCAAGGGAGGTTACTGCTTTTTTTGCAGATTTGTGTTATTTATGCTTTAATTTGCCTATAAGAGCCCTGAATATAACTGCTAAGATAAATAAAATTTCTCCAAAAATACCAATTACTCAGCAGAAGGCATTTATCCTTAGGCATACTTTCTACCTGCCCAATCGGATCCAGCAGAAGAGACATGCTATCCTATCAATTAAGGAGTGTCATCTTGCAAGACCCAGGAAATGAACCTTTTCTATTATAACACTTCTCCTTTGGAACATCATTTCACTAGAAGAATAGATTGGCCCCAACCCTGCTGGATTTTGTAAAAGCCTTGAAGAAGTGGTTGTGCTCCCAGCCATGGAGGTCATATTTCAGAGCCTGTGAGATGGTTATTTTACTGGCATTTTTAATTTTTTTGTCCTGACAGTTATGTATTTCATTTCATTTCATTTTTATTGTTTTTGTTTTTTAATTGCTATTGGCTGCACAAAGTCACCATGGTGAGATGGACAGCCATAGAAAAATATATAAATAAATACATAATAAATAAGAGTAGATACAGTTGCTTTTAGTCTGTAGTTTGCCCAAAGAATTTTGTAGGGGCTCACATATAAATAAATATGTATAGAGAATCTTACCTCAAAACTGACAGAGCCATCATGGTCAGTATCAAATGCGTTGAAAAGAAAAGTTGCATATGTACTAGAATCTAAAAACAGATACATCAAACATAGTAAGAACTACAATGTATGCATATTTTAGCTGATTTTATTGAATCACTTGGCTATCAGGAAACTATTAGAGAAAATAGCTAAACTGCAACTTTTTTGAAATTATAGATGCCATAACATGATGATCTCTCGCTCCTAGTTACAAAAGATATAGTTATTTCAATAGTTATCCTCCTCCTTTTGTATTCACAAGGGAATGTATTAATACAAATACATATCAAATTAAGAATAGCTTTAGCAACAAGTGAGCAACAGTGAAACGGTATTATTAAAACTGTATCAGCAACCAATGTAGCGTCCTGTTATTTCACTTTCTGTGAAACTAATTGAGAGAGCCATGCAATATAATGTACTATCTTTTACATGCCAGAAAGAACATCAATGATGCCCTTGAAGTGATGTCCCGGTGCCTGGAGGCTGTACGGATCTGGATGGAGAGGAACAGACTCAGGCTCAACCCATCCAAGGCCGAGTGGCTGTGGTTTCCGACATCCCGATATAGTCAGTTGGTGCCATCACTGACTATTGGGGGCGAGTCATTGGCCCCATGGAGAGGGCTCGCAACTTGGGAGTCCTCCTGGACTCACAGCTGTCTTTAGAAGAGCACTTGACGGCTGTGGCCGGGAGGGCGTTTTATCAGGTTCGCCTGATTCGCCAGTTGCGTCCCTTTCTGGATCGGGACTTGTTAAATACGGTCACTCATGCCCTCGTCACTTCCCGCCTGGACTACTGCAATGCTCTCTACATAGGGCTCCCCTTGAGGAGCACCCGGAGGCTCCAGCTGGTCCAGAATGCAGCCGCACGGGTGGTTATGGGAGTGACGGAGCACTCCCATGTGACCCCCCGTCCTGCGCGAGCTGCACTGGCTCCCGGTGGTCTTCCAGGTGCGCTTCAAGGTTTTGGTTACCACCTTTAGAGCGCTCCATGGCTTAGGGCCTGGTTATTTACGGGACCGCCTGCTACCACCAATAGCCTCCCACCGACCAGTATCCTCCCATAGAGAGGGGCTCCTCCAGGTGCCGTCGGCCAATCAATGTCGACTGGCAGCCCCCAGGGGAAAGCTCTAAAAGTGATAACCAAAATCTTGAAGCGCACTCGGAAGGCCACCAGGATCCACTGCAGCTCACGCAGGAGAGGTGTTACATGGGAGCGCCATGTCGCTCCGGTCACCACCCGCGCGGCCGCACTCTGCGCCAGTTGGAGCCTCCGAGTGCTCCTCAAGGGGAGTCCCATGTAGAGAGCGTTACAATAGTCCAGACGGGAGGTGATGAGGGCATGAGTGACCGTGCATAAGGAGTCCCGATCTAGAAAGGGACGCAACTGGCAGATCAGGCGAACCTGATGAAAAATCCTCCCGGTCACGGCCGTCAAGTGCTCTTCTAAAGACAGCCATGAATCCAGGAGGACACCCAAGTTGCGAGCCCTTTCCGTGGGAGCCAATGATTCGCCCCCACTAGTCAGCAATGGCACCAGCCGACTATATCAGGACGTCGGAAATCACAGCCATTCGGTCTTGGATGGGTTGAGCCTGAGCCTGTTTCTCCCCATCCAGATCCATACGGCCTCCAGGCACCGGGACATCACTTCAAGGGCATTGTTGGGGTGGTCTGGGGTGGAGATGTACAGCTGGGTGTCGTCAGCGTACTGATGGTACTCCACCCCGAATCCACAGATGATCTCGCCCAGGGGCTTTGCATAAATGTTGAACAAAAGGGGCAAGAGGACCGATCCTTGTGGCACCCCACATATAAGGGGCCTCGGGGTCGACCTCTGCCTCCCCGTCAACACAGACTGCGACCGGTCAGAGAGAAAGGAGGAGAACCACCGTAGTACGGTGCCTCCCACCCCCAACTCTTCCAAACGGTGCAGCATGATACCATGGTCGATGGTATCAAAAGCCGCTTAGAGATCTAACAGGACCAGGACAGAGGAGCACCCCCTGTCCCGAGCCCTCCAGAGATCATCCACCAACGCGGCCAATGCCATTTCGGTGCTGTACCCAGGCCTGAAGCCCGACTGGAACGGATCTAGATAATAAACTTCTTTTAATTAAAGGAAAGTTAGAAGAGAGGAATAAAACGTCTAGCTATGGCAAAACTTTAGGTTTGGGAATAGTAGAACAAGTATCACTTTTACAGAATTGTTCTGTGATATACTGTATAACCATGAAGTTGATTTCAAAACAAAGCCTAGGGCCAGGTTATTTTCAGGATCACTGGACTTTGAACATTTATGCCCATCCCACCCACTTTCACGTCTCGGGCAAGCTCCAAATCCTCTCCCTGAGGCAGTGTTATCTTTTGGGCTCTAGAAGTTGTGCCTGTTCTGTGGCACTGTCTGCCCCTTAAAATGATCTCCCTCTGAGATTAAAATGGCCCAAACGCTCTCATTCTCCCAGAAAGCTTTAAATACCTGCTTTCTGTCCCAATTATTCAGTCAGAATGATTAATGAACCTGTCTCTGGAGGTGGAGTGCATTTGGTTGCCACTAACGTGATGTTATCTGATACATTGTTTATAGATAACATACAGTTCTGTATGGTTTCTTGCCTGTAATTGTTGTTTGTTTGGTTTATATGTGATATACACTATCCAAAGTCATGATTATATGAGTTGAACAACTATGTATATCTTTTAAATAAGGAAAATGTCCATTTAACATCATGCAAAGAAAGTGGCCATATTTAAAAGTGCCACAGTTGACTCGACAACAGTTACTATTCCTTTGATATATGATCCAATGAACAGTGTTCACGTTTTTTACTTTATCCTGTGAGGGAGGCAAGAGGATAATTCTAGGGATATATGGCAATGAAGGTAAGGAAGCTATAACTGAGGAGGTAAAGTCTCTCATCCTCTTTTATTTCCAACAACTGCCAGTTTAGTCTCCTTTCCAGCTTTGCAACTTTTCCAAAATATTAGCTCTTTTGATGAAGGACTTACCTCCCTGTGGGAAGAATTGTGAATAGATCTGCTTGAAGCTCTCTTCATTAACAATCCCACTAGGGCATTCCTATCAAATAGAAAAGTGTACATTGATCATCAGTTGGAATTGCTAACCTACAATATCCCAGGTGACGCATGCAGTGTAATCTGTGAGAAACTGATTTTAGTTTCCCCATCAAACAATAACAGAAAGAGGAATTCCCTCCTTTTGAAGAACTTGGATATTAGTTATCTCCTAGGGTGTTGGCAGTGAACAAATGGGAAGGTCAAACTAAGTGTAACAAGTGTAGCAACCAGCCTTAGCATTGACAATGAAGTTATTGAAGTGTTGGATAGCTGCTATCTTTCAGGATCATCTATAAACAGCAAAGGACTCAGCAGTCAAGAAATATGCTGCAGACTAGCATTTGATAGGATAACCATGAAGGTTTGATTTTTGTTTGTTTGTGCCTTTGAGTCAGTTTTGACTCCTGATGGCTACCTGGACAAATCCTTGCAGTTTTCTTGGCCAGATTCAGAATTTTGCTATTGCCTTCTTCTCAGGATTGAGAGAAGATAACTGTCTCAGTTATCCCAGTTAGTTTCATGCCTAAAGTGGGATTAAAACTCAGAGTCTGCCAGTTTTTAGCCTGATGTCTCATCACTACAGCAAACTGGCTCTCAAACTTGGTAGGATTGCAATGAAGGCTTGAAATAAATATTTAGATGCCATGACATGTTTATACTACAAAATTAAGAATTATATGGAAACAGGTTTTCCCTGTGATACTCTATGAAAGCAAAAGTAGGACTTTGAAGAGGTAGGATAGAAAGAATATGTATGGTTTTGGAACTGCAGAAGACTTCTGAGAATTCCATGGAAGAAATTAAAAAAAGAAGATCATTGAATTACATGGAACTAAATGTTTCAAAGGAAAGTGGTGTAACTGCAGCTTTATGTGAAAAAATAATACAAAAATAGTGCAAGGCCATTTGTATAACAATTGTATAATTATATGCTGTTCTATAATGTCTTCAAGCAACTTAATGCAATAAATATATAGCAGGCTTCAGTTTTTTTCTCTCTATACTGCTGTGCATTATGTTAATTAAAATCAAGAAGGAGGTTTATGCCTTCTCCTCCAGCTGCCACTCCCTTTGTAAAATTCATCCTTCATGTTCTGAAAAATATCTAAACAAAATTGGCAACAATGGAGATTGGTTTTTTATGTTACTTTAAACTGAAGAGGGAAAAGGAGATGTTACAAATAGAAAAACAATCCTTCTGCACCTGCATACTATGATCATCTTTAGATCTCCAAATAATGATGATAATGGAGTGGGGGTGAGGGTGCAGTAAAATGAAGAGTAGCTGAATGCAGTTTGACCTTCAGAAAGAGGGGAAGCTATATTTGTTGGGAGTCCTAATAAAGACAGGAGGTAGTATGGAGAATGTGGTATTATGTTAGATAATACAGATAAAATATCTTATTGCAAAAAAAGGCTTGCAGAATTATTCAAGTTTTTAGGACCTACCACTGTTATAATAACATGGGTACATAGTAAATAAATAATTACGGTTGCTCATTTAATAAAAAGCAACTCAAGAGAGGAAAGAGAATGTAATCACATCAGAAGGAAATGCCAGCTAGAAAGGAAAGAGTCTTTTGAACTCACATTCTTGAAGCCTCGGTATAAGACTTGTAGCTCTTTGCGACTGAACTTAGTTTGTTCCTGTAATTGTTCCAGACCCTCAGGCCGATGACAAACTGTGGAGAGCTCAAACTCATCCTCTATGCTGTCTGCAGGAGAAAGAAGAACCTCAGAAGTATAGTAAGACACAACCTCAGTCCCTTTCTCCCTTCCCTCACTCCATCTTATTTCCTCTTGAAAATACTGGATTTTTCCAATTCTCACACTGACACAAAAGGGTTCATTACATTTGACTGAACGTAAGAATAAATGTCTCTTTAATTTTCTAATAGAAGAACGTATTTCCAATATGTATGCATGCTACAGAACCTCTGTAGATACAGTTTTAAAATAAAGGCACAGTCAGAAATTCAAAGCCCCAGTGATCACACCCTAGGCTAGAGGAAGAGTAGACTTCTTGTCTATTCATAATAGAGCTATATCAACCAAGTTCTCCTGTTTATTATGCTTAAAAGGAATCAAAATGAGAAAAATAAATTTCAGGACAAGTTTATATGGCAACTGGAGGCTATAGCTGACCCTATCATCCATGAGAATAAGAAATAAATAATATATGCATAAAAAACTTGGAATGTTTTTAGACTATCTAAGGCATATATATCTACACACAAGTGGCAGAAATATTTATAGTGGGCAGCAAAGCTATAAATATGCTTTGGCTACTCAAAGAGCTGTTGCACCTAAAAGATATTCCTGCATTATCCAACTCTGCACTAAGGCCAAACTCAAAAGTCTCTTAGTGATTTAATGCAAACAAAAAAATGAAATTTCTCACCTTCTAAGACAAAGGGTAGAAAGTTTCAGGCATTAAAACATTCAGTCTTTTTGTTAAATTGCTGATAGATCATTTATTAGTTGCAAGGCAAGTAAAACCATAAACTAATTAATGATAGCCAAGAGAATAAATGTTAGAGGCAACACACAAGCATTGCTACATATGTCTCCACCAGTTTTCTTGGCTCAAATACAAATATGTAAATAGAAATCTGAAGCTGTGGAACTCTAATGCTTATCCTTTACTCGCTATGCATATTGACATCTGTAAATCACAGAGATTCTCAAGGCTATTTAGTCAATCACAGCAATGAACTTAATAAGCTATTGAAAATTGCAAAAGAACCCTTGTATTTTCAGTTTAAGACAATCTTCAGTACATTACTTGCAGTATATATGGAAGGAAAATCTGTGAGTGCAGATAAATACATATTCAATAGATATATTGCAAAGCTCCCTAATGAGTTAATATTTTTCCTAAGGGCTAGGATAAAAAAGTGTTTAAAAATCAGAAAAGAGTGGAAAGAAAAACAGTTTATTTTTTATCATTTGGACTATTTAAACTTTGCACAAATCACCAAAACATCCTGGAAGAATAGGCCAGGCTTTGACAGTAGCATACAACTGTTATTACTGGCAATGAGTTGAGCAATCTGCTGAATGTGGACGTTAAGCACATTCTTAACTTGTATCTGGCATGATGTTAATAAATAACACAACAAACCTGTCTACGAAGCTTGGTTTACAAATAGGCAAAGGAAAGGATCCACCTCACAGCAAGAGTTAGCCAGTAGTTTAGGATTAAATACACAACCTTGATGCCCATAATGGTTCTGCATACTGTAGTAAGCCCTTGCAGCATGTAACAAAGACCCAATTCCACCTCAAAGCAATGGTACAATATTAGTGGCTCAAATCTGAAAATCTGCCTTGGGTATCCATTTTGTATCTTAGGTATTACTAGCGTATCATTATTATACAATATAGATTTGATCTAAAGTTTGTTTTAAGAAAAGAACTATCTCAGGATTTTATATAAATTCTATACAGAGGGAATCTATTCTCCCCCTTCCTGGATAGCACAGAGAGCATAAAGAGGCACAAAGTATCACTTGCTTTCGCTGATTGAGGGGATGGATTTAGGCTGGCGGCAGCAGGGGAGCAGCTTGAGGAACCGCTGCTTCAGGGCTTTTTTAGCATGACCAGATGGATTGCCTGCAAAAAAATGACAATCGCCACAAGGAATTAACATATCACGGCATCTTTTATCTACCCCAATCATTCCCTAAGTGTCAGTCATAATAAACATGGAATAAATCAGAGAAGACAAGCATGCATAATATCAGTGCTGCCAAAAAAAAAAAGTCCAACTCAGTTACAGCACAAAACTCCCTTAAAACAAATAATGATTCCTCTCAATCAAAATGGATTGTAGGAAATTGTATAGTAAAAAGATAAGAAAGGAAGGAGCACAGATGTTTATGTATCCTCTTTTCTCCCAGTTGCATTTAGAAGTCACAATTTAACAGCCTCAAATCCACTTACTGTGCATGCAGTGACATCATGAAAAAACTTTATATCTGGGCACCACCAAGAGTAATACATTCGAACAGATTTTGTGGAATCAAGGAATTGATACTTGGAAACATACTGTTATGCCCTGCTGCATAACTGCTAGATAGTTAATAAAATTAATAATATAGTTGAATCCTGCCACATTCTCAGATCAAGCATGAAAATTAAACAATTGCAAGGTGACTTTTTGCTTATTTATTCATTTCTTCCTGCCATTTGTAGTTTTGTACATTAAGGAGGCACAAAACTGCATTTGTGTCCATATTGATGCAGGTCTTAGTTTTAAAATGTGCAGTAATTCTAAATCTGAGAAAACTAAAAGGCAGTTAGAAATATATGCATGTCTGGAGCAGGTGTAAAAAGTAGAAACAAAAATTAGAAAAGAACATAGTAATTTGAGCAAAAGCACTGAGAATGCAGCAACTGATCATGCATTTCAAAAGAATAAGTGGTACAGGAAACCACTAACACTGTGTTTCGTTTGTTTTTGCTGTCCTGGCTTTCATTAGTTCATTACCTACTCTCTTGGCAGCTACTTCAAATAATAATTGCATTTGAAATAACTTTAAAAACTAGTCACTCTCTTTCACACATGCACACATTTTTGTCCTTGTTAAGATCTAATGCACATATTAAACTGGTTGATTTCTATCACAATATTAACTAGAAAGAGACAGATGATTCCTACACAGAATATATATATCATTTATCACCCTTTTATAAGCACACACCTGGAAAGCTTAGCTGCATTTGCAACAGTTGATGAGCACAGCTTTATGAAATTGCCCAGAAAATAACCTCTAAATGGGTAATAAATAATAAATTAGCCCAGAAGCAAATATAGCTTCATTCTGGTCGGCATTTTCTAGATAAAAAGTACTGCATAAGAATCTGCCAGTTTCACCTTCCATGGTTAGAGTTCCTGTAAATTGCTTAATAACTTATGTAGGGACATCTTAAAAGAGTATCAAGCATGACTTTGGCGAGCCTTTTTTTTTTTTTTTACTACTATATCTTTAATTTTCAGAAATGGCTACAAGAGCTAAATTATCCCTTTACTATCTTGAACAGAAGTCTACCACATGCCTTTATCTGTCCACCCCTTGGGTTTGGACAGATTCCTTGCTAATCCTGGAAACATATTTCCACCCCATTTCTTAGCAGTAACCTGAATAACAGAACCTGAATAGCAGAAACGTCTTACTTTGGCCTGTTCTTTCATGCCATTTTTTTCTATCTTGATCCTTTGTTTAGCCTCCTGTAATGCTCCCCAGATGTTAGCTCTGGTGACTGGACCAGAGGATCGCTTTCAGTTTTGATATGTTACCGTTATATTTAATGTGTGGGAGGGAGGCATTATCCCTTTCTGATACATGCTACTATATCCTATTATAGGATTGTTTGCCTCATGGCAATAGACTTTAAACTCTCAGCTAACCTGAATTCTCTGTTCACCTTCTTAAAAAGTAATCATATGAAAAAATATTATCAGTGGGACCATATAAAAAACTAATCACCAGCTTAAAGGAAGCTGGGATGCCAAATGTAGAATTTACTATAAAACTTCAAAAGGAACACAGCTATGTAAGTATCTGTACATTCTGAGTCATAATCAAATCACTTTCAATGACACTGAAAAGAGTTTCCTTCCTAAGGAGAATTTGCTTTATAAAAGAGATAAAGCCATTGTAGTTCAGTGGTTAAAGTGTGAATTAGCACCAAGGAGACCCACATTCAAGGCCATCCTTAGCTATGGAAACTCACAGGATGATTTTCAGCCAGTCCTCTCTTAGCTTAACCTACAGTATCTCAAATACTGTTATGGGAATAAAATGAAGGGAAATTCCCAGGTAAACTGCCTTGAGCTCTGGGTGGAAAATGGATAGAATTCTAACTAATTAATAATATATGACCATCTGAACAGTTATTATAGTCCCTTTGAGGTCAGCCATTAAAAATGTAATTTACCCCAGAAAATATGTTCAAAGAATAGAGTGGATTAAACTTACTGTAATATTGTGCTGATTTTCCTCCTTTCTCCAGGGTCAATATCAATCAGTGGTGATTGGGGTGAGCCTGCTCTCGACTCCTACTGTGTGACGTGCTGTAGGGTTCACTGCTCTCTCCATTCCTATTTATATTTATAGAAAGCCACTGGATAAGCTCATCCATCATCATGGGGTGAAGTATCATCATTTCCCTGATGATACTCAGTTATACATGTCTGCCCCTGGCAACCTGAGAAATTCTGTTGATGTCATATCCTGATGCCTGGGGATGACAAGAGTCTGGATAAGGCACAAAAGTGGAACCCTGGCAAGATTGAATGGATGTGGGTTTGGGCCCTGCCAATTTGGGGACTATATCATCTTTCCTCCTGAGTAGAGTTGCACTGTCCAAAACAGACCCAGTGCACAATTTGGGGGCCTACTTGGAGGTCATCCTGAACTCATGACTCCTGTTTGAAGAACAGGTGACAGTCATGACTAGGAGGGCCTTTGCACAACTTCATGTTGTGCCCCAGTTGCACCCATGTCTGGATTGGGAGGCTTTACTTATGATTACTTATGCTCTGGTCAACTCCTGGATAGACTACTGTATGGGGCTTCCTTTGAAGAGTATCTGGAAGCTTCAGCTGGTACAGAATGCTATGATGCAGGCAGTTACAGGTGGCCCAAGACTGGCATTTGTTATACCTCTGCTCTGTGACTTGCACTAGTATCCAGTTTACTTCTGGGTCCAATGCAAGGTTCTACTTTTAACTTTTAAAGCCTTTCATGTTGTTAATTAGGTTATTTGAGGGACCACTCTTCCTGATTGAATCTGCCAAGCCCATCAGGTCTAGCAGAAGCATATTGTTGGTCCTTGTCTTTTAGGGCATTATATTTGATGAGACTCAGGAGATGAGCATTTTCTATTCTGGCATCTGCTCTGTGGTACCCTAAACTCTAGTACTGAAACTGCTGGTAATTTTCATTCAGACATGTTGTATGGGAGGTGTGGTCTTATAGGTTACTCAGTTGATTCATATTATAGCTTCCAAGCAATTGAGTATAATTTATTGACACTAAATTTAGCACCTATTTTTAATGCCAGATAAAGACACTATGATTCTCAAATGCTTTAAATTGCTATCACTATGCGTTCAACTATTTTATTGCTTCTGTCATTGCCCCCTTATTTTTATATTAAGAATTTATATTTTAAATATATTTTAAATGACAGACTATTCTGATGACTATAAATGAACATGTTAAAATACATAAAGCATATGAATAAAATATTAGAGAAAAAGAAAGGAAGATCGCTCCAAACAATGGAATAGAAGAGATAAGTTACTCCAGTTTTTCTGCAGCATTTATAAGTCCCTTAAACTTCCACTTGTGACTTCAATCCTGAAAATATAAACTAATGATTATCCCATTTATATCTAAATGAGGATTCATGCCTCTTGCTGTTTATGTTACAATTGTATTTCATTTTTTTTCTGCATTAACTTTTATTCTAGTGACAGGTTTCTTCTGTTTCACACCACTTATGGCTGGCGAAAAGCACTATGTCTCTATATTTTTACACTGCTGGAAAGGGCAAAATTACTTTAAATCCTAAAGAAATGTTATATCACTAACATTGGTCAGTACCCTTACAAAACATCTAATACTGCTGTAAGGATCAGCTTATACAGAATAGGTGACACCAAGGGGTTCCTTAAATGAACCCTTGCAAAACTGTTCATCTCATGGCAGGTGTGATAGACAAAGAAGAGAAATATACTGCCGAGAAACTGATAAGGCTAAAATAAACTGACATCTCAGAGTAAGCAAATGAGAACAAACCTGGAATGTGTATAGTTTTCATTATCTTGTTTAAAATTCTCATTGTTGCTTTGGCTCTTTGCAACTGGGCTTGGCAGCTTTTTGATATGGGTAAAAATTCCTCTTTGAAGTGTATGTGAGTTCTCAGTAATTATATGCTGCATTTGCAAAACAAGATGAGAAAGGTATTTTTTAATATTTTAGTTCATTTTCCATGAAAATAAATTCCGAAGAGTGGACGTGAAACAAATAGGAAGCATCAAAACAGCTAAAAGCCTTGCCACTGTAGCTGACAATGGTGTTTCTGATAAATGTGTGTGCTTTTCTTTTAAAGAGAAGCTTAGTCTACCCTAAAATTTACTAAATTTATAGTTTGGATTTCATTTCAGGCATTACAAGAGGAAGCTGCTTCACAGTGTGGATCAAGTTATTCTCAGAAGCTCCATAGTGCCTAATATAGCAATAGCACTTAGACTTATATTTATTTATTTATTTATTTATTTATTGGTTCTATTTATATGCCGCCCTTCTACGGAGACTCAGGGCGGCTTACAA
This sequence comes from Arizona elegans, assembly GCA_022577455.1. Classification (NCBI taxonomy): domain Eukaryota; kingdom Metazoa; phylum Chordata; class Lepidosauria; order Squamata; family Colubridae; genus Arizona; species Arizona elegans. The sequence goes on along the minus strand of JAKOOJ010000005.1, from coordinate 48,709,826 downwards.
TGCGTTAAGCAATAGCCTTCATCTTTTGTATATACCTGCTTAGTAGGACTTTCAGCCCTCCCTAAGCGGTGTTCTTTTTTTATATATATACAAAGTCAGCTTATCGCTCCCACAAGATGGGTCCTCATTTTACCTACCTCGAAAGGATGGAAGGCTGAGTCAACCGTGAGCCTGGTGAGATTTGAACTTGCAGTAATTGCAGGCAGCTGGTGCTACTTTAACAGCATGTAGTCAACTGCGCCACCAAAGCTCTTGGATATAGCGCTTTACAGTGCTTTACAAGCCCTCTCTAAGGAGTCAGCATATTGCCCCCAACAATTTGGGTCCTCATTTTACCCACCTTGGAAGGATAGAAGACTTAGTCAACCTTATTATCAATGTTTATGTTGAACATGAACCTAAACAAGAAAGCGGCATTTTAAAAACAAGGCAGGTCTTGGAAGCGCCTCCTCTGATCTCTCCAGCAAGTGGTTGATATATGCCACCGTTCCCATTCCTTATCCAAGATGTTTTGAAAGTTGCTGGGAAGTGTAAAGGGGGAAGATCAACCTCTGATTAGTGGTAGCTTCTTAACACCTTTATTCACATTTTTATCCCACAGCTGGCTCTCTAATTGTGCCCCTTCTTCCTAGTGCACAGAATCACCCTGTCAATTTCAATCAGGACTTTTGTCTAGTATCCACTGTAGACTTGATTACGTGCAAGCTTCTTGTAGTTGGACTTTTATCTTTTCTTTCCTCCCTGCAACTCTGTCACATCCTCACTTAGGCACACACTTACTCTGTTTCCTGCCAATTTTTCTTCTGAATTATTGATGCCAGCATTTTAAGAGCCACAATCAATAACACCAGATTTTCAACCTGCCCTATAGTCCCACTTTTTTCCTATTAATAGGAAAAAAAGACCACTGGTGGTTTTGGACCACCAATGAGTTAGCCAGTTTGTGGCTTCTGGATAGTAGGAAAGATGGCAATGTCCTTCAGAACAATGGGTTCCAAGACAGCACTCCAGATACCATTAATCCCTGGCGTTACATGGCATGGTTTGTGGTGAAGCCTCCCTAAACTATTAAAACACAACATTTTTGTACCTATTTAAAAAAAGTTTTTATCAGAAGTTGTGTAAAGTTAGTGTTTTTGTGTGATCAGCTTACACTCACAGCTTGCCTATTAAAGAACTTGTAGTAGTCCTCGATTTATGACCAGTCACTTAACCATTAAAGTTACGCCAGACCTCCCCAAAACTACTTACAACCTATTTTTAAGTTATGAATGCCCCCACACAACATGGTCATATGATTGCATATCTGGTTGCTTGGCAACTGACTACTTTTACAACTGTCTGCAGTGTCCTGTGATCACATGAATGTGATTTGCAATGTGTTTTGCTGATTTCTGGTATTTACTTTCGGTTTCTGGCAAAAAATACACACCTTGGGAAAAATTGATTCATTTAACAACCATGGCATTCACTTAATGATTATGCCATTCACTTAATGACCATCAAAGATAAAAAAATAATTGGTCCAGTCAAGTGATTTCTTGACTTATAACTTCTACTACCTACTACTACTGTAATTCCAGACTCAATTAAGGTCATAAATCAAGGATTACCTGAATAGCTTTTCAGCAGCTATTGTAAGCTATTGTAAACTATTGTAAGTGATGACTATCTAACAAGCTAAACTTCCTTTTAGTAATTTCATCTTAGACCTCTTTCATCTCCATCCAATATATAAAAAATGCAGTGAGAAAATCTATTGTTCAATAATCTGGCAATGACAATTGTACTATTTTCTCTCTGAATTAATAGATTGGTAGAGAAAAGAAAGACATTGGGAAGATCTGGAAAAGGTTTTTTGTATAATAAAGTCTCTTTTGCTTATAATGATTACAGTAAAGGTTTACGGTGTATTCTTTCCCAGAGTAGTGTCTTCCAGATGAAATACAACTTCCATTATTTTCTGATAGTATGATTATATCATGTCAGCCCTGTGAACTACACTGTATAATGTTTTCAAGCTATATTTAAAATAATGAACAGAAAGAAATCAGACATCAGACATGATAATTCATGTCTGGCCTAACTTTTAAATTTGAATTTTAAATGGGGAATTTTAACTGTCGGCCCAAATTGCTTAATATATTTTAAAATTGTTTTTAAATTTTGTATTCTATGTTTTTTATCTATGGCTGTTCACCACCCTGAGTCCTTTGGGAGAAGGGCGGTATATAAATTTAAATATTAAATTAAATTAAATTAAATAATTAAAAAAAATCAATGAGAGAACATTTTACTAGCCCAGAACACTTCCTTGTTACTGGCTTCAAGATGGTCATTCTTTTGGGCGGGGTGGGGGGAACCCATAAGACACATTATGTAGCTGAACTCAATTTATTAAGGAAAACAGAATAACAGAGTTGGAAGGGACCTTGGAGGTCTTCTAGTCCAACCCCCTGCTTAGGCAGGAAATCCTATACCACTTCAGACAAATGGTTTTCCAATATCTTCTTAAAAACTTCCAGTGTTGGAACATTCACAACTTCTGGAGGCAAGTTGTTCCACTGATTAATTGTTCTGTCAGGAAATTTCTCCTTAATTCTAGATTGCTTCTCTCCTTGATTAGTTCCACCCATTGCTTCTTGTCCTGCCCTTTGGTGCTTTGGAGAATAGCTTGACTCCTTCTTTTTGTGGCAGTCCCTGAGATATTGGAACACTGCTAGGAGTTTAACAACTATTTCTTAATCACCATAATCTTTAGCACTGTTGCTTGCTACATATCAGTAGTGGGTTTCAATTTCGAGCACTACTGGTTCACTCGTGGGCGTGGGCGCGTGCTTCTGCGCGTGTGATGCTTTTGCACATGCGCAGAAGCTTCTGTGCATGCACAGAGATGTCTGGGTGGGCGGGCGGAGCCTCCCGCCGCCACTGCTACTGGTTCGCCCGAGCGGGGCAAACCGGTAGCAACCCACTACTGATACATATGTTAATTAACCCATTCAAGATTGCCTATCAGTGTTTCTCAACCTTGGCAACTTTACGATGTGCGGACTTCAACTCCCAGAATTCCTCAGCCAGTGGGATTGAGTAGCACTGTGTATATTATGTTGAACAATTGTTTTGTGAATGACAATTATCAATAGATAAATCACTAATTTTCTGTTCTCATTTTATTATCCTGTGTTTTTTCTTTTACTCCCCACCTCTCCATCTCTCAGGAGCCATGAAAGCTTATGCTATAATAAATGTATCAGTTTTAAAATGCATCAGATTAACTCAAAGAACTCTCTGGAAACTTGTAGTATAGGAAGATGATTGGTTGTTTTCCTTTTTTTTTTCATGCTGCATCAACAGTCTCCTGATTCAGCAACTCTCACCTTTCTCATTTTGTCCCTTTTTCTGTTGGGCAGCAGTCAGAAAAAAAAATAAAAACAGCCCACTCTTTGGCACAACCACAGATATAGGGTGATTGATTGTGGTGGGCTGATGAAGGGATTCTATCCATTAAAGTCTGTAAGCCATTAGAGGATTTTATTTCACCAGGGAGCATGATGCAGCAATGCTTAGGAACACTCTTATGGTCAAAAATAACACGGGGAGGGAGGTAGAGACAGTTTCGAGTGCCGGAGACATGAGAATCAGTTTGGGCACAGTTGCAGGGACTGACCTACACGAGTGTTCCCTAAGCCGCTCCAACAATGTGCTTCCTTGTTGGGAAGAAGGAAGTCCATATATGCCATAGAAATCTGGAGCATCGATCCATATATATATATATATATATATATATATATATATATATATATAATAATATATATATATATATTTAAAAAAACTGGAAAGGGTCTTGACTGGCACTTCTCCTTCCTCAAAAGGTCTTCTAGGGAAATGCACAGTTTTGTTCTAACTCTGGTAAAAAGAGAATCAACAGAATTCACCAACTAGGGATTCAGTCTCTCAGATAAACTTATCAGGCTAATGTTTACCAGGGAAAAAATAATGCAGAAGAAAGCAATTCTGTCAAGTTTAGGAGTGAATAAAGCTTTGATCTCTCCTAATACAGTGAGATTTTAGGCTATATTTATGGCATCGTAAATAGTATCTCAAGTTGACTTTGGCTGGACTAACACAACATATTTTGAAAGTGGACCAAATGTCACACTAAATCCATACTCAGAAGCCAACCTGACTAGCAGCTGATATTTGTTTCAGTACTGATGCTTGTTTGAAACACCCTACAAAGCACCTGATTAAACTGGATGATAACACAACCCTATCACACATCCTTCCCCTACCTGCCCAACAGAGTATTTAAACATGAGGAGACATCATTCTGTCTAATGACAGACAGAATCATACAATTCAAAGAAGTCATTTAGATTATCAGATCCAGCCCCCAGCTCAATAAAGTAATCCAGATTAAAGCAAGAGATGATTGTCTAACCTACCCCAAAGTATGTGGGTAATTAAATTCCAGTGAAGGAAAGTAGACTGCTTCTCAGGACAATTGATTCCAGAATCAAACTTGTTTTAGCAATGTTTTCTTAACATTGAAACTACCTTTTTCTTCTTACAGTTTGAGTCTGTTAGTCTGAATCTTGCATATTCTATCCTGATTTATTTTATCTATTTATAAAATTTATATAGTTGCCCATCTTACTGAAGCAACTTGCGGCGGTGCACAACAAATGAGTAGAACCACATATTAAAAAAGCCCACAGAAAAAACATAAAAAATTTATTAAAAATATAAAGATCACATTAACAGTAGAGTAGAGTAAAATAGAGAAGCAGAGAATGGATTCTGACCCTTTTCTATAGCACAATGTTTAATTTATTATCCCGTCTTTTGAATACTACCCATTTCACTCAGCATCTTATCACCAGATTTAGTTTTCAGTCCTCTGACCGACCGTTACCTTTGTCTGAACCTTCTTAACATAAATAGCTGGAAGCATACACAATAACTGAGATGCAGTCTAGCTAATGCAATGTAGAGTGGAAAAATAATTTCCTATGCTTTAGAAACTGTATTTTTATTAAAGTAATTAAGTTGTATTTGCCATTTTTTGCAGTTATATCACACTGCTGATTCATTTTCAGTTTATAATTGCCTACAGTTCCAAGATCCATTTCATAGCTATTGTTACCTAATCTTGTACCCTTTGTATCTATCTGTGCATTTTATTTTATTTTTCCTTGAAGAGCAGTTTTAAATAATTCTTTGGAAATGTGGAACCCTTCTATTCAAGAACAATATACCTTTGGTCATCAGTGTTGGGAAGAGAAAATAAGAAATGGACAGACATTGTCTTTCTATTTCACTTGTGAGTTTTTAGATTGGACCTTACCATAGTGTGTTAAACCAGTCCTTATGGCATACTTCTTATTCTGTGTTCAAGTCTTGTTCTGCCATATTTATAAAACAGAGAGACTGATATTGATGAATATCCCTTCTTAACCTTTGTACACTTGACAAAAATTCAAGTACCAAGTGCTCTTCTTTCAATGGATGTATCTTTTGAGTATTGGTGGAGAACATACACACACAAACTAGACCAGTGATGGCTAACCTTTTCTGGACTGAGTGCCCAACGCATTTCCTAACCCCCAAAATGCACTGCATGCGCAGCCCCGGTGCATGCATGTGCCCCCGCACACATCCTGTGCATGCATGCAGGGCCCCCCATATGTGCCCCGTGCATGCACGTGCGGCTCCTACCCGTGCCCCACCCCCCATGTATGGGCATGTGGACCTCCGCATGCCCCCTGCCCCCTGTCCATGCGCGGCAGAGACCTGAAGACCAGCTGGCCGGCGAGAGGCGCATGCACGGCGGAGCTGAATTAGGGCGACAGCTTGCATGCCCACAGAGAGGGCACTGCGTGCCACCTCTGGTACATGTGCCATAGGTTCGCCATCACGGCACTAGACCAATGTTTCTCAACTTCAGAATTTTAAGATGTGTGTTGAACTATACCCATTTAAAAATTGTTGAGGTTGAGAAACACTGCAATAAACAGTTCTTCTGATTACTTGGCAAAACTCAATTTCACCTGATTTGGAAATTGCTCCTGTTCCCACTGCTTGTCCATGATCAATCTTTCTCTGTTTAGGAAATATTTCTAAAAGGATGATCCAGCAGGTCGTGGGTTATCTAATTTGCTTTAAAACCCTATTGCAAAGAACTTAAAGAATCAGGTATGAATAAATTAATCTCCTTTGGAATGTCCAGGGCTTACCTTCTGAAATTTGCAACTGCTTGTCCCCTCTTCTCTAAATAAAGGCACTACCTGCCCTTTTGCTGAGGTTAGCAGGAAGTGCAGGTCCACACTGTGTTTAATTAATTATAGTCTGATTCAAGAAGGAAACCCCTAGAAGTTCTTTTTAGAAAACTGGCTGGGAGGTGGGGGACAGATTCAAGAAGCTGTGGATGTTGTTCCTGAACTTGTCACTAACTTTATGTATCTAGGTAAATATATATCTATATATCTATATCTATCATCTATCTATCTATCTATCTATCTATCTATCTATCTATCTATCTAATAGTTATAGAATATGTGACTTTTTGCTTTTCAGCTTCTTTCTAACTGTATTTCAACCTGACAATTCTAAATATGTCAAATTGCCATTCCTTTCACTCCCAACTATCCTAATCTACATAAATTAAAGTTATTGGTAACTCAGTATGATGAAGTCCAACATAACTACAAAAAATCAAGTTAGAAAAGGCTGATCTGCAGCCATGGATGTCTGTAATTACAAAGGCATATGAACCAACTCATATAGTAGTGTCATAAAGATGCATAAGAAAAGAGAATGGAGCTCTGCAGAGGGATTTGTATCCCCATCTAGAAATGCAAATTTTCTATATCTTCTGTTGTGCTATAAAGAAATGTGCATATCAGACTAAATGGGAGGGTGGATACTTTTGCACTTCTGTGTCCAAATTTGTGTGTTCATGCTTTATAGAAAATTCAAATTTTCTCGTCACTTGTTCTGAAAAACCGTACCATAACTCTCATCATTCTCAAAAAGAATAGCTGTAAGCATGCTGGTTGGGGATGATGGGGAGTACAATGCAACTCCTCTCAGGGCATCAGGTTGGGTAATGCTGCCATGTGCACATAATGAACAACTGCATTCATTTTGGTATAAAACGTATCTAAGAAACCCTGAAGATAAAGTCTGGCTTAGTCCACACCTTGTTTCCACTAGTTAAATCAACTGGAAGGTGACTGGAAGTTCTTTTCCAGCAGACAAATGTCTGGAAAATTCCAATGTCAAAATAACTAATAGGATTCTGGGGAAAAAACTGATTAAGATGTGCATAAAGATATAATAGCACAAAACCCAATGCTAAGGGAAGAAAATAGAGGCAAAGGGGAGATCTTATTGTTCCAGTAAAACATAATCTGTTTTCATAGAACTTGAATTGATGCCAATAGTACAAAAAGTCACATAGAATCTAAATTCATACAGGTATTAATGGGCAAGCAAAATGTAAACTGGCCTAGAACCTTCTCATTTACCCAATTGTTTGGTCCTAAATTGCTTCTTTAATTTTATTTTAAGATTTTAGATCATGTCCATAATAAGCAATTGTCTAAATCACTAGCAGGAACATAAAAGCAGACCATCATTAGAGAAAATGTATGCGCTAATTCTTTATTTACCCCATATCTTATTCCTGTGCTAAAGAAAATCAGTAGATTCACTTAATTATGTAGAGACCATACATTCTATAATGTCTCTAGCCCTCCAGTAAAAGAACCAGTGAGGACTCCCATTCTTTGCCTATCTCTTAGAAGTTCTAACTAAAAAAAAGATGCTTTCTTGATCTTTCTGAAAAAAAGAAAAGAAAAAGAGGACAAAAATGAAAAAGGGAAGGGTATAGAGATCTCAGCAAACTTTCAGCAATGTATACAGATTTGCCTCCTACTAATTAACATATATTATAGAAAACTTCCTCTGGACAGTCAGTCCAACTACTCTACATCTCTAACAAAATGAAAACATGCATATAAAAAACCATTATTTTCACCATATACTTCACCTATTCCTATTCCTACAAAGTCCATTTATCCTTAAACATGTATATCATACCAGAAATATTTTTCACATGTGCATGAACACAAGCAAAAAAGGACCAATTTGGCATGCCTATTCACATACCAGGTACAGAGTTAGAGAAGATACTGACACCAAGTACAGCCCTAAAAGTTTGCCACGACTGGTGCCTGTTTGACGGACCTGCCTGCTTTGAAATTTTGTTTACTCCAAGCTCATTTCAATCCTCAAATGAACACTGAATAGCAAGAAAATACCATGGCTTCCATTTTTCTCATCCAAGACTGGCTTTGCTGCCGCTTCCCTGAGTATGCATCCAAAATCATGTCCTTTGGCTGCTTCCACCCCATATGGGCTGTGTTCTGTGCCCCATTTCTATATCCTTTACCATCCATTTAAAGTCCTCCAGCAGAACCTCTGCAAGTATCGTCACTATGTAATAAAATATTTAACTACTCATTATTCTGATTAGAATGATCATTTTCACTAAGTAAAGCAGACTCTGATACCAGCCCTGGAAGTATGGAATTACTTCCCTCTCCCTCCCACTTTCCCTGTACATTACCTTCCAAGGAGACAGGCTCAAAGAGCCCAAATTGCTCCAGCACTTTAATGAAGAGGACCAGAACCACCAAAACAGCGATCATCTCCAGACCTTCCAGGTTCATGGTGAGAAGGACTCATGGCATCCAGCCCCCAGCCCAACCCAATCTGTTCCCTCACCCCAAGTTAGCCAGGGCTACCCACACGGTTGTGGATTCTCGCATCCTATGCCTCTGCTTTCAATCCTGCTGTGTAAGATCACTCTGCATCAGAATCTGTACTAGGGCATCTCTGGCCCTCCCCAAAGGACTTTGCCTAAGGAAGTCACAGAGGAGGAGAAGGAGAGGGAGTTTGCCCTTATTAGCTCAGAGGCTTGGACTCTAAGCTACATTTGCTTGGCTTACAAAGAAGAAAAAAGGCGGGAGGGAGTGTGGCAGACCAAAGAAAGCTTATATGAACAGAAGGGAAGCGAGATGTGCAGCAGGAGCCCTGCCCTCCCATCCCATTCCAATGACACCAACTAAATCGATTTGCTTAATGCAGTTGCTAAGGAGATGGGAGAGTTAAGAGGATCTTGGCTTACACTCAGGGAGGTGGAGTATAATTGGGGAGGGAGTGTTATGCAGAGTCCCTCCCTTGTGTGACACCTCAGTATATCAAATCCCAGCTCTCCACTAAGAAGAGGCTTGGGCCTAGATTGACTGCTCTGGTACAACTCCTGGGGCAAAGGAAAGAACTTAATGTCCTACAAACTTTCAGAACAGTCTCAGCATTCTGCTTATCATCCATAATTCCTTCATATCCAGCCTACTCAGACACTGATATCTTATTACATGTGGCCTCTTCCCAATCCTTCTTCCTGTTGTTCTTCATAATCCTTTTAGACAAATTCTCCATTATTTCAAGTATTTTTGCTATCTCACCTGGGGGAGAGACAACAATTCAACCTGTGGGGAGAGACAACTACTTCAAACTAGTTAAAATAAAATAAAATAAAATCAATCAAAGTCAAAGTATCAATGATAAACACAGAGGAAACCCCAGCAGACTTTTTAAAAGAACTGACCTCTATGGAAATACTGCAGATTTCAGGGTTTCCTCTTAATCTGTAAATTAATATACAAAATACACAATACCAAAAATTTAAAAGCTGCCACTTCTGCAGCATGGTTAAAGGAAATTGCCAAAAAAAATAAAATAAAAAAATTAATAGCGTTCGTCAATTCTTTAAGCACAAAATGTGCCAAACATTTGTAAGATTCCCTTCTTGTTCACCTGCCAATTACTTCTATTTCAATTTTCTACAGCATGATAGAAAAAACAAAAATTGTTGTTATTGTATGATTACAGATGTACCGAAGTGTATGCAGTCCCAAGATTTTCTAATTACCAGCCTAACTGACACCTGATTCAGTATGCTGAAGGATCTGCCTGCACCAAAGTCAAGAAAAATGCCAGGCCTGGTGCCAGGATTCAGAAAAAGGAGGAGGCTCTGCCCAGACTATGCACATCACTCAGATAAACATAGCCCAGGGGAAGCTGCCAGGCTGGCATTGGCGTCAGCTCTGCAGGCAGAAGAAACTTAAAACAAGAGCCCCAACTCTGGAAGGCAGGAAGAAGGCAGTGGTGCCCCACATCACAAAAGCTGACTTCAGTTGGTTATTATCTCTTGAATAGTTTTACTCTCCGGTTACTAACACATTACAAAAAACACAAAAATAGGAGGAAGAGGAGGAGGAAGAATGGAGAAGAAGTGAAGATGCTGGTCTAGAAATAGGGAGGTTGTGAGTTCTAGTCCCACCATAGGCATGATGAGAGTCAGCTTGGTGACTTTGGGCCAGTCATTCTCTCTCAGCCCAACCTACCTCACATAGGAAGAGGAAAGAGTATTAGGTACACGTTCATACCCTTGAATTACCTATAAAGTAATAAAGACTGGATTTTAAAAAATATTTTAAAATGCCTTTAAACATTGGAAAAATGAGTGACCAGATAGGTAGGTAGGTAGGTAGATCTTCACTTTGTTTTTTGCCAAATTTTTTAGATGTTCCAATATCAAGAATTAGATGTTACATTGACGAGGTTGGCTGATGAAGCCAAAGGAAAGCCATATGTGAAAAACATAAACAGATATAGTAAATCTTAAATATATGCAGAATAATTATAATAACCATTCCTGTATGGAAGATGCAGCAGATAGCCTGTTAGAATAAGTAAAATAGGAATGTAAACCTGGAGCATCAGTAGTTATAAAACTTAACTTTGAGGAAGTAAGCCTTTTTGCCTGGAAAATGAATACTGAATTGGTACTGAAAGATGTTGGAACACCTGATTTTCTACCTAGTACACAATAGCAGTGCAAACATGTCTTTACTACAATAAAGCAGCTTGTTTTCTGTTCTTTTGCAACACTCGTTACGTTATTTAATCTTAATCCTATGTAGTGACGTAAGGTACATGATATAACTATAAAACATCCACAGTAATTCTAATCATAAAACCAAATGAAAACAGGGACTTCTTACATAAAGTAAAAATAAAAATGCTGCCTATCTGCTACATTTTTCATGAATTGCAATTTCCAAATACTTTTAAAGAGTTGCTCCATTTACAGCTTATTCTGGTAATCAAGAAAGGAAGTAAAGAAAGCATGAAACTTAATGGAGTCTTAATAGTTTCAGTTACGGGATTCTGAGTCTTTGTATCTTCTGCCCCACCCAGCTGCTTTTTCTGTGGATTTCTTGGTATTCTCTGAGCTTGGTTGTTTGCTTGCAAATGTTTTGTTACCAGACTAGGTAACATCTTCAGTGATAGAAATGAGTGGGTTTGCTCTCTGTTTATATACCGCAACCTGCTGTTAGTGTTGATGGGGTGCTGCTTTCTCCTTGGTAGTTCCTTCATTAGGCTGTTGTTTACTGCTTGAGCTACGTATGTTCTCTGCTATTTCTTTTCCTGTACCAGTTTTGGCTAAGGTCCAGGGAGATGTAGAAGATGGCATGAACAGCAAGAGTCAATGTTGCAGCACAGAAAGATCATTGCCCCTGCATTCTAGTCCCTTCTGTCCTATCTGACTTTTCTTCTTGTTCCCATTGCTGACCAAGCACGCTCAGCCTGGTCCTTTGTGAGGCAGCTGCCAGCCACGGGAGGCTTTCTTCCCCATGAAGATGACCTCACATGACCAGCAGTTGCTTTGCAAAGGGCTAGGGCAGGCACGCCTGTCAGCAGCAGAAGCAATAACACAGCAAAATTCAGCTGGGGAGGCCGAATGCAAGGTGGTGAGGATGACTGGGACTGGGCTGGGGCTTTCCAAGGTGGATGTGGCTTTGTGCTATGCTGCTGGGGCTGGCTGAGGCTTTCTGAAGAGGCTGCAGCTTTGTTCCGTGCTGTTGGAATGGTTGGAGCTTCCCACAACAGCTGCGTGTTTTGTGCCATTGCTGTTGGGGAAGGCTGAAGTTTCCAGGAGTGGCTGTGGTTTTGCACCATACTGCTGGGGTGGGCTGAGATTTCTTGGGGCAGCTGCAGCTTTGTATCATGTTGCTGGGGTAGGCTGGGGCTTCCCAGAGTGACTGCAATTTTGCACCCTGCTGCTAGGACAGCAGGGGCTTCTTGGGGTGACCACAGTTTTGCACTGTGCTACAATTTAGGGGCTTTTTGTACCTCCAGATTAGCAGCACACTAAGAAACCACTGGTCCTCAGCAAGCAAACAGCTCCAGAGCCATGCAGGAAGAGATGACGGGGAGTGGGTAGAATAGGTAGTTTGGGGGATTTCAAAAGTAAACAGTCCCTTATCTTTCTCAGGGCTGAGAGAGGCCAAGCTGGAAATGGCTTGGATTGGAGTGAGTCCTTGCCTAAATAGTGGTAGAATTGGGTTAACAATGGGCAACAGGAAGTGCCAGGATTGTTGTCACTAAGTGATGCGATTACATAACATTGCACTTTAACACTACATCACCTAGCAATGGAAATGTAGATCCCAATTGTAGTCATAAATTAAGGACTACCTATAGAGGAAGGGATTACAGAAGAAGTTCTAAAAAGTTGCATGTTGTATGTACCACAGACAAAAGAAATTTAGACATAATGGCTGTATTCAAACAACAAAGAAAGCCAGTTTGGTCTATGGTTTAAGGCACTAGCCTACAAACCCTTAGGCATGAAAGCTGGGCCAAGTGATTTTTGGACCAGTCGCTGTCTTTCAGAATAATTCGCCTCATAGGATTGTTCCAGGAAAAATAGGAGGAAGAAGGTGTATTGGGTATGTTTACCATCTTGAATTATTTATGGAAGTAATAAAGGTTGGATAAAAATAAAATTTAAAAAATCCTGGTCATGAAATTAATCTATTTTTTAGATTCACGAAACACATTGAAAATAACTAACCAGATATGCCAAATTTATAGAACAATTAAAGTGTTAACTATAAATTAAAACAAAAATCCAGCAATAGCATTAATCAAATTTAGCATATTGTACAAATGTAGCTGCTAGGGAATCCTTTGGTCCAGAAATTCCTGAGCAACTTGTGATATATTATTGCAATACTGTCTATTCTGACAGGTTATCCCATGGTAACTGATTGCTGTTTGTTAGAGTCAAGATCTAAACATTAATAAGCTAGCTCTTAATGTTTCATTCTTCAGCTATTTATACTATCAATATCGTATCTGGATTCTTTACCAGGGAAACAGGTACATAGAGATATATCTAGAGCAGGGTGGCCTCTTGTGGCCATCTGGCAGAACCAGATGCACGATGAGCAAGAAAAATTAGTGGTTTGGAAAAAAGATAACTGCTTAAAATAGAAAAGGAAGGTAATTGCTATCTATCCACACCATATCATTTATTCCTCCACATTTTTTATTCAGGCTACAGTTTTATACTATTTATCTATCCTGGGAGAAGTGGAAAAACTAGAAAGCCTGCTTTCTTCTCAATAGGTATGCATAGGAATGAATGCCTGTAAATCCAGACTGCAATTCAAAACTCAGTTACTCAAAAGTAGGCAGAGGTGAATTCTAAGTAGACCTGTGGATGATTGGGCTAGTGCTAGAATTTCATCTAGGTACAAATTGCAGTTGGCTTATGAGAATAAAGAAGCAAGCAACCGGTGATTTTCTGTTTTCAAAAATATAAAATGCAGCCATTTATTTAGTACCAGCAGGCTTACAGGTGTAATTCAAGATGCTGGCTGTCACCTCATGGCCCAAGGACCGGTTATCTAAGGGACCGTGTGTTTCCATAGTTTCTGCCTGATCTGCATGATCAGGCAGAGTTGGCATGTTCCTGGTCCCATCTGTTAAACAGTGTCATCTGATAGGATCTAGGAAGCATGTCTTTTCTGTTCCAGCACCTGCCCTCTGGAAAAACATTTCTTCTGAGTTCCATCTGGCTACCACCCTGTTCATGTTTAGCTCTGCCTCAGGACTTTGATTACATTGAATGGTGGATTCTGTATACTGTACTGTTTTTAGAATGGATGATTGCTTTTCTTCCCAACATCCGTGTTTTTTTATATATATAATTTTTGGTAAAGATTTCATTATTTCTATCATTCGGAATGATTCTAAAGTTGGATAGCCTTATAAAATACATACATACATACAACTTCTGATGTTATGAAATTACCTTGGAGCTCTTCTAGTGCAGCTTCCTGCTTTGAGTAGGTATTTTTATACTATCCTAAACAAATAGCTATCCAAACTTTGCTTGAAAACCTGCAATGATTGAGGACTCAAAACTCCAGTAGGTAGGCTGTCCACTGTTCAATAGATCTTGCAGCCAGGAAATTCTTCCTTATTTTAAGTTTGGATCTCTGTCTGTAAAGCTTCTACCCATGATTCTTGTCCTCAGGAATTATGGAGAATGGTCTATATCTTCTACCTTGTGACAGTCCTTCAAGTATTTGAAAATTACTATCACATCTCTCCTTAGCCTTTAGGCTAAGTATATCTAGTTTCTTAAACAGTTCTTCATAGGAGCCTCCAAACCCCTCACAAGCTTTCATCATGTTTTATTGTATTTTCATGATCAGATCTGGAACCCTGTATTCCATATGTTAGTTAGTTCCATAACTGAGGCTTAAAATTTAAAGAATAATAATTGTGCTATGCAAGTCTTGTTGATGGGACAATTGAAAGAGACTTAAGAGGCAGTGTCTTGCCCCCAAACAGCAGAGGTCCTCTTGGCTTAGCCCTACTATTAGCACAGGCACAGGAGGCAGAAAGAAATTCAGAATCATATATAAGAAGTATCCCATCAAACAGTCACATAACCTTTTGTACATGATTCATCCATTCTACACTCCCAGCAGGAGAAACTTTTGCAAAATATTGCACAGAATATACAAGGAAGGCATAAAGAAGGTATCAACATGAAATTACTTGTATCAAACAGCAGGACTTATGACCAAAATTGAGCCCAAAATTTATGTTGCTAAGTGAGACATTTGTTATCATTGTCTCAGTTATATTTGTTAAAATTAAGTGAATTTTACCCCATTTTACAACCTTTCTTGCCACAGTTGTTAAGTGAATCACTGTAGTAGTTAAGTTAGTAACATGGTTGTTGAATCTGGCTTTCCCATTGATTTTGCTTGTCAAAAGGCCGCAAAAGGGGATCACATGACTTTGGGACTCTGTGACTATCATAAATATCAGTCAGTTGTCAAGCATCTGAATTTTGATCAGGTGATTATGGTCATAAGTGTGAAAACTGGACATAAATCAGTTTTTTCAGTGCCATTGTAACTTTGAATGGTCACTAAATGAATAATTGTAAGTTGAGGACTATCTTTACAATACCCTCTACTCAGTGGTAAAATCCTCCGCAGGTTGCCACCGGTTTGCTGCCCACACATGCGCAGCGCACGCCAAATGCACGCTTCATGCAGGAAAAGGAGCCTTTTGAAAGTAAGTAGAACAGCGAGGGGAGGGAACAGCTGTGCTCCGTGATTTAGATTAGCTAGAAAGCAGGATTTCCTGCTTTCTAGCAAATATAAATCGTGCGGCACAGCTGATCATCAGAAATACCAGTTTGGATGAACCGGTAGCTTTTTTTTACTACCGGTTAACCCGAACTGGTTCGAACCGGTAGCATTTCACCCCTGCCTCTACTGGCCTAAAAAGAGAGTCACTTTAAAAGAGAGTTACAAAGTACAGCAGGTACCTAAACTAGGCTGATTTTTTAGCCATGATGTCCACAAGGAAATCTGAAGTTTTGAACCAGTTACTTAATAGACTAGACTAATTTAGAATCAGATTTAATATTCAACACCCAATAATGGACCAAATCTTGAACCATCCTCTGCAAAGATGAATCTCCTATAGCTACTCATATCCCCAGCCATACAAGAACAAAAAATGGACGATTCTAAGACTTCAGAATTAATGAACCTCTTAAGCGCAGATTCAGCTTTGAAACTTTTTAAAAACTTTGATTGCAAATGTTTGCTACAATAATAGTTATTCTAGTAGAAATAGTTAACAGTTAATTTGATCTGCACTACTTTCAAAAAGTTCATTTTGCATCTTCCCACCCCAAAGTCAGATTACTCATACTGTTCTAAGCACTTGTTAAAAGTTTTCATACAATGATGTACTTTCTTTAGGGCCCTTGGACATAGCAGAGCAATCACCAATCTGCTTGCAGAATGAGAATTCTGTAACTTTGGTTTGCTAATAATATAATACTATTTAATAAACTAGATATATTCCACAAAAATTTTAATATAATCTAATTGAATATATTGGTTTTTAATATAAGCTCCTGTAGTTATAAATAAAATAATTTAAGTCTTTAGCCACCCATAAAAATATGATTTTACCATTGTTATAATGATTGTAGGAAAGTTAAAGCATTTAAGATAATAACATACTTTTTACAATTTCTTTCTGAATAAGAATAAGTTCCAAATTTTATCAATGTTTCTTTTCTCCATTTTAAAGCTTATTATATTCAAAAATTATGCAAAAAGATTATGTTTCAAAGAAAGGTCTTGGATTGTGATTAAAAATACTTAAACATTTCAACTTCCATTAGTATAATGGTATGTGGGAATGATCTTGAGAGACAGAGGAAAGAGATGCTGCCTAGGGAATGATTAGATAAGAGGATGCACAGTCCACAGCTACATAATGGGCAGAAAGGCACTTCCCTAACTTCTCAGGCTGAAAAAGAGACAGCAGGATATTTGTACTATCAGACTTGAAAGATTCCATTAATATAGCCTTACAATAATGTAGGATTAGCTCATCTGGTCAGTTTCCTTTCTGGGCTATCTAAGAAGGCTGACAATTATACAGTGCTGTACAGTGTGCAGCAGATGAAGTGTCCAGGGTGCTGAAACTGTTGTTCATACCTGTTTGAGGGACAAGATTCAGTACTTCGATAACACAGCTACCTGAATAATAAACAGTATTAAGTTGAAAGAAGTTGCATTTATTTTATACCCTCTAAAAATTCACCTCCTCTTGTGAAAGACATGACACTGCAGGAGACACAAACACTAGCACAAATATTTTCAACACCAATGGACTAGAAACCAGGGCGCATTACTGGTAATAAGGACACACTTCTTTCTATCCCTCCCTCCTTTCATTCAGATTGAGTGCAATAGGATATTTTGGTCTGACTGGTGTAACCATCAAATCATGCCTGATAGGATATATATAAACTCGTGTTAACCATGAGTTTCCTGATTAAATTGCAATCGCATAGGAAGGAAAACAGCAATAGCCCAGAAATGAGATCACAACTGCAATACACAGGGCTGAAAAGTTTTATTTATACATTTGTTAAATGTATATCTTCTTTGAGGATATCAACGTAGCATACATACCATTCTTCTTCCAATATGTACCCAGAGCAACCCTATGAAATACAATAGGTCAGACTGCGAGAAAGTGTCTGACTCAAAGTCAAAATAAAAAGGCTATTAAAGAGGAAACTTTGTTTCAGAAGAGAAATTTGTTTTTCATACAAGTTAAAATGCACAAAATTGTCACCATAGTATCAATATTAATTGTGTTCACACTGGCATCTGATTTATGAGTTATGCTATATACTTACCCACATATAAAACCTTAGTAGATAAATCTACTGTATCATATTGATGCATATAAGTAAAGTTCCTGATGTTAAGTGAAAGCTAAGCAGAATTTTCTCATTTAACAAAATAATATCACATTTATCTCACTGCCCACTACTTCAAAATCTATATTTAAATCATGTGTATAAAGCAGTTGGAGACGTATGTGTGTTAAATTTCATATTCCTATTTTCAGGTATAATTAGTAATTTCATGAGTCAAATGCCTGTAGAAACTGTCAAGACAGTCTTATAAAACTGCAAATTAGAACAAAAGACTGCACAAGGAAGACATTTCTTAATTAGCATTCATTAGGAAGTAGATTTGAACAGCCATTGAATTTACAGTAAACAGAGACAATAAAAAGAACGTATCTGATAAGCTCAGATTTTGCAGTTTTTTTACTCAGTTCTACTTTCAAGATGGCTTCATTTTGATTATGGAAATGACTATAATTACCATAATGTAAAATTGAGCACATGTTTTTATGATGCTTGACCTTTACATATGAGGATTTAGCTGATTCTAATTATTAAGTTGGAATTGATGGCAGTCTAAACACAGTGGACAAGCTATCAGTAGAGGCATCAAGAAATATTTTATATTGGCCATGCTGACTGCAAATTCTGGGAACTGTAGTCCTAGTGTTATCTAGAGTGCTATCTAATTGGGAAAGCCTGGTATAGATCATTAGTAAAAAGCAATTCCATATGTGCCTTTACTTTATATACTTTGTGCATATAACATTAAGGTCATTGAAGCAAAAATGAATAAGCAACATTACATCAGTACCACTGGTTTATTTCAACATGTTCAGGAGTCCATGGAAAAGAAATGAATGGATGGATTTCTATAGCCACCCATCTCAAGAAGTGACTTTGGGCAGCATACATTATAATGTAACATGGAGTAAGATGGCTATGTGTTTACAAATTGTTCCTCTTTTTTGCATGGAATAGGAGTAGAGAAGCACAATGACTTATGTTAGTGCAATACATACAGCAGCTCAGGGCAGGGCAATAATTTTTGCTCCTTATTCTCATCATTTCAATGCCAGTAGGTCAATTCTGATTGCAGAAAATCTTCAAATTATTTTCTAGAATTGGGGAACAGAACTGACAGTGTGAATGTGCCCTATATCATTTATGAAAATGAATGCATATTAATTCTATCTTTAAAAAAGGTCTAACATGCATTGTTGCCTCTAGACAAATTGAGCGGCACATATAAATCTAATAAATAAATTGTCCTTTGTGTACATGCTAAATAAATAATACACATTACAATAGTAACGACTTTAGAATACCATCTAGATCAGAGGTCTTCAAACTTGGCAGCTTTAAGACTTATGGACTTCAGCTCCCAGAATTCTCCATGCTCCATGCTCTCTGCTGGCTGGAGAATTCTGGGAGTTAAAGTCCACAAGTCTTAAAGCTGCCAAGTTTGAAGACCTCTGA
Source organism: Arizona elegans (assembly GCA_022577455.1). Taxonomy (NCBI): domain Eukaryota; kingdom Metazoa; phylum Chordata; class Lepidosauria; order Squamata; family Colubridae; genus Arizona; species Arizona elegans. Next base: position 48,690,673 of record JAKOOJ010000005.1, on the reverse strand, counting down.
TCTAGATAGAAATAACCTGCTGTCCTTGAATTCATCAAACCCAGAATACAAAGGTTTTAGCTACAACAACATGGGACTTCATATAACATGGTAGAATGAGATCACCTAATCTAGTTCCCTGCTCAGTACAGGAATCCCCAGAAAGAAATAACATTGGATGAACACAAAAAAGTTGGCAGCACATGGTAGTGATTTCCTTCCTTATGCTCTGCTCATGAAATACTGTATAAGGCCTTGTCTTAATTGTTTCCAGAATCACTGACTCTGTACTCTATACTCAGCTCTGTGTTTCCTGCTACATCTGTCTTTTGGACAGCTGCATGCTGGTTAGAAATGAACTACTACAAGGTACAGTAAGTATCTGTATTACTCCTTCTTTTTTGGCAGTTCCTCTGGACTCAGTCAAAGGGATATAATTTAGGGTAGTGACACTCATACAGTTTCTCCGCAAAAGCTGAAACTAGAAGCAAGGCATAAAGATTTACTAAATTCCCCCACTGAAGCTCACTTTTTTTCTTTTCCATTATATGGTACCTCAGAATTTTTCTACTACTAAGATGGACTATGCATTAACATTCAAAAGGAAGAGATAATTCCAGTTCCATTACATACAATTATAATAGTGTTCCTGGCACAGGAGCTAGTTACAGGACTATCCCATTAAAACATCTGCATTTTCTCTCATGCAGAAATATCTTTGGTCTCAGATTCCCATCCTTATAATGGAAGTGATAATGACTTTCTTCACAGAGATATTTGAAGCAATGAGATAATGAACAGTAAAATACTTGGCACACTGAAACTGTGAACAAATTATTTATAATGAGTGACATTACTCTGAATGTTTTACACCAGATTCATAAAGAAATTAGCAACAAATATCTCCAATAATGTGGAACACACAATCTACAAATTAGGTAGGATGAGATAAGACTCTAAAATGACCTTGGTAGTTTTTTAAACAGTTTTTTGTTTTAACAAAAACAAATAAATCACATTTGTTTTCCTAGTTATACCTGGTCTCCTGGTCTGACTTGATTTCTTAGCAGCCTTGAGTATCACTGATCATTAAATTTTTCTGAGCTACAGGTAGTTGCAAGGATTGAGGGGGGAGCAGTGTTTTGATGTGCTTTTCTCTTCTGAGTGGTCAGTCTAATCAGTAGGGATAGTAAGGAGAAGTCAAGCCCTCAGGAAATCTGCCAAATGATCTCATAGGCCTTGGTTCTCAGTCTTCTGTTGTTTAATACCTCATGAAGCTGCTAGAAGAAACCAACCATCAGCTGTTGGTAAGGCATTGTCAGCGTATTGATAATACTCATTTATACATCTGAACTCTGGGCCAGGCAGACTTGAGGAGCCAGTGCTTTGAGGATGTTAGAGTCTGAATGGGGAGAAACAAAACTGAATCTCAATCAGTTGTCATGATGATGGATTTGAAAGACAGTTATTTCCATGGCTAGGCAGTGGAGTTCGTTCTCCAAGTCAGAGGTTGTTGTGACTCCGACCCCCGAGCCCATCTTATCAGAGGGAGAAGACTCTGAAAATGAAGGAGAGGAGTTGGCAAGGCCTCCCTCTCCAGGAGCCTCCTCTCTGGCAATGCCTCAGGTGTCTTCCAAAGGAGAAGAGATGGGCCAGGAGCCAGGCACTTCCAAGCAGCCGCAGTTAGACAGTGATGGAGATAAGTCTTGGCTGGATCCCCGACAGCATCGGAAAGACAAGCGCGCGCAGCAGAGAAGGAGGCGTGCCAGAGATTAAGCTGAGTCACTGGACCACACCCCACAGGGGATAAAAGAGGGTGTGGTGGCCATTCAGGCTTTGTGACGGACAAAACTGAAAGCTAGCAAGTCATTCTGCATTTCTGGAGCTTTGTTATATGCTCTGCTTGGACTGATTTTTTGGACTGGACTTGACTATTCTTTGGCTTTTGTGGACTTTGATGTTTTTGGTCGGAGGAGATAAACCTCCCTTTGTAAGTAAAGACTGTTGGCAAGCAGCCACTGGGTTGCTGCCAATTCTGTTATCAAAGGAAATTCTTGTCTGCTGGTTTATTTTAACTCTTGGTATACTGCTGGTGTGCATTTGTGAGATGGGGACAGAACAGAGGTGAACTGCAATCCAGGGATTCACTTGGATTCATAGCTTGATCAGCAAATGAAAGCTGCGGCCAGGAGACCCTTTATACAGTTGTATTTTGTGCACCACTTGCACCTATGTGTGGAATAGGTTTGCTTTAATTGTTTTGCTGCTTTAACTCATTCCCCACTGTGTTACCCACAAAGACTATTTGGACGTTTCAACTAGTCCATCATGTTGTGGCCCAAGTAATCATATACATATCTAGGTTTGTGGGGACATATTCATTGACCCTTATTGATTGTGGTTTATTTAATAAACTGTGGTGATAAAAACTATGATTTAACATGATGTGTGTGTGTGGAGTCTTAAGATGGCATGTTTTTCCTGGATTCACAGTTTTTTTCATTACTTGGGCAAGAAATTAGTGGTAGTTTAGCTGTGGACAGGAATTCAGGGATGTTTTAAAAACAGAAAGTGATGGTAATTTCAACAACTGTACTTTTTAAATCAGTGTGGTGTACTGTTGGGTCATTTTCTTGGTGCTGAATGACAATGCCTGAGAGAAGGCAGTAGCCATATGCCAATAATCTGGTCCCTTCTGATAATTTGAATAGAGTCATAATAACTCATTATTTTACTAATGCAGTAGCTTCTTTTGAGCCTTATAGCCCCTCAATTTACTGAACATAGATCTCTCTTTGGGAAATGAGGTATCTTCTTGATGCAGAAGATAACCTTCCACTCTCCAATTAATTGACAATTTAAATAGGTACAATTCTTCCAAGCAAATCTCTCAAAAAATTCCCTTATATTCAGAAGGGAATACAGCTAGAAAATAGAGGCATCTCTCTGGTTCAGCATCCATTTAAAATTGCTGTTCATTCCTGTCCTGGAGATACTGCCTCAGGCTATGTCCAATCTCTAAATAGTAATGTTTCACTTCACTGATCCATATGTGTGTATGTTCATGTATACAAAATTGTACTGTAAAATAAAATGGTAAAAAGAAAACTCGGTCAAAGCTTCTGCAATTTGTTATGCAATAATAAAGAATTAGGAGCTGCTTCAAAGAATGGAGAGCAAAGGGACACACCTCCCCTCTCCAATATTGCTAGCATCACAGACATTAGCATGACGGAAGAAGAGATTATGGCAACTCTCTGTAAAGTGTCAGCTAAAGCAACCCTGGAAAATTGATACAATTGTAGTCCCATCTCTAGAGTTTTACAGACATTATGGCAAATAATATCTACAAATCTCAATTTTACAGGCAAACTGTTGGAAACAAAAACTATGTTTTTTATTTCCCTAACAAAGTGAACAGACATTTGTATATGATGCATATAGTTCAGTCTGTGCAGTTCCAGGAGTTGAATAAGAAAGCATTAAATTCAGAAACTAAGCTTATTTAACACACATAACACAGTCATTAATAACTAAAGAGGGCATATTCAGAATGCTTCACCCTACCCCCCCCCATGGCAACTGATACTGGAATTTAGATTTCAAGGTTTTCAGAACAAAAGAAGGAACTGAGTTCCACAAATTCTAAATGCAGAAATTTAGATACAGAGAATGTCCATCAGACCATAGATCAGTTTGGCATGAGGGGTTTTTTTAAAAGAGAATTGTGCTGGTTTAGAAGGAAGGCCACCATAGCCCAGTATTTTATTCCCACTATGACCAATCAGAAAAATCTATAAAATACGGTATAAGTAAAATAACCTCCTCTTAAGGATGCACTTTTGCAACTATAGCAAGAAGAACATTGCTTTCAACACAAAACACTGATGCACGATCATTATATGATCATTATCAGAAGTCATCAATATCCCTGAAAAAAAATTAAGTCCTTGTGGATCATTAGCTTCCTATATGGTGGGGATATTCCCAAGAAAATGGGTACCTGCGAAAGAGTAGATGCTACTGAAGATAAGTAGTTATGCAAGAAATATATTGATAGTTCAGAATGGAAAAAGGACTAAAAACAAGGGAAAGAAACCAAGAGTGAAGGAGGTTGGGGGGCCCTTCTCCCACTTTCACAGACATGTCTGCCTGCCTGCCTATTTGTCTGCTATGCAAGAAGCCATTCCTTTCTGCCCACTGCCAGGTCCTCCCAGCCCACACCTACCTTCAATGCCACTGAGGATCTTGAAGCATTTTGTAGTGAACCAGTAGGATATGATCAGGAGAATGATGATCAGGGAGGCATACAGGAGGCTGTCACTATGGGGGGATTCCTTCTCCATATCGCCATGCCAGGTATGTCCCCGCTTCTCCTTTTGCCTGGGCTCCCTGAGTCTCTGTTACATTAGCTTCTCCAAGGCAATCTAGAGCTCTCAGCCATGCACATGAACCTGGCTCCCCTGACCAATTACGTTAATTGCTCTCCTCCAACACATGGCGCCTATCTAAAAATAACTGGCTGGCCCGGGGGGAGCTGGGGGGGGGCGTACAAGAGATAGGAAGAGAAGATACGTTATTGGATCAAGATTGGGCCCTGTTCCACTGACACTTCCTCCATGAATTGGCTGCCATTCTTATTTCTCTAATGCTTGAGTCTTTTTCTGTTCCACAGCAATCATTTCTGCCTGGCTGATCAGAATTTCCCCCCTTTGTTTTTAGTGAGCTTTAATAATAATGAATTGGAAAATCTTAAACTGTACTTAATGATACTACATGTATTCAGTGATTACAAATGTTTGGCAGTTAGTGGGTTTTTCTTATTTTTCTTCGGCCTTTCTGGGAGACAGTGTAACTCTCCCCTCTGGGCAATATTGTCCTTCAGGAGTGTGAAGATAAGGAGCCAGAATCCCAGTGGTGGGTTTCTACTGGTTCACCCTGGTTCGGGCGAACTGGTAGTGGCAGTGGCAGGAGGCTCCGCCTACCCACCCAGACGTCATGTGTGTGCAGAAGCGCCCGCTTCCGATTCCGAACCGGTAGCAAACATACGTGGAACCCTCTACTGCAGAACCCTAGCTATATAATCTCAATTTTCTCTTGTATTCATATTTGATTCTTCCTCATATAGTCCTTCCTTTAATACTATAGCCTACAGCTAAGGATAGTGAGTTGGTTCACTATCCTAAATCCAGAGATTAATACTTTCTTCTTATTTAGTCCAGAAAGCCATAAAAGGTTGCCTATGACACCCTCAACATAGCTTGAGAACATGTGATGCTGCCAATTTCCTAAGCTAACAGGCACGGAATTGGTCAGCAGTTGTAATATCATGTGTATAGTGCTCTGAAATTCATGGTTGTAGAAAGGGGGAATCTAAATTTATTAAACAAAGAGATTCTATCAAGTTAGACCAATGTTTTAACTAGCTCAGTAGTAGTAATATATGTCTATGATTTCTTTCTCAGCCATATCCAGAGAACGGATAGAATCTCATATCAGTTGCTAGTGCAGTTATATTGAAATTACAAATTCAGAAGAATTATTTTGCAAAGTTACATGTGCAAGTATATTTATACACAGAGTCATTTAATTTTCACTCACCTCCAAATATCTAAAACATTTGCATCTAAGTACAACAATTAAACAAATGGACAAAAACAGTTCAATAAAGAATAAAAACATCAGTTTTTATTGTGATAGATCATTGGCATCCTTCAGTCTCAAGAGACTATGATATCGTGCTCTGGAAAGAGGTCCTAAAACAGCATCTAGTGTGACTAAAAAGGCCAATTTGAGAGTGGCAATCCCTTCCACACTGAGGGCAGATACATTCTGTCCCCTGCCCAGCCCCCAGATTTTGCTGGTCCCTCTTTGCCTCAGCCTGCTGAACAAGTGTCTCTTCGAATTGGAGAAGGCCATGCTGCGTCTTTAGCTTCCAAGCTGAACAATCAGAGGTCAAGTTCTTAATGTCCATTCCCAGAGCCTTTAGGTCTCTCTTGCAGATATCTTTATATCACAGCTGTGGTCTCCATCTGAGGTGCTTTCCCTGCACTAATTCTCCATACAGGAGATCTTTCGGAATCCGACCATCAGCCGTTCTCATGACATGCCCCAGCCAGTCTAGACATCTGGGATATTATTGTGATAGTAGCTCTATCAAAGTAATTTTCCTGTCTTATGTTTACAATCATTCATCAAGCTTTCATATCGCATAGATGTCTTTCTTCTGGCATGTGTTCAGTGATAATGATAATCAATCTAGCAGATACTTAAAAGGGTCACGAGGAAACTTCAGCAATAACAGCAATATTTGTTTGCATAGCAAATATCTTGGATATTTAATATCTTGGATACTTAAACACCATGGATCAGTCCACAAGACTAAATAGTCTTATCACTTTCTCCTTTGCTCACAAAAACATAGCATTTGTATTACACAAATGCTCTTTATTTCATTGTGGCTGCAGTGAAAGGCAATTAATCTCTATGAAGATACAAACTATTGTCTAAAATGATCATTTCAAGAAATGTGCATGGTAAAATAAAGAGAAATAAGGCCAAGAATAAACGGGTGCTAAATGAAGGTGGACTAAATACAAAAGTGAAAGAAATACGGAAGAAAATGTGTTAGAGATGGTTTAGTCATATAGAAAAAAATGAGTGAAGATCAAACTTCAATGCACATCTGTGAAGAAAAGAATGAATGACTTAAGAAGAAGGGATAATCAAGGAATTTCACATATCTAGTAATATTAATTTTGAGTTTAATACTACAGGGGTTTGAGTTTGTGCTTTTTTAACTCATTATTTTTTCTGGATATTTTATTCTGTGTTTCTGTATTATTTTTAATGCTGTTAGTTGCATAGAGTTCCTTGTGCAAAGGCAGCAATATGGATTGAAAGAAAAATTTTAAAATATGGGAGAGATCCTAAAAAATACAGTAGTGAGCATTTTTAGGAAGAAAAGACGACGTATGTAATAATGGACAAATGTAGTAAAAGCAAGAAGGGTTTGCTAAGACAGAAACGTATTTGTTGTTGTTAATTGCGAAGTCGTGTCCGACCCATTGCTACCCCATGGACAACGTTCCTCCAGCCCTTCCTGTCCTCTGCCATCCTCTGGAGTCCATTTAAACTCAAGCCGACTGCTTCAGTGACTCCACCCAGCCACCTCATTCTCTGTTGTCCCTTTCTTCTTTTGCCCTCAATCTTTCCCAGCATTAGCCTCTTCTCCAGTGAGTCTTTCCTTCTCATTATGTGGCCAAAGTATTTGAGTTTCATCTTCAGGATCTGGCCTTCTAAAGAGCAGCCAGTGTTGATCTCCTTTAGGACTGACCAGTTTGATCGCCTTGCAGTCCAAGGGACTTGCAGGAATCTTCTCCAGCACCATAGTTCAAAGGCCTCAATTCTTTGGCACTCAGCCTTTCTTATGGTCCAACTTTCACAGCCATACATTGCAACTGGGGAAACCATAGCCTTAACTATACACACTTTTGTTGGCAGGGTAATGTCTCTGTTTTTTAGAATGCTATCTAGATTTGCCATAGCTTTCCTCCCCAGGAGCAAACGTCTTTTAATTTCTTGGCTGCAGTCCCCATCTGCGGTGATCTTGGAGCCCGGGAAAATAAAATCTGTCACTATCTCCATTTCTTCCCCATCTATTTGCCAGGAATTGAGAAGGCCAGATGCCATGATCTTAGTTTTCTTAATATTGAGTTTCAAGCCAACTTTTGCACTCTCCTTCTTCACCAGCATCAAGAGACTCTTTAGTTCCTCTTCGCTTTCTGCCATTAGCGTGGTATCATCTGCATATCTGAGGTTGTTGATATTTCTCCCGGCAATCTTAATTCCAACTTTTGATTCATCTAGCCCCGCCTTTCTCATGATGTGCTCTGCATATAAGTTAAATAGGCAGTATACAGCCTTACCGGACTGCTTTCCCAATTTTGAACCAATCAGTGGTTCCGTGTCCAGTTCTCACTGTTACTTCTTGACCCACATATAGGTTTCTCAAGGGACAAATAAGATGGTCTGGTACTCCCACCTCTTTAAGAACTTGCCACAATTTGTTGTGATCCACACAATCAAAGGCTTTAGCATAGTCAATGAAGCAGATGTAGATGTTTTTCTGGAACTCCCAGCTTTCTCCATGATCCAGCGTATGTTGGCAATTTGTTGCTATACTTCTTATACAATGTTGTTAACCTCCATCCATAATTCTTCAGGCACTCTGTCTATCAGGTCTAATTCATTAAATCTATTTGTCACCTCTACTGTATATTCATCAGGGATATGATTTAGTTCATACTTGACTGGCCTAGTGCTTTTCCCTACTTTCTTCAATTTAAGCCTAAATTTTGCAACGAGAAGCTCATGATCTGAGCCACAATCAGCTCCTGGTCTTGTTTTTACTGACTGTATAGAGCTTCTCCATCTTTGGCTGCAGAAAACATAGTCAATCTGATTTCTGTGTTGACTGGTGATTTCCATGTGTAGAGTTGTCTCTTGGGTTGTTGGAAAAGAGTGTTTGCTATGACCATCGTATTCTTTTGACAAAATTCTATCAGCCTGTGTCCTGCTTCATTTTGTACTCCATGGCCAAACTTGCCTGTTATTCTAGTTATCTTTTGGCTTCCTACTTTAGCATTCCAATCCCCCATGATGATAATGATTTTTTGGTGTTAATTCTATAAGGTGCTGTAGGGCTTCATAGAACCAGTCAATTTCATCCTCTTCAGCACCAGTGGTTGGGGCATAGACTTGGATTACTGTGATATTGAATGGTTTGCCTTGGATTCGAACTGAGATCATTCTGTCATTTTGTTGATGACATCCCAGTATTGCTTTTCCTATTCTTTTATTGACTATGAAGGCAACTCCATTTCTTCTGAGGGATTCTTGCCTGCAATAGTATACCTGATGGTTATATGAATTATATTCACCCATTCGTGTCCATTTTAGTTAACTGATTCTTAAGATGTCGATGTTCAGTCTTGTCATCTCTTGTTTGACCACATCCAGCTTGCCTTGATTCATGGATCTTATATTCCAGGTTCCTATGGAGAAAAAATCTTTACAGCATCGGACTTTCCTTTCACCACCAGATGCATCCACAGCTGAGCATCCTTTCAGCTTTGGCCCAGTCACTTCACTCTTTCTGGAGCTACTAGTACTAGCCCTCTGCTCTTCCCCAGTAGCATATTGGACACCTTCTGACCTGAGAGGCTCCTCTTCTAGTGTCATATCTTTTTGCCTTTTGATAATGTCCATGGGGTTTTCATGGCAAAGATACTGGAGTGGGTTGCCATTTCCTTCTCCAGTGGATCATATTTTGTCAGAACTCTCTGCTATGACCTGTCCATCTTGGGTGGCCCTGCATAGCATAGCTCAAAGCTTCATTGAGCTACGCAAGCCCCTTTGCCATGACAAGGCAGTAATCCATGAAGGGGCAGAAACATATAGAGAGATATAATGAGTACTATTGATATAAATACAGGTATAACTGCATTCTCTTTCTATTTTTTTATTAAATGCCAATAATTTTTGGAGATACTAATTCTTCCTTCTTTTCCACAGAATGTCCTGGAAAGGAATAGCAGGAGACCACATATATATGTATGCAATTCAACTGAGGTGTATACAATATATATTTAATATGCTAGATGTAGGCAACCCTTTTCAGGTAAAGAGCTAAATTCATTAGAAAAGTTATTAGATAGAAATGTTACTAAATAGATAGAAATGTCTATTGATCTAAAAAAGTAGTGAAAACCTCTCCTGGAATGATACTCATTTCCAAACAAAATAATGATTATGTTGAGTAAGTTGAATATTTTATAACTGAAGTTAATATAGAGTACTATCATATATTTCTACAATTGTAGAAATGTAAGATAATAACATCTAGGGTGTATACATTTATGTTACTGTACCACTGAACACATCTAAGTTTGAAGAGGTTGGGATAAGTCATGTGATACCTGTGCTTCTTGCTAGCATCTTGCCTCTACTTTTTACTCACCTGCTTTTAGTTGCCACTTAACTGCCATTAAGCAGAGTGAGGCAGTTGCTTCACTCTGCATAATGAAAGAGTTGGCCCTACTATCCTACTATACAATAACCTCAAAACCAAAAACCTCAAAACCAAGGTGGAGAATTGTGACCCTCCAGTACTGCAGAACTAAACTCTCAGCAACCCCAGCAATGGGTGAGGATTACAGAAGTTGTATTTATGCAGCATTAGTTTCCCCAATCCTACATGCAGTTAATATTATTATTCCATTCAGTGCAGGTGGCAGGATTGAAGTTCAGAGAGAACTGATGAGCTAACACTACAAAACTAGCTCATGGAAGAAATAGTATTTGACCCACGGGCCCCTAGATTCCTAATACAGTTTTTCAGTCACTTTCAGCCAACTCCTTCTGCATCCCCCTTCTGTTTAGAGAAGCCTAACAGTCACGAAATAAATTTAATCAGATTTTTCTTTTTCCTTGTATTGCAACAAAATAATTTCTGTCCATCCTAACATAGAGCTCAAGCCCAAGAACCAGGTGCTACTGTCTCTCTTTTGTCACTTCATCTGTAAAATATAGCTAAGCACGTATTCACTTTCTTTCTCACATATATACACTCAGCCACCCACCAGTTCCCTGGCAAGACAGCACTGGCATAGAGCTAAAATTAGCCAGTCACCCACCTGTCTGGGTATAAATAGAAAATTAAAGCAGCACATAAGCAAGGTTTCAAACTCTCTGAGCCCCAGCTGGGTACCACAATGCTTGATGCCTACCCTAGACTGCATTGAAAGCCAGTCCCTCCTGTCAGAGATGCACAGGCATTTTGAGTCAAAGCCATTGCTATTAAATATAAAAGTCAAACAGAGCATGGGTTTCCATCCAGCACCTCATAAGAATCCTGCTTAAATATTCTCCACCCAAACACGTGTTATCCAGACTCAGTGGACTGTAACCCTGGCTAGCCACCAGCTCTGATCCTCTTTGCTAGTTAGAGACAGGAGTCTTAGTCCATCTCATTCTGACAATGCCAGATGGACAGAGGATCAGCTAAAGATGCCAAACAATTGATTATCCTACTGACAAACTCATAGCTTTTGGTATGGCTCCACAATGGCCTCTAGAACTTCTGGTAAGTTATTCCAAGTTGAATGATTGGAATTTGTAAGTCTGTGCAGGGAATAACAGAAACCTTATTCCCAAAGGTTCAGATACAAAAGAGTTAAGAGAAAGAGAAAAAAGAGTTAAAAGAACCTCAGAATCTAACCTGTCAATCTTAAATAGGAGGTAGAATCTATCAGAGACCAGGAAAACTGAATGCTACATAGCCAGATAGAAGCAAGAATCTCAGCTTTTAAAACAAGATCAAACTCATGTTATCTTTGTGTTGCCTTTTCTGTCTGGCTCAAAGCCATATAGACACTGGCCTAATTCCTTGATGTAGTGGTTAATGCATAAGGCTAGAAACACGGAGGCTATGAGTTTTAGTCCTGCCCTGAGCATGAAACCAGCTGGGTTACCTTGGACCAGTCTTTTTCTCTTGGCTCTAGGAAGGAGGCAATGGCAAACCCCTTCTGAAAAACCTTGCCAAGAAAACTGCTCAGGCAGTCTTTAAGAATGGAACACAATTGGATAGAAGGGAGGGGGGGGGAGAATCCAAGGAGAGGAATCGGAGATCCGGGAAATGTATAGCAATCCAAGTGGAAACTGGATGCTGAATTTTATTTTATGGAGAATGATCTGAGTTGTGTTTCCTTTATTATTCATTGCTTTATTTTGTTCTACCTGGGTTCTGCATATATGCATTCTTGGCTGGAGAAGCAGCCACTGAGATAAACCTTAATGACTTCTCTCTTTCTTTTTTTCCACAGCTTCATTTTCCATTTAGCTTGTTAATCCTGATGTTTATAATAAAATCACACATTTTTTTTAATGAATCTGCCCTTTCATCCCAGGAATTTAGCCTTCATCACATGATCCAAGTACCATAGGCTATAGAAAAAAGAAGAAAAGCAGAAGCTAGTAGCAGCATTTATTGATTAGGCTCTCCCCCCAGAAATAGTGAGAAGGAGCAATGAGTTCATGAATGGAGGATCCAAAGAACCCATAATGGGATCCAGGCAACCTAGTTTATCAAATTCCTGTTGATGCATGTACCAGCATGTCTCATTGCAGCCTGATTAGATGGAATACAGCTTTTGTTTCCTTAAGAAGCCTCTTCCATATATTCCCATTTATACAATGACAAACTAGACTCTCTCTTTCTAACTCTAAGTTTCTTTTAATAACCAAGTCATTATGAAGTCATTAACTTTAGCCACCAGACAATTCTTGACTTCTTTGGCTAGAGATACATAGAGATACATAGCTTCCTTACTTAGACAAAAGAGCTCAGTTTCTCCAAAGGGAGTGTAAGAGTACGTTGTGGAGGGGGAGAAAGGGAAGAGACGGTTTTATTGAAGTCCAGGCTGGAGAATCAGAGGGTCTTTGTGAAACTATCCTTTGCAATGAACTCCAAACACATCCTGATATCCAAGAGCTGATTCAAGCACATAATAAATAACTGGTTTAGGCAGGCTGACTGTAGATTTTACAATCATATAGATTGGGTCAGTATAAAAACAAGTGAAATAAATAAGAATTTGGAATTCTTTATCTTTCTTAGATTCCCCCTTTCACACTAAATCCCTTTTCTACAGATTTGCAGTCATTGATTTAATAAGAGAATTTCTCGTTAAAATCTTCTCACGTGAAACAATATGGTTTTTTAGCTATCCCTTGTCTTTCATGATTGCCACATTTATTTCTGCCCCCCCCACCCCCCCGACCCCGAAGGATGAACTGAAGAGAGAAATTTTGGTAGAATAGCTAAAAATGAAGGTAGACTGACTAGGGAGTGTGAGGAAGTTCTATTCACTGGGGGTAGTTTGTCATAAACATATTTTATTGCGCAGCTCTGGGAAGAAATGATCCTCCCTCTAAATCTGTAACAACCTCAAATTTTCATAATCTGACCCTCAGGCCCTATTCAGAAAGAAAACCCAAAGAAGTGAATTGCGTGTGCACATGACTGCTCACAGACAGAAAATGACAGGACAACTTGTTTCATAATACAAGAATATCTCAAAGAGGATATTGCAGTATATTCATCATTTTATAATTTATATAATGGCAATGGATTCCGTAGAAAGTCCTCAGTTGCAACATGGATCAAGACTTAGTGACACTATAACTGCTTGAGTACTGTATCCTGCTTTGGCCATAGTTAGCTCATCCTTCTCCATTATGCTACCTTCGATATATATTGGCTTCCATGTCCCATGGCTGTCAACTATTATGATGAATATGTTAGGAAGAAATGACTGGGGTGGAATTCCATAACCTCTACAAGGCATTATGTTAGGACGGGCAGGCACTGTTGTTGTGAGCCTCTTTTCTCAGAGATGCTCATTCAGCCAGATTATTTTCTTTGCTAAGGTGATCTAATGAAGTACTATCATTTTTAGTTTTTTTTTTAATCTGTCCATTATCACAGTTAAATTTGGGTCACTGACAGTTGAATCTTATTATAGAACTACTGATCAGAGTGAAAGTCGATTATTAATAAAAGTACATCCAAATATTGGCAAAAGGCTATTTTTGGCCACTGGTGTTTCTGCTTCAATCTGGTTATTTAATTAAGAATCTTTTCTCTTTGTCCAATGTCACCTATTCTAAGCAATTTGCAGGATACAAGACTGCCTGGACTATGAAATACCAGGAAAACTGGTTGCCATTGAACACATAATATGTGAATATATGTATACTAAGAAAAATGCAGAGGTTTTTTTAATTCACTATAAAGTGAATGAGACTTTGGTTAAATAAGATTTCCTGAAAAAAATCCTACTACAAAAAAAAGAACTGAGTATTAAACTTATTTGACTGTTAGCAACTCTGAAGCTCTTTTAACAGATAAGTAAAAGATGTAATTATAAAGTAAGAATGCAACTGTGAAGAAAAATATGTTTCAGAAAATTATGTTCAAATAAGCTATGTAATAATTACATTTAAACAAGCTGGTTATTTTGGATGGCACACTGCTTACATTTTTAAATCTCTGAGTCTACCACGTTACTCTAGTATGATCAATCCTACAAACAGGACAGACATCTGTTGCTAATGGTAGCCCCTTTTAATAAGTCAAGTCTTCTTTCGGAAAAAGAAAGACAGGAATTTAGGACAGAATCCATGGTATCTTCAGGTGTGTAACCAATAGGAGCAAAGCGCATCTGAAAAATCACTTTGCACTTTATGTAATCTGTAGTTTAAAGGAGATTGAAGATTACAGAAGATCAAGGGATATCTGTGTCAATTCTGGTACCACCCTTCTCCACACTAAATATATAGCTTTTAATCAAGTGCCTGAAGATGTATCTTTGCCTTTTACAAATTGCTCTCATTCACAACTGCAACTCAATTCTCTGTGAGCACAGCCTCAAGAGGTCTGTCCTAATTCACATATCTTGGTGTCAGGTAGGCATGATCAGGAACGCTTCCCTACAAAAACAAGTATTTAAAGGTGCAGAGCCAAAGGAAAAAAGTCTAGAGGCTTTCCCATTGTTTCCAGAATGCAGAGAAGTTCTGGGGAGAAATCCTAACCCAGCAATGGCATTCCTGAGGCACTTAAAAAGCTTTCTCAAAGGTGATACCTAGGTTTCCAAATGTCCCTCCCATATTTTAAAAACTGGATTATAGTACACTGGGCTGCTCATACATTATATAGTTTATATCCAGTTTATGCTTTGTGATTCATGTGCCATGAATTTTGTTCATACTAGGTGTTCTCTGCAGGGGTTTTCCTCATATGAAACAGTCTGTCCCCACCTCCCTCCCCCAGGAATGGAAAGCCCCATTCTTTTAGAAGTTCTAGGAATTAAATGCTGTATTTCTCGTATGCTTTGGCCTTTGTATACCTCTTGTATACTGGCTTTTTAAGGGTTAGGGTTGCTTTAGACGGGTGTCAAACTCGCTGCATCATGTTGCCGTCATGTGACATTTCACAGCATTTTTTCAATTTGTAGACTCGGGGTATGCCTGCAGGCTGCCAGTTTGACACCCCTGCTTTAGAGGCCTACAAAGAGCATAAATGCAAAAATTGGTGGCAAAGTTACTTCTTCATCTCCATTGTAACTGTGCATGGTTGCTCTACAGGCGGTCACTAAATGAGGACTAATTGTTTTTTCACACATGCTATACTTCATGTACTAATCACATTCAACTTAATACTTTCATAAAATACTTCATATTTTGAGCCTGTTAAGTTTATCTTAAAGATCTTTTCTAAGGCAACAAACTCGCAATATACTTTCTTTCTCATCTTTCTATGTGTTTCTCAATGACTTTCTGAAGAGTAAAAATCTGATGTGTACACCTTATATCCTTATAAAGTTGAACTCTCCTTCCCAAATTTTATTCACTGAATCCCCTTGTAGCTCTTGTGCTTTTTTTTGCTTATGAATTGAAATAGAATAATTCTGCTGTTCCACTTCACAAAAGAAAAAGAAAAAATTGCACTGGCCTGACAATCCCCCCGATGGTTCAGAGCATGCCTCTACTTGACTGAGAACAGGATGCCCAATCTTTTGAGGACAGGAGGGCACATTTGGCTTTTGAGTGATATGCTGGGGGCCACTTCCCCCAAAGTGGCCAACTGGGATCAGGGCACCAATTATAGCATGCTGTGTGTGTGTTCTTAAAATGACAGCAATTACAATTCTTAGTCAAGGTGATTTCCCATGTATTTGATTATATTTTTTTACTGTATGTCTTTCAGGGGCTGCATTCAGCTCTGAGGCTTCAGTAGTAGGAAAATCAAGGCATTACTCTAGAAGGACTTTAGGTAATAAACAACACAGTAACAGGTCTAACATGCTCCTTTCAGAGTTTGTGGTCCTGGCAAAGCAATACCCCAAATGATTAAAACTACATTTCTGAACATTCAGTTACCATTTGAACACTAAGCAAGCAGTGGCATGGATACAGACAAAGTAGAATAAATTGCAGATTTATTCTAGTTCAACTGTAAAGCACGCTATGAGATCAATAGGACACAAGGCAGGAAATTTTCTTTGTGATATTGAATTAAGCACTTTGCTAACACATTTCAACATGATGCTGCCTGACAGTGCATTGATGATCAGCATCAATTTCTCTATGAGCACATATGCAGCCGGAGATACCATCATCATTTAGACTTTCCATTTCACTCTCCGGATCCTGGGAATTAACTTAAAATAGCCCTCATGATAAATTGGAGTTAGTAACCCCACAAGATAAAACACAGATAAATTGTATATATAACTAATACATCAAACATATATATTACTTCTATTGTTTGTTCATATTTGGAATAAAATAAACATTGTATACTAAAGTTAGAGCTGAGAGACACTGCAGATGGATGATTAGGCTTCGAACAGAAGAAACAAACACACACACACGCAGAGAGTTGCCCTTCAGTTTTTCAAGTAACAGTCTTCAGCATCATACTATGTGCGTGTGACACATGTTTGCCCATGATATGGTTTCCTGACTTAACCCAGTTTCCTCTGTTAATATGGTACTCTAGACACAACATCACCATATCAACTGGTTTCACACATAATCTAGGACTAACATGTGCTATAGCATGGGTGTCAAACTGGTGGTCCATGGGCTGGATATGTCACACACAGGTTATGCCCACCCCAGCTCCACAAAGGGGAAAAATGTCACAAAACGTCAAACACATTGATGGCAATGTGACACGGTGCATTTGACAACCTTGTGCTATAGTATATCATACTATAAATATGTAAAAATAACCCATTGGGCCTGGGCCTGGATAGGTCAGAGTCCATTGGTCCAGAACCATACTCATTTATGCAGCCATGAAACATTAGGTCCCTCCATAGATAACAGAGCAGAAAGATGATCAAATAGTTTGCCATTCCTTTACAAGATGGAGGATGCATGATTAAGCCATGGAGAATCTTTGAAAATTACCAAACAGTCTGGGGAGAAAAAACCAGGGTGTAAGAGTGCAATGATTCTGCAGATCAGGATAAAGATAGATTAATACAAAGGAAACATGCAGCATTAAATGATAAAGTAGGTCAGAGGATAGGCTAATATATTTCCCAACAACTGCCCTCTTGAATTTGGGGATTAGAGGCAGAGGGCTATGGGAATTGTAGCCCAATGCATCTATAAAACACCAGGTTGGAAGAAAGCTAAAGTAGGGCTAATCTGTTCTAGCTCCTCTTCTTTTCCCTGATACAAATAAAAGTATGGACTATTGAATGAAAACTCAAAGGAGGGGAGCTCCAACCCAAAGACTGGATCCAAGAGTTCTTTAACCTGGGTCTCCTCCCAGAACATCTCTTGAGTAGATGCAATTCCGTTTAAGCAGCAAAGCTTTGTCTCTCAGTGAAGAAGTTGACTAATTGCTTTGTAGAGAGTGGTATAGAGAAAGGACATGGGAGCCAACACAACAGTTCTCTCAGTATGGAAAGAAAATTCTGAAATAGGGTGTGATGCTTATACAGTATCTACCAAGTTATCAGTTGACCCTGGTGATCTCAAGCCAAATGTAGTTTGGTACTGAATCACAACAGAAATATGCCTATTATCTAAATCCAATGTAATTCAGATCCATAATTTTCTCCCTATAATTTTCTCCCATATAATGTCTACTGTATGCTGTTTTCTTCTCTGAAAAACCACAATAACCTCCAGCTGCAATGGGTGTACTGGACAAGCTACAGCACTTTCCCATTCTATTGCTTGTGGAGCTCAGGTATTTTTTTAAGGCCCACCACACAAACACAAAAGATGTGTAGGCTCTAACCATCCCTGTACCTGCTGTGCCAATCACACATGTCCCAATCCATCCCCCTTCCAGAATGCTGGGAACTCCTACCTTGATATAAGGTCCCAGTTACAAACTGGTAGAAGAAACGGATCGCTCGCCCCAGCTGCTTCTTGCATCGTTGCTGGCAATGAGCCATGGCATTAACAATACAGTGGCAGTGGGCTGTGGGCCCCCAGGTTCTCAGGACCAGGTGAAACCTAGTAGAACTCGGAGAGAAGAGTGTCTTCTGCTCTCCGCTATCACACAGTCAGTATTCAGGCAAGAAAGTCAGAGCCACTATTGAAGGCAGAGAGCTCTGATCTCTAACATGAAAGTTTGGACTGGATTGAAAAGATCCAGCTGAGATCGGTGGCTGGCTGAAGGCTTCGGGGACGCTAGAAGAGCAGAGATGACCAGCCAACAAACAGACACGCCCAGAGCCAAAGCTGGGGTGAGCTCCCACCAAGGCGAGAAGATCGCAGTGTGGTCCAACCCTTGGGGCGAAGGCAGGGACTAGCAGCGGCCGTCGTTTCAATCCAGGGCGCTCGACGATCTTTTCCAGGAGGCTCCGTTGAGCAGGAATTTCCAGCAAAGTTGCAACGAAGAGCGGACAGCGAAGCTGGAACTGCACCAACAACGCAGCGGTTAATCGGTCGTCCTGGTTGCTCGAAGAGGGCAGCATCCAACAGTTTCCCACCCCAGGCGGATGCCTTTTCGGATCCTTGGTCGCTTTGCCTGGCATGACATCTTTCTCCGCCACACCCAGTTCTCCATAAGGCAGCTGCCAGGAAACCAGAGGCAGTACTAGGTTGGCATGGCAATGGTCTGACTCCACAGGTCCTGCTGACCAATGGGGGTGCTGCTTTCCCCCTCTCCTCCTCCCGGCTCTTCTAACTGGAGCCTCCCTAGATGTTCCTTCCAAAGCACTCACTCAACTGCTCTGGACAACAATGGAGCAAAGTGACTTCTCCAACTCTCCGGCTGAGCAGAGGAAGAAGCCACAGATGGCGCAAACAAAACGGCCGCGGGAGGCATTTGCGAACGATCAAAGCACTCTGTGTCTGAAAAAAAGATCCAACATCACGCGAAATTTGCACTGGCAACATTTGCAGGAACGGCTGGCACACCGGAGCTCTGCCCCCCTGAGCTGGAATAATTTAGAGAGGTCTGCATTTTTTTTTTTTTAGGGAGGAAAAGGGAGTTGAAGAATTTACCTGAGTGGTTTCTGAAAATAAGATGTAAGAAAGGGATTTGGTCTGGGCATGAAAGAGAGAAGACTACAGGAATCAGAAACGAGGAGCTGGCTAAAACATGATTTGCCTGCTCAGATGCTGCTTACTTTTTGAAATTAACAAAAAAATGCAGAAAACCCCAATAACTTGGATGAAGGCAAACTCTCTCTTAAATGCTCTATTTCCTGGAAACTACATGGAGGAAGCCTCTTGTCATTTACCTTTCAGAATGTATTTCTAACTTCCCAGTCTAGCTCCGAGCCCTGACATTTCCTGGTATTTTCCCATCCAAGTTCTAACCAGGTTCAATGCTTAACTTTTTAAAGATCAGCCAAAATCACATGGTCCTACCAACTTGTGGTTTTACTGATATTATCTAACATATAGGTATGGTTTCACATGTAACATTAAGCCGTGTACATATATGTAAATCCAGACACACGTTATGGCTGAGTATTATCTGTGGCCCAGGCCACTTTGTAAAGTATATCAACCCATCCTTTTTAAAACCCCAGCTTAGCACTGTATATGAAATCAGCCAAAGACATCTAGATCAGGGGTCTCCAACCTTGGCAACTTTAAGCCTGGCGGACTTCAACTGAATTGGCTTAAAGTTGCCAAGGTTGGAGACCCCTGATCTAGATAGTTAAAAAGAAAGTAGATAAATTCTAAATATTATAATTTAGCACAATGGCAAAGTATTGTGACTCCTATTGGTCTAGATAAAAATTATTTCTTGCCTTGGGGGGATTTGTTTCAAAAAATAAGGCATATAATTTTTCTTTAAATATGCTACATAGAGGAGCTGGAATGATTAGTTAACTTTCTATATCCAACAAGCACTCAGCAGAATCGACAGAACATTCCTTTCTAGTTATAAGAAGCTAATTAAGAAAGTGATGGAGAAAAGGGACATCTAGTGGCAATTCATGGAAGTCCTACTCCTTTTTTCATAAGTGATTATTTCCTTGTGTTACAATTACAGGATTTAAGCTTAGGAACATTTCCAAGCTGAAGGCTCAGTCATTCATACCTTGGTCACCTCCCTGCTTGGATTACCGCAATGCAATACACTCTACATTGGGCTGCACTTGAAGAATATTTGGAAGCTTCAATTAGCACAAAATGTGGCAACTCAGGAAATTATGGGCATCTATTGTTTGGCACCTCTGCTCCATGAGCTGTACTGGCTGCAGGTCTGCTTCCAGGTATAATACAAGGTGCTGGTGGTTACTTTTAAAGCCTGTTATGACTTGGAGCTGGATTATTTACAGCAGGGGTCTCCAACCTTGACAAGTTTAAGACTTGTGGATTTCAACTCCCAGAATTCCCCAGCCAGCAAAGCTGGGAGTTGAAGTCCACAAGTCTTAAAGTTGCCAAAGTTGGAGACCCCTGATTTACAAAACCATCTCTCCCTTGTAGTCTCCCTCCCTCCCTCTGAAAGATCTGGCAGAAAAGACATGCTTCAGATCCTATCCAGGCAGGAATGTCACTTGGCAGGAGCCAAAAAGAACCTTTTCAGTTCTGACACACTCTGGAACCTCATACACCCATAGGTCAAATTTGCTCCAATTCTGCTGACATATTGCAAATTATTTAAAACACGGTTTTGCTATTTATGGTATGACAAGGTTAAAGTAAATGTTGATTTTAATAATAACCACTTTATTAGACATGCTGTCCTAAGAGTTTGTAATAAGTATAAAACAAGGTTCTCTGTGAAGATGCCTCTTTGGGTGCCCAGGAAACTAATTTTTTTAGAAAAAAAAATGCACAGCTGGTCCTGCCATTTGCTCTGGTTTTTGCTGTGCAACCAAAATGAGTTGAGGAGGCGATGCCGGAGGGGGGGAAAGGGGGGGAGGAACATACCCTCCCCTCCCTGTTCTTCACACTGGCCGAGCGGCTGGCCGCCACTGCCCTGACATGTCCTGCCGCCGCCACTGCCTCATGGAGCAGGACTCTGTAAGGCTTGTTGTGCCATTGCACGCATGAACTGCAGCACCACCACCATCATACTGGCACAACTGGCATCCTGCCGCTTGCAGTTGTGCCAGTATGTCAAACCTCGCGGCAGTGCTGCCATTCATGCATGCAAGGACACAAGCCTTGCAGAGTCCTGTTGCATGAGGCAGCAGCGGCAGCGCATTGAGTTTCACAAAGACTCATTTCTGACAGGTGGGATGGGGGAGAAGCGAGACGCATGGAGCAAGACATGACTCCCTTGCTGTCTCTTCTCCCTCCCCACACCTTGCTGGGTATGGCAAGGCTCCTGCTCCTTGCTTAGCCACATGTCCCCTTTAGGGATGCAATTTGGGGGTGGCAAGTGGGGTGGGTGAGAAGCGGGATGCGCGTCTTACCTTTCCAGCTCTGTGGTATTCTTCGCCATTGTGTCCAGGGAAACACGTTGTAAAAGAAAACTTCTCATGAGTTTGAGAAGTTTGACTGAACTCGTGAGAAGGTCTTTATCTCTTAAGTGTTGGCATCTGCTCTGGGCTATTAAGAAAGACTTGGAGGCTGCTTCCTGTTTCTAAAAACATGTTTCTCCATTTCTCATTTAGGGAAATATAATATTCTGCCTTTTTTAATATTTCCCAAAATATTTTCATTCTTCGGGTGGGGGGGGGCTTCCCACAACATCTTAATACGGAAGATTTTGAAAGTGAATATAACGATAAAACCAGAAATTCTTCTTTTGGGTTTAATGGATAAAGACTTGGGGGGGAAATGGAACTTTGACATTATAAATGTTGACTGCAGCAAGATTATTTTATGCACAAAAATCAAAGGATGTTTTGATTCTCACAATGGATGAATGGCTGCAAAAGTTGATGGCATTAGCAGAGATGACTAAACTGACTGCTTTGATTAAAGAAAAAAAACTACAATTACTTTTGTTTCTACTTGGAAATTGTTTCTGGATTTTGTGCTTCAGATGAAAAAAAATGAAACATGGATTTTGGATTTTACCGATTAGATAGGTTGGTTGTTATAGAAATGGCCAACTTATATTACTATGTAAAAGTAAAAAGTTGAGATTTAATGCTATTATCTTATTCTATTGCACCAAAGGGAGTTTTCTTTCTTTTTTCCCTTCCTCTTTCTCTCCCTTACTTTCCCACAATTTTTTTTTGTAATTTTTTTGCATTTCATATTATAAACCAATAAAAAATAAAAAATAAAAAAGACATGGTTTTGCTGGAATCCTGGAATCCTGATAATTAGGGCAAGCTTGTTTCTTGGCATATTGATTGTGGATGTTTCTTATGTATCATTGCTTGGCTGCTATTTTGTTTGTTTCTTTGTTATATGTAGTTTTTTTATTGTTTTACTGTTTTAATTGTTAGCTGTTCAGAGCAATAGTGAAATCCAATTTTTTTTACTATCAGTTATGTGGGTGTGGCTTAATGGGCATGGTGTGGCTTGGTGGGCGTGACAGGCAATGGGGGTTTTGATATTGCAAAATCCCCATTCCCTCCCCACTCCTGGGGGAAGGATACTGCAAAATCTCCATTCCCACCCCATTCTGGCCCAGCCAGAGGTGGTATTTGCCGGTTCTCCAAACTACTCAAAATTTCCACTACCAGTTCTCCAGAACCTGTCAGAAACTGCTGAATTTCACCCCTGGTTCAGAGTCATGCATCTAAGATTGGCAGCCATATAAATTTAATGAATAAATATCTATCTTGTTCACCAATTACAACCTATTCTGGGTTGGACAGCCATTTTTATGTAGGGTTTGCAAATATCTGACTAGACAAAGGATGACATGGACAATTGGAAAGGAAGATGCGGGGGACACAGTAACTTTTTCTTTAACTTTTTAAGCATCTGCAACAAAAATTAGTGTGAAAAAAAGTAAAATATGTACTTAGGCCTACATGTTTATGAAATTGCTTTTTCTAGCATCAGAAAGACTAGTTTTTTCAATTACAATATTTTTCCAACAAATCTTTATTTAAAAAAACTTATGCTAGTGACCATAGAGAATCAATGATAATGTGCTTTTTAAATTTCACCATAGAAATGTATGATGAGTCATGTGATTTGCAGACTACAGTGACCATAGATTTGGATTGAAGCTGATTGTTGAATCAGGAAATAAATAACATAAATCAATCTCTATTGATTGGTAACTCACAGAATTAGTAACTCACAGGTATGCCTGTAAATTACCAGTGCAACACATATAAAAAGGAATGTGTTGTAAAAGGCTGCTCTCATTATATTTATAATGCTCAAATATGGGAAAAGCCATTCAGAATCCCCTAGAACCATAAGATGGGTGGCAAATAAATTTAATAATAAAAAAGACATGAACTTGAATTATTTTATTACAGAAAGATATCTGTTTCTGTAGATCACATAAAGTGTTAATACCACTTTATAATGCCTTGGTAAGGCCACACTTGGAAAATTGCATTCAGTTTTGGTCACCACAATGTACAAAAGATGTTGAGACTCTAGAAAAAGTGCAGAGAAGAGCAACAAAGATAATTAGGGGACTGGAGGCTAAAACATATGAAGAATGGTTGCAGGAATTGGGTATGTCTAGTTTAATGAAGAGAAGGACGGGGAGACATGATAGCAATGTTCCAATATCTCAGGGGTTGCCACAAAGAAGAGAGAGTCAAACTATTCTTCAAAGCACCTGAGGGTAGAACAAGAAGCAATGGGTTGGAAACTAATCAAGGAGAGAAGCAATTTAGAACTAAGGAGAAATTTCCTGACAGTTAGAACAATTAATCAGTGGAACAACTTGCTGGCAGAAGTTGTGAATCCTCCAACACTGGAAATTTTTAAGAAGATGTTGGATAATCATTTGTCTGAAGTGGTGTAGGGTTTCCTGCCTGGGCAGGGGATTGGACTAGAAGACCTCCAAGGTCCCTTCCAACTCTGTTATTTTATTCTATTCTATGTTTGGTGTGTGTGTGATTTCATAGGTATAATAAAGAATGGGATGGTTCTCATGGTTGGTATACAAATTAAGGACAAATATAACTGAACACAGATAAGAACTCTGAATAGGTCTATTCCTCTACTTTTACTGTGTCTAAGAAGGCCATTCAGCAGTCTTAAAGAGATCCACTCCTAGGGAAATTTGGATTGGAAGAACTGTCACTGGATTATTCTGAGGAATTTGTTCATTATTTGGAAGAAAAAAATATGTTGCCCCCATATACAGAATTGCATGTCAGTTGGCAGATCCAGTTGAGGTGACAAACAATAGTAACCTTTCACAGCTATTAGTCTGAGGCGATGATTTCTGAAAACTGGCTCATAATTTGTAGGAAGTCCTGCTTTCTGCGGTCACAATTGCAACTGGTGCATTAATAATGATTATTTGTGGTACAGGTAGTCCTTGGGTTACAAAATTGGGATTGGGAACTCCATTACTAAGCAATGTTGTTATGAAGTATGATATCTCGTTCCCACGTTGCTTAGTAATGGCAATCCCACCAGTCCCAGTTGTTATAAATAAATGAGAATCATGAGGGTTGTTAAGCAAGGTTCGCATGCGACTGCAATTTCTGATTGCATGCCAACTTCTTCATTGGTTTGCTTGTGGGAAGATGGCAGGGAACATTGGAGATCGAGATCATGTGACTGTGGAGAAACTGTGTCAAAGGAGTGGCAAACTGTGCTATAGAATTCCTAGAAGCCATCATAAATGCCCCCCCCCCATTCAGTGTCATTATAATTTTGAACAGTTGCTGAATGAATAGTTGTAACCCAAGGACTATCTGTACAGGAAGCACTGAACATGGTCACGCATGCCCTTGTCACCTCATGATTGGATTATTGCAATTCGCTCTATGTGGGGCTGCCTTGAAGACTAGCTAGAAATGTAAACTGGTTCAGCAAGCAGTAGTCTAGGTCGTGTCAAGTATTTGGGGATTTGCTGAGGTAACACTTTTATTCCAGGAATGACAACTAGTGACTACTGGCTGTGGGAGACTTCATTGGAAGATAAAAGTTTTGTTTTGTTTTGTTTTTAGAGCTAACCCTGCTGATTAGTGCTATAATGAAATATATTGCTTCTTATTATTTGGGTTTTTTACCCACTGTTATCTGTTGTATGCCACTTGGAAAGTGGCTTAGAAATACTAATAAATAAATAAATAAATAATAACATTTTTTAAAAAAACTTCTCCATAGATGATAGAAAAGATGGACAGATATAAAGATAATTGCGGGAAGACCATGAATGAGGAAAAAATCAACCAAGACTCCATTGACCAAGAGAGCATTATCTACCACCAAACTCCAGATTCCAGGAATTCTGCTACAGTAAGATGAGAGACATCATTATTTATGGGTCCTGGTTAATGTTGCAATAAAATTGAGTAGTGTTAGAATTACACATCTTGGCCAGCCTGCATTTCTCAATCAGTGGAGTCCAGCCCTATAAATGGATATTTTGTGACCTTTATGCTCAGTTATCCCTTGGACCATGACAGATTCCCGGACTGGCTTTTCTTTTCCCATCTTTGGTTCGATTGATGCTCCAAAAAACCGACCTTCTTGTGCTGCGAGACTCCCCCCTCTCGCAGGCCTGGCCCTCCAAGTTATCGAGGGCCTATCTTGATGACGGGCTTTGGGACCCCGAGAGATGGCATGCAGCAAAGAGGGGGCTGAGGGGTTTTTTAGCAAAATTTTTAAGGAAAATTTTAAGGGGACCCGGGAGGACGGGTGGGGGTTGTAAAAGTGGACCTGGGGGGGTCCAGATAGCGACTGTGCGGGATGATGGGTTGATTAGCTGCAGCAGAGGGGTCGCGAAAGGAAATTTAACCGGGGGGCAGGGGGACGATAGAAAGGGCTGTGTAATTGAAATCTTGAGTGGGAGGGGCAGGTATGACCGGCGCAGGGGGTCATATCAAATGTCGGGGGTGCGCACGCGCTGTCTCCGAGCGATTGCGCACTCCGGCCCCCAATGCGTAACTCATGTCCTGGGTTGTGTAGAGCCTCAGGCCCAGGGTCCGCGGCTGATGTTATGTAATGCCAGGTCAGTGGTTAACAAGGCCCCCCTCATCTGTGATCTTATTTTGGAGGAGGGTGCAGACCTGGCAGGTATTACGGAGACCTGGTTGGGCCAAGAGGGGGGGTCCCCCTCGTAGAGATGTGCCCGCCAGGTTTCCGTGCATTTCATCAGCCAAGGGCCCAGGGGAGGGGTGGGGGAGTGGCGGTGATCATCAGGGAGAGTCTTTGTCCGAGGGAGACCACTGTTCCTCAGATAGCTGGATGTGAGTCCCTTTGTGTGAAGTGGGGCCGTGGGGTGCAGATGGGTTTGCTGACTACGTACCTGGCTCCCTGCCACGTGGCAGCGACCCTGCCCGAGCTACTCGACGTCATTGCCGGAGTGGCGGTCGATACCCCCAGACTTATTGTCATGGGGGATTTCAACCTTCCATCCGCAGGTGAGGCGTCAGAGGTGGCTCGGGAGTTCATGGCTTCCATGACGGCCTTGGACCTGACCCAGTTAGTTCAAGGCCCCACTCACATAGGGGGACACACTCTGGACCTGATTTTTATCTCTGGTCAGTGGTTGAATGATTTTGGTAGAGGGGACCTAGATATTAAACCCTTGTCATGGACAGATCATTCACTCCTTCAACTAGACTTTCCTACCGCCTGCCCCCACCGCAGGGAGACGGAACCGACCAGATGGTTCCGTCCCAGGCGCCTGATGGATCCTGAAAGGTTCCTGACGGAGCTTGGGCCGTTTCCTGAGACTCTAACACACGACTCGACTGAAGAGCTGGTGGCTGCCTGGGAAAGGGCAGCCGCTGGAGCTTTGGACCGCGTCGTGCCTTTGCGGCCTCTGACCCGATGCCGATCTCAATTAGCTCCTTGGTTCTCTGAGGAGCTGAGAGAGATGAAGCATCGGAAAAGACGCCTAGAGAGCATTTGGAGGACTAGTCAATCCGATTCCGACCAGACACAGGTGAGGTCTTATATCAAGACCTACCTAGTGGCGATAAAAGCGGCAAAATCTAACCATTTTTCTGCTCTTATCGCATCTGCAGAGAACCGCCCAGCCGCCCTGTTTAGGGTGACCCACTCCCTTCTTCGGGGAGGAGTGCGGGAAGATCCCTTGCAGGGTCGTGCTGAGGACTTTGTGCAATTCCTGCACGATAAAGTCGCTCGGATTCGGGATGGCTTGGACTCTGATTGGATGAGTCCACGGGAGGAGACCGGGGCAGGTCTTGAGAATGTTATCTGGGAGGAGTTTGATCCTGTGACTCCCGAGGATGTGGACAGGGTTCTGGGTAAGATTAGTGCCGCCACGTGTTTATTGGACCCGTGTCCCTCCTGGTTGGTACTGGCCTCTCGGGAGTTTACACGAGGCTGGCTCCAGGGGACTATAGGTGCTTCTCTGAGTGAGGGTGCCTTTCCTGCCGCCTTGAAAGAGGCGGTAGTGAGACCCCTCCTCAAGAAGCCTTCCCTGGACCCGGCTGAATTAGCCAACTATCGTCCAGTCTCCAACCTTCGTTTTGTGGCGAAGGTTGTTGAGAGCGTGGTGGCACGACAACTTCCCCGGCACCTGGATGAAGCTATCTATCTAGACCCATACCAGTTGGGCTTCAGGCAGGGGTACAGCACAGAAACGGCATTGGTCGCGTTGGTGGATGATCTCTGGAGGGCTCGGGACAGGGGTTACTCCTCTGTCCTAGTCCTATTAGATCTCTCAGCGGCTTTTGATACCATCGACCATGGTATCATGCTGCAGCGGTTGAGGGGGTTAGGAATAGGGGGCACCGTTTTGCGGTGGTTCTCCTCCTTCCTCTCCGACCGCTCGCAGTTCGTGTTGGCAGGGGGACAGAGGTCGACCTCGAGGCGTCTCGCATGGGGAGTGCCGCAAGGGTCGGTCCTCTCGCCCCTCCTGTTCAACATTTATGTGAAGCCGCTGGGTGAGATCATCTGTGGTTTTGGGGTGAAGTGCCATCTGTACGCTGATGATACTCAGCTGTACATCTCCACCCCAGACCATCCCAACGATACCCTTGATGTGATGTCTCGCTGCCTGGAGGCTGTGCAGGTCTGGATGGGGAGGAACAGGCTCAGACTCAACCCCTCCAAGACCGAGTGGCTGTGGCTTCCGGCGCCCCGATATAGTCAGCAGGTGCCATCGCTGACTATTGGGGGTGAATCTTTGCCCCCCACGGAGAGAGCTCGCAATCTGGGTGTCCTCCTGGATGCGCAGCTGTCTTTAGAAGAGCATATGACGGTCGTGGCCAGGGGGGCCTTTTATCAGGTTCGCCTGATTCGACAGTTGCAGCCCTTTCTGGATCGGGACGCCCTGCGCACGGTCATTCATGCCCTTGTTACTTCCCAGTTGGACTATTGTAATGCTCTCTACATGGGGCTCCCCTTGAAGAGCACTCGGAGGCTCCAACTGGTCCAGAATGCGGCCGCGCGGGTGGTTATGGGCGCAACCCGTTGTGCCCATGTGACACCCCTCCTGCGCGAGCTGCACTGGCTCCCAGTGGTCTTCCGGGTGCGATTCAAGGTGTTAGTTACCACCTTTAAAGCGCTCCATGGCATAGGACCCGGGTACCTCCGAGACCGTCTTCTGCCACCAATAGCCTCCCACTGACCAGTCTGTTCCCACAGAGAGGGTCTCCTCAGGGTGCCATCAGCCAAGTTATGTCAGCTGGTGACACCCAGGGGGAGGGCTTTCTCTGTGGGAGCCCCAGCCCTGTGGAATGAACTGCCCCCGGAAATTCGTAAGATCTCCGACCTCCGGGTGTTTCGCTGCGCATTGAAAACCCTGTTGTTCCGCCAGGCCGGACTATCAACACAATAGTTTTAAATTGGGTATTTAAATTTATTGGGGTTTTAAATTTGAGCCACCTTATTTAATTATTTTAAATTTTATATTGTTGTTTTGTCTGTGTTTTTAAATAGGCTGTACACCGCCCTGAGTCCTTCGGGAGAAGGGCGGTATAGAAATAAAATTTAAAAAAAAAACACTTTCTCAAAATAACCTCACACATGAATTTGATCAATGCAAATCCAGGGATTCTTTAAGGAAATGTTAACTGAATAAGAGAAGATCTAGAAACCGTAGGGAAAAGTGGTTTAATAATACTTGAATTTTTATTAAGAAAAAGCTGACAGTAATCAAGTTCATAGCCTGGATTTCATAAAAGCAGATTTTAATAAACTCAAAGCAATGATTAAAATGATTCCATGCTAGGAGAAGCTAATGAGAAGAAAAGATCAACATGGCTGAAATTCCTTTAAAGAAGAGATATTAAAAATGTAGTTGGAAACAATTCCAGTGGGGGAATAAGGAAAATACCAGAAGAAACTAATTTGGCTTAGCAAAAATTTGGAACTCAAACATATATGAAGAAGAAAGGGGGAACAAATCACTTGAGAGGAATACATATGTAGATTATACCAGAATTGTTATGTAAGTTGTTGAGAAAGCTAAAGTTAAAAAGAACACGAGGTTAGAAAGGATGTACCAACAATAAGTTTATTTAGATGTCTACAAATTAAAAGGAAGAGGGGGAAAATCAAAGAACCTGTGGTCAGTGAATGCAGCAAAAGGGCATCAGATAACAGAAAAATCAGAATTACAGAGCTTATATTTTAATTCAGCCTTCTCTAATAAAAAAAGGTATGGGTTCTATTAAGATGGTTGAAAGTATGGCATGATACATAACAAAGGAATGCTTATTATTTTGAATAGATTCAGTTCCTCAAGGCCAAATTATTTCATTTGGTTATGTACAACCTTCTTGAAGTTTAAAGGCTGAAATTTTATGTATTACCTTTAAGAAATCTTGGAGAACGGCTAAAGTATTAGGATGACTGGAGGAGAGAATATTTTGTCCCTTTTTTCAAAATGGAGAAAAACAAAAACCCAGAAAACCAGGTATTTGACATCAATATTTGAGAAGTTTCTAGTGCAGATTATAAAATAATTGAGCTGTAAAGGTCTTTTAAAAAAGCAGTGATTATTAGAAGTCAGCATGGATTTATTGTCAGACTAATCATATTTCATTTCTGATTGGTTAGTTTTCGTAGCAGTCTATGTAATAAACACTGTACAATATTATATATTGTTTTTAATAAAAAGCATTTCACAAACTACCTCATGTTTGATTAACAGTTAGCATGGGTTGGATGGCATGAAAATTAAATGGCTGAAAAAGAATAGTGATGGAGTTCTCATCAAAGATATCTCTTCAAACTAGAATAGACCATATTGCCACAGCATTCAGTCCTGGATCTTCTAAACATTTTTATTAATAACTTGGATAAAGAGGTAGAAGGAATGCTTTTTCGATCTGCAGGTGACAAAAAAAAATGGGTGGGTTTGATAACATCCTAGGAGAGGGAGATAAAACTGAGAACAATCTGAACAGGTTACAGAAACAGATTTTTAAAAATGAAATTTTACACTGATAAATACAGAATTCTTCAATTAGTAAACAAAAATCAAATGCAAAGATAAAGGGTAAAGGAAGCATTGTTTTCAGGGGTGGAATTCAGCAGTCGGTTGCTCTGACAATCAGCTGATTGCCACACCTCAGCTGTTTTTAGTGCTTTTAACACTGCTTGTAATGGTCTTTTCTAATGGACAGCGTGTGTGTGCAAGGCACACACTCAGTGAACCGGTTATTACACTGGTTGAATCCCACCACTGATTGTTTTATAATATAATTGTCTAATATAGTTGTCTTATATTTGGGCAAAAGCTGCTGGAATGGACGTTGACTAGAAACTAGAGACGGATGGAATTTTAAGATTATCAGCATTTGTATGGTTTCCAAATCACAGGAAGGCAGACCCCCCAATATTATCTTGCACTGGATAGACCTCATTTGCAGTACTGTAAGGATACAGACAAAATAAAATGATAAAAGATGGTCAAATTTGAAAACCAAACCATTGGAAGAAATAGGATTGGGACTGTTTTGGTTTGAGAAGACTAAAGGGAAATAATCCACATTATAGGATGTGGAACAATAGTAAAAAGTAATTTTACTATGCAATAGTAACAAATGGTAAAAAAAAAACCAGTTCATTAGATTTCAGTTCTATAGTCCACCTGATAAGTGGACAACTTGATTTAGATGCCTTTTGTCTGCAAATTTATGGGGGGTTGGGGAGGAGAAGGAGATGGAAAAAACACTCAGAGCTTTTTCTTTTGAAGTGATTGTACATTATAGACTGAAGAGACATAACACCACCACAAAGGGGCACTAACATGCAAGAAACTGATACAGTTAGATTGCTAAAAACAAACCATAAAAGCACAAATAATATTGGGCATCTGACAGCAATAAAAAGAAGCAATGATTATATAGTGTTCTTTCAAGATTTCACATTACTGTGCAATGTTTCCTGACTTTCAGTTCCATAGGTGTTATGGTAGCTGCTTTCTTCTCTTCAGTAAGAAAGCTAGTGGTATCTTTCTGAACTAGTTTAGATAATTTACTAACAGAAATTATAATACAGAAATCCTTGCATCCACTTTTTTATTGCTATTTAAAGATGCAAATATAATTTCTAAGTGTTTTTATTTTCCCCATAATAACTTCATCCTCCCAGGATCTCTTTCAATCAAAATATCTTCCAGTCTTTCTTCTTTTCTTACCGGTTCTATGCAGGAGTGAAATCCGGCAGGTTCTGACAGGTTCTGGAGAACAGGTAGTGGAAATTTTGAGCAGTTCAGAGAACCAGCAAATACCACCTCTGGCTGGCCCCAGAGTGGGGTGGGAATGGAGATTTTGCTATATCCTTCCCCCAAGAGTGGGGAGGGAATGGGGATTTTGCAATATCCTTCTCCTGCCATGCCCACCAAGCCACGCCCACAGAACCGGTAGTAAAAAAAATAGATTTCACTACAGGTTTTATGACAATAGTACTCCAAGATGAGCAATTTGTCATTCACCTATCTAATGAAGAAACATAACAAAGCAAAGGCAATTGAATATCTTTTACAAATTCAAAGGTATGTTAAGAAGGCACATTAAGATAAAACAAGTGGTAAGGGACATTAATCATGTTGACATCCAATGGGAGACAAACTATCTCAAATGTGGTACTTCCAGGAAATTAACATAGATCAACATAGGGAGGAATTTTTTAAAAAAAATATACTAAATGGATTAAATAAAGAAGACAATAGCAAAAGAAGCCAATTTAAACATACTTCAGTTCAGAAGAACTGAAAACAAAAATGACACTTATAGGAGGTGGACAGTAACAGATTAATATAAGAGAACACATATAGATAGCCCAGAAATGTGCAAATAGTGCCAAGAGAATGAACCTGATTGTAGAACAATGTGAACAACAACAAAAAGAGCATGTAGCATAAGTTCAAAATAAAATGATGAGAAAGAATCAGGCATTCTACTAGTTCAGTCTTTTCCACCAAGAAAGTATGTGTTGTACATGGCAATTCTAACGAGCAAAGAGGAAGAGCAGACCACTGAAAATATCAGGGTCATAGAATAATTATTTTTTTAATGTGTTTAAATTTTCCAGACCAGATTAATTCCTGATGGTTAAACAGTGTCTATTAATTTTGAAGTAGCCTGGAGAACTAGCGATTTACCAGGATTGAAGAAAAAAAAATATGCTTATCTTCAAAGAGAGAGGGAGGGGGAGAGAGAAAAGAGAGAATGATCTGGAAAATTATATAATATTTTGTAAAGTTCTATAGAAGTTTTAGCTGTAAAACATCTTGCTGTATTATCCGAAATCAGCCCTGATTTTTCAGTACTAAGTCTTGCCTACCAAATTTATCTCCTTGTCATTGAGTAACTTATTTAACAGATTTAGGAAATGCAATGCATGAGAGAGTGAATTCAACAAAGTATTTCACAAAGTACTCCATATATTCTGATTAAGTAGCTATTTGACTGTGGGCTGGATAGCATGAGAATTAAAGTATATAGGTGGCTTGAAAATTATATTCAGAGAATGATCATTAATGGTTACTTACAGGTGCCTGAAGGCTGTTGGGACCTGCATTGGGAGAAAAAGACGCAGGGTCAACCTGGGGAGACCAGGTAGCTGTGAGTCCTTGTCTACCTGGCTCCAGGAACTTATCATTTTTGGTCCAGAATAGGGCTATCTTTTTCCGTTCAGAACATGTGTGTAATCTGAGCATCCTCCTGGACTCTCACAACTTATTATAATGGATGGGGACGATCAAAGAACTAATGTAAAATATCTGAAGGGCACCAGGTTGGTTCAACCTGATTTAAGAGATTCCTCAATTTCAGTAGTTGCCTAATTTTGCCTTATTAGTACAGAATCCAACTATGTGCCGAGGTGGAACAGTGGTTAGAGTACAGTACTGCAGGCTACTTCAGCTGACTGCTAGCTGCAGTTCAGCAGATCTAATTTCACCAGCTCAAGGTTGACTCAGCCTTCCATTCATCCGAGATGGGTAAAATGAGGACCCAGATTGTTGGGGGCAATATGCTGACTCTGTAAACCATTTAGAGAGGGTTGTAAAAGCACTATGAAGCAGTATATAAGTCTATGTGCTATTGCTATTGCTATACAAATATTCCTCTCACCAATATGGAACCTGAATCTCACACTTCCCTTAACATTCTAGAGTAGAGAGAGCATGACCTGTCTATGTTTCCTCTTCTTGCAGAACACACATTGGACAATGGTAAGACTTTTGTGAACTAGAGTAGCACTTAGAGACTCAGAGTTTTGCCATTCTTCTCTTTCCCTATCATCCTTTCCTTTCTCTTATTATCTAAAATGGATGCTGGGCATGTTTTCTCAGATACCGTATACAAAAGTACATAGAAGAACAGACCTTGTCCTTAGACCAAGACCTTATACCAAGACCTTGTTTTCTATGGGATATCCTTTGGAACGCTTGTCAAAGGTGTTGCCTTTGCCAAGAGAAATACTTGGCAAAGAACCAATTTTCTTAATACAGAAGCATCTGGGCTAGTGCTAAACAAAAGTATCCTGATAGCATAGGGAATTCATAATTTCTGCTAGGAATGAAATGCATATTAGCACATCTGGTAAAAGCAGCAGCAGGAAAAAAAAGTGTGGAAAGGTAGGGCTATCAGGGATTAAGTGCTATAAACAAGGCTGTCAACATTATCCAGAAGTTCAGGCAAGGATCTTGCCTCTGAAACTACATGGGAACATCAGATACAGCTTAAAATAACTTCACAACTTTATGCATTAAATAACCCAAATAAACTGAAGTTAAGAAGGAAAGAGAAGGCCTAATATGCATCCTGTTTTCTTGTGCCAAACATTTAATAAACATAATAAATAGCATACATAATAGATTAATATTTATTCTCAATTTGCCGAGCTAAAGAATATTTATATACAGCGGCAATACAGCACTGAAGCTTTTAATTTCATAAAAAAATAGCTGATACCCACCAAAGAGGGAATTGCACAAAATTTCTGCCTTAAAAACTACATGCAAACTATGCCAATGACTCTGGGACTGGCCACCCAGCTTCTTTGAAGATAATATTTATTTATTTATTTATTTATTTATTTATTTATTTATTTATTTATTTATTATTGAATTTCTATACCGCCCTTCTCCCTGGGGACTCAGGGCGGTGTACAGCCAGAATTAAAAAACATGCAAGACAAATATTAAAAAACAATTAAAAGATATATAAATTTGGCCCAATTAAAACTCACTACCAATTAAAACATTTAAAACATTTAAAAACATTTAAAAATTTCTTCTTAAGCCAGCCCAGCTTGCTTGAAAAAATGTTGGAGATAAAGGAGAGTGACAAGGAGAAGCAACCTCAGCAAGAGATGGAAGAACAGTTTAAGCAGGTGGAGCCAGTGGAAACGCAGGGTGCTACAGGAGGCTTTCTGGAGGAGCACCTGTTAGAATCTTCTCCAATTTTGGACCCGGTTCGGATGGCTGAAGTCAAAGACCAGCGTATAACTCGTGCAATTTCTAAGAAACTTAAAGAAAAGCAACAACAGGAAAGACAATACAAAAAGGGAGCTAAGAGTACTACACAAAGAAGTGAAGCCATGGGAGGAGCAAAACCGAAGATTTCGGAAGATATTCGGCTATTGTGCTCGTCGCTTCAAAAAGGTGAAGATGACAATTAAGTTTTTATCTTGGAATGTGAACGGACTGAATTCACCACAGAAAAGGAAGAAGTTATTTACATATTTGAGACAATTTAATAATGATATAATCTGTTTACAAGAAACTCATGTCAGAACTCAAGATCAAAAATACTTGATAAACTCAAAATTAGGAACACATTTTATAGCCTCAACTTTGGAAAAAAAGAATGGTGTGGTCATTTATGTAAATAAAAGACTGTCAGCTAAAATTATAGAAGCAGATGAAGGTGGCAGGTTCATAGCAATTGAATTGCATACGATAAATGGCCAAATTCTTCTGATTGGAATTTATGCTCCTAACCAACAACAGGATCATTTTTATAAAACTTTACATACTAAAATACTGCAATGGGATTATAGATCTATTTTAATTATGGGAGATTGGAACGGATCGATTCTAAATTAGATAAAAAGAGCCTGGCGAAATCAAGGATTAAATTACCACAGACTTTTTTCGACATGAAAGAAGATTTGGAATTAAAAGATATTTGGAGAATACATAATCCAAAAGAATTGGACTATACTTTTTTTTCTGACAGACATAGATCTTTCTCTAGGATTGATTTTATTTTGTTATCAGATGATCTACTTGTTAAGACAAAAAGAACAAAGATTTTTCCAAGAACCTTGACCGACCATAGCCCAGTATGGATAGAAATTGAGATGGGAAAGATTGAGAGGAGATCATGGAGATTAAATGAAAACTTGTTCAGATATGAAAAAAATATAATAGAACTTAAAAAGCAGATGAAAGAATTTTTTGAAATAAATTTGAATAAGGGTACCCCAATTGAAATTGTGTGGGATGCGAGCAAAGCGTATATGAGAGGGGTACTCATTTATATGAATTCTAAACATAAACTGAATCGACAAAAGAAAAGATCTGAACTGGAAGCAGAAATAAAGAATAAAGAACAGTTA
Organism: Arizona elegans; assembly: GCA_022577455.1. NCBI lineage: Eukaryota > Metazoa > Chordata > Lepidosauria > Squamata > Colubridae > Arizona > Arizona elegans. Next base: position 48,654,529 of record JAKOOJ010000005.1, on the reverse strand, counting down.
CTTATTAAAAATCCAACAGATGAAAGAATATGTGGTGCTATAAAACTTTTGAAAGATCAATTTCAAATGCTTATAGCGGAACAAGCTGCAACAAATTTACAATATGCGAAGCATAATACATTTTGTAACGCCAATAAACCGGGCAGATCGCTGGCCTATACATTAAGGAAGAACAGAGCATACGGACTATTGATAGTATTGATATTGGAGGGAAAGAAATTTCTCAACAAAAATTAATTAAAGAAGCTTTTGTAGATTATTATACCAAATTATATGCTAAAGATGATATGCAGAATGGACTTATAGAAAAATATTTAGAAAATAAAAGAGTCACAAAAATTACTAACCAACAAAAGGAAAGAATGAATCATCCTATAACAGTTGAGGAGATAATTGCAGCAATCAAACAATTAAAAACAGCTAAAGCTCCTGGAATGGATGGTTTGACTGCAGTGTATTATAAAACTTTGCAAGCAGAAATGGTGGAACAACTCAGAGACTTATTTTGTAACATACAACAAGGGGGTAAAATACCCCCATCATGGAAAACAGCTTACATTTCCTTGATACCAAAAGAGCAAGTAGGTCCTAAAAAACCGGAGAATTATAGACCAATATCTCTTCTGAATAATGATTATAAAATTTACGCAAAAGTATTAGCCAACAGGTTGATGCCAGTAATCCAAGAGGTGATCCACGATGATCAAGCGGGATTTATTGAGGGCAGATATATGAAGGACAATGTAAGGCAAGTTATAGATTTGTTGGAATATCTTGAGAAGAATAAACAGATCCCTGCAGTGCTGGTCTTCCTGGATGTGGAGAAGGCCTTTGATAGAGTGGACTGGAATTTTCTACTAAAGACTTTTAAAAAGATGGACTTTGGGGATCAATTTATACAGGCGGTTTCAGCAATTTACCAAGAGCAAAAGGCACAGATTATTATTAATGGAAGTTTGACAACAGATTTTAATATTGAAAAAGGAACAAGACAAGGTTGTCCGTTATCCCCATTGTTATTTATTTTAACACTAGAAGTCTTGTTGAATACAATACAGGACTCTAATATCTTGAAAGGTATAGTGATAAGGCAAGAGGACTACAGAATAAAGGCATTTGCAGACGATCTGGTTATTACGCTAACACAGCCGATGGAATCAATAATCCAGATGAAAGACATTATACAAGACTATGGCACAGTATCAGGTTTTAGATTGAACCAGAAAAAAACTAAGATGATAGTTAAAAATATGACACAAGATCGTAAACACGAACTTGAAAGGAGGGCAGGTTTTGAGATTGTACCAAAGGTTAAATATCTAGGAGTTCAGGTTGCAGAATCAAATATGAAACTGTTTCAAAATAATTATGAGGTGTTGTGGCGAGAGATACAAAAAGACATGGAGACTTGGAAAAAACTGCAGCTGTCTTTACTTGGAAGAATAGCAGCAGTTAAGACGAACATTTTGCCAAGATTTCTTTTTTTGTTTCAAATGATTCCGGTGCTTAAAAGTGATAAACAATTGAAAGAGTGGCAAAGTGGAGTGAATAAGTTTGTCTGGAACGAGAAAAAATCGAGAGTGAAATTGAAAATTATGCAAAATGTTCCAGAACGGGGAGGTCTTAAACTTCCAAACCTACAGTTATATTATGAAGCAGCAGCTTTATCTCAAGCAAGTGACTGGTTTGGAAGGAAAAAGACTGGAATATTGAATATAGAAAGTTTTGATCTCGAATTTGGATGGCATGCTTACTTATTTTATGAAAATAAAGTGGATAAAGTATTTAAAAGCCATATATTTAGAGACTCCTTGATGAGAGTTTGGAAGAAGCACTGATTCAAATGGGATTATAAAATACCGCTATGGCTGGATCTTGGTCATATTATGTGGAATACAAATATAATGTCACTTGGGGTTTTTTTATATAAATAGGTTCTTTTTACAAATGCGGGCAGATGGCAACTGAAGACATTCGAGACACTGTTGGACGAAGGGATTAACTTAACTTGGTTACAGTATAATCAACTTCAACTGAGATGGAAAGAGGACCAAAAAACTGGTATTATGTTGCATGAAGAAGAATTGGTTAGACATATAAAAGAGAAAGGTCCAATGCATATTAAAAGGCTTTACAATGTTTTGTTAGAAAGGGATTCAGAAACTGAATTGGTTAAAGATTGTATGATTAAGTGGGCACAAAATTTTGCAGAACCAGTGATGTTGGAAACATGGGAAAAAATTTGGGTTCAGAACGTTAAATTCACACAATCGCAGAACTTGAGGGAAAATTTCTATAAAATGTTTTATAGATGGCATTTAGATCCCAAGAAATTATCGTGTATGTACCCTAATGTTCAGCCAAAATGTTGGAGATGTGATTGTTTAGATGCTACATATTATTATGTTTGGTGGATTTGTAAGAAAGTTAAGGCTTTTTGGATAAAAATTTGGTGGGTTATGCAGAATGTTTTGAAGAAAAAAATTCAATTTTCTCCACAATTGTTTTTATTGGGTATAGTTAAGGGTTTTACATTGGGTGAAACAAAGTTGATATTGTATATGATAACAGCAACGAGATTATTGATAGGTAAATACTGGAAAAATGAAGCTTTGCCCACTCTCGAGGAATGGACTTTGAAGATGGCCAGTTTTGCAGAGATGGTGAAGATCTCAGCATATCTAAAAGATTGTTCACAAGAGACTTATGAATGGGAATGGAAAAAGTGGATAGATTATGTGCAGAACAAATATCAAACTAGGAAGTATCAAATAGTTTTTCATTGACAGTATTATATTAAGATAGAAATATTTTAATTTTGTGAAGATGAAAAATTTTATGGGGGACGGAGGGGTTCAAGTTTTATATAAAGGGGTTTTTTGACGGCAGTATATTCTGCAGAAGTCTGGGAGGAAGGGGAGGGCTGGGGGGTTAGGGAGGGTTAGGTTGGGGAGTTTGGGGTGGGCTGGGGGGAGAAATGGGGTGAAAATATAATTGTAAAACTTTTGCAATAAAAAAAAAAGAAAAAATGGGTTTTAAGGGCACGACGGAAGGCACTGAGGTCCTGGATTCTCCTTATCTCTGGGGGGAGCTGATTCCAGAGGGTAGGTGCCCCCACAGAGAAGGCCTTCCCCCTGGGGGTCACCAGCCTACACTGTTTGGCTGATGGCACCCCGAGGAGGCCCTCTCTGTGGGAGCGCACGGGTCGATGGGAGGTCGTCGGTAGCAGCAGGCGGTCTCGAAGATAGCTAGGCCCTATGCCATGGAGCGCTTTGAAGGTGATAACCAGCACCTTGAAGCACACCCGGAAGACCACCAGGAGCCAGTGCAGCTCGCGCAGGAGCGGTGTTACATGGGAGCGCCATGTTGCTCCCATCACTACCTGCGCTGCTGCCTTCTGGACCAGCTGGAGCCTCCGGGTGCTCCTCAAGGGGAGCCCCATGTAGAGAGCGTTGCAGTAGTCAAGGCGAGAGGTGACGAGGGTGTGAGTGCACAGGGAATCCCAATCAAGAAAGGGCCGCACCATCAGCACGGTAGATGGGAGGGGCAGATATGGCGGGAACAGGGGACCATATCATGTGTTGGGGGTTCGGACTCACTGTTTGAGAGCAATTGCTTGCCCCGGTCCCCATGGCTCCTCTTGGAGACTAGGTGGCTTAGACACCCAGGATCTGGCCCTTCGACTGATGTTATGCAACATTAGGTCCATGGTAAATAAGGCCCCCCTCATTCACGATCTTATACAAGAGGGAGGAGCGGACCTGGCGGGTATTACGGAGACCTGGTTGGGCCCGGAGGGCGGTGTCCCTCTGGTTGAAATGTGCCCACCAGGCTTCAGAGCATTCCATCAGCCGAGGGCCCAGGGGAGGGGCGGGGGGTGGCGGTTATTATTAACGAAGATCTGGGTCCTAGGGAGACCACTGTGCCTCAGATAGCCGGATGTGAGTCCCTCCTTGTGAGGTGGGGTCGTGGGGTTCAGATGGGCTTGTTGCTTATGTACCTGGCTCCCTGCCGCGTGGCAACAGCCCTACCTGAGCTACTCGACGTGATAGCCACGGTGGCAGTGGATACACCCAGGCTTTTAGTCATGGGTGATTTCAACTTGCCATCCGTTGGTGAAACGTCTGAGGTGGCTTGGGAGTTCATGGCTTCCATGACGGCCATGGACCTAGTTAGTTCATGCCCCTACTCACAGGGGAGGTCACACTCTGGATCTGATTTTTGTCTATGGCCAGTGGTTGAGTGGTCTTGTTATTGGGGATATAGACGTGGAACCCTTGTCATGGACAGACCACTCACTCCTTCGCCTGGATCTTCAAACCGTTGCCCCCCGCTGCAGGGAGGCGGATCCAATTAGATGGATCCGCCCCAGGTGCCTGATGGATCCTGAGAGGTTCCAGACGGAGCTTGGGCCATTTCCTGAGGTTCTAGCACATGACTCGGCCGAGGAGCTGGTAGCCGCCTGGGATCGGGCAGCTGGTGGGGCCTTGGACCGAGTCGTGCCTTTGCGGCCTCTGACCCGGTGCCGATCCCGTGTGGCTCCTTGGTTCACTGAGGAGCTGAGGGAAATGAAGCGCCGGAAAAGACACCTGGAGAGCGGTTGGAGGGCCAGTCTCGCTGAATCTGATCAAACACAGGTAAGGTCGCATATTAAGGCCTACCTAGTGGTGATAAAGATGGCAAAGTTTAATTACTTTTTCACCTCTATTGCATCATCAGGGAATTGTCCGGCCGCCCTGTTATGCCTTAGTCACAGAGGTTTTCCTTACTTGAGGCACTCCAAATATATTGGATTCTAACTCCCATAATCCCTAGCTGATATTATGCTAGCCTGGGGAGCACAAAGTGTCTCTAAATCAGGCAGAAAAAAAATCTAGATAAACTGATTAAGATCTATCAAATGTCTCATACTGTGAAAATTTTAAATTTATATCTTCATGAAAAGTACATCATTATTTGCTTTCATACCTGCAGTTGTGAAATTCAAAAACATTATATAAAATAATAAAAAGAGCCATCATTTCATTTATTCCATTGATGAAAAATGTATTTTGCATGTACTTAATTTTATGAAATTTTCTAAAAAGGAGCCATTTGGACTGGGATTTTAAGAGTCAAGAGCAGGAATCTGGAGCTATTTATATTTTCAATTTTGCAATTAGTTCTGCCTCTGAACTCCATGCTTTCCTACTGCTCTTTGTTTTCATCAAAACATTTCAAAGTTCTTTAAAAACAAACAAACAAACAATGAGTTGCCTAATTGAACCAAACCAAGATATCTTCCGTAATTTAGTAGAAGCACAGAACTAATGTTTTCAAAAGATTGGTTAAATCCAAAATTAGGACGCAAATTCATATTGCTGGGACTGTTTTCTCTGTGGTTGTTGAGAGGGGGCTATCCCAGCAGTGGTATATATTGGTCCAGATCATTCAGATCATCCAGTAAGACCAAAAGCTCAAAGAAAGCACCATTCATAGAGTCAAAGTGCAGCATCTAAAAACCTTTGAGAAATGATCTACAGGCAGAAGATATTTGTCAGCAAGGACAGATATGTTCTTGAGTAACCCCAGGACAGCAATTGTAACACCATCTTCCATCCCCCCAAGAATGACAGCTAAAAAACCTCAATTAAATGAAGAGGGTGTAAGGCTAAGAAAATAAATAGGGCAGATAACAAGGTTATTTGCATAGCTATTAGCCTCCAGGATTTGCAATCATTTTGATGCTGGGTGTGCTGTCATTACATGTCATGTCATCATATGCAGGTTGGGAATTAATCATGGCTCTCTTCTCTACATTTGTAGAGAAAGCTGCAACCATTACTTTGCAAAAGGTGCTCTGCACATAATAGATAATTAAGTCAATTGTGCAACAAGCTCATTAGTTTACTACCCAACCTCTCCTGCCAGATACATCACTTCACCACACATTTTTTGCACTCATTGGGATTTGCTGGTTATTGCAGGAAGTCTCCAGCTGCTCACAAAAAGCAAGAAATCCTATGGTAGCTATCAGCTTCTCTTTTCGTCTAATTCAGCCTTTAAGCTTCTGCCCTTGAAATGTGCTAGGACTACAGTTCTCTAAACTGCGAACCAAAATGGCCTATGAGAGTTGCAGTTTGAGAGTAGCAGAGTTAGGGAAGGAGACAGAACTAAGTATACTTGTTGTTATTACATAAAGCAAAGAGAACATGTGAAACTATTGCATCGTGAGTCTGGAAGTGTTTCTATAGATGAATCCTTCTCACATTTGGATCCAGTGATGTGAGAGAAACTAGCCACAGTCTCTTGGTTCTGCATTCAGACTATGCACCATTAAGTGCATTCAGCCCCAAGCATGAACAGTCAAAATAAGAATGCTTCTAATTGCACTGTAACATCAATTACATAGAACTAAAACACCCCTGGCACCATGTTGCTGAAGAGTATTCTATATGCTTTGCTCAGATTAAAAGACTGAAAACTTTCTATGCTACTAAAAATGTCTGTTCAATAATCAAAAATGAAGGAGACTGGGACAAATCAGCTGAAAATAGAATATCAGAAAATAATGATTTAATCAAAATGAATTTGATATGTATGAAAACAAAACTTAGAAACAGTTATACAGTCTGATAGCTAGGAATAGAAAAGAGTATGGTGTCAAATAGAAAAATGGGAAATACATTTCTCCTTAAAATATTGGAACAAATACTCCAAAACAGGGATAATCTCATCTTTTTTTCCTCTACAGACCACTCAAAGGATAATTGAATACAAATATGATAATCATTTTCAGATTTATGAAGAATAGTCACAAAAGGATAGGTAAAGAACCTCTTTTCTGTTGCTCCACTAGGTTCAAATTACAAGAAAGACTTAACAAAACATTAATATGAAGAATTCTCTGATAGGAATGGCTGTTTAGCAATGAACTAATGTTAGAGGTCTTTAAGAGCTGAGGTGGTGCAGTGGTTAGAGTGCAGCACTGCAGGCTACTTCTGCTGACTGCTGGAGCTTGCAGTTTGGCAGTTCAAATCTCACCGGCTCAGGGTTGACTCAGCCTTCCATCCTTCCAAGGTCGGTAAAATGAGGACCCAGATTGTTGGGGGCAATATGCTGACTCTGTAAACCGCTTAGAGAGGGCTGTAAAAACAGTATGAAGCGGTATATAAGTCTAAGTGCTATTGTTATTGCTATTAAGCATAGATAACTGGCCCGTAATCAAGAATGCTGGAGCAGCAGATCTGTCTACCTCAATGAGATTTTAAGGTGCTTTAGTTGTTTAGCAGTTCCTCTCCCCAGTTAAAAAGTTGCCAATACATCTCTCAACTACTACTGAGTTTTTGTTTTCTTGATGAATTATATAAAACCATTAAGCAGTTATATCTTCTTTAATTTGTTTTGTAAAAACCCAAGGAGTCATGGGAGTCATAAGCATGTCTCTATGGACATGTAGTCCCCAAATCTCCTCTTCCAAAACAGTGCTGGGATGACAATTGCTGATGGACCAAGATGAAAATTAAATATCCTTCATTCTCCATCTTCCCAAAGCTTTTGCATATTATTTCCCTGGACCTGGTTTATTCCTGCTTTAATCCTCCAAATATTTTTCTCCAGAAGAGAAACTTTCACCAAACTTAGCAATTGAAAATGTGGTCCTGATATCTCTTTAATATCTAGAGAAAATCAAGAGTATAACTACCAAAATATTATAGACCTCTTTCATTTTTTGGATAGTGATTATAAACTTGTTAATACAGTTTTACCTGAGAGACTGAGTGTATACCACAGATTATTCATAAAGATCAGTGTGGATTTATACTTAATAGACAAATGAGAGACAATGTTAGATGTGTTTTAAATGTTTTAGAGTATTTAGAGGTTAACAATGAAAAAAGCAGCTTTGTTCTTTTTTAAATGCTGAGAAAGTTTCAACAATTTGAACTCAAAATTTCTACTTAAGATGATGGAATATATGAAATTTAGACAAAACTCCATGACATGGATAAGAGCAATATATACTTTGCAATAAGCTCTAGTGGCTGTGAATGAGTAATTATCCAAACTAGGCATGATTCCAAAATGAACCAGACAAGGTGGTCCCATTTCACCATTCCTACTCATAATAGTTTTAGAAGCCTTCATAAAAAAAACATCAGGGCCAGAGAATACAAGGGATAAAAATTAGCCAACAAAGTTATAAATGAAGAGCTTATGTGTTATGCCGTGACAGAAACCACAGAAAAGGAGATTTTTTCACAGCCCTTGTTCATAGTTTTCTCCGGTCCCGCCAAGTTCTTCCTGTTCTTTAAAAACTAAACTATTTCTGTCTCAAGCAGAAGGAGGGTGGTGTGTGGGTAAATTTGTTTGTGACCTAGAAAAACTCTTTCAGATAGGATGTATCTGTAGATGGTCTGGCAGGAGGGGCAATTCTTGGAATCATAGAATGTTAGTAACTGGGCTTCTGTCTGCTGTTTTTGGGCAAAAGAGCCAATTGTATGGGCATCTAATCAAAAGTCCTGCCTTATCAAGATGGCTTGCATGGTCTTTCTAGTTAGCACAAACATTAATCAATTTCAGATATTTAGCCCTAAGCAAATTGCTCACTTGCTCATATGTGTAAAGGTATTTGGTCACAATTAATATGACCTGTTACAAAATATAAGATAATACTGAGAAATGTGTATTTCTACAATAATCTATATTTCGATTCTGGAGAAAAGTTGCATCAGCATCCCAAGACCTACTTAGTAAATTAGGAAGGATGAGGATTGCTTCTGTAAAAATATCCAACCCCAAATGCTTAAAAACAGTAACTACATTATCCATTTGGAAAGCAATTAAAACTTTCATTACGTGGTGCTTAAATTAAGAAATCTAATTGTGGTACTAAGTTAGACTTCTGCCAGTGTCCATTCTCTAATTATGCTATTCCCTTTCCCAAAATATTAACATTCTTCCCCTCACACACACATTTTCAACATTTTGTCTTGAACAAACATAGATCTAAACACAGGGATACAATCTTTTAGGTAAAACCTCCAGATCAAAACATGCAGTTTTACTTACCCAGGAATTAAAACAAAAAGAATGATGATAGAGTTGTTACCAGACACTTGTTACTGGGAAAATAAAAAAGAGTACTTGAGTATAACAGTTATCTAAGGAATTGGAGTTTTTAAAAAAACAAAACCACATGACTAACAAATTTTTAAACGGCTAAAAATTTAGCTTATAAAGCCAAAAGCCAAGACAGCTTCCATAAAAGGCACCTCAAAACTAACATTGGGAGCTCAAAATTTGTCAACACTCTTTCTCCTTCTGTCCTGGCCACTTTTTACAGAGGCATGATTGAGAGCATTTTAACAAACTGCATCACTGTTTGGTTTGGTGGCAGCAGTGCCTCAAATAGAAAGTCCATTTAGAGTGTGGTAAGGACAGCCAAGAAGATTATAGGAAGCTCGCTTCCTGTCATTCAGGATACTGCTTATAAGTGCTATGTGCTTAGCGCTCAAAGCATTGTTAGAGACCCACTTCACAGACTGTTTCTGTTGCTCCCCTCTGAGAGGAGGTTTCGAAGTATCTCTAGCAGGACTACCAGATTCTGTAACAGCTTTGTTCCCTATGCCATCCATCTGGTAAATTTGCAAGATTTGTTTCTCTTGCCGTGAACATGTATACATCTGAACTAGACTGTATTGTTTCTCCGTGTCATATAATATATATGGGTATATCTTTATGTATGTATGTATGTATGTATGTATGTATGTATGTATGTATGTATGTTTATATAGTGTATATTAGAATTGGAGACCTTTCAGAGCTGTATGGAATGAAATTTCATTTTAATGTATGCCGCTTAGTGTACATTCAAAGCAGGGGTGAAATGCGCCCGATCTGGTAGCGATTGAGACGGGTGGTTCAGAGAACCGGTAGCAAAAATCCCTGCCCTCCTCATGCCCAGCTGAGGTGCACAATCATCAGAGGCTTTTTTATTATTATTATTTTTAAAAGCATTTTTTCTACAACCTCTTCGGCCGAAAAAATGCTTTTAAAAGTAAAAAAAAAAAGCCTCTGATGATCGTGCGGCTCAGCTGGGATCATCAGACGCTTTTAAAAGCATTTTTTCTACAACTTCTTCAGCTGAAGAGGTTGTAAAAAAAATGCTTTTAAAAGCCTCTGACGATCCCAGCTGAGTTGCCTGATCGGCAGAGGCTTTTTTTTCTTTTGATGTGCATTCTAGATAATTTCTCTGGAATCATGTACCAATCATACTTCATGTTATAAAAATTCTCTTTAAGGCATTTTCATAAAACAACATAAATTTCAAACCCTTTAACCACATATTTTCCCATTGATTCATCTGTATTTTATAACTAAAATTATTAGCCTGCTTTATCATACATACAAGTAGTACATTACACAAAGCCGTGCAAAGGCCCTCCTAGCCACATTTGTAACCTGTTATTTAAGCAAGTTGTGACTGTAGGAGAACCCCAATCTGTTCAGGGTAGCATAACCTGATCCAGCACCAAAAATTCCATAGTCCCAGAACCAGTTGGTCTCCAAACCCAAAGCCACTCCGTCTTTCCAGGGTCAGCTGAAGCCTGTGCTGGAGCCCATCAAGATCTCCACAGCCTCCAGGCACAGAATAAGACAACTACAAAATAGCTTGATTTGCCCAGGACAGAAATGAAGAATCAGTGTACTGATGATATCTTATCCATTGTGACAGATGAGGTCAGCCAGAGACATTATGTACATTATGTACAAGTGGTCAAAATAGGAAGCGCTCTATTAAATCCTGTACCTGTTAATAGTGGGGTTCCCCAAGGCAGTGTTTTAGGTCTAACATTCTTCATACTTTACATAAATGACCTTTGCAATCATATTAAAAGTAACTGTGTTCTCTTCACTGATGATGTTAAACTATTCAACACCACCGACAATGCAACTACCTTCAAAAAGACCTTGATTATGTGTCAGATTGGTTTAACAAGTGGCAACTTCAAATCTCAACCAACAAATGCTCTATCTTGCACATTGGCAAAAAAAATCAAAACATAAAATGCAAATTAGATGGACATGACCTTGTAGATGACCTTCACTCTGTCAAGGACCTTGGAATACTCATTTCTAAATATCTAAGTGCCAAAGCCCACTGTCACAACATTGCCAAAAAGGCATTAAGAGTTGTTAACCTGATCTTGCATAGCTTCTTCTTTGGTAATGTTGTACTACTAACTACAGCATATAAAACATTTGCTAGACCAATTCTCGAATATATCTGCCTGGAACCCGCACTACATATTGGACATAAATACAATTGAGAGAGTCCAGAGATATTTTACAAGAAGAGTCCTCCATTCCTCTACCCACAATAAAATACCTTATATCACCAGACTTCAAATTTTGGGCTTAGACAACTTAGAACTACGCTGACTTCGGTCTGATCTAAGCGTAGTACATAAAATTATCTGCCACAATGTCTTACCTGTCAATGACTACTTCAGCTTCAACCACAACAATACACGAGCAAATAATAGATACAATATAAGAGCCTGGTGGCGCAGCAGACTAATAGCCTGTTATTAACATTCAGCTGCCTGCAATTACTGCAAGTTCGAATCTCCCCAGGCTCAAGGTTGACTCAGCCTTCCATCCTTTCTAAGGTAGGTAAATTGAGGACCCAGTTTGTGGGGGCAATAAACTGACTTTGTATAAATATACAAAAGTATGAAGGCTATTGCTTAACGCATTGTAAGCCACCCTGAGTCTCCAGAGAAGGGCGGCATATAAATCAAATTAAAAAAAAAAAAAACTCAAGGTAAACTGCTCCAAACTCAATTGCAGAAAATGCGACTTCCGTAACAGAGTGGTCAATGCCTGGAATGCACTACCTGACTCTGTGGTTTCTTCCCCAAACCCCCACAACTTTAACCTTAAACTGTCTACTGTTGACCTCACCCCATTCCTAAGAGGTCTGTAAGGGGCATGCATAAGTGCACCAGCGTGCCTACAGTCCCTGTCCTAATATTCCTTTTTACTCTTATTCTTTTCATGTATTCAAATTATACTTTTACCTATTATCTTATATATGCTTGACAAACAAACAAACAAAAAAACAAACAAACAAACAAACAAACAAATAATAAATAAATAAATAAATAAATAAATAAATAATAAAATAAATACATATTTAACAGGAAGGGAGAAAGCACCAAATCCTAAAATACCCCACACAGTAGGGACCAAAAGTGGGACCTCTTGTCCTCAAACTCTCCCTATTTTGCTTTGCTTTGCTTTGCTTTTGCTTTTGCTTTTGCTTTTGCTTTTGCTTCTTACTTTCATGGGAAAGCATTTGTCAGGCAACAATTTGTTCCTTTTTGCTCCTTATGGCCTAGAAGAATTCCTTCTGCAAATTCTAATGATAACAGACTTCTGCTTTCAGATCAGTTGTTGCCTTTTGTCAGCACTCCACAATAGCCATGAGACCAATTACTCCATGTTTTGGTCCATAGAACAGTACTACACCACTGACATTGCTTAAGCATTCTGATTACCTACCTAAGTAGACCTGTCCCTTGCAAAAACATTCCCATAACCAGAAATTTCTCTCAAGAATACTTTCTCATGCTCAGAATTCCCCTCCTAGCAAAACATTAGCTTCCTGAACAGCTTCCACAAACATTTTGAGACAGCCCCCAATTTAATAGGGTGTGCAAATATAATTCTTGTTCCCATCCATCAGCATTTTTATAGGGTATTATTATTTAGGGGCTCCTAAAAGTAGTTTGTAACATCTTCTCATTGTGTACAACAGGACCACAGGAATCCAGCTCAGAGTTGTCAGTGGCATCTTTATTGAATTTCCTCAGTTCCATTGCATAGACACAGGTTGATCCATTTCTATGGTAGTGTGCTTTTTGTACAGTATTTCTTAAGTATATTATATTGAATTTGGGGCTAAACTTTTGCCAAGCTGCTCTGTGTAATGGGATGTTTGTATGCATTTGACAAAAGGAACATTATATTCTATCTGAGAACTACACTCTAAATTTGTTTACTTGAGTTACTTCATTGTTCTAAAAAGATCTTTTTTTTCATTCATTGCATCTATATTTTGCCATGCCTATAAAAGGGTCCCAAAAGTATACAGCGATGAATCACAATGTTACCTTAATTATATCCTGAAACTATCTTGCTTAGAATTATTTTCATTACTTTTTTCCTGTTCCTCCTGCAATGGGAGCCTTGGTAGTACAGTGGTCTAAAGCAACCTGTTATTAAGACCAGCTGCCTGCAATTACTGCAGGTTTGACTCTTGCCAGGCTCAAGGTTGACTCAGCCTTCCATCCTTTCTAAAGTAGGTAAATTGAGGACCCAGTTGTGGGGGCAATAAGCTGACTTTGTATAAATATACAAAAAAGATGAAGGCTATTGCTTAGCGCATTGTAAGCCACCCTGAGTCTCCGGAGAAGGGCGGCATATAAATCAATTTTTTTTAAAAAAAATGGGGAGTGGGATATGAATTCATTTATTTTACACTACATCTATTTCTACACATGCAGAGAGAATTAATAGAGACAAATATGAATGCCACTGAAGAAGCTGCTCCCCCCTCCACACTTTCAAATTCTTGAATATGGAGTAACATCTGCTTTAAGGCTGAAGGCCAGCATCATTTTTGGTGGCTTGAACACTTGGCAGCTGCACTCTCTGGGATATAGTTCCCATGACTTTCAATGTCCCCCTTATAGGTGTGATAACTTTATAGCATTCCATTGGGGGGGTCAGATGCCAAATGCCTCCACTTCTTCACTCTACCACAGATTAAAGAATCCTTTATCTGATGGCTGAGTATGACAACCTCACCAAAGGTATAGCCTCTGTACTTTCTTCCCTGAAACAGATTATTATTGGTGAGACTTCCAGGCTGGATTGCAGATGGCTGCATCTTCGGTTCTTTTGCATCCATCTGGCTGGTACCCAAAGCATCATAGCATATCTCAACAAACTATGTAGATTTATGTGATGGAAAGTCTAACAAATGCTGAGGACATGGAGTGGGGAGCAAGATCTGTACAAGAAGAGCCATTATAACAGGAAAAAAAGATTTCTTAGTTTAGGAGAGGAAGGGGGAAGTGAGAAAGACACTCAGAGTAGTTCCACTTTAATTATGTTAGGTATAAATTGATCTGGATAATTGCTTTGGCAGGCTTTCAAGATTGATGTCAAGCCCTTTGAGGCTGACAAACTTGTGAGAAAAAAAATCACTTCAATTTCTGGAATTAATATTATTACTAACAGGGTAACATCATACCTGAGCCTCTGAAAGTCCCTCAAGACTTTGTTGTGCATCAAGTCCAGGGACTCCAGGGGAGTGGTAGACTGACTTTGTTATTATTAACATCCCTTTGCTTATTATTTCATTGTCTTCACTTGGTTTTTACAGTTTAATAATAATCAAGATTACAATTGTTTTAGGCATTTATTAATTGTTTTAGCTTTCTTGTACATCTTCCAGAGACACTTGTTTTGTGAAATGGGTGGTCATATAAATTAGATAAATAAATAAAAATAAAACAAAATCTACTTCACTGAAAAGGATGTGCTTGTTCTTTGTCCTTCACTTCTGAAAGTGTTGGATACTCACATCAGAATTCTCCAAATGGATAAAAAACATTGTTAGTTGAACAGACCAAGCTTGGCATCCAAAACGTTTGAGGCCTATTTCAACATCTGCAGCTTTCCTTAGTCAGAGCTTTGCTGGTCAATTGCCTTCTATATTTTTTCAAAGCTGTCATTTGTCCAAGCCCAGATAGATGCAGCCTAATTACTCATTGAGTTGCTGACTCAGAAATACAACTGGCTACTACCTGTAACTAAAGATATTAGATCATCATCTGTAAATTCATACAACCAACCTTCAGGCTCCACTTGGTGACATATAATACCTGGGTTTCTTGCTATCAGATCCATTACATTGGCCTCAGAAACTGTTAGCAAGAGGCATGCATAATCATGCATGCTATGTGCGGTAGGCAGAACTCCTGTCAAAAATCTGTTTGCAACAGGAGATGTAGAATGAAATCTCTGCAAGTGTATAATTCATATGTATGAATTCACATATGATTAATAAAAGAACTTCAGTTACCAATAAGTAACTAGTTCTTCTTGCACTTATTTAATAACAAGGTAGAGTAAGGGAAGAATATAAATATGTATTTCTTTGCAGTTATTTAGTTGCATTCTGATAAATGGGTGTGAATTTTTCATTATGCCTCAATTTAATCCCAAGGGAAGAGAAGAGAAGAGAAGAGAAGAGAAGAGAAGAGAAGAGAAGAGAAGAGAAGAGAAGAGAATTCTTTATTGGCCAAGTGTGATTGGACACACAAGGAATTTGTCTTGGTGCATATGCTCTTGGAGTACATAAAAGAAAAGATACATTCATCAAGAATCATAAGGTACAACACTTAATGATAGTCATAGGGAAACAGTCAATATAAATCTTAAGGATACCAGCAACAAGGTTACAGTCATACAGTCATAAGTGGGAGGAGATGGGTGATAGGAACAATGAGAAGATTAATAGTACTGCAGACTTAGTAACTACTTTGACAGTGTTGAGGGAATTATTTGTTTAGCAGAGTGATGGTGTTTGGGAAAACACTGTTCTTGTGTCTAGTTGTTCTGGTGTGCAGTGTTCTACAGTGTTGTTTTGAGGGTAGGAGTTGAAACAGTTTATGTCCAGGATGTGAGGGGTCTGTAAATATTTTCACAGCCCTCTTTTTGACTTGTGCAGTACAGGTCCTCAATGGAAGGAAGGTTGGTAGCAATTGTTTTTCTGCAGTTCTAATTATCCTCTGAAGTCTGTGTCTGTCTTGTTGGGTTGCAGAACCAAATCAGACAGTTATAGAGGTGCAAATGGCAGAGTCAATAATTCCTCTGTAGAACTGTATCAGCAGCTCTTTGGGCATTTTGATATCATGAGGAAAGCCTTCCCAGAGTGAGTGAAGAACAAGTAATAGAGGACAAAACAGATAGAAATTCCTTCCATCACATCCAATTATAAAGTATGTTCAAGAACTTAGACAAATTCAAAAGAAATGTATAAGCATAATGAGAAAAAAAATAAAAACGAGAAGATTCTTTTACATAGAAAGAAAGCTTTTGAGAAAAGATAACACAAATTTTAGCACAGCACTAAGCAGAATCCTAATGAATCGGAATGTCCACTCAACACTGTTGAGAATGGATTACTTTATATGTATAACTATATCAAAATTCACACTGATCTCTAATCCAAACTAGTGCCATCATTAAAGAACACATTACATTAAAGTGGATCAGATTTTTGGTTGGCTAATACCAAAGAATGACACAACTAGGATAAAAACTTTTATAGGTCAGCAAACTTCTTTGTATCATCATTGACAAGAGTATTTGATACATAGAGTCAAAAAGCATACTTCCCTTCTCATTGTTTCTTCACTCCCTATGTAGATTACTTTACAATAGTTCATTGCAGAGATGACCAGGGCATGAGTAAATGTGAGCAGAGCCTCACAATCCAGAAATGAGTACAACTAGCATACAACTTGAAGTTATACAAAGGACCTCCTAGCCACAACTACCAACTGCTCCAAGTTGTACACCAGGTCTGCTTGGGGCAGTGCTGTCCCATTCAGCACCAAAGGTGGTAAAGACCTGGATTCAAAAGGCCTAAGACCCAAGGCTACTCATTCTTGCCAGGGTTCATTTGAAACTGTTATTCTCCATCCATAGCTCCATAGCCTCCAGACCCCAGAACAAGACTTCAACAGGATCACTTAATTCACCAGGGGGTGGAGATGTATAAAAGAATATCATTAGCATACTGATGATACCTCACCCCATAAATCTGGAAGGGAAGTGCTTCCTCAAAATTCAGATGGATTGTGCATTAAATTGTTCATCCATTAAAAAACATCCTTGCATGCAGAAAGCAATTGCTAGTTTTTTTATTTGGTCTCTTTCCCTCAAGATTAATGCTTCCTGTACATATTGGTTGTACTATATTAATTTTCTGAACATTAGGTTGGCTCAAAACATAACACCAGGACTTGAAACAGCGCTGTCCCTCTGTGCACAATTACATGACTAACTTCTGACAATACTCCAACCGAAGTCTTTTGATTCATGAGTTCAGAACCGGTATTGTGAAACCATACACAATCATACACTACAGAGAGGTAAAAAAGCTAATTCTGATTGTACAAGTAGTCCACACCAAAATAGAGCTCCCATCTGTTGATCTAATGGAAAGCCAGGCTGCCACTACTAATCTTTTTCTTTAAATCCTGGTTAACAGTGATGCCATGCTAAAAATGGGCAGTTGATATCATGCTAAAAATGGCCAGTCCAATGTTCTTTCTGGTTTGGAAAGTTTTGGCCCATCCAAATGCCACTTCTGAATATAAAACTATGAAATGTTATCAAGTGCTTTAAGAAACCCCCCATAGAAAAGTAGGGTTTAAAGTGGGTTTAAACTTTAATTTTAAACAGCTGATATATCCTATGTAAAAATTTGGAGAACAAGGAAACAGGAAAACATATCTGGCTTTTAAAACAAGCTCTGTAATATTTTCTGATCCAATGGGAAGGTTTCAGGTACTATACTGTCCTACAATTATTCAATTACATCACTAATATTTTATAGATCCTACACAGCTAAGATTCTGTCCAGTTGACCTGGGTGTTCCCCAGCCTTCTTTTCCTGCTTTCAAGATTCCACACGGAATCCTGAATGAGTTTTCAGATAGGTAAAATATTTGGAAGACAAGCCAAATTAAAGTCTGTGTCCTACCAGCATAATATTATGCTTGTTTTCTTCAGTTTTGCAGATAAGCATGCAAATAAGCATGTTAATAATCACTAAGCAGGGAACCATTGCTCGACTAGAGGCCTCAGGGGTCCAATTAGTGGCACAGTTGTCCTGCCCCTTGGTGCTTGGGTGAGACACATTAAGGTTCCAGAGGAAGCAGAATCAGAACTATAATTATCCCCTGAGATATACGTGGATAATCTGCATATTGCTTGTCACTCAGCAGATAGAATGGTTGTTGGGTGACATTTGAATTTCCCAAGTGCAATTGATGTAAGTCAACAACAACAAAGCAAAAAAAAAATACAGGTAATGTACTAGCAGGATGCTATATTTCACTGCAAAACAAGAAAGAAGTTAGGTCTTCAACAAATGCTGGCCATTACATTCACTAACTTCAGCTGGATTTGGAGAAGACACTTACTGTATGTTCTTGTAAGTTTTCTGATGGTTGATTTCTCTAGAATTGCCAAATAGCTAGATATGCTGGCACAGGGGCATCCCTTGTGACAAAGGATGAATCATCCTTCACACAGTGAAAGGCTATTTATAAATTTAGTGCATAAAGCTATAAAATCACATCTTTTGGATAATAAAAGTGAAGCTGGGCAACAGATTTGGGATGATAACTTCTCCAAATTTCTCTAGAGGGAAGAGAAATTTTCCAGCAATTCCTCAAGGGTAACAATCCCCCGCCCAGTGATAACAGTATAATCACTACTAAGCAAAGAAACAAACAAGCAACAACAACATGGACACATGGGAGAATTTCCCTAACAATGTAGGGATGTAGGGAATTTAGGTTGTAGAGAAGATGTGAAAAACCAGGGCAACTGCAAGCCAATGGAAAGAAAACAATACATCCTTAATGGAGCTCCTAAGAGATGGGTAGTCAGATGTTATTCTATGGGATTCAAACCGTCTGTCAGAAACTGAACTCACAGACCTTCACACAGATAATTATATACAGTGCATTAACTTCAGAAACTATCCAGGTTTTAGTGCTTGGTGGATACATCAAGGCATACACTAAAAGATTGTCAGAATGGTTTAGATAGCCCATCTGCCCTTAAGCTCTTAGACTAGAGAGAGCAGCTGTTACATTAAATCATGCCCCTATGTATGGGCTTTTAATGGACTTTTTTTTCACAGTGCATATCCCATGTGATATTTTTTCAATTATACTGACTATTGGAAAGCGCCATGTAACCAGTTTCTTCCTTACTGGGACTGTGGATATGGACAATTTCTAAAACAACTTAAAAGTCTATGCATTTAGAGAGAAAGTTTGAAGCCCACAGAATAATATCTAGCTCCCTATAGCTGAAGAGTCCTAGTCACGCAATGTCTCCTGGAGATCAGTATAACCAAAAATACCACACAGGGTATACATTGTGTAAAAATAAAGAAATTTCCCTCTTCTTCAAGAGGTGGTATTGTACATGGGAGCATGACATTGTGTAATATCTGCATCTCTCTGCAATGACAGTTTAAGGGAAGATGTATTGTGTATTGTGTACAGTATACCATTCTGATAAAGCTTAGACAGTTGAGATGATTAGCTGAAAGTTGATTAGCTCAACTCCTGCTCCAGAGGAAATGCTGTGATAATTTCACTGAGCTGCCCTTAGGCCTATGGAGTGGGCAGTTTCTTATCAAAGGGAACTCCTGCCTTGCCTCCTCTTGCATCCTGGGGTGTCCTCTCCCTCTATCAGCCAAAATGTTAGGGCCCCTTGGTGCTCTCAATATGCCACACTTGCATTCTTTGCTTGTTATCTTCTTCCCTAGGAATAGCAGGCAAGATGAGATGAATATGGAGAAAGGGATAGGATGCTGGCCACCACTGCTGGCCACCACTGCTCTGTTCTGCAGACAAGTAGCTTAATAGTGAGCCACAGAGAATATTTATATGATATTGTGGAAATAAGGTGGAATTAATAGGATGAAGCCAAGGGGGCAAACTTCTCGCATAGAAACAACCTCAGGCAGTGACAGTAAAACACAAACACCATTGCTAAATTCACATGGAGATTGTGCCTGAATAAATTGAAAGGAGTTGGAGTCATACTTTTACAGTATAGGAGGAAATATATTCATGACTTTAGTTGGAATAGAAAAGAATGGTTCAGAGATGGAGATGTTTTTAATAAAGAGTGTATGACTCATAAGAATTGGAAGGGGGGTTACATTTAAAGGAGCATCTATTTAGAATTCAATTTATCCTTCCTGCTATAACAGCAAGCTAGTATGTTGTGTTCATGTAAATCTAACCAGAGTTAAACATACATTAAGTGGAGAGCCTCAATTAGAGATCTGATATTCAGCAAAGCTCATCAAGCTTGAGAGCTTCATCAAGTGAGGCTCAGGGTCCCTACTCCCAGTGAAGAATTGAACTATTACACCATCCCAATGATTTTGAATAGTCTGCAAAATTTTCTTATTCAACAAGTAGAAACAAGGCTTCTAATTGTTCTAATTGCAGCCTGTATATATAATTACATCAGAACATCTGACATAGTTCCTGGGATTGAGAAGAAATATAAAGAGGGGATTCAATAGCTGTAGTGTATATGAAATAGATGTGCACCCTTCCCGTGGTTCCATTGCTTGATCCCCACTGGGTATATGGGATAAAAATTATGTTTAGGGTTGCCAGGTCTGCTTCCAAAAAATAGTGGACAAGCAGGGGGCGGGGGTTTAAGTAGTAAAAAAATAAAAAAAAATTACAATTAAATTATATATTTTCTTACAAACATTTTAACACGTATTAAAATAATCACTTCAAAACTTTACTTAAAATTCAAAACATCAAATATATTATAATAATATGTAAAATATTAAATTACATTTTACTTTGCTGTCGTGTGTATTTGACTGTGCAGCTTTGATCAATTCTTTGTGTTTAAGGAATAATTCTTTAATTTCAGTACAACGTTGAGAAATATTAAAAAATATACAAAGTTCACTTCGAACTGATACAAGCAGTCGGTTACATTTGTCAGTCCACAAATTTCCCATGACGCTGAAAATTCGTTCAACGTTTGCATTTGATACCGGAACTGATGCACAATACTGGAACAGTTTCAGTAAACTCGGAGCTAGCTCTTTCTTGAAAAAGTACGTCCACTTATCAACGGATGAATCGCCCTGCAGATGAACATAAACTTCTTCTAAGGCAGAAATTTCATCGAAGAGAATGTTGGGTGGAAGTTCTTCTCGCCATGGTGATAATAACCAGATGTTCGTCATTTCTTCTAAAGTTGGAGGATTATTGCGATCAATTAGATTGAAACAACTTAGCGTCTCATATACTGAATCAGTGAATTTATACCACTTTTCTAGGTACGCAATGGCTCTTTGATACACGTTGATGGCTTCTTTCTTGAACTTTTGCATGGCATTCTCAGGCAAATGTTTTTTACATAAGGCAAATAAAACTTTCATTCCAAAAAACTGCTCATCGTATTTTTTTTGCAAAGAATCACGCAGCTTACACATGATAATGTGAAGATCACATGCAAGAATTTTCTTGCTTTCCAGCTTCAGTAGGGTGTCTTGCATTATTGACATGAAGAAGTGCGTGAAATACAATTCTGAAATTTTTGGTTCATCGTCCTTTGTGAGTTCATTTTCCTGATTCGAAATAAGGTTCCAGATAACCTTATGGCACTCATCAGATCCAAGAGAAATAAAATACGATTTTAGAGGTATCCAGTTTAAAAGAAGTCTTTCGACCGCTTTAAACATACTTAACCAATGTGTTGGAACATGGCGCAAAACTTCATAGAATTCTGACTCGCAAAACTCAAAAAATGATTTCAACTCTTCTCGTTTCTTCGCAGAATTCGAAAATTCGGCAAAAACCTTCAGCACTACATTTTCGATATCAAAAAATAACTGCTTTAATGCATTTTTTGCGCTGTTGTGTAAAATGTGATTATTGCAATGAGCATTCGATCTTTGTCTCATTCTAACTTATGAAAAAAAAACAAAATGTGATTCTCTTATCCTTATTCTCTTAGACTGTACAGCTTTAGATTAGGTACCATTTCATCATAAAGCTTTTGAATAAAAAAAATGTCCACTATTTTGTGAAAAAAAATAGTGAACATAATGTGAAAATAGTGGACTGTCCACTCAAATAGTGGACACCTGGCAACCCTAATTATGCTGAGCGTTCTGATCACAAAATTTTAGTCTAAGGTATATAGTTCTGTTCTAGAATAGTTTGATAAAACCACAAAACTATTAATCCAGTCCTTTAGTCATCTTCTTGGGATGCCCCAACAACCAGCCACAGAGAACATCATTAGATCTGTCTGTCTGTCTGTCTGTCTCTCTCTCTCTCTCTCTCTCTCTCATTCTCTCTCTCTCTCTCTCTCTCTCTCTCTCACACACACACACACACACACCATTCCATCTCATCCTCCCATAACATTTACAGTCTTGGAGGACCATAAGGAAGCTGGACCACAAAGAGGCGTTTCTTTTTCTGCAAAATCATTCAGGACTTCTTAAGGATTTCCTGAAACCTGGATCAGGAGACTAGGAAGACAGCAGTAGGGGAAGTGTCCAATGGAAGGATGTGGTTGCTCCTGTTCAGACTGAATACTTTTCAAGCTGTTGCAAAAATATCTCTTTTAAGGCAGACTTTCCTTAAATTGGCTCAGGATCAAACCAACATAAGCACAGGCCAGGAGCAGCTTAAATAGGAAATGAGGATATGCTACTAGTTGCATTCCTGCACTTAGTTTACCTGGTATTAATAGGTCATGGCCTATTTCTAATGATCTCACTGGAGAGCCAGATGTTTTCAGATTCAGAGAGTCCCTTCCATTTGTCTAATAAAATGATAACTTATCATGACAAAATGCCTCAACCAAGAGACAGAGATATTTGAGTTTTAGAAAATAAGATAGCAAACAACTAATTTGAGACTTCAGGCTAAATGGATCTCCTTGCTCATGCTTCTGGATTGGCTAGTGCATCACAAGCTCAAAATTCAATGTGAGCAGAGACAGGTGTATTTCTGCAAGCACTTCTGAGGAATCATAAAAGAAGAACAAGATAAGAAAATTGATGAATACAGACTAAATTACCAGTAAGCACCATTTAGAACTGATAAACTGAAAAAAGTCTACTAATGATGATGACCTAGTCAGTACCTCACTGGCTTAGATCTTGTTTCCAAACCCAATTCAGGTTAGCAATACTGGCATAAAATCCTAAATTGGTTAGGACATGGTATTTGGAAAACTCTCACCTTGCACACAAAGCAGTGTATAGGTGACAATCTTCTAAGAAGGCTAGATATTTTTCTGTACAGCACTTTGATTCCCAAATAAGCTAAGGGAATAAAGTACGCTAGATTTTTTTTTTTTTTAAAAAGAACCTACTTCTATACTTCCTTTAGGTTATAGAATGTGGCAGTGTGATTTTGGTCTCCTGGCAAGATTTCATTTTATTCTCTTTTAATCTGCAGAATTGATTAAATTTAATCTAATGGTGTGTCATATATACGGCAATTATTTCAGAAACTGATTCTGACTTTGAAGAAGATGCTCCAGCAGAATCTGTGGAATGTTAGCTTCAGGAGATAGAAAATCAAGAGTGACATGAAGTAATCAAAACCAGACACTACCAGGACAGTTGGAACAGTCAGATCAGGATAACATAAGGCAGGGGTGTTAAACTCGCATCATCACGGCATCGTCATGTGACGTATAGTGACTCCCCCCCCCACTAAACTGGGCTGCGAGTTTGACAGCCCTGACATAAGACCTCCCAGCCACCACTTCCAGCAAGTAGAGTGCAGAGCAAAAATGTTCTGTGAGGTTTCTTGCCAAGTAAGAGAGTAAATCTCTTGATTAGCAATAACTGGCTGCAGCCTGATTTAAAACCCATGTTGTTGTTTTTTCTGGAAACAATCATTTGATTTCTGGTTCCTATGTGACAATGTGTGTGGACTCTGCCTGTGAAATTCTGACCTTTGGGCTGGCTGACAACCCTGACCTGTCTTTTGGAAGCTTGGAATAATTTGGGACTATTTCTTCGCATGCTTCTCTTTTAAAAAGCTAACCATTCAGGCAAGCATCTGTCAGAGACTTTGTTTTGTTTTGCATGCTTTGACTGTTGTTATCTCTTTGACCTTGAGTAACTGTGAACTACCATAGGAACAGTCCAGGACTGTTTTTACTGGTTTGCTCGTGGGTGCTCTCTCTGTCTTGCGTGCAACGCTTCTGCACTCCCGCCACCACCGCTACCAGTTCACCTGATCCGGGGCGAACCGGTAGCAACCCACCACTGGAATAGTTAATATTTGAAATCAGACAGGTTCAACAGCAGAATAGTTATGGCCAAGAGGATACTCTATACCTTGTTAATTATGTTATAAATATTAAATGCATATTAATATGGAGGCCTCAGAACTGCTTGCAATCCACTTTAAGGCACTAAGACTTTCATCATTAATCTGTTAATGAACAGCTATAGGGAACAAGACTTAGACTGTGGTACATACCTTTCTAAAAAGATTTCCTTATTCTTTTCATCATTTTTATCAGCTTTTAATTATCCCAGCAGGCAATTTTCAGCCAGGATTTTAAAGAATATTTTAGTTTGCTGATATTATATATAGTTATGTGGATGAGAGGAAATTTAACTAGTATAAAGAGTAAGTTAAAGGTTAAATTCTCCCTTTCACGCCAGATTCCTTGAGACTGTTATTTTTAAACTGGAAATACCTGCACAGTAATTTATTTGTGCATAGTATATATAATCTCCTTTGGCTCTAACTGCCGTTGTGGAATTCATTAGAGGTGTCTAGCTTCAAGGATTTTACAAGGAGGTAAAATGCAGAGGACAATTTGCTGTCAGGCACTGGATTTCAGGAGGCAATATCCTGAAATGAACCATATTTTTCATGGAATTTCAGCAGCAATTCAACCTCAGATACTGCTTTAGAAGCAGGAAGCAAACAGCTGAAAGGTTCAGGAAAGAACACAGGAAAACTAGAGGCAGAAGAAAGTATACATTGTACGTGTTGTTTAGCTCCTACTACATTACTGCAATAGTGGTGAATACCAGTAGCTCGGGTGTAGGATGAGGATAAAGACCCATCAAAAGACCCGTCACACTGATGACTCACAGCTGATCCATCACAAGACCCTCACTTGACACACCCACACCTGAAGATGTTACCTAGCCTGGTAACAAAATGTTCAGAAACGGACCCACAAACTCGGAGAACAAACCTTCACCCTCCTGGGAACAGGTCCTGAGTCACAAACTGGAAGCATGGACACTTCATTCATTAAAGTGTGTGACAGCCACATTTAACAAGAGGCCATAAGCTATTCTCAGCTGTTGCCAAGGTGCCAGCTATTCTCTACGGTGTCCCTTTTGATCATTCAGCTGTTCACAAGCCATTCAGTCCCTTGGTCCCATTTCTTATTTGAAATTTTGAGCGACTTCTCAACAACATTTTCTTTCTTTTTAATATCTAGGAGTGGGAATTATAACATTCTGCATTAACCCTTTGCTGGGAGGCCCTATCTGCATGCTTTCCTCCTTCTTTCTGAGTTAATTACAGTCTTCCAGAATTCCCAGGGCCATAAGGTTTGCTTTTACAGCCAGCTAATTAAATAACTGGGGAAGTGTGAGACCATAAGCACTTCATTAGCTAGAGTTAATCACATTATTTAGTAAGCCAGGAAGCAGAGATGACTGGAGTACCAAGGGGCTACTAGTGTACCCAGGTCAAAAGGACATAATAGTCCAAGATGGTGAAGAGCTGACTCACCCTTTTGTAGCCCAACCTAGTATTTTTTTTAAAAATGGGACATTTATTACATTATATGTTGTGTCTTTGGAATCTTTTCTAGCAGGAATCCCTCCTCCTTCTAGGGCTGTTGTATTTTGGTTGTATGAATTTGGATGATCCCCAAGATAGCAACAGGGAAGAGCAGCCTTTTGACAATACCTGGATTTATCAGCCCAGACATGGTAGTCCCATCTCCTGCCTTTCTCTGCATTCCTGCCACTTCTTTTCCAAACAAACAACCCACCATGAAACTACGGGAACCTCTGGGTTGATACCACTTAGGTATCAACATTGCCTAAGGAGATACATTATCTGGCAAGCTGGGGCTGTTATTAGATGAGCCAGGCCAGGACCATGGAGTCAATGATAATATGCTGATGGTAAAATGATGGGGATACAGAAATTCAGACAACATCATTTAATCGTATGGCCTCCATTTTGTATGTGCGTGCACATGTGTATGAAAAGTCAAGATGAAGATTGCAAAAGTGGAAGCCCCTTGAGTTCTGCAGTTCAAATTCACACAGATGCCACAGACACTTGTAGTTGGGCAAACTAATTTCTTCGGGGAACATTTAAAATCTGAAGATATCCAGGTTCAAGTCCACTGACACTCATGAACCTTTCTCGGTGGCTTTAGCCAAGTTCATTTTTCCCAGCCCAGTCTACCTCACAAGATTGTAATAATGAGGAAATACAAGAGAGGGGGTAGGGAGGGAGGGGGAGAGAGGGAGAGGGAGAGGGAGAGAGAAGTAGGTATACTACCTTGGGCTCCTGATGGAAACCAACAAACAAGCAAACAAACGTTTTCACCATTAACAGAATCTTTCATCTGAAACACAGATGCATATACCCCAGTAGCAGTTCAGGCAGTGGTGGGATTCAGCCAGTTTGCACCACTTCAGGAGAACCAGTTGTTAACTTTCTGAACAGTTTGGCACACTGGTTGTTGGAAGAAATCATTAGGGCAGAGAACTGGTTGTTAAATTACCTGAATCCCACCACTGAGTTCAGGTACTATAAATGGAGAACAGGCCAGGAGCAGCATTTGCTCCAAACAGGGAACTACCTTGGAAGAATGCAGTGAGGGGGAAAGCAGACCCAGTATTCAGGAATCAGCATTACAATAGAAAAGGAAGCTTTCTGAGTAGGAGAATGGAGGGTTAGGCAGTTGCTAGGCTACACATACTGTTATCAAGCTAGTGCTGCAAAGCAACTTCATTGTACAGAGTAACATCCCCCAGCAAAACTGCCAGGATGGTGGCTCTGCAGGTGATGCTCTGCCTTGCTGTCTGGAAGGGCAGGAGAGAGCAAAACCCTCGACTCTGCAGTTACCTCATTTAGGCTGCGAGAATAAGTGGTAGCACTGGTCATGAGGCCACTTCTCAGGGCATACAGCATTTCCCATCCCCAACAAGAGCATGGCACTTATTCTGCTAAGAGAGGGACTTGTTCCTTGTGCATGATTTAACACAAATGCTTTCAGAAGAAAAAAAAAACAGCACATTTATGGCAGGTACAATATGAGTATGTGTGAAAAGCCAATTGATTTTTTGTGGAAAGAACTGGCTCTGGCTACAATCTATGAAATGTGACTTTAAGATGTGGTTCAGTCCTAAGGTCTTAGATAGGACATAGCAGGAGAGAAAGCTGGCTATATGACTCAATTTGCAGCCTTGGCTAACATTGCTTATCTCCTGAGTCTTTTGCTCCTTTCTTTATTAATGTAGCAGCCCTAGCAGCGCAGTGGTGAGAATACAGTATTGCAGGCTAACTCTGCCCACAGCCAGGAGTTTGATCCTTACCAACTCAAGGTTGACTCAGCCTTCTATCCTTCTGAAGTCAGTAAAATGAGGACCTAGGTTGTTGGGGGAAATACTCTGAAATTGTAAACTGTCCAGAGAGTGCTATAAAAGCACAGTGGAGCAGTATACAAGTCTAAGTGCTGTTTCTATTTATTTTGAGGCAAGGAAAAGCAGGGTTTTCCCCGGCAGAATTCAAAGCTCTATCTAACCAAACAAACAAGCAAATAAACATGTTTACCATTAACAAAAACCTCCCGTTGAAACATGGATGCATATACCCTAGGAACAGTTCAGGTACCACAAATGGAGGTCAGGTCTGACATTTGTTATAAAGAGGAAACTACTTTGGAAGAAAGCAGTGAGGAGGATAAGCCTTGGGATTCAGAAAAACATCCACAAGAAAAAGCCTGCAGGTAAAAAACTAATCAAAGCTGTAGAGCTTTGCTGACCTTTTTAGTTATATAACAAACTAGCTCTGAACCACATTAACAAATTGAGAGGAGAGCATAGAGATCCTCCGGCTTATCACGGGGCTTAAGAAGCAACAGAGGAAGAAGAGCTCATAACCAGCAATAGAAAACATGCTGGGAAGAAGCTGGGCTCATTCAACATGCAAGTATTAAGTGAAATAGGTAATATGCCTGTGGCTTTTCACATTTCCCCCCCCCCAAACTCAAGCACTTTCTCTGCAGAAAATAAAGAGCATGTGACAGATCCACAGAGACCTTGATTTAGCATGTGAGAAATAACCTATCTCTGCAAATTAACATCACTGCCACCTCCCTATCCATCACATCTCATCTCCAGCAAAGCAGATGTATGGAGTGGCAAATTCTTAAATCTGCTATTTCCTTGGTACCATTACAAGTGGGAAAATTCTGCCCTGAATCTTTGCTTCTCGAGGCGAAGGAGCTCCCAAGCATCTCCATCTCTTTGTCTTCAGAATGGCCTAGCAGGGTATTCTCCATATTACTAGTATCCACTGGCAAATGTTATTAAGATGCACAAAGCATCTTGTTTTACTTCAGAAACAGAGGAAGCAACCTCTCACTTTTGAAATAACCTTTGAACTGGCCCTTCGCTGGGTTGCCTTCTGCTGGAGGGTATTTCTTCTATTCCTTTATGTCCTCAGCTGACAGTCAAAATTGGAGCATTACAATTTTCATGAAGATCTTCATTGCTGCAGAGTATTGGGGCCATTCTCAAGGCAATTCAAACTTTCATCATTGGAACTCATGCCATTTGGAATTCATTGACATTTCATTGGAAAAAAATGAAAGAGTGAGCATATCTGGCTTGAATATCAAATGAACCCAGCTTCTTTCCAGCAACTTCTGGGAGGTTGCAGGGTGGCGTAGCTGAACAGGACAGGGAGGAAGAGCAGTTTTTGGAAGAGCAGGTGCAATCTAGGATTGTAAAATTGCCTGGGAGCTTTACAGGGATCTCCAAAGTTACAGGCTTTTGAGAGAGACTCTGACAATATAATGTGAATTCAAAAATCTAGAAAAGGGCCACATGATTATCCACATGGAAGTTAATTTATTTAATCCAGTAAGAGACAAACTCTGGTGCTGACCAAATGGTAGTTGGGAAATAACTTTCTGGGGGGAATTGTGGACTTCTTAGGCCCCTCAAATTAGCTTGGGGTGAGAGAATTAAAAATTGATCCATACATTAGTTAGGCATTAGGAGGAAGTTAGGCTAATTTACATTGCCTTCCCTACTGTTTGCATTATTTGTTCTCTTTGCATGAGGTGAAGAACAGCTATTCTGAAATATTTGCTGTATGGCCATAAAACAACCAGTTGATAAGGACAGTTGTGTATGTAATTCTATGGGACACACAATATTGACACAGCGAAGTAAGTGAACCTGTAGATGAAAAGGTAAATAACACCACTATAAATCTGGTTTAAAGTGCAATTGAAGCATGTGGAACTGGAAGCAGCCTTAGATTACTTCTCTGTTTATTCCTGCTTTCCCCCTTTTTCAACATTTATTTCTCTTCTGCTGAATTTTACATTGTAAATTCCTTTAGGCAGATTTGGGAAACCAAATGACTACTTTTGATACTATATTAATAAGGACGTGTTAAGATTATGACTGAAAGGAAAAAAATCATCAAATTATGTTAAATGTTTTTTTTAATAGTACATGCTCAGTCAGCTAAAATAAAGGGTTAAAGTGCATTTCTTGCAATGATTTAATGGAAAATAGTTATAATAATTGTCTATGGAAGCAATCTAATTTCTCCTTTGGTTATTGGCAATGATGCCACATTAAATAGGATTCAGTGGCCTAAATAGTAAGAACACAAATGCTCTCATATTGTTAGAGACTCTTCAAAGGATGTGGCTAGGATTTGCACATAGGATTTGCAAAAGAGACTCAAAGGAAATCAGTTTTTCAAAGGGAGGCTAAAGAATTGTCTTGAGCTATATTGTGGTTCTGGAATCCATCTCTTATTGCATAATTCCCAAGAATGCAGTAAGAGTAAATCCAGTCAGAAATCCAGTATTGCTCAGAAGAGTATCAGTTGGCTGCCAGAAAGCAATATCACCAAAGCAGGGGTGAAATCCAGCAGGTTCTGACAAGTTCTGGAGAACCGGTAGTGGAAATCTTGAGTAGTTCAGAGCTAGCAAATACCACCTCTGGCTGGCTCCAGGATGGGGTGAGAATGGAGATTTTGCAATATCTCTGCCCCAGGAATGAGGAGGGAATGGGGATTTTGCAGTATCCTTCCCCTGCCATGCCCACCAAGCCACACGACACCCACCAAGCCACACCCACAGAACCGGTAGTAAAAAAAAAATGGGATTTTACCACTGCACCAAAGGCCTCCTCATGAGAAAAGAGTTAATCATCTTCTGAGAATGAAAGAGAGACATCAGTTCACAGTGACCAAATGAAGATCAGGAAGCCCTGAGGGAGGCAGGAAATATAAAGCCAACACCCTCCACTGAGGTTTGCTTCTATTAAAGTCCATTGTTTGCCTGTTTCTGATCTCCAGTACTCTTCCTGTGTCCTGGGTGTATCTCCAGGTTTCCAAAGTTCCATTTTAGTCCTAATTTCCACATTAGGTATGATCCTGAACATGCATACATGTATTTCAGAGCCAGATATTGTCTAAGATAAAATTGTAAAAATTTAGATGCTACCAAATCCTTTGGTGGTAATCAAAAATGGGACTTGCACAATCTTTTTGCTTATGTATTTTCAGTTTATTACTTCTGCCAGGTCAACAAATTCATAGACAGAAGTCAGTCCTAGTTACTCTGGAAAGTGCTGCTTCTCTACCAGACTATGCTACAGACATTCGCTCTTTCAAATTTCCAGTTGTTTCTGTACTTGAGTCATTCCAGCTTTTAACTCAAATAAGTCTGTTGCATCCCTTTTGCTGGAAAGAAATTTCTACCTTCAAGTAACCAATGCCAAAAACATGTCTGCACTAGAAAACTAAAGTGGATTGAGAAAAAAATATCCCTGTTCATGTTGGCAATCCTATTTTTGTCAACAGCCACATGAAAAAGTGCTGCTGAGTTTTGTCCAAAGCAGTCCCTTAGGTTTTGAAGCCATGATGTTCTTCTGCCTGGGCCTCGTTTGCCTTCAATTTTTCATGGAGGATTAAGTGAAGGATGCCATATTTTTCTGGGTGTCGCATCACATGTCCAAAATACTCTAACTTTCGCTTTTTAATGGCTTTGATTATTTCCCTTTGCTTTCCCAGGTGGCTTATCACCTCCTCATTTTATTAACCCAGTTTATATGTAACAGCCATCTGTAAATCCACATTTCAAATGCTTCTAGTTTCTTCAAGTGGTTTTCTGTCAGAGACCAACTCTCTGAGACCAACTCTACTCCGTAGAGCAGGATAAAAAATATGTAATATCTGACAAGCCTGATTTTCAGTCTTAGGCTTATGTCGTGACTGCAGAAGACCTTTTTCATTTTGAAGAATGCTGTTCGAGCTTTCTCTATCCTTGTCTTTACTTCACTGATCATGTCCCATAATCATATATACATTATATTCTGTGAAGCAGTATATAAGTCTAAATCAGGGGTGAAATGCTTCCGGTTCAGACCGGATCGCCTGATCCGGTAGCGATGGAGGCAGGTGGTTCGGAGAACCAGTAGCAAAAATCCCTCCCCCCCCATGCCCAGCTGAGCCGTGCAATCATCAGAGGCTTTTTTTTAGTTTTTAAAAGCATTTTTTCTACAACCTCTTTAGCCAAAAAAATGCTTTTAAAAGTAAAAAAAAAAGCCTCTGATGATCACGCGGCTCAGTTGGGATCGTCAGAGGCTTTTAAAAGCATTTTTTCTACAACCTCTTCAGAGGTTGTAGAAAAAATGCTTTTAAGAGCCTCTGACGATCCAAGCTGAGTTGCCTGATTGGCAGAGGCTTTTTTTCTTTTAAATGACTCTGACAATCAGGCAACTCAGCTGGGATTGTCAGAGCCTTTTGAAAGCATTTTTTTACAACCTCTTAGCCAAAGAGGTTGTAGAAAAAATGGTTTTAAAAGTAAAAAAAAAAAAAATTGGCCATGCCCACACAGTCACATCCCCCTCCCACTAAGCCACACCCACAGAACCGGTAGTAACAAATTTTAGATTTCACCACTGGTCTAAATGCTATTGCTATACCTAGAGCCAAAATCAAACCTTTGCAATACATTTGTGTGATATGAACCCAAGGACGTTCAGCACGTTTGCATCATATCAGACTATGTTTCTTGTGATTTTCTGCCTAGGTATTTTTGTATTTCTACAAACCTTCCCTCACTCCTAGCCTACATATACCTTTCTTTGTAATCTGACAGCACTACTTTAGCTTTGCCACTTCAATTGTTTCTGAGCACTCTAAATGTTTCTGTAATGTTAATGTCAGCTTCAACTTCTTTAAAAGGGGGGGGTGCTAGTTATTCCTGTACACAGAATGAGCAAATCATACCTTGTCAATAGTTGATGAGCTAAAATCTCATCAGTCCTGCTGAGAGGCTGATGAGATTTTAGTTCAAGAACAATGGACAAGATTATGATTATGAGAGATGATGGAAACGAACATTTAATAAGAGCTGGATGTCACAGATCACCCAATCTTGCACAGATCCTTTACCTGCCTGGTGTCCACCAGTTCTGTTGAACTACAATAATCATAACCTTTATCCAGCAGAACTGAGCATGAAGGAAGTTGTAGCCAACAGACCTAGCGAGCACCAGATAAGAAAACTCTGTATCATGATATATTAAAATTGTGTACAGCGTAGGCATATTAATTGATTGGATAATGAAATCATCTTATAAATGTTAACGAACTAAGCTATAAATATATATTCTGTGCATATAATCACAAAACTGGAAAAATGAGGAGGAAAATCTTTGCTTACAATGTTATCATGTAAAAGACAGTGAAACATAGCTATGATTTCAGAAAGCAGAAAAATTACACATAGCCTCTTCACCCTATGAAAGGTGCACATTAATGAGCATATGCTTTCTTTCTTCACTACAGTACATACATACACACATACAAATATACATAAATGCATACATACATAAAATACTAACTTCTTCATAGTGCAGATTCAGTCCTACATAAATATTGGAGAAGGTTGTTCCTCAAGCAATTTTGCTTGCGAAGTGTCCCATGATCTCAACCTCATAAGAATTCTGTAATCATTTTTCCTGTTCAGCAGAATTATAAATTTGGAAGAGACAATTTAGGACATCAAGTCCATTCCAGATCAGTTCAGGAATCAAATTAAGACACGTTCAACAGATGGCAGTATCTACTCGAACAATTCAACAAAGGAAAATTCACCACCAACCTCAACAATTAATTTAGCTGTCAGACTGCTCTTACAGTCAAGGATTTCTTTCTTCACATCAATCTAAAATCTGTCCTCCCTTTACTTAAGATCATGATTCCATGTCTTGCTCGCTAACACAACTGAAAATAGATCTTGATATTTTGTGCAGAGAATGAAGATATCTTTTAAATCTTAACCTGCTAAGCATTTTTCAGGTACTGAAAAATTAGTTACAATCTCCCACTGCCCAGTGATTTGACTTCCCTTCAAGATTAACAATACTCAGTTCTTACAATCTGTCAGTATAAGATGTAATTTTTAGTAGTCTGCTGATTATTCTACTTGTACTTCCTTATGACTGTTACAGTTTCTCTGAATTTTTCTTAAAATATCTGGAACTGGACACAAGAGTAGTCTGATTACTGCAGAACATAGTGAAACTATGACTTTCCATGATTTGGAAACTGAATATTGATGCAGTCTAAAATTCATTCATCCGTCCATCCACATATGATTCCATATGAACTTTAGTGGATTACAAGAGCCCACATAAAATCAGAAGTCACAATGCAAATCCAGTCAATAAGCAATCGATGTGTTTAAAACCCCGGAATAATCATAATATTGCACATTAACAATTCTGCAGAAAAAAACTATTTTGACTACCTTCCTAAACATCTTCAGGGAGGGCACCATCCTTAAGTGCATTCCTCATTTTTGGCAATACAACACTGCTGACACATATGTATTCAGCTTGTGATCAGCCATGATTCCAATATCCTTTTACAGAGACTATTCCCCAGACCAGTGGCAATGAGCTTTTCCTCTTGTTTCCCAGTTGATTGGAAAAACTGCTGCCTTAGCAGCATAACTCTTGCTGTGCCTCTGGAATGAGGTCAGCCAATATGCTGCCTTCTTCAAGGGGGATTGGGGAGGAATCCTGCTTGAAGGAAAATGTGCACCTTGACAAAAATCCTTTCCCCCTCCCGCAACAGCTATTAAAATGATGATGATAATGATGTAACAATAACAATAATATTGCAGACCTAGTCAATATTATGCAATTTAATATATTCTACTAGGTTATTAGCTATCCCTTCAATTTGTGTCATTTACAAATTCAGTAACATTCCTTCCACTTCTTTATCTAAGTTATTAATGAGTACCAGGCCAGGGGCATCTCAGTTGACATCTCACTCCAGTTTGATGACAGACCATTGATTAGCACTCTTTGACTATGGTTTTCAAGCATCATTAACTGTAGATTCATTTAACAGATATGCCATCCAGCCCATAATTAACAAGTTTGCTGATCAGCATGACAGGGAGTCTTTTTCAAATGTTTTGCCAAAGTCAAAATATAAATTGAAAGCACGTCTATAATCTGTGAAGGAAATTATCCTTTCAAAAAATGAGATAAAGAAAGGCTAGCAAGACTTGTTCTTGAAAACCTTTGCTGATTTCTAGTAATTGGTGGAGTGTATTTAAGATGCTTGCAGATTCATCCAGACCATGAGCAACCTCTTTAGTACTGAAAGATGTAAACTATGCAGCCCTGAGACCTGAACTCACACATAATTGCCTGGTAGAATGCATCTCCTCTTCCTACAGAACACTGACCCAAAATAGGATTTGTCTTATTATTTCTTACAGTTTGCCATTTTCACTAATCAGATGGTATGCCGTTTCCTTTTTCCTTCCTTTAGTTTTGAAAAGGTACAATCCTTCTGTAATCTCTCTTCATTCTGAGCTTTAGCTTTTCCAACACCAAATCTATACATTTGGATTACTCGATGGATCTTTACTTGATGATCTTCTTCCCCCCCACCATCTTTTACATATGTGACATTTTTGATTTTTAGATTTTTGCTGAGTTTTTTGTGCATCCAGATTGTCTTGGTCTCCTATCTGGAAACATTTATCCTTCTGCTCTTAGCATTCCTTCCTCCTCTTTTAAGGAACCCTGTTAAAAATCCTATTGAGACTTAACAGGTAAGTAAACATGACTTAAGGGATGCCGTGGCTCAGTGGCTAAGACACTAAGAGATTGTCGATCGAAAGGTTGGCAGTTCAGCAGTTCAAATCCCAGTGCCGCGTAGCAGGGTGAGCTCCTGTTACTTGTCCCAGCTTCTGCCAACCTAGCAATTCGAAAGCACATAAAAAATGCAAGTAGAAAAATTGGGACCACCTTTGGTGGGAAGGTAACAGCGTTCTGTGCACCTCTGGCGTTTAGTCATGCCGGCCATATGACCATGGAGACGTCTTCGGACAGCACTGGCTGTTCGACTTTGAAACAGAGATGAGCATCGCCCCCTAGAATCAGGAACAACTAGTACATAGTGCAAGGGGAACCCTTACCATTACCTTAAAATGACTTAAGAAAGAATTGTCACCCTTTGTTGGTTTCCTAAATTTTGCCCCCAGCCCCCTGGCTTATAGGATTACAATACAACAGTCCCCCAGTTGAATTGCTGAATGAACAACAGTCATTCAGCAATTCAACAGCCCCCCAGTTGAATTACAACAGTCTCCCAGTTGAATTGAATTGCTACTACCTATCCCAGGAAGATGTAACTCCACTGACCATTTGTATTATACTGCTATCCTGACTCTGGAATCATCTTCTTGCAAATAGACATTCCCTGCAATTCCTGATCAGTAAGGGCAGCCTCCAGTCTCAATTATATTAATAGCATCTCCAGTTTCCAGGATGCCACCAAATTTGTCTACAATTGTTCCAAGAGTCCAACAATCTTTGAAGCCCCTTTCAGCATTTACTATATGTACCAACTGTAAAAAGAGAAGCTATCGACCCAGTTGATTAATCACCAGCTTTTCAGGGTAGCAATCTGCCTTAAACCAAACTAAAAGCACTTTGTTTAATGAAACCATTGCTAATAAAAAAAGAAAAGCAGGAAAGGTGGGGGAGGGGTGGGATAAAATGCTATTCATTAGAAAAACCAATCTGCCTTTACTTTAATCTGACCCAAAGTTCCCCAATGGGTAATTCTCATTTTAATAATCTCATTTAATAATATTTTAGAAATTCTTTTCCAAAATTGTTGGTACTGTTTAAAGGCTACATATACAGAAACAAGTCAATCAGAGTTGAGATGAGAGGACATACCTCCCAGAAAAATCAATAATTCTATATTTGTCCTTGCTGTTCACCCATTATTTGAATCAAAGGATTTCACTCACCAGATTTTAAAGTGAATATGAATTTATGCAACACAACCTCTAAAAAACACATCTGCAATTATGCTTAGAGTTGCTCTTTCTCAAGATCTGCTATGTTTCTAATATTGTATGCCAATATTTATATATTTATTAATTAAATGTTTAGTCCTACCTTCCTGTTTATGTAGTTATTTAAGATGTATATCATTTACAAAATATGATAATAAACTCAGTCCAATTAAAATAAAAATTAAGACCATTAAAATGTGTCTATGTCTAACAATTCAATGTCTGACAATGTCTGACAATTAAAAACTTAGCAATAGAACTGGATATTGTGTCGGGTTCCTAAATCCTGGAAGAAAAGAGGCCACGTGCACAGTATTCCATAGCCCAGAAGATATATCCTTTCCTTTGAATTAGAAGCAAGAGTCTGGTAGGAAGGCTATTTTTCAAATGGGCCAGTCTTGATCTAAGTAACTAGAGTAAAACATAGCATGAGAAGCAGCCTGTCAGATAGTTAGGCCCTAACCTCATTGGCTATGTAAATCTTCAAAGGTTAACACCAGCATGTTAAACTGTTCCCTGTAGGCATCTGATAGCCAGTGTACATGTTCAGTAATGGGTATGTGATTCCTGTATCTTACATGATTTATCAGCCTAGTTGCTATATTTTATAGCAACTATAATTTCCAGATACTTTTTAAGAGTTATAGGTAGTCCTTGATTTACATCCATTTGTTTAGTGACCGCTTGAAGTTACAATGGCACTGAAAACTGTGATTTAAGACCATTATTCACACTTACCACCTTTGCAGCATCCCTGGGGTCACATGATCAAAACTGGCAACAGTCATGTATTTATGATGGTTGCAATGTTCCAGGATCATGTGATCACCTTTTGTGACCTTCTGACAAGCAAAGTCAATGGGGAAGCCAGATTCACTTAACAACCATGTTACTAACTTAAAACTGAAGAGATTTACTTAACCACTGCGGCAATAAAGGTCGTAAAAGAGGGCAAAATTCACTTAACAAATGTCTTGCTTAGTGACAGAAATTTAGGGCTCAATTGTGGTCGTAACTTAAGACTACCTGTACTTTGCATGGAGCAATTTGCAGAAGTCAAGACAGGTTGCAACATGTTGTGCATAATTATCACTAAGTCCAGCAGGTTCAGGAACAGTCAGGGCTGGCAAGTGAGCCATAGTAGCACAGACCCATCCCTTGCCACCCCTCTCTCACTATCTCCTATTCCCAATTAATTCCTTTCCCTTCACTATAGCCTCTTTGCTTTTCCTTCTGTTTCTAACTTACCTGAAAAGATTTTTGTTGTTGTTTGGGGCACTTCCCACAAGCCTCACCTTAGCTTTCTGACACAATTCCCCACAGTATTTGGTGACAGTCTTTTATCTTTAGTTCTTTATCCAAATAGGAGAAATCAAATCAATCTTTATTATGGACATAAATCAGCATAATGAGGGTGGGATACAGTCAATTAAATCCACTGCAAATCCACTGACAGCTGGAGCCAGAGTCAACTAATGTTTCCTTACTCCCTTCTTTCTGAAAGACTGCAGCTCCATCCAAGAAAGGCCTCACTTTCCTTGAGTTCAGCTTTTTCATTACTGAAAGAGCATCTTCATTTTATTCTGCCCCATCCGGTTCATTATTGGGATTAAGCAACATTCAAGGATAATGATTGCTTTCTTAGAGATCACCTTGACAGAAATATGGAAGTACTGTTGCCAGGATGATGAGGGGTAAAGCATAGTTTAAAGCCACAGCAGACAGATGATATTCAGAAAGACTCAGGCAGATGCTTCCCTAATTCACTGAACCATAAGAAGCAGGAGGACCTACAACACAATCAGACACACCAGACTCTGATATTACAGTCAAACTCAATAAAAGTAGTTTTAGTCTTTCTATGAAGTTGATTTCTTGATCTGATCTACCTCTGCTGGGCAAGTGCTACAAAGCTAGATATCATTTGCATATTAGTATCACCCTACTCCAAAGCTCTGAAGGACCTCCTCCAGCACTTACATGTTTAAACCAAATAACATGGGGAACAATAAAAATTAATGTCCTGGGTTCAAACATAAATCCTGACAAGAAGCACTGGAATTTGTAAAACTTTACCTCCACTAGATAACCCAGAATGATACCATGACACTATGAAAAGTTGCTGAAAGGTCCAGGAGAAATAGGCTTTTCCCACCTAATTTCAGAATCAGGTTATTCAAGACAACCAAAACAATCTCAGCACTACTATATTAGCAATATAATTGAAATGGGTCAATTTAGAGTTGCAAAGCTATCACTTTTTCAGTCACTTTATCCAAGAATGGAATATTTGAGATCAGCCTATAATTACAGAGACTTTTTGAAGTAAGGGTGGGCTGTTCAGTAGAATTCTTAAAATTGTCTAAAGAAGGCACAGATTATGAGTTGAGTTTATTTAATCATCTGGGAATAGCAAAAGATCAAGCAAGCAGGTGACAAACCTCACCTCTCCAGATACTCTGTACACATCCTCAGGATCTACAAGCTGAAAAGAATCTCAACAAGAAAATGCCAAAAATTACATTCCCCAATAATGGAAGCCAAATTGAGGCAATCTTTATCCACAAAGAACAAGTACAATGAGCTTTTGACTGCATTAGACTCACTTCCTCAGAAACAGTATTAAGACTCTCTTCCTCCTTGATGTAGAAGAAGCCGTAGGATATGAAAAAGAATTGCTGGCCTATTTGGTGCAGATGCGGTCAGGGGACAGATTTAGGCCCTCTTTGATGCATCCGCTGCCATGGAGCAGGACTTCATATGGGTCTCAAAACATTTCTGTCTTGCATTTGTGGATTCCTCACAAACAAAAATGCTCGAGCAAAGACAGTGCTTAGGAGAAATAGTGTTCATTATCCAAGCCATTTCCATGTTCAGATCAACAGGGCTTCGTCAATATTACCAACAGTCAAAACAGGAAATTCTCCAAGCCCATTTGAGAATTTTTCTAGAAACATCAAGAATCTGCAGCACATTATTAAATTGATTTTCCAGCTCTGCAGATATTTATAATAACTACCAGTCTGAAACTCATTAGAAAGTGATCTGTCCATGACAATGGAGTTACAGAAAACCCCTCCTCTTTCAGACCACTAGCTCCACCCACCCAGAAAACCAAATCCAGTTTGTATTTTACTGCATAGGAGCATGAAATCCTGAGCCCCACCCGACTGGGCAACTTCAGCCTAGACAATAAATTCCCAAGACACTCAAAGTACTGCCATGATAGGGATAGTATCCGAAAGAGACATTATTATACAGGAGAGTAGACAGTGTTCAGCGCTTTAATCCCGTATGATGAAAGTCTCTTTGGTTTTGGTCAGACATGAAAAAATTAATCCCTTCAGACAGATAACAGGGACAGGGAAAACAGCTGACTCTGCTAATTTTGAATTTCCTCAGAATTGCTCATTAAGTTTGCATAAGCAGCAATGCAGATATTCTTTTTTTTTTTTTTAGTTTTTATTGTTAAAGAATTATAGTACAATTCCACCTTTCCGGTTTCATGGTGTTAAGAGATGGAGATACCATTGAATTAGAACCAAAAATATTTCTCCTGGGAATCTTGAAGACAGAATTTGCAAGAAAGAAGAAGTATCTTATCACACATATAATAACAGCAGCAAGAATCTCCTATGCTCAACATTGGAAAGAGAAAAAGTTGCCATCCAAAGAGCACGTAATTAGGAAAATAATGGAATGTGCCAAAATGAACAAGCTGACATTGGAAATTAATGATAGAGAGGAAACTGACTACTACAGCGTGTGGGATATGTGGTATGAGTGGTTAGAGAAAAGAAAATTGAAGTGAAGACTGAGAGAGCTAAAGTTCAATTTGATGATTAACTAAATGAGTATATTGAAAGGAGTCGTACTACCGGCAGTAGGAAATAAAATGGAGTAAGGATGCAAGTTTATGTAAATAAAATGTAATAATATGTATTAAGGATAACATAAGTAAGAAATCCTACGGGCAGTACCTTTTAAATTAAGATAACGAGGCTATACATGTAAATAATAAGCAAATATTATGTATGTGTCTA
Source organism: Arizona elegans (assembly GCA_022577455.1). Taxonomy (NCBI): domain Eukaryota; kingdom Metazoa; phylum Chordata; class Lepidosauria; order Squamata; family Colubridae; genus Arizona; species Arizona elegans. The sequence continues at coordinate 48,613,955 of JAKOOJ010000005.1, read as the reverse complement.
TGTATGTATATGTGTATATGTATATTAACAGCAATGCAGATATTCTTATTATTCTCCTCCCTAATCTCCAGATGAAGGAAACTGAAGCAGCCATTTTGTTCAAAGTTTGGCCATGTAGACTGGAAATTAAGGAAACCAAGGACCAATACTTCAAAAAGAAATCAAACTATGGAAAGCTGAAATTAGACTTCTTTTTATTCTATTTTCCAGAATTTACACAGTACTATATTCCCAATGTAAGTAAAATAGCACAAGCTGCTCTCACACCTCATATCAAATTTGTTGCTGGAGCAATATTTTCTCATTTATTTTTTTGTTTCTCCAAATGGAGAGATATGATTAAGATGTCTTGTTCAATTTTTGCCCAACTCAGACAGACTGAACATTGGAAAGCAGAAACAGAAAATACAAAATATTGTCCTCCCCATGTCTTGAATAACTCAAATGTTTTACATCACAAAAACAGCCTTCAGTACTCAATTGCACGCATACAGTACATCTGCCCACTAGAAAAATGAACATCTCATTTGAAATTGAAGCCAATTCAATTTGGGTGAAATTGTGAGATTGAGATTGAGCAACAAGAGAGTTTCCAAGCCAGGAAAGCAAAAGAGACCATAGTCTCAGAAATAGACAAAACACATAGAAAGAAAGTGATAGGGACAGAATACATATATCTCTATAATCTGCATAAGGCAAATTTTAGTTCACAAGATGCAGCATCCCCAATTACAGCAAACTATTTGGCCCTTGAAATCTCAAAGTCAGCAAGATAATGAAGAGTGAGATTATTGAATAGTCCTGTCAGCATCCAGAAGTTGCCCAGAAATCACCTCCATCATGAGCAAATGGTGGAAAGCTCTCTGTACATGAGAACCATTATCCCCATAGACTTCAAGGTGTGAAACCAGACAGCTTATGTTAGAACTGGCAAGATTTTACCAGTGACCAAAGCCTCTTACAAACACATACACATGTGTACACATGCAAACACACACACCACCCTCATATATATGCAAGGTATCATAGAACTAGCAATACTTCATACCACTTTGCTTTCTAAATACGTATGTAATTGTATATTTAATACAGTTACATCATGGATACAGTGATTAGAGCTCTTCTTTTTAGGCCATAGAAAGGAAGATGAACCTTCAAAATATGCCACTTTAGATAAGAGGCAAGTAGGTGGAACACCAGGTCCATGATGCTGTGGTCTGGTAGCCAAACTGTATATGAAATACTGTAATTTTAATTGCTTCCTCCTGGGCAGAGAAACAGTTGAAAGTGGTTATCACACCTCCATTTCTTTGTCTTCACAGTGACAGGACCATACTCCATGCTTGGCCTACAGTACATAATGGTACGTGGAAATGTCCTTGGGAGACAGGAGGGAGAGTTGCACACTGGACAACGAATGTGTGAAGATATTTCAGCTCACAGAAAGAGAAGCATTTCAGAGGAGGCCCTCTCAGGCTTTCCAGAGAGTAAAAGGAAAGGAGGAAGGAAATGCCTTCAATCTTGCTAGATGCTGTTAAGGTAACTTTACAAAAAGGTAGAGCCAGTGGTGGGCTGCTACTGGTTAGGACTGGTTCAGGTGAACCAGTAGTTCCGACCTGGGCTGGCCCCGCCCACCTGCCCTAGTGCTATCACGTCCTATATAATTGCTGGTTTTTTTATGCCATGCATGTGTGTGGAAGGCACGCACTCACATTTTTTGTTCCGGTTCTTACAACTGGCAGCAGCCCACCCCTAGGTAGAGCTAGTACTCCTGCTTGTGCTTCTTGTCTGAGCTACCTTGCAGGGCTAACAGGCTTTGAACCACAGTTTTGCTATGAGGAAATTCAGGACAGATACTACTTTGCTACCTTATACATAAGCCTGCGCAGCATTCCCAGTTTTGAAAGAAGCAACATGACTTACAGTAGCTCTTTACCTGTCACTGTAAGGGGGTGAAGTAAACGTAGGCCTTGTCAGCATCCCAAGTGCATTGCAGGCTGTTTCTATAGTGATCATTCACCCACTGCCAAATGCAACTGTCTTTGCACCAGCTGTTCAGCAGCAACTGCATGACAAAGAACTTGCAAGGTAGCTGGCTGAATACTCTGGGGAAATCAAGGCACACTGGTGGTGAAGTGGCTACCAAAATAGAAATGTATGTATCTAGGATGGAGACCAGCTTTTTCCTTCCCCATTTATAGCTGAGATTGTCTAAAGGCCACGAGGGATCAGGACTTGGGAACTAATGTCCAAGCCACAGGTCATATCTTACCTTCCTTCACTGTTAACCTTTAAACTATCAGCTGAAGAAAAAGGCTATATTTAGTGATATACCTTTTGTGTGCTACAGATTTAGATCGTACTAGGGGAGGCTTAAGATGGGGTCAAGCAATCATTTTCATGAAGTTTGAAGACAATGTGATTCAGTCATTGCTGCCTGTAGTGTAGTCTTATTTATTCACTGCTTCACTGTTATTTTGGCTAGAAGGGGCTCTACCGATGCTTATAATGCATTGAAAGCTTTAAGAAATACAATATCCCCTGGGACTATAGAAAGAAAAAAGAAAAAGGAAACACTAGCAGTACTATAACACTTTCAAGTTAGAAAACAAAAACATACCACTTCCAATATTACTAATGAGTGGCATTCAATTAAATCACTGTATAATAATAACCTTATTGTTATAAATTAACATCTTGAGTTAGATTTGTATTGCATTAATGCTTATAGATTCTTCTTCATGCATGCAGCAATGTTTTTTAGCATTTCCATTGCTTACAGGACCACTTCGAGAGCTTGTGGATTTTCAGGTGGTACTACTGAAAGGCTATTCATATGAATAAACTGCAAAGCTATTTCTGCAAATGCTTATCATCCTATTTTAACCCATTGCAAGGTGCCTCTTCCCCTAAATATGTACTCTATAATGTACTAAAAAAATAGCCAAGTATTCATTACAATGGTTGCATATATACAGAAAAATACTCCGTACAGTTGTTTACAAAGAATATTCAGTCTGTTTTTACAATAGCTGCAAATGTCTATAAATGAAAACAACAACAGTACCTATTTTATAGCTTATTTTAAGATTTAGTAACAAGATAAGATGTTGTTACTAACATTCTCTTGAAAAAGCAGATTGTTGCTTAGCCAGATGTAATTCTGAAAGTGAACTGCATTTTCAATTGGCATTATTGTAATGCCATATTTAGACTCTAAGCAGAGTGAGGGATATGAGCACAAGATTTTCCTGACCACCAGACTGTCTTTTAGAGAATCTTAAGGCCAATACCAAGAAGTTGACAGCTAGGGCTAAGAATCATTTCTGAAATTATTTACTTCAGGAGGACTACATAAACACAAATGGCTGTGTTTGCCTATTCTGTATCAATTCACACAACCATCCTTAGGATTTTAATAAACTTGGATTAACTTTTTTATTTCAGACTTGTTACTTAAGGCTTTTTACATAGACAATTGGCATAAAACATCTCTGCTTTCTTGGAAAACCTTTATAAAAGGGATTTACAAATGAAGCTTGGCCAAGCCTCAATCTAGACTTGATTGGTGAAGAAAACAGTTCTCTTATTTGTCTATGGAGATTCTCAGTCATCCGGGTCATAGTTGTCCCAAAGGTGATTTTTTAAGAGGCAACTGGACTTTCTTGTTTTTCTTTGAAGATGTTTCGCTTCTCATCCAAGAAGCTTCTTTAGCTGTCTTCAGAGCCAAAGACAGCTGAAGAAGCTCCAAGAACTTCTTGGATGAGAAGTAAAACATCTTCAAAGAAAAACAAGGAAGTCCAGTTGCCTCTTGAAAAATCACCTTTGGGACAATTTTCCTATCTGCACACATCACTGCATTTCATGAGATTGACAAAGATGTCTGACAAAACAAAAAAGATAACAAAACTAAATAAACTGCTGAAGTTAAGTATTGTTTCCCAAAAGACTGTTGGGTTTTTATTAGTCCTTGACTTATGACCACAGTTGGGAACTTCCATCACTAAGCCTTGTACTTCAATGAATTGCATCTGATTTATTGAACTTTTGTGCAACAAACATTAAACAAATCACATGGCTGTTAAGTGAATCCAGCTTCCCCTGTTGATTTTGCTTGCTACCCCACCCATGGAAGGTCATAAATGGCAATCACATGACCTTGTGATGCTGCAACAAATTACATGCTGGTTGCCAAGCACCTGAATTTTGATTGTGACCGTGGGAATGCTGTGACAATCGTAAGTGCAAAGCCCAGCGATAATTCACTTTTTTTCAGCATTACTGCAATTATTTCTTTTGCGTTACAGTAAATACAATATAACAATGATAGATTAAGAAGAGGAAAAAAACAAGAATTAAAAGTAGAGTCAAAACATAAACAACTTGAAATTTGTAGGTAGGCATCACTTTGTTACCCCAAAGTAAAGAGGATTTAATTTATTATGAGAAAGAAATAGAAAGTGGGAAATTCAGATACATCTCAACCAGTATGCTGAGTGAACTGATAGCTGTGAAGGGGAAAGGCACTTCTGTTTTCTTAATCTTAAAGTGGAGAGTGTGCTCAAGAAAAGATTAATCCTAGGAAGTAAGACAATGCAAAACTTAGACTTGATTATGAAGACTAAGGATAATTCAATAACTACAAAAATTAGAAAAGTTAAAGCAACAATATTTCAAGCTGCAATATTCAGCTTTGAAAAGTAGACACTGAGAAAGGAAAGGGAAAGAATATAGGTATTTCAAATTATGGATTTTGAGAAGGTTACAAGGGGTGTCACAGATTATAAGAAGGATCAATGCATCACATCTGGATCAAATAAAGGCTCACTGATTTCTTGAGACAAAAATAAATAAAACTACTCATTTTGGCATGTGACACAGGTGGATAATGAATTAGAAATAGTATCCTAATATCCTAATTAGAAATTAGGATAATGAATTGGTGTTAGGTAAGACTGAAGGAAGTAGAAGAAGGGAAAGATGATCAATAAATTAGCCGTAGGGGTTTGAAAATGGAGCTGGAAATTTGAGAAAAGGGTGCTCTGGAACAGCATCCCACTAAATATACCAATGGTGCCCTCTCTCCTCAGGTTCTGAGAAGTCTTTAAAATCTGGATTGGGTCCCAGATCTGAGATTAATGTATATGGGGTGGGGGTGGGGATATTCTGCTTTGTTTTAATGATTGTTTTTAGTTCAAACTGTTCAACTTCATTTTATGTTTTTAATTGCTTATGTTAATTCTTATGTTATTTGTCCACTGGAATAATAACAATAACAATAACAATAATAATACCTATGACGCTGGCAGCAACCCGTATCAACCATTAGCACCAGTCAATCGTATTTGTGACACATTTTTAAATGTTCAGTTGACTGAGTTTCATGTTTAACGAGTAAAAGAGATGATGATGATGATGATGATGATGATGATGATGATATCACTATAATATCAGATCTGCAAGTTATTGCAATAATAATAATAATCAAGCATAACTTGATAGTACTCAGATAGCTCTTGGGGTACTATTATAAAGAAACACAGGAGATAGGAATTTTAGAATGCAGTTTATTGTTTTCAACTGTGTTCCTCACTTTTGCAGATAAAAGAGGCTGGAACTTGGACTCTTGGAAGAAATATCCATTTCCAATACTATCAATAGGAGATAAATATTTACAGAATTTTCTTTACAGCTCAATTAGGAAATATTTTCTATAGTCCAAGTAATATCAAATAATAAATGCATGTGGTCTTCAGAAGCCATGGTTTAAGTTTTCATAAATATTTTGTTGTATTCCATAGTCTCTCATTAAGTCTCTGGATTAGCTATCTCTTTTCTCAGTACAGGCATACGAGCTGTACGTAACAAGCTGCAATGAAGATGAATGTGAATGATTCAAAGGAACTTAATAGCAAGGTAATGTGTGTTGACAGAGAGAAGGTTGACCAAAAATAAAGAAAATGGGAAATGGCACTAGAGCAAAATCACATATATTCTTTTCTGCAGTTACGATGTGAACTTTAGCTGCCAGAAAGAATTTATCCAGTTGTAAATGGAAATGAAGAGATGATCAAAATATAACATGTAGGCATTCACTTCATGTGTGCTGCATAACTGAGTGTCCAGCATTTCATTAGACAGTAAGTTTATTATTATGTTATTTTTATTCATTTGCCCCACAAATGTACAAGAATTGTGATCAGTAGCTGTCTGTTGCTTATTGTTTATAACTTTATCTTAAAAATAAAACTATAGGAAAAATTAAAAAAGAAAAAGAGAGAAGTAGTAAATTTATGGTATCAAAAGCCCACCAGGGATAAATGGCTTTATTGAGTGTGTGGATGGGAGAGTTGAAAAACACAAGAATTCTTGACTTTAATTCTGCTCCGGTTCTCTTCAGATAAAAAGGATATACGGAAATCTAAAGACTGATGAAAAGTAAAGCTCTTACTTGGGCAGAAAAATATGAATGGCACAAGATCAGGAGGTCCCACAATTAAAGGTCACAACTGGGAGGAACCCAAGTTCCTTTTCACTTCATTTTGATTTTAAATCATATCGATGCGTTGAAGTCACTTGAGAGACAAGAAAATCATGTGGGCTCTGAATTTCTACTGAGCTCAAAATATCTCTGTGGCTGAAGAGCCAATTTTGTAGGCATCAAATCGCTTGAATGACGTTCAGGGGCAACAGAGAGAGAAAATTGCTCTGCCGTGTGCAGAGGAGAGCCCAGCAGCACTGACAAACTCCAGCACCGTGGACAGTACCAGATTTGAAGGGATTTTGCTAGTTCCGGGAAAAAGGAAGGCATCTCGCCTAATAGCCCTCTGTATAGATATGGAGTCTGTGCTTTTTGTAGTCGGCTAAGACCCTCTAATAAACAATACTTATTTATTAAATTTCCATGCCGCCCATCTCTCTAGTACAGAACAGAGGCAGCAGAAAGACGTGGATGAATGCCTTCTGATTTGAATTTTATTTTTTTTTTAAATTGAGGACTTCATTGTCCATCTCAAGGGGATCTTGTCCAACTTCTACATTGGTTTACAGACTTTAGACACATGAGTAAGTTCATTAAGATCTCCTTAGAGTCTTAGGGGAAGGCATCGCAGCCAACATTAGCTCCGGATCCTGGACCATTTTAAGGAGCCAGGCAATGAAAGGTTCCGTTCTCCAGCCTGTAAAATCCATTCAGTCATGCATACCAAAGACATAAACCTTCACCTACTTCGAAATGTCCAGGGACAAAATCGGCGCCGTAACCCAACCCCCTCTCCTCGGCACCACCACTTTGTGCAAGTTTGGTTCAGAAATGGACTAAAGAACCCCTCCCTGGATGGTGAGAGGAATGCACGAAGGAAAACCCCACCTTTGGCAGCTGGGCGGTGGGTCGACAACAGTTACTGTGCGGGACCTCTTTCACACTCCACCCAGTTTGCTGTTAAAGGGATGCTGCATCTTCCTAGCCCTCCCCCTCCCTGCCCCTCCTCAACCCAAGGCGGCGGCTCTCAGCAGAACGAGCTGCCAGCTTGGGGGGAACTCACCGGTTAGTTGATCGTAGGAACCATCGAGGTCCCGGGAATCGGAAAGGCTCTCCTTTCTGTTCTTGCCGCGCATCTTGTGGAGCGGAGACGCCCCGAGGATCCGGGACAGGACGGGACCTGGCTGCACACCTCCCTTCGCTTTACAGCTTCTCTTTCTTGCCAGGTGGGGCGCCCGGGGCGCCCGGTGCCGATGCCTCCCTCCCTCCCCTCTGCAGATCCTCCTGGCGGGGGCGCGGGACGGGCAGGGGCAGCCGGCGTCCAGTTCCCCGGCAACAGAAGAAGCGCAAGCGCCTTCTTTCCCAGCCGCCGAGCTGCTCCCCCACCTCGCCCGCCAGCTTCTGTGCACCGCCGCTTCTTTGCTTCTCCGGGCGGGCTTCTTCTCTGATCGCCTGTAGCTGAGGCGAAAGGAGAAGAGCCAGACTCCGTTCCCGGGCTGTGTGCCTTTCTCCCCGGGACCGCCTTGAGCTCCCTCTCGCACCAGAAGGGTTTAGTCCCGTGGGGCAGAGTGTGAAGCGCTCCCTGACACTCGACTCAGGGGCAAGAGGGGCTCCCTCAGGGGGAAAAAAAAGAGAGAGTTTCCCTCAGACACGTGTCTTCATGGGCTGGGAGACACGTGCACCTGTACACAAACGCGCACGCCGGCGTCGTTGGGAAACTGGCGCAAGAATAAACGTCCTCCCACACTTCTGGCGGAGCCAGAGACTCGCGGGGGCAGGAGCCACCCCAGCGCTACCCACTCGGCCTCGCGCGGAGATCCCTGAGTACAGGAGACGGGGCATGCAGGCGGGGGGAGGGGTGCTTCACCCAGGACTGAGCGAATCACGCCAACAAGTGCTTGCGCTTCCTAACACACCTCTCACGCTCCTGAAGGATCCGTGCCGGCCAACTGACACGCTCCACCGAACCTTCCTCTACCTCCAGAAGAGCAGGTTAGCACCCACCCACCCCACACACATCACCTGCTGTGAACCAGTTCTTAGGAAAGGGTGCTTGTCATTTTATTTAACAAGCTATGTCGTTATCCACTCAGCCAAGTCTGGCTATAATGGAGATACTGAGATGCAAACACTTCATCTGTTGAATTTCTGTCTCTGGCAGCTGCTAAAAATAGAGGAGGCCTGGCAAGTGGGGGGGGGGTGAGGCAAGTCCTGGGTCCAACTGAAAGGAGGAGGGGGTGAGAGGGAAGGGAACTGTTGCTGGAGGAAAAGAATCTGAGAAAGCCAGAAGGCTGGCAGAATTGGCCAATGGCTACTAGAGATCTAGCCTTTGGTCCTATAGGTTTTCCACATCCAACTGTACAGGATAAGGATAAGGAATCTCTGAATCAGCTCCTCTGAAAACAAACAAAACTGGCTGGGAATGAGTTCTGATCCAATGTATCTGGAGGGCCGCTGATCTGAGGGAGCTTCTTCTCCAGATGTTCTCCAGAAGTCAGAGACCCAATCTTTAATGTATTCTGTTCCTATTGAACACACGAACAGGATCACAATTTCCTCTGGGTTCATGCCCACTACTCCTATAATGAGGAATAATTGGCACTGTTATCCTCTAGTCTACAGCATTCTGATGAAAAAAACATTCATTTGGATAGGGTTCCTGGAAGCAGTATCCCAAAGGCCCATTAATAGCCTGTTGACCACTCCCCCCCACTTTCCATAAGTAGAAGAGGTAGAAGTGACTTGCCTGCTGTATCACAGAACCAATTTCATTTTGTCTTCTTTATCATTCATTCTGGCAATTTTGCTCTTCTTAAATTACAAAAGTATAGCTTGAAAATGCAGCCATAACATCTTAATTTCCCTTAATTCAAATGATCAATCTCAGTGCATAAATACTATACATTCTCTGGTCTTTGCTGTTCCGTTTAAATGCCAGCCCATTGATACGCAGCACTAAGCCCCTATGTGACATTATGGTGAGTAAAATTGCTCAGATGTTCTTTCCTAACAGTGGCAAACCAGGAAAAAAAGATGGTAGGTATGGCAGAATAACTCTATGGCTGAATAAATGCCAGAGTAATCCAGTAAATTCTTTGGCCAAACTCCAGTGTTTTTGCATTGACCTTTGTTTGCACCAACCGTATCTTCATTAGGATCACATTCATCACTGATAAAGCCAGATGAGATTGACAGGGACTGCCTTGAACAATATGTTCTTCTTTCCGCACAGGTAGTCCTTGTTTAGCAACTGCCTCAATTAGCAATCATTCATAGTTAGAATGGTAATGAAAAAGAACTTTATGGCCAATCCTTGCATTTATGACTTTCATAAAGCAAAAGAAAGCTGAAGTAAGATCATAAGCAGAGTCACAATTTCACTTAGCAGACACTTCAATTAAGAATTGAGTTGCTAGTACCAATTATGGTCACCAAATGAGGATTACCTGTATTTTTTTTCTTGGAAGTGGAAAATAATTTTGTAAACTTCTCTACCGAACTTGGGAGAAAATTACAAATCACTTCACCAATATTTGGGAAATAAACATTTCTTAGATATCAAGTTACACTTATCTGAGGAATTCACACTTCACATAATTGAGCATTTGTTTGTGAAGTGCTATAATAGAGATAATTCATATAATTAATTTTTTTCCCATTGTTTCCCAAGTGGAAACAGTGACCAACACCACTGTTGATGACCAACACTATAGTTCTACATATGAACATAAAGAGGAGACAGTAAGCTTTAAGGGTCTTATTTCACAAAAGTGGGACCAAATGACTTCAACTAATGGCAAATTTTGGCTGTTTTGAGATTGAAAATGGCCTCTAATATAAAGGGAAGGGGAGCGAGATTCAGCTGCTTGAAGCAAATCTGAAATCATTATAGAATAAAAGCCATGGTGGTGCATGGTGATTAGAATCTGGTCTTGCAGGCTAACTCTGCCCACTGCCAGGAGTTCAATCCCAACAGACTCAAGGTTGACTCAGCCTTCCATCTTTCTGTGGTCAGTAAAATGAGGACCCAGATTGTTGGGGGCAATATGCTGACAATATTGCTTAGAAGGTGCTGTAAAGCACCATGAAGCAGTATTTAAGTCTAAGTGTTATTGTTATAAATGGGCAACTAGAAATGCTCTTTTTTGGTGAGAACATTATTATTGACAATTGAGGGAGTAAAAATAGTTCCTAGAAGAAGGGATGTCTCAAGATTTGCTAACTGCTGCTTATAGATAATTCATGATACTTTATGATGATACTTTATCTGTTATTCAGTTATAAACTTTTTTTATGTTTTGATAAACACTTGAGGAGTCTTATATTAATTAAATACAATAAAATTAAATTTAAATCACCAGCTATAGTTCAGTCATTAACTATAATTTGGTTAATTGTTTTTATTCAGATTTTAATCGTAAACTGCCCAGAATAATGTACTGGTGATGAGCAGCAAGAGAAAATAAATAAATGCTAGGGTTAGGGTTAGGGTTGCATTCATATGATCTGAGAACATGATTTTCATATCATTCCTATCCTGGTAGCCACTTCACCTTAATTTCCTCTGTTTATTCAGCAAACTATCTTTTTTTTTGCAAATGCTTTGCCATTGAGTGGATAGATACCAAACAGTTGATTCATTCAACTCTAAAGACAAAGATAACTGCATTTAGGCAAAGAAAGAAGTCTTTTTCTTGGGGCAAATTTAAGGGTATGATTTATGAGCAAGAAATCATCCATTGTATTTTATTATAATGTACATTTTGTCACCCTGGTTCAGAGAATAAGTCTAATGGTATTCTGCCTCTGGGATTAAACTGTTTCTGGAGAGAAAGGAAACAGGGAGCAATTCTGCTCAGACTTTTGGGAAAGAGTAACAGCTCCTCAGAGCTAAGGTTTTCTCAATTCTCCATAAACACTTAAGCAAATTTAACAGAAGAGGAGAAAAGGAAAGTTTGTGTATGTGTGTTATACTCCTCCTGCTGTTAGAAATTTATAGAGAAGGGATTAAACAGAAAGCTGTATTCCCCCTGAAAAGTGAAAATGCAAGTACCGACTAAATTCTGCTAAGATTGAGAAATGTCACTCTTAATTTCATTTGATGGACTGAGTGTTTCAGAGGGAGTTATAGCTATCATACTGACAGCTGTCTGTCTGAAGGGCACATACATTAGAGGCTGCAGGGAGAGCTATTTATCAGATCCACTGTCTGATTGAGATTATGGCATTTATTTTCTCTAATGAATTCAGAAGCTGAATGCCAATTCATTCCACTTGAGAGTTTCAGTCTATATCAGTTCATTATTCAGCTAATCTGTGATTAGAATTAGAAGTGATACAGATTCTCCTTTATATAATCTACAGCCTGCCTATTTCCAGAATTACAAACAAGTTACTGACCACCTGACAAAGACATTTTCATGCTTTCTGGGGTCAAAAGCAGGCATTTACTATTGTTACAAAGCTGCAATGTACTCTAAGTTCCTTACTGAAAAATGCAAGTCTAAAGAAAAAGCTAAATTTAGATCAATCTTGGGGGAAAAAAGTCCAGTCTATCCTGGATGCATATGAAGAGACCAAGCTAAAAAGATCAGCAACATTGAACAAGACTTCCTTACTAATATTAAATCCTTGTCATGTTTATTTTTGTACACCAATGCCAAGCCCAAGTGGCTTCGGGTTGCCTTGGGGACCCTGAGTGTCCAGTAAAAGGGAATTTAATAATTTGGGTGGGGGTGGCAGGATGAAGACTTCTAGGATGTGCACTGAATAATCTCTATATCCAAGTTGTTTTGGCCTTGGCAAATATCAGTATTCTTCCCAATCAGCCAACAACCTTTCAGCACTTTCCGTATTCAAAGAAGGAAGAAGTATACTTTTTCTTTTCACCCTCACATCTTACCATCTAAATAGATCAGACGTTTCTTCCACATTTCCTTGTTCAGAAAGCCAAGATGGAAAGGACGCCTGCTTCTTCAGATCTCTGCATGTTAGAAGAGGCCGCACATATGTGGAAAATCACATATGTGGGAAATCACATGTGGGAAATCAGGCCGCAAAGCCAGAATCCAGAAAGCAGGAAAACACTCCCTGCTTCTTTGGGTCTACTTGACTTTTCTGTCTTTCCATCCCCTTTCTCAGATTGTTGCCTTTCTTATAAAAATATATTTCTAATCTTGCATGAAAATGATTACACTGAGGTTTTCCCTGCTCTCATTTTAAATCCCGAGCAAGGAGTTCAGCGGCATCAGCTGCAAGTCATGTGCACATTTGACACTTAAGAGACTTTGCTCTCCTCCTCGAAGGGGTCTGATACTGAACTGGTTGATCATGAATGCCAAATGCAGAGTAGACAGAGAACTATGAAATAACTTGCCAATAACCTTTAAAAGGCAGCAAATGATCACAGGAGGAAACCGTAAAAAGCAGAAGAAAGATGGGACGGCTGGACTCAGAAGGATTCAGCTCAGATATTTGGGAGGCAAGGCAAGACTAGAGTGGAAAATGACAGGAAAAAAAGAATTTTCAATCAATCAATTGCTCAGTTTTTATTACGGTCACAGACAGGGGTGGGATTCAGCCAGTTTGGACAGGTTCGGGTGAAAAAGATATTAATTTTAATCTGGTTCACCGAACTGGTTATTGCAAGGACTGGCTGACTCCCCCCCACACACACCTCCCCGCCCCTCCCAGGAGTCTCCATGAAGTCTATTTTGCATACCAGGTAAGTGCAGGGCCAGGTTGGAGGCTCTGGGAGGGCAAAAAACGGGCCTACCAGAAGTTCCAGAAGTCTGGAAACGGGCCCGTTTCCTGCCTCCGGAGTGCCTCCAGAGCCCCGGGGAGGCTGTTTTTGCCCTCCCAGAAGCTTGAGGAAAGCCTATGGAGCCTTGGGAGGGCAAAAAAAATGGGCCTACCAGAAGTATCGGAAGTCTGAAAATGGGCCTGTTTCTGGCCTCCGGAGGGCCTCCGGAGCCCGGGGGAGGCCATTTTTGCCCTCCTGGAGGCTCAAGGAAAGCCTCCGGAGTCTGGGAAGAGCATAAACACCCCCCCCATGGTGCAGGAGGCGGAGTAGGCCATGGCCACCATGGCCACGCCCACCCAGCAACCGGGCAGAGAACCAGTTGCTAAAATTTCTGAATCCCACCCCTGGTAACAGACCAGCATTAAAAATAAATTTTACATATTAGATGTGATAGACTAGAGCAGGGGTGTCAAACTGGATTTCTTCAAGGGCCGGATCAGCACTGTAGTTCTCTGTGGGCTGGTGGGGGTGGGTGAGGGTGGGAAGATGGGTCGGATTCCTCCTGAAGCACCCTGCCAGCCAAAATGGGGCATGTGGGGAGTGGGGGCAGATGCAGTCTCCTCTGCCCTGTTTTTGGCCTGAACGGCCTCATGCAGTACTCTGCCAGTCAAAAGTGGAACACATAGAGGCCTAATTGGGCTTCTGCATGGCCATTTTTGTCCGGCAGAGTGCTGCGGGAGGATGGGGCGGCTGAAAATGAGCTGCGGGAGGCCCGCATGCAGCCTGTTTTGGCTGGCAGAGACACCGCAGGCCAGTCCTTTGATATTTTCAGGCCAGCCCTACAGGCTGGATTTAAGCACCTCATAGGCCGGATCCAGCCCATGGGCCTTGAGTTTGACACCCCTGGACTAAAGCAACAAATGATAGCAGGCTAGAAAATCAAATCATTGCTCAGTAAAGGCTGAAACTGAGGACCATGAATGCAGATGGTGCCAGATTATTGGATGTAGGTTTAGGGCCAATAAATTCCTCAAATTAACAAAATCAGCAGAAGTACTGCTGTCTAATATGCAGGGAGGGAATAAGAAAAAGTGTATCAAGAGGAAGGGAAGAGTAGGAGCTGTTGGAGTTCTTGTAAGTTCAACAACAATCCATTACTGTAAGTTTGTAGAATTTAGTCTAATCGCTTTTGGGGGAGAAATCAGTTCTTAAAAATTAAATTTATGGTAAAACAATGAAACAGTTTGTTAAGGACAAAATAAGGAAGACATGCAAATTCTAGCTAATGAAGTATATTTTATTGTTCACATTTTATCCACATTGTATGATAGTGAAGTATGATTTCCCCCACCCCCAAATGATACTTCTCATCCTAAAATGGAATTTTGTTATCCCCAAACTTCCTTTTCTATGAACAAATCTATCTCTAGGCTATCTTTATTTGTAACAAGGTGGAATAACCTCATGTTAAACTAATTAGCAATTAATAAGTATTCTTTTTCTTAGAATAAATGTTTCTATAGATTTACACTCCATGTTTTTATTAATACATGAATGGGAAGATTTCAGTTTGTGAAATATTTGTTTTGCATTGAATATCCAAGATCCACTAACTAGAATCAGAGACAGAGTTGTACTAATAAGAATGAAAGTGACTCTGAGCATTTGCTAAGTTCAGGAAAACATGATAAATACAATTATCAAGCATACAAGCCTTTTTACACTGAAAAATGACCAGTTTAATGGATGACATGCCATCCATTAAACTGGTTATGGAATGCATATTTCTGCTTGCAGACCCCTTGCTGTAAAAATAGGTTCTCTTGAAACAGGAATATGGATGGAATTGAAACATGGTCCATCTCTAGCATAGCAGTTGGTAAAAATTCTGTCATGCTGCATCACTTAAAACTTAAAACAAACTCATGGCCCGCAGGCCAGATGCGTCACACACTGGCCACGCCCACCCCTGGTTTAGCAAAGGGGGGGGAAGTTGTGATGTGTCATATGACAATGCGAGTTTGACACCCCTGCCTTAAAACAACAATATAGTCATTATGTTTGCCATGGACATGATTTCTTTTTTACTTTCATCTGGGATGTTTGTGGAGCTCAATCTTGTGAACAACCCTGGATTTCCTAGAAGTCTCTTATCCAGTTCTAAACAGATCAGATCCTGCTTAGCCTTTTGAAGATCAACTCAGGTTGGCAACATATCAACAGCCTTGAGTCAGTGCAAATATAAACAGTACATTTTATTATACTGTTGACACTTGTGTTAAGATATTTTTTTCACACTTTTCTACTTCAAAACCACTCGACATGACTAACTAATTAAAAATAGGATTAAAGTTGGAATTTAAGACATGAATACCAAATGCAGCATCATGTTTGCTGATTGGTCTTTTGCCCTTCATTGCCTGTTCTGTTTTTCCTGGCAATAAGAGATGCATGTACCCATTTAAAGCCACCTTCCATCTGGTTTGCTGGAGAGGCTAATTTTATTGTCCTGGTGATGACATGACACAGCATTTCCCTTGCATTTTCTTCTATGAGTTCCAGTGCTGGAAATTTGGCAAACCGCTAACAGGGGGTGGTATAACTCATATGTTTCTTTTTAAATTCCAAGACAATTTTTAGAAGCCAAAGTAATCTCTGCCCAGAGAGATTGGAGGACAGAAACTTGTTTTGAGTCATACTTTAATATCCAAAATAACTTTCCACATAATAAAATTCCAATGCTGATGTCTACTTGATTTAGCCTTAAGTGGAGAATTTTATAAAACCTTAAAGCTTACTTAATTTAGGAAAGCCTGATGTGTTGACATGCTAAAGCCAAACAAGCAACAATGTGCAGTTATGTGCATTTGGGATCCATGGGATACCCAGAAAAAGATTTGGAACATTAATAACAAAACAATGCTGGGAAGAACTAATTAGCCCCTTCACTGTTCCTTGCACTGGAAACAGTCAATCTAATGAATGAGAATACAAGACCCTTGATTAATAGTATTGACCAGAAAAAAGACTAAGGTTTTAGGCAAAGAATCCAACACTTACCTTGATTTCAAATAAGTTATTAGTATGGCAAAACTCTTGACCTTTTCCCTCCTGTTTTTCCTCTCCCAGAGGACTGGAAGCCAGCCTCTTGGGTGGAAGTGGGGCAGTCTGCATCTGTTTAGCTAGTTTCAATCATTGTGAGAAAGAACTCTCATATTCCAAAGGAGGGAACAGTTGCAAGAGAAAAGGTTGAAACCATACCCTTTTCATAATAAGTAAACTGAATCTAGTCCATGTTTCTAAAGTTGTTCCTCTCTTTTAGGGAAAGAAATAAAATTGGTATGGCTTGAGCTATGATTACTCACATGTGGCAGAGAGCAGAGAAAAAGTCCAGCAAATACATATCAGAAAAGAGTCAATCTCTCAACATGCTTACCATATGCTTACAAAAGCATTATACTCAGAGTTTACTTCTAAAAGTCTAAAGCTATGATTTTCAAACTTGACAGCTTTAAGATATGTGGACTTCAACTCCCAGAATTCCTCAGCCAGCATGCTAGCTGAGGATTTCTAGGAATTAAACATATATTATAAAGCACCCAAGATGGAAATTAATGGGATTTTTTATTACAAGTTACAAAATCTATGATTTGGGTAAAAAAATATGACTGGTGGCAGCAGACATTATGGTGCACCAACTATTGAGTCTCATCTGTATAAGTCTCATGTTCAAGTTGCAGTGACTTTGTAATGCAAAAGTCAGCAAAAGAATAACAATTTGGATGCTTGATTGATTAATCACATTTAACAATATCAGTCATAAGAAAAGCAAAATATGTCAATTCTAGATTGGAGCACTTTACTTCATCAGCACATAGTATTTCTTCCAGTCACAATATAGCTTGGTCTATCCTTGGAGGGATACAAATTAGCAACTCATTAGGCAAATATAGATCACTGACCTCTTTTATTGTGGATTAATTGCATATTCCCATGGTTGAATTCTTTGGGACAAGTCAACCAAACATTCTAGATGTCAGCACTGAAATTTAATTCTGAATCCTCTCAAGCTTTGTGCTATCTGCAAATTTGATGATTATATTTTCTAATCCCTCATTCAAATCATGTATGAATATGGGCAAGAGGCTCTAGAAAGCAGCCTTATGTTATACCATTCGATACCTAACTTCCACTCTGTCATGGATTCACTGATATATGCTTATTGGGTATAACCCCTCAACCAACTCTGTATAATTGAGCCTGCATTTTGCTGTCTCCCATACAAAGACCTTTTGGGAAACTTTGTCATATGCTTTATTGACCATATGCCCACTACATTTCTGAGGACAACAAGCAGAAATGATCACCAATTCTCAGGAAGTATCATTCTATCAAATAAAGAGATCAGTTTGGTTTGGAATGCAACCGAGTCATGATGCTTACTGCCAAACAATATACTCTCTCTCCATCACCTAGTATTGTCTTCAAGCAATGGACCCACTTTTTTCTGTACTACTGAAATAGACTCCAAACCCCTTTTTGTTGCTTTAGCTTTTTCTTGCAAGCTAAATTCCTTTTGCACTTCAATCTTTCTGACTTGATTACATCCATCTTTCATTTTGTATATATGGACCCTTTAACTCCTGGTTCAGTCAAAAGCACCCTATGCATCAGTAATTATTTCTTAACCTGCCCTCATTTTTCTTCACATTGAAGTAATGTGCAGTTGTATTTCCCGGTGTCTTTATTTTTCAGAAAATGCCAAGTCTCCAGCACACCCATCAAACTGAGGATTTCTGCCCACCTTAGTCCACCTATTATTTATTTAAGCTTATTGAAATTGGGTCTTCTGAAATCTAAAGTATGCAACCATTCTTCCTTTCCTCTTTCTACAGTATCTTAAAAAACAATTCAATGATTCTTCCATTCTTCCCAAAGTTGTTGCTGCTTTTCTGTTTTTAACAAGCAATTCCCTATGGTAAGAATCAGTTGTAGGATAATTTCTAATTCTCTGGAAAATGAAACAGCCAGCCAGACCATTAAGTTTTTTGAATCCTGCAGACTGGACAAATTGGTTTTCATGAACACCAATTCAGCTTTGAGTATGTTTGTGAATAAAAAATATAGACCTTTTGGAATATATTGTAATCTATCAGGGACTGGATAAGTTAAGTAGCTTAGTCCTGTTCTTGTGTAGTTTTGTGGGAAAGCTTTGAGGGAAGATTTAAGATTTAAGAGTTCAGTACGATTTCTTTAAGAGTTAATATCAACTGGATGCCACTCCACACACAGAGGGAGAAAAGCACTGCACCATGGTTCGGTAGCAGCCATGTGGATCATGAGGTTAGAAAGCTCTCCATTAAGCCAGAAAGTGGTTTGCTTGGTTTTGACCTTTTTTTTTTTTTTGTATCCTGCCATTGCAGTTCATCAAACTCATTATTTATGACTAAGTATAATGTGTGAATACAATCGGTTGTGGCTTTTTTAATCATTACAATTGATCACAATTTAACCACTCGGGACATTTTTGTTCCTCTTTTTAAGACATGACTATTGAGGCTGATTGCCTCATATTTGAGCAAATTAAGTTTCTCTTGTCCTAGAATTACCAGAACCGAGCTGCAAAGTCTTCTATAACACTTTGCTGTTTTCTAGTGATCATCCAGATTTCTCGAGTTCAGCTCTTGTTTAGTTTCCCATTGTAGCACATGGGAGAGTTAGGCATTCCCTAAAGCTGTTGTATTGGACAAGGAATTAAACCGGGCATAACAACATAGGAGATAAAAGTAGGTTACAGGCTACTGAATCCAAGGCCAACGGTGATAGCAAAGTAATTATTATTTTTTTTTGAATGCCACCTAAAACACCATTGGTTGAAATGTTCAAGTCCCAAGTGCAGTAAGAGTCTCAGTGCCATGGTGCTTGCAGTTGATGTTGCAGAGATTTAATGATAAGAGGTGACTTGGGCTTCCCAAGTTTTCAGTTCATTAAAAATTCAGAAAACTAAAGCACAGTATGAGGGAAAGATAAGTAGAGGTGGCTATGCTGAAGTCAGACAGCATGGCTAATTATCCATAAATTGCCTAGGAAAATCAGAAGATTCTGCCTTGGGTAAGATAAGAGTCTGAGGAGAGAGAAGCCATCATGCTTTCCCAGCAGGAGCTGCTGGAAGATCAGAGATGAACCAGTAAGCAAAAGGCTAGCTGAGATGAAGCAAGGATTAAGGCTCAGGGGAAAGTAAAGGCTTGGCCAGAAGAGATGCTTTCTTGTTTGGGGAAAATCTCATTGCTTCCATGGCTGTGAATTCTATTCGGATGCATGCCCAGCTCATTTAATCTAGCCAACTGTATTCACTTTTCCATCCACTTAATTCAATTAGCCCAGAAGGGCTGAAGGAGAAAGTCAGGCAAATAATCAGTAACTATGCAGTCTGAAGAGGAATTGTTCAGGGACATTCCATTTCTAGGAATTGAAGCAAAGTTCAGAGATGTATGTCAGGCAGGAAAGCTGGCAAACACAGTTGGGTTCAGAATGTTTAATAAGGTGTGGTAGAAAACTCATTTGTTTTGGGCATCAGGATTTGCCTGGCTCAAAGCTACCTCAAAAATCAGCACAAGCAATTTAGGAAAAAGACCCATTTTTTTTAAAAAAATGTTTTTATTAAAAGATTTTTACATACCTAATAAATACATTCAGTAAAGTAAGTGTGAAAGAGAAAAAAGGAAAGGAAAAGATAAATTGAAAAGAAGATAGAAAAAAAAATAAAAGAACAAAACCCATGAATGAATACACACACAGACACACACAGGCGTTCAATCTTTCGCTTAGCAGTTACATACAATTCTAATTAAACCTCTATAAGATTGTGCCATATTTCTTCTTTCTGTAGCCCATTCTTTGTAATTATCAAAACTATGCCATCATTTTTTACAAAAAAAAATCATAAGAAGTTTCTAGTCATTGATGAATATTAATACTGTGACCACCTTTCTCTAATCAAAGAAGTTAGTTTGTCCATCTCAGCAAGTTCTGTCAATTTCACCAAACATTCCTACATGGCAGATAATATTGAATGTTTCCATTTTTGTGCACATAGTAAATCTCACAATAGTAAGTATATATTGAAACAATCTGCCATGGATCTTTTCTATCTGTTTATGCAACTGAAAGGGAAAAATTAGGGTTTTAATTGAATATCAATTTTATATATCAGTGGGTATATTGGAATCACTTTTTAAGCTTTTTACATGTTACCAAGCATGATAAAATGTCCCTTCATATATATCATGTTTTCAACATACATTTGAAATGTCTTTATATATTCCAAATACTCTAGTATAATGTACCAACAATACACCATTTTATAAAAATTTTCTTTAAGATCATAATATAATAAACTCTTTTAACCATGTATTTTCTCTTTGATTCATCTGCACATTATAACCAAAATTCTTAGTCAACTTTATCATACAATATTTAACCGCGTTCTTCTTATTTCAAATTTCAACAAAATTTGGTACATTTTAGCAATTACATATTTACCACTGGTATACCATTGCACTTTACGTTCTGTCCTAGTTTATTTCATAAGATTTTTTAATACATTTTAAATATTTCTGATAACTATAAATAGAAAACCATTGACAACTAGTTACCATTAGTTGCTCTCTTGATTTAATTTTATTATTTATTTTATTTATTAATTTTTCATTCAGAAAATTTTACAAATTGTATATAGATCCTATGACCTTATAATGTCTGCCTCTGTGTCATCTTCATCCCAATTCAAAAAGTTAGAGATTTAACAATCTTTTCTCTAATATCTTTCCCATGGTCTTCTGGCATTTGTTTAAGAATTTTAAACAAAATGTTTATCTCTCAGTTCTAATAATGCAAAGTTATCAAAATATTTCACCATCTCTCTCTATAATTTACTTTACTTTCTTACTTTTGAAGAAACTTGCACTTTGTCATCAATTTGTTTTATGTGAACTGTATGATATTTTATTTATTTATCAAATTTCTGCACTGCTCATCTCACCTAAGTGACTCTAGTAAATTGTAATGGTTAGACTCGCACAACACACTGAGACCCAGTCAACCAACCGTATTTCAACTTAGTGAGTTGTGCAAACTCAACCATATAAATTATGGTTAATATCTTGGTATGTTGCACAAACTGACAAGTTTACTATTCACAAACTATAGTTCAACAAACAATGGTTTAATTCAGGGGTGAAATCCAGCCGGTTCTATCCGGCTTGGGTGAACTGGTAGCAGCGGTTGTGGGAGGCTCCGCCCACCCATGCGGATGTCATGACATGGCTTTTTCGACATTTTAAGCCTCAGCATATATGAGGCTTTGTGCATGCACAGACAATGACGCGCGTATGTGGTGCACGCACATTGGTGAAGTAGGGAAGGTAAGTAAATTTCACCCCTGGTTTAATTGTATGTATTAACAGGCCACAGGATAATTTTAGTGCTGTAAGTTTCTCATTCTAAATGATATTGCTTTCTGACCACAGTATGAAAGATGCTTACTGGAAAGCTACTGGTTAAACAAATTATATCCAATTACCCAAAGTCCAATATTTACAGGAGATATGATAGTTTTGAGCCAAGATCAGAAACTTTGTTTCTGCGCCAACAGAATGAAATATGTTTTGCCACATGGTGGCTTACATTTAGACCAGAAGGGAATGAGAATAAACATTTGCCAAGCTGATCTCAGATAGATATTATTGGTCCATCACTAAGTGCACGATATTATTGGCCCATCACTAAGTAGTAAGCTTATCCCCTAATTATTGTTCTGTTGGGGATATATACTTTCCTACAGCCAAACAAGAACCGTAAGGTCTTTTATATAAAGCAGAAACAATATTCTCCATTGCTTTTTTATAACAGTTTGAATCATACTCTTTAGTTAATCACCCCCTTCAAATCTTGTGAGGTTCATAAGGCAGAACAAGAGCAAACAGAAGAAAACAGCAAAAATGGGTAGTAAGTTCTATGGAAAACAGGCCAAGAGCTGCTCAATGATTCCCAACTCACCCTGAAAAAAACATCCAAGTACTATTTATTTTTGGAATATCTCAGCAATCAAGCGGCAAACATTCAGGAACACACATTTCTGGAAACTGATTGGCTCACAGCATTCTAGGAGAGCACGTAAATTGTGCTATCTCCCTGCATATCTCTGGGTAGTTGGGCATCTGGCCATTTGTGTCCAAAGAGTTTTCAAATTCTCTTTCAAATTAGTCCTGTATTTATTTTTGAATACCTTATATAATATGTAGGCAGTAATACTACCATGCATATTCAGTAAGCTGCCATTTAACGATTACGGACCAGTTGTTTCTGCATTAAATTCAAAGTACTGCAAATGCCTTAAGCAACGACTGTTTAATACATCACTTTTATTCAATACAGAGACATTGAAATATCAGCTTCAGGATGTTTTAGTAAATTCCTGTAGTTGTAAATTTAAGCTGATTGAGCTGTGATCTGATGTGTAAGATATGTTAGTCCTTTCTATTTGATTAGTTAAAAAGCTAAAAAAATAATGAAATTGAAAAATTTTCTGATGTCACACTGAGCAAAAAGTAAACTCCCATTGTTTGGGGTGTCATAATTCCAAAGCTGAATCAAAAGTATTCCATCTATGTATGATCTCATCACAGGTAGTTCTCAACGTTTGACTGGTTTTAGTAACTGTTCCAAATTATAATGGCTCTGAAAAAAATGACTTAAAACTGATCCTTGCACTTAACAACTGTTGCAGTGTCCCTGCAGTCATGTGATCAAAATTTGGATCACATGAACATTTTCAATCTTCAATCGGCCGAAAAGGTTGTAGAAAAAAAATGCTTTTAAAAGCCTCTGACAATCCCAGCTGAGTTGCCTGATCATCAGAGGCTTCTAAAAGCATTTTTTTCTGCAACCTCTTCAGCCGAAGAGGTTGTAGAAAAACTGCTTTTAAAAGGAAAAAAAAAAAGTTAGCCACGCCCACACAGTCACATTAACCCCCCCAAGCCACGCCCACAGAACCGGTAGTAACAAATTTTATATTTCACCCCTGGACTAAAGTATATCTTTATGTGTATACAATATAAAGCATTCTTAAAGTATAAAAATAAATCTTGCATTCAAAGTTGTGCATTAACACAACCCTGAAAGCAAGATTTATTTTTATACTTTTAAGAATGTTGTGTTTTGTTTTGTTTTGTTTTGTTTGCTTTAATTTATATGCCGCCCTTCTCTGGAGACTCAGGGCGGCTTACAATGTGTTAAGCAATTGCCTTCATACTTTTGTATATTTATACAAAGTCAGTTTATTGCCCCCACAATCTGGACTCTTTTATATTGTATACACACAAAGATATACTTTAGTCCCATAAAAGATTGGTATTCAGCATTAACAACTGAAATCCACTTGAATACAAAGCGGGCATACAATATGTACATATGTATATATATAGGTCAGCAGGCTACAGATATACACACACACATAGCAATATACATTATTATTACAAGGACAAAATGTTATTTCTTCCTTTGACTGGAGTAGGCATTGCTGCTTAGATCATCTGGATCAAAGGACTAGCCTGTTTTGTCATATCTAATTAAATTAGTAACCATTTAGTCACACTGTGTAACTAAAATCGGATGTGCCTTTAATGGAATTCTTTCTTGGCATGTCATATGGATTGATGATAAATTTGTACAAACCTGTCATAATGTGTTTAGTATGTATATAAGTAGCACTTCTTCAAGAACAAAGTGTTGAGATCCACAGCCAACAAACATAAAAGAAGCAATGCACAGTGCAAATCATGGCAATCCCCTATGACTTCTATACATGTAGTTTGCTCCATGTTTGTTTCATCCCCCACAAACCATGAAGGAGGAACTCTAGCTTCAATCTTGTACTGTACTGCAAATATTTTGTAGAGTAGGAACACCTTAAGAGTTGTGTTTAATAAATTGCTAATTATTTAATTTATTCATGTTACTTGAACAACTCTTGCCTTTACATTGGTCAAACTAGGCACTAGCAAGACTGTTATCTGGTTGGCCATTATAGTCTGCTTTTCCTTTCTTTGGGCTCAAGAGGATGATGGAAAACAAGAGGCCTCCTCCTTAGAATAAGAGTGTACAGAGGTGATCTCTATTTGTATCTTCAAACCCAAAGTTACAGTGTGTGACAGTAGCTCTTGGATTTATTTCTTATTCTCAGTTGCTATCATCATT
Organism: Arizona elegans; assembly: GCA_022577455.1. Lineage (NCBI taxonomy): Eukaryota > Metazoa > Chordata > Lepidosauria > Squamata > Colubridae > Arizona > Arizona elegans. The sequence goes on along the minus strand of JAKOOJ010000005.1, from coordinate 48,589,476 downwards.
TGTGCCCAATGAAAACAAAGAAGTAACACAGAATAATATATGGCAGGCTTCAACAGCTACTTACTGTACAGAAGAGCATTTCCTAGTGATGGCTAATCTTTTTGCCGTTGCGTGCAAAAGCAGGGGGAGCGCGGGGAGGGGGTGTCACACACGTGCGTGCCCACACCCACAATTCAATCCGCGCATGCACGCACAACCCCCCCCCCCGTGCTCCCTGTTTTTGGCAGGCGATGGCCGGTGGGCCCATTTTTTTTGCCCTCCCCAGGCTCCAGAGGCTTTCTAGGAGTGAAAACGGCCTTTCCCACCCCCCTGGAGGCCCTCTGGAGGCTGGAAACGGCCCATTTGCCAACTTCCAGTGTGCCTGGAAGGCCCAAAAATCAGTTGGCTTGCGCACTCATGTACGCTGCAGTTGAGCTAGGGCAATGCTCGCGTGCCGACCAATATAGCTCCACATGCCATCTGTTGCACACGTGCCATAGGTTCACCATCATGGTCCTAGGCCATCTATTGTCCTGATAGCTGTCCATAGGTATGTGCATATGGGAAAGATATACCTAATTATTTTACATGGGAGCCACCAAAAATGCTGTAATCTAGCAATGCCATGTACAAGTTATAGCAAAGTTTTGATTGGTAGGGTCCAGGAAGAGAGCCTTCTCTGTCAACACCCATACCCTTTAAATATTCTCCTCTCTCCTCAGGATGAGGTGGGCCCCACTCACTTGGCCTTTGGGAAGTATATGCTGACTTGCTTAAGGCTCACAAGGAGCACGCAAGTTTAGGGTTGATTAGCACCTTGAAAACCCTCCAGCCACCTTTTTAATTTAAATTATTCTATTCTTCTTAACTGTTTCCTACTGGTATATATTTATGTGGTTTTGATGTTTTTAATCACCCCTAGATGATATGGGTGACAGATAAGTCTAATAAATAAATAAATAATTGTACACTGTCAGATGTCTATGGAGATTCTCAATCATCTAGGTCATAGTTGTCCCAAAGGTGCTTTTTCAAAAGGCAACTGGACTTTCTTTGTTCTTCCTTAAAGATGTTTCAGTTCTCATCTAAGAAGCTTCTTCAGAACTAAAGAAGCTTCTTGGATGACAAGTGAAATGTCTTCAACGAAAAACAAAGGAAGCCCAGTTGCTTTTTGAAAAAGCACCTTTGGGATGTACAATGCCATAGTTGTTCTGTAAGTGAGGGATTTCTAAATTTGATAGATAAATTAATAATAGAAAAATGAGTCCTTTCTCGCACCCCAAATATTAATGTAGCATTTGTCTGCAAATGTTGAGATTTTCCTAAAATGAATATCAAGCCTATATATGCCATCTTTATGCATGGGCAAAGGGCCATTTGAAATAATGGCACTTAAGCAAGCAGAACAAAACATAGCCACAACCCACCCATCTTATACTGAATCCAGTATATAAGCAGATCATCTGCAAAATCAGAGCTGATGGATTTCTCCTTAAAGCAGTGCTTCCCAAACCTGGGTAAATTATCCAAACCTGGGTAAAAGTGGTTTTTCTTTTGAGTAACAACATATGAACCCATTACCCAATCACAATAGGGACATTTAAGTTGACTAAAAGCTTTGACCTACATTGGGTATAAAGGACTTTTTGATAAGCAGTTTTGGGTAATGGAGGAAAGTATTTGGGAAGCACAGCCTTAAAGTGTGGATAGTAAACAATGTTTTGGGCTAGCTCAGGGGTGAAATCCAGCAGGTTCTGACAGGTTCTGAAGAACCGGTAGCAGAAATTTTGAGCAGTTCAGAGAATCGGTAGCAAAAATTTTGAGTTGTTCGGAGAACCGGCAAATACTACCTCTGGCTGACCCCAGAGTGGGGTGGGAATGGAGATTTTGCAATATCCTTCCCCCAGGAGTGGGGAGGAAATGGGGATTTTGCAGTATCCTTCCCCTGGAGTGGGGAGGGAATGGAGATTTTGCAGTATCCTTCCCCTACCATGGCCACCAAGCCACGCCCACCAAGCCACACCACGCCCATCAAGCCACGCCCACCAAACCGGTAGTAAAAAAAAATTGGATTTCAGCACTGGGCTAGCTGGTATATTTTACTACCAGATCCAGTATTCATGGAAGAGCTACTGCACAGTAAAGAGGATGAATTCTTATTTGATTTTTATCCAACCTTTATTACTTTATTGTCACACACACCTAATGCTCCTCCCTCCTATTTTCCCTGCAACAACAACCCTGTGAGGTGAGGTGAGGTGAGAGTGTGTGAGTGGCCCAAAATCACCCATCTGGCTTTCAAACCCAAGGCAGGAGTAGAGTATCTAGTCCAGCAATTTTACCATTACATTAAACTGGCTCTTCTTCATTCTTATTCTTCACTGTGAAACATGATCTCCTCTCCAGTATGAATCATGTTCCAAATTTGTGTTTTGTAATAAGTTTTGGGATGTGTAGTGGGTATTGCAAAAATGGTATTGTGCTAGGCAAGTTTCCATCAGAGAAAACAGTGTTTAAATTCTGCCCTTGGGGGAAAGTTATTGAACAGATAAATATGCAGAAGACTATAAGCTAAATGCTAATCGCTATCATAAAGGCAGCCAAGAAAGCACATTCAAGCTTATAATGAGAATAGGCCTAACGTCTTATGGTTAATAGAGAGCACTTATTTCCTGAGTACTTATACAGGGGAAAATCTGCCCAGTTTTGCAGGGAAATTTGGCCACATTCACATTCTACACAGTTGAAGACAAGACAGCGTTTTTCATTCCTTGTCACTTCCTCGCCCGGAGGCTTACAATATGAAAGGAACCCATCATACTGAAAGAGGAGAGAAAAAAGAATGCAGACCCTGAAAATATGCTAATCAATTTGGCTCAAGCACCCTCACTCCAAGAAGTTACATGGATGCTGCAACTAGATAATCAAAATAACTGTTTTAGGCTAGGAGTGTGATGAAACCTATTGGATTCCTGCTCCCAAATGCTTATAACTTTAGCTAGGCAGTATATCCTTCAATATACTGCCAGATTACAGGATTGGAAGTCACCCATTGACTGAAAAAAAATCTCCTGATAAATATATGTAGGAAGGCATGAATCCTGGTAATGCTACATAAAAACTGGAATGAAACCTGGCTTGTAGATTAATGACTATGCTGAGACTTATTTGGCCTCAAAAACTGCCTTACCTAATGGATTTTATATCCAACAAAAAGGTTTTTAAAAATCTAGAAAAAGAAGCAGTAACGGAGAGTTGCAAATCATCATGCCAACTATAGAAGACTGATTCTTGCAAGCAATGTGGATTTTTTTCCATTTGGGTCATCACTATAGTTTGGACTCCAATTAATACTTTTGTAGTTTACTAGAATACTGCAGACCTCAAATTTTGCTATAGAAATTTCTAGAACTATAGGTGAATAACCAAATGTTAGCAGTTTAAAAGCTTTGTTTCAAGATGTTATGAAACTGGCAACTGTCTTTATGATCAGTGATAATTATGCCTCCATTACTGCATACCAGCAGTTTAGATTTTGTTGAGAATACAAGGATATTTCAGGGATATCCTTAGTGCTGATTTAGAGAAAACCCAGAGTAAGTTTTTTATGCTATAAGGTTTCAAACTTCCCATTTGTATCCACAATTCAACTAAAGGTGAATTTGAACACGTCTTATTTTTTTTAAAAAAATTGAAGTTTCTCAAGTGGGGGAAAAAGGGCCACTAATCACACCTACCCATCCTATTAGGTCCAATAGAAAGGAGTTATTGTGGGTCCTATTCATGAAAGAATCTCATCTGAGGGGACCCAGGCAAGAATCTACTCTGTCACGGCAACCACCCTCTGGAACATCATTTCTGAGGTCAGAGTAGTCTCAGTTTTCTTGGCCTTCTGGAAAGACCTGAAAACATGGCTTTGCCATCCTACCTGGGGATGTGTAGTAGTGCTGTGGAGCTTGCAGAGTGTTAGAACAATTGATTGTGCTCTCTTGCAGATGATGTTTGTTTGGCTTTAATAATTTTGATATTTTTTGGGGGGTCCTTGTTATGATCCTGGTTACTTTTTGTATTATTTTAGTGCTTTTTAATATTGTAAGCCACCCAGAGTCACATATGTGAAATGGGTGGTTATATTAAACAAACAAACAAACAAAATGATTAGGTTGTAGTAACAGAACTATAGGCGGAGAAGCTGATGTGTGAATGTGTGCATTTGTGTGCATGCATGTCAATGAGGATCTTTCACTTGAACTTAAAAAAAATCTTATACTAAAATACAGTCATGTTGGGTGGGGAGAAGCTATATAAATTAAATTAAATTAAATAGCCCAAGCCTTTTCTTTAGCCAACCACTCACAGACAGGTTTAGTCATTATTGATTAATATATTTGTGTCCTAGCACCTATCATTCCATTTACCTAGTACTGTAGCACCTCAGAAAAACTTAAGACCAATTGTGAGGGCAGCTATAAATTAATGATTTTAAGACTTATTCAGGTGTTCAAATAGATCTGTGGAAATTCTAAACCACATCCCATCTTAGTCTCTCATTATCATTAAATATACCACCTCCACCCCCAGTCTGAACCTCTATCAGAAGGAGTCAATGCAGTAGCATGTGATAATGCAATGAAAAGATGTAGCTGAAATAGGCAACTCTCAGCTTGTGAAACAAATGCTGATTCAAATGCCATTACCCTATTTACTGTTCATCAGCTAAATTGCGGCAACAAAAAATCCAATATTTTGGCAGCATGTTTTATTTTAATTTACAAATTAAAATAGAATGGGAATGGAAGGTCTTTAACTACTGAATTTAAAGAAGGCCTGAATTTCCCATTTTTCAGGATGATTTTAGCCTTTGTGGTGAGGAGAAGGAAGGAAGCAGACCATTTTCTTCTTCAAACCCTAAAAGCAATCTCAGTTTAGTCGGGAAATGGCAAGGGTGGGGCATTTTTCAAGGTTTGGGGGATGAGTGGGTTTAAAGATAGAAGTAGGAGCAGAGGTCCCAGAAGCTTCTACTATTATATTCATTCTTAAAACTCGGAAAAATATTGGCCTCATTTTTTTCCACATTATCAGAAGGGTTTCTACAAACCGTCTGAAAGTTGGAATACTGAAGTTTGGAGTAGGAGGGAGTAAATGCTGCAACTGCCTTTATTCCAAAGACAGGGCTACTCTGGGGAAGAGTGGTAGACATCCCATGTTAAAGTCAGAGGGTACTGATATTCTTCTTCCAAGCTAGCTGAGGCCCAGTCCAAGTCACCTGGGAGAAAATGGATGCAATAGCAATTTATACAGAAATCTTGGATTAAATGAAAAATTCTAAAAGTTTGGAATTGAAACATTTTCAACTCCATTTTCTCTCCAACACGAATGTTCAAGTCTAGGCTTTCATTACATGTTAAGGGTCCTAAAATAAAGATTATGCAATCTGCGTACATATAACAGCTATGATATACTGGATATACTAGCTTTGTACCAAGGAAATATAACTAGTAGCAGTAGTAATATTACTGCCCAAATGATTCACAAAAAATACATTGCATGCACAAAAGCCATGGATATTGTAACCCCTTCCAACTCTTAACTGAGTACCAACAATAGCCTTTTGAAGGTGCTGTTCAGCAGCACAACGTCTGTAGTCTTTCTTCTAGAAGAAGTCATTTGCATCTTTGAACTCATAATTCAATACTAGGAATAGATGAGTTCATCAATGGGTGAGAGAAGGGCACAGGGTTTTCTCCAATCTGTTCTAAAGAGCAAAGATTTACCCCAAATGACACTCATCTCTGAATTGAAATATCTCTGGTTATCATTCTGTTAGTATGACTGGCCAAATTTAGATGCATTTATGTATGTTCATCCAATCATATTTATTTCTAGTGGCAGGGGTTTGGGAAGAAAGAAGATAATATGGATTTGGGGAAATACTGCACCTCAACCCCCAAAGGAATAGTGGCTCAACACTAACATTACCATATGTTATAGATCTAAGAATAGATCTATAAATGGTGCACAATGCCAGAATCATAGCCAACTTTTAATTTTCGAACAAAGCCCAGTTGTGTGAATTCTTTCTATATAAGGCAAAAAATTAAGTGCCTTAGTTATCATTTTCATTAAAAACGGCTCAAAAAATAAATCCTGCAAAATAATGAGAAAAAATTGACAGAATAATTATGCAGCTCTAGTTCGTATGAGTTATTTCATTGGATGGACAGGAGTATAGAATGACTATAAATATATATTCCCTCCCAAATAATATTTCTTTAAAATAAGTAAGAAGTGATAAAGTAGACAAATTATTGTTTTAATTCTGAATTTCCAATGCAGTACTTTATTGGAATACATAAAGTGTGAACTGACTTAAACAGTTGCAATCACTGTGGAATTCACAGAGGTTATTTTTGATAGAAAGGACAGTGACAAGCCTGACGAGAACACTCAATTACCCTACCAGTATGTAGAGAATCCAAGGCTGACAGGCCAGAAAAAAGTGAAGGACTTTAGGGCAGGAGCTGAGTCAACCTTCTGGGTACTGGAGGAACTGGCTTCTTTTGATGCACGAGAATGGTGGAAGTAAAACCATACAATGTTTTCCCTTATTGCTCCTTTGGGGAGAAAAATCACTGATACATCTTAATATCCTCATTCCCAAGGTTTTAACGCATGGCACAGTGGAATAGTAAGAATAAACTCATAGAGGTAATCTCTCAATTAAGAAACCCCAGACAGAAAGAGGGTTAGGTTGGGCACCAAGACCATCCTGAGGTGGAGTTCTGGCAAGACCATTAGAATAGGAGGCCTTGTGCAGAATGAAGACAGAGCCCATAGTGTTAATTTCAGCACCAACTAAAATGGACCTAACAATATACATGAACCGCAGATTCAAAGCATCCAAGTATAAATGTACATAAAATAAGTGTTCAGACAGACTGTTCCATATTATTAAGATCTTGGTTCCTGTGCCCCTTTCTCACTTCAGGCTTCAGCAGTCTTCAGAGAACCATTAAGTATGAACTCTCTAAGCAACACTCTTCTGCTCTATTCTTGCTCACTCAGTAAACAATTCTTATCCCTACACAACAGTTGTCACAAAGAAATTAAAAAAGAGAAATAACCCTGCCCCTTCTTTCCCACTCCCAATGCAGTCTATATTGTTAATTCTCTATCCTCAAGGGTATGGGACAAGTCCAGGCCTTCCCTTGATCTTCTCTTTAAAAACAAAACAAAACACAAACAAAACCACACAGTAGAGTTAGACTGTTCCACATCCGGGAGCTATTCTGCAGGAGGTGATACGGTAATACCAGGACTAGTTATGAAGTAAGAAGACAGCTTCAGGAGATGGTTGAAAACTCTTTTAGCAGGGCTTCCTGGCTAAGAGTGTTGAATGCCAGATTTCGCCGTACGTTGATGCTGATGGACCGGACCTGTAGGAGACAGAACAATCACTATGATATCACTTTCGCCGTACATTTTGGCCCAATACTCCAGCATTAAGAAGGCCTTGAATAGACTAGTGCTCAGACTAGTAAACTGTTTTGTGTAGGAAGTCCATATTTGTTAGATGCAGTTTATATTACTACTAGATGCAAAAAGTGAACTTATGTGATTATACTGTACCATAAACATCATAGAAAAATCTATATGAAAAAAAAAACATAATCCAGTGTCAAGTCTACAAGCCCAGACATGACAAGACGGCATTCCCATCCTGAGCAACAATGAATTTATCAATCCTTTCCTATACGTATAACAACAGACAAATATTTTCATTCCTTTCACCAGGTACTTTCCATACAGTGATATTAATTTTTTTCTTCAATTTACTAGTTCCACATGCCTGCCCCTGAATGAAAGATGCTATCCAAGGGCAAGCATATTATGGTTCCATTACCAAGGAAAATTCTTATTTGATAGGGATGCAGGAACAAGCACTGCATACCAATCAAACAACCAGTTTGAATATTCTAATAAACCACTTTGTTTGTTAACCCTAAACCATGACTATCAGTAGTTCGTTCATTCAGGAAGTTAATAGACTCTTCAAGAGAAAATAGAAAGGCAAATGAGAGAATTCAACTAGAACGTAGTTTTTTTTAAGTGGTCAAATTCTTAAAATTTTGTAAGTTACGGGGTCTGGCCTATTTTAAAAAGTTAGTTTTGTATAGATGTTTGTATCAATCTTAGTCATCTACCTATGTCCATGATTGCAGGACTTTTACAAGCTGTGGGCCAGACTCTTGGTATATGATTACTTCCTGAATTTACCTCTATATGATTCTGCTCATTTCCCCAAAACTCTGCTTCATACTGTGGGTTTCCTGAAATGTGTGGCCAAGCAGAGTTTTGGGGAAATGAGAAGAATCACATAGAGGTAAATTCAGGAAGTAGCCATATGCCAAGTCTGGCCCTCAGTTTGTAAAAGTCCTGCAGTCATGGAAATTGGTAGATGACTAAGACTGACACAAACATCTATACATTGGAAGAAGAGTGAGGAGGCAGCTTTTGCATTTGTCTATTATGCTATCATTCATCATATTTTTTATTTATGTTGTTTCCACATTGGTTTTCCTCCTGGGAAGCCCATAGTGCTTTAGGAGAGAACAATGAAAAACAATCTTAAATAAAATCATCACAATAAATAAATTAGAAAAGTACACTTTGTACAAAAGGTAAACAGTAGACGAGAGATCCACATACTTCGATCTTAGTTAACAACCTATGTGACAAAATCTTATGAAAATATATATTCTAGAGAAGGTGCTTGGTATTTGTGAACCTAAAAGAAAAAACATTATAATGGTAAAAAGAGAAGTAAAGTATTTTGTCAGCAGAGGGTTACACCGGATCAGCTTGATTCCTTTCTTCTACTTTGCAAGTAAACTCAGGAAATGAGGTTGTAGCTTTCAGTAAAGGGTTGGCTTGGATGAGGCTAAATTAGTCTCTAGGGAAATAGAGATAAATATTCCCCTATAAATAAATTAAACTGGTTGATGTTTAATCACCAACTGAAAAATAATGAAAAAGGCTTCCCGGTCCTCATTTGGGCATGTCACATATTGAGAATGAGAGAGAGAGAGAGACTTTTGTTGGAAGTGACATGAATTATTCTCAGTGATAAAGAATTGAACTATCAGTGCTTATGAGGATAGTTTCTTCAAAGAACAATTTCCACGAATTAGGAAAAACAATGTCCTCATTTTAATCAAAACAAAGATAAAGCCTAATGAATAAAAGAATATAGAAAAAATAGTGACAGTGGCCAAGGGAAAAAAGAGAGAACAGAGGCAGCGTATTTGCTCCCTCCTAGCCTCAAATACAGCATTTGAGGGTAACAGTGTACCTGCTACATATGTAATTTAGAAAAAGGTCACTATCATGATACTTGTATTTTACAGATGAAAAACATTAATGGTTGCTAGCAGCTATTGTCCTATATTTGCAATGAGGAATATAGGGATAGCCTGGCAAAGAATGCCCAATAAAACACAGGAATAAGTTCAAGTGGGAAAAAACTTTTTGAAGCGGTGGGGGAATAAGAAACTAAGCTGCATCTATCAATGAAGGTTTGGTGAAGTATCTCCTTGAAGCTGCTTCCCAAAGCAGCACAATTCCTCCTGGCTAAAGTGACTTTTGCAAATGCCAGAAGGTATAAGGGCATCATGCCCAGGCAATTCCTGTTGCCACTTCATCTCAGTGAGGTAAATGGCCTCATTTCCATAGTGCAAAGCATCTTGTCAAAATGTATCAAGGCTGCTTGCACAAGTCCAATAAGCAGTCAGCTCTTGGTATCTACAACTAGTGAGAATAGGATATCCTAACAGAGCATTTCAAATTACAGCATAAAGTCTGCTTGGGGATAAAACATTTTTATTTCTGCTTCCTCAATAGATCTGTTGTAAAATGCTAAACTAGTAAGCATGGGATATCTCTGCCTTTGGAGAAAAGTCTTCATGTGCATATAAAAGAATGTTTTAAAAAAAGCTCTCTTAGACCTATCTCCAGCTTTCTTCAAGAATTCAAGGAATCCCAAAACAAGCAAAGATAAAACATGTATTTAAGTATACTTGTCCACCATACAATGGAAATAATGATCAGGCTTCTACAGTGATATCATGTTTCTTTTGACCCCCAAAATATGGCCTTGGCCTTCTTATCGGGGGTCTTATCCCTGAAACGGGATAAGACGTGGCCAGTTATTGCCTGCAGCATTGCCGGCAAGAATCGGGTCACAAAAAAACCCCCAAGTTCTTGCGGGCAAATCGGGTGCAAAGGAGAACTCTCCGCAGGGAGCAAGAAGGGCCAAGCGATGGTTTCCCAACAGGTCCCAATGAAGCCTTGCAAGAAAGGCGGCCACAACTGGAGGACTTGAAACTAGGCGCGACCGGAGCCCTCCTCTACTTCGGGATGTTTAGTGTGTTGGGGCAGGCACCCCCGGGATGCTGCTGGAGCACCTCTCAGTGTGGTTGCTGAGCTGTTCGATCAGCTTGTGCCACGGCTATTTCAATGGCCCACTTTATCCAGAGATGACCAATGGGACGTTGCATCACTATTTCGTACCCGCCAACTCGAATGAGAAATCACTGACGGAACTGGAAAAAAAGTTTTGACAGGGCCAGGAGACAAGAGCCATGAGGAGAGCTGCCTCAATGATGACTTCCTGGGAATGCTGATGCATGCATGGGCCCTCCTCAAGGAGATGCTGACTGTCTTGGCCGGCCTGCGGGAAAGTACGAGCTGCTTACGCTCACCGTCCAGAGCCACAGTACCCGCCTCAAGACAGAGTAGCTCAAGGGCTGAGCTGGAGCAGGCGTCTCACTGGGCTTCGAGCGACCCTCCCCCCCCCCAATGGCCATGCTGGCAGGATTCTTGTTGCCCACGCTTCCCCACAGAGGGACGGATTTTCCTCCATTGCCATTTCCTCCTGCAGCTGGCAAGAGCTGGAAGTCAGGTAAGACACGTCTCTCGCTTCCAGTTCCTGCCATGCCCAGGAAGGGGGGGGGGAGAAGAGACAGCAAGGGCAGCCCCATCTCGTTCCATGAATCTTGCTTCTCCGCCACCCCACCCCTCTCTACCTGCCGGTTCCCCTCACTGGCCAAGATCAGTAAGCCAGATTTGGGAATTGAATGCACTGCCACCACCCAGGAGGAGAAGAACATCAGAAATGGGCTCTCTCGCAGAGCCTTCTCTCGCTTCTTCTTCTCCTGAGTGGCAGTGGTGTGTCCGGCTCACCAAATCTGGCCTGCTGATTTCGGGTGGCAGTGGCTCTGATATTCCCCCTCCCTTTCCCCTCTGCACATGAGGGGGCTTATTTTCAGGGGGGCTTATTTTAGTGTATGCGCTCGAAAGCTCAATTGGGCTTATTATTGGGACATGTCTTGGTTTTGGGGAAACATGGTATAATTCATACATTTTGTGAATATACAGCCAGTTTTTGCTGCATTATTGCTGCAACTGTAACCTGGATCATGAGCCAATTATATGACCCTTTTATGAGAGTTAAAACTCACCAGCTCTTTAAAGAAAGAGGCTTCTTTGTGTTGTTCTGAGTAGCGCTCATACTGGTCAAGCCCATCCTGTAATTTTAAGGTAAGTGTATCATAGTTGGAGCGCACCACTTCCAAAACCTGCATCCCAAAAACACAATGGAAATGAAACATCAACATGCTGAGTACTATTATATCTGAAATACTTAACCTCAACATCATACAGTTCTCTACTGGGAACTCAATTCCAAGATTACAAAAGTCTCAAAACTGCTGAAACAAAGAGAGCAAATGATTACAATTATATTAATTAAAGTAATTAATTCAATTAGATATACAGTATGTGTAAAAGATGCATTATGGTTTCCATTTCCAATTTGATTTGTGGTCCATGGCATTAGAAATGCTCCCATCCTCATCAGTAAGTCTATTGGAGACTAAATTGAGAGGTTAGGGACTCTCAAATTCAGTTAAGCAAATTAGAAGCCTGAAATCCTATGAAGCATCCAACAAGAAAAGTTAGGAAAGACAGATCAGAAGATGGAACCTATTTAAAATGTACTTTTATATTGTCTTTCAAAGGTATCTGGAGATATTCCTACAACTATTCTACCGTATTTATGTTCTCCACATGCATAATTTCATAACGGTATTCTCCAGATGAACCTTTTATCAGAGGCATTATGAAAGAAAAGCTTAATTGCAGGAGAAAGAGTATTTTAGCAATAGTTTCTTGGCACCTATGCTGCAATCTTTCAATGCCGACAGAATTGTTTATAATTACACTTTTAAAATTATTTTTTTACTTAGTTTTAAATCTATTTTCTGATTTGTTTGTGTTAATTGCATATTGTTTTGAAATGTCAAAAAAACTGATGCATAAATATATAATTAACTCTACTCTAAAATTGCAGAAGTAATTATTTTGCGAAATAATAACCTATCGGTACCCTGATTCAAACACAGCCTGCAAATATTTAGCCCTCTGGAAAGGCTCCAATCCTGGGAAAGGAGGAAAGAAAAAAGATGACCAAGCAGCAAGATGGATGGACTCCATTACAATGGCAATGAGTATAGCATTGGAACAGTTGAAGGTCCAGGTTAAGGACAGATTATCATGGAGAAAATCTATCTATATGAACACTAAGAGTCGGCACCAAGTTGAGAACATATATGCAATCAATCAATTCCATGAAAAGCAACATACAGTAATAGCAGATAGCACCACTTTATCTCAGAATGATAGAATTTTATATCTGCTTTCCTAAGAGATAAATACAAGGGAAAACGAGACTTCTCAGATTAAGTCAGGTAAACCTTAAAGCCTACTCAAGTGAATGCAAATATCTGTCTCTATTTCAGAATGCTGGATCACATAGAGAGAGAGGTTTTTTTTAGTAATTTAGGAACAAGCGTACTTTAATTATGAAAGGGCTGCTAAATGTTAGCTCCTCCTGTCATTATGAAGGCCCATAGGTCCTTATTGGCTGACATGAAAAACATGCCTGACCTGAAAAACAGACAAGTTTGCCCATTTAAGCAACTTCCAGTTTCCTACTATGCCATTCTCTGCCAAGCAGCAGTTACTGATAAAAGGAATACATGTCTGGATATAAACATATCCAGACTTCCCTACTCTTGCCATAGACTTCAACAGGATATTGCCAAATAGAATGTGCTGCCTAATACCCACACTGCACTCCATTTCCCAAACAATGCACAGACACAAAGAAATGAATAAAAGTTGATACACTGCATGATTATTTTTGAATAGTTTGTCAACAATCCTGCTGCAGGAGAATATGCTGCCCGCTTCGCAAGCAGGCTCATTTAATTCTGTTGTCAGTTTTATTGGCAATGAAAAAATTACCCAGTAAAAACCACTATGCCTAAATTCAATTGACCATTTTCTTGCATATCTGCTGAGACTGTGGTAGGAATAGGAATAGTAACTTACAGTGAAATGCAACTACCCATGAGAGACTAAGCATAATAAATAACACTTTCCACCAAACAATAAAATAGCAGGCTATCACCAGAACTTCCATGAATCACATCTCTGTCCTTTTGTCAAACAGAGAGCTTCAGATAATAAGCAATAAGCCTCAGAGCGGAGGGAAAATAGATCTAAAAGGCCAGGAGAACTCTGGCAGAATTCTTCTGGAGTTATCCTTTAAGACTACAAATTGGCCTGGCCTGGCATGCGTATAGATGGCATAAGGTTAAAGCTTAATGTTGATTTTAGAAATCAACTTTGTTAAGGTGAGCCATTTTGAGAATTTGGAATAAATATGAGACTATGCCCAAAAATACCTTTATGTCTTTCCCTCCCCAAAACATATTATAGAAAAGGTCAGAAAAGGTGTTGTAGATGTATTGGAACACTCCACAGATGATACTAAATTAAAATCCAGAGAATACTTGACACTAAAAGGTTGCAACTGTCAATGGTTTTCATATTTGCAACTCAACAGATTTTAAAGTTGGTAAGAAACTGTACAATTTCAAACATAATAAAACGTATCTTTGAAGTGGAACAGTGTACAAATTATGGCCATCTTATCACTAAAATATATAAACGTTTGTTAAAATCAGAAATAGAAGATGAATTATTTAAAAATTGTATGATAAGCTGGGCAAAAGCAATTCAAACTAAAATACCAATTGATCAATGGGAAAATAAAGAAACTGAAAATTACCTTATGCTTTAATCTCAAAAAAGGATTTCTATAAAATGATGTATAGATGGTATTGGTATCCCCAGATATAATGGCTAAAATGTATACCCAAATAGTTGCTGGAAATGTCAACACTCATATAGGAATCTTTTATTACCTTTGGTGGATTTGTGAAGGAGTTAAACAATATTGGATAGAAATAAGTAATGTAATTCAAAAAAAAATGAACATGAATGTACAATTTAGACTAGAAGCCTTTTTTGTTAGGTTCTATAGACAAAACAGTGAAAAAAAATCACATATCATTGGTGATTTATTGTTATATATGATAACAATAAACTTGGAAAGATCCTATGATACCCACAATAGAGGAATAGTTAATAAAGGTGACAGAATTGGCAAGTAATGGCCCTCGTGAGAGAAAAGTCACTGAAAAAAAATCATCTATAATTAGAACCCCTCAGTGGACATTAGAACCCCTCAGTGGAGATGGAAAAAAATACATTTTTGACCTATAATTCTTAAATTTAAAAAAGAGAATAAAGGTTTTTTTAATTTCCACTTTTCTTTGTGTGTGTGTGTAAAATAGACATTTTATTATAGTCTTAAACTAAGAGTTGAATGTGTTCTTTATATCCTTGAAAAAAGACATTCTTTATATATATTTGTTTTCTTTTTCTCTATACCTTTTCATACTTCTATTCCTATTCTCTCTTTACCATTTCTCTTGATTCATTGTTTACATTGTTTTTAGGTATATTCTTTGTAAAATAGAAATCCAACAGGACATCAGGAAATGACTAAATGTTACGATAGACTCATAAATGCCATAAGAAAAGTGTTCCTAAGTACTAACCTAAGTTTTCACCGTGTCAAACTTCAAAATATTCTGATAATCTGGTTTTAAAGTTTGAACCTAAGAGATGGCAAGAATTAAATTTGAATGCAGAGTTTTCTAGTTGCATTTTAATTGCTTTCTCACTCTGTCCTCGTTCAAAGTTCCTGATATCATCTTTGAGCAGAAGTACATGCTAGTCTCCTCTACCAGTTTGCAACAAGTCTTGGAAAACGGGGGAGAGAAATAGAGACTGAACAATACAAAAATGAAGAGACTAAACTTGTTTCTTTCTTTTATAAACTGTCTTTTCAAGGTGAATTATTTTTGCCCAGCTTATCATACAATTTTTAAAAAATTAATCTTTTGTTTCTGATTTTAACAAAAGCTTATACATTTTAGTGATAAGGTGATCATCATCTGTACACAGTTCCATTTCAAAGATAGCAGTTAAAGAACCAGTAGAATCTTGGCAACAAGATAGACAGAGGAGTTTGGAAAACCTAACACAGGTTTTAGATAACAATTTTACAAGGAATACTACTTTATAGATTTAAAACCCCCATTCTTGGCTGAAGATCATCATTTGAACCATTATTATTAAAAACTGCTATTTTCCCTGGTGTTGCTGCATTCTGCCTAAATGAGCATCACTTTAACTCAACAATTGTGATTTGTTAATCACATAGTTTTAATTACATTTGAACAAAACTTAATTCCAACTCCTAAGAGTCCCAACAAGCAAAAGAAGTAATGATAGTAGGAGTTCTAGTTCAGCAACATCTGAAGCGTTATCCATCCCTTGCCCATTGAAGTTCTACAGCCTTCATGTCCTATAGCCTATTCTATCTTATTTAATAAGACTTGCACTTCTTGAATACCTGTGAATTGTGGTCTCTAATTGGAAGAGTATAGCATATGAAGAGAATAATTGAATTGCTTTTGTGATAAGTTCTTGCCCTAAGGAAGAATTTATTCCTTATCTTTCACCATGATACCACTGAACAGACTTTCATTCTTTGATCTCTTTATAGATTTAGTTGAAGAAAAAAATTAATATACCCCACTGCAAGAAAATAATTGTAACTCTGGGGACTGTGAAACAGCATATATGGAAATACCAACTATTACACTTCAGTTGCTATGTTGGAAATAAAATCATTATTTCATTCCAATTTTGCTTTTCCTGGTATCTCCCATAGTTTGAGCATTCACAGAAAGTCATATGAACTAGCAATTAGCCTTCTAGATAATTAGTTATCTTGCTTTTCCTCGTCATAACTGTTGTGATGTTATTCTCTGATTATCTGCAAAGAGGAGAGCAAATTAGCATTAATTAATTAATTTGTAAGCTGCCCAGAGTTGTCTCCGGGCAAGATGGGCAAAATTTTGCTGGGCAGCTTACAAATTAATTAGTTCCTTCTGAAACTGGCAATATATACTATCTTCCATAAAAGCAAGTGTCTTGGTGGGGAATGTTTGGTCTCACTAGTGCTGAGAGTTCGCTCCAAATCCTAAGCTTTTGATTCAGATCTTCAGTAGGTGGATGAGTCAGTTCTGAACAGCACTTGCAGATTTGCTAATTTATACTGAAGGAGATAAATAAATAGGTGATAAATAAAGACATATTTGACATGAAGAGGAATCTGAAAGGGGAAAAAATGTTCCTGCATATTACAGACTCTTAACAGAAGCCCAAAGAAATGCATACAGGGAATTCTCAACTTATAACCCCGATTGAAGCCAAAATTTATGTTGTTAATTGAGACATTTGTTAAGTGAGTTTTGCCCCATTTTACGACTTTTCTTGCCACAGTGGCTAAGTGAATCATTGCAGCTGTTAAGTTAGTAACATGATTGTTAAGTGAATCTGGTTTCCCCATTGACTTTGCTTGTCAGAAGGTTGCAAAAGCTGATCATATGACTCTGGAAGACTGCAACTGTCATAAATATGAATCAGTTCTCAAGTATCCAAATTTGGACCATGGGGAAGCTGCAACAGTCATAAATGTGAAAAATGGTCATAAATCACTTTTTTCAGTCCTGTTGTAACTTTGAACCGTCATTCAACAAACTGTTGTAAGTCAAGGACTACCTGTATAGGTAGTAGTATCTATGGGAGACTGCACCTGTTGTTTTTCATTTGTTTCTCCAACCAGGGTCTCAAACTCATCAGTTCAAGTGCCGCACAAGGACTATTTCATTAGCTCAAGGATCACAACACTGAAAACTTTTCATACACAGGTGCAAAAGGTACCTAATGTTAATAATAAACTTTTTAAATGTGGCCATTCAAATGTGGTTGAATTGCCATGGCCACTGCGCTCAGTATTGCAAAATTCTGGACACTGTAGACTAACAACTTTAGAAGGCTTGCAGACAGACCATATTTCAGAGGGAAACCTTCCAAAGAAGTCACATTTATTTGCAGTCCGCTTGCTCCCATTTCTAAATCTTTTTTTATGGAGGCAGCTGAGAAAGAATACAGGATTTTTCAACAGCTCCAATATTTGCAGGTACTTTAGCCAAAGTTGTTACAGTCCTTCTGCCTCCACAGCTTCGAGTCACAGCATGGTGACTCAAAATTGTCTCTTTCTAGCTCACATCTTATAGGTACAATTTGTCTATTTGGCCTAATCCCACAGAAAGACTTAAGACTTAAATCTGTATTGTATTTTTTGTATTTTTGTATTTTTTCACTCTGATCTATTCTTAGATACTCCATGGGCCTAACCTGGGGGAAAGCGGCTTGGAATGGTGCAGAAGTTTCCTCCTGTGTTCATTCTTTTTCCTTTCTTTTGGAAAGGAGGGGGACTTGTTCCCAAAATGATTTAATTTTCTCAAAGTCCAGTGTGAAGGGTAATCACAATACTTTGCTTCTAAAGAAAGCAAGGAGAAAGGATGGAAGAAGGCCTAAAGAGAGGTAGGCTGCCCTGTCAACTTATGTGCCATGTTTGAAAATGCACTTCTGATCCACTCTGGATTTCATGATTTCACTTATTTCTTCTCTTTGTGGTGATTAGGAAAATGACACCACTGCTTCTACTTTGCCCAGGAGCCAAATTTTGCCCAGGAGCCAGATTTCTGGCAGTAGCTGCAATTTTAAAGCTGTCTCTGTTGTAGACCAATGTATAAGCACAAAATAGGGGGGGGGGGATGCATACCTCATAACAGCTTTTTTGAATCAGATCAAGAAACCCCATATTTACTATGTTCACAAAGATGTCCTTTGTGGATAATATCAGCTGCTTATGGAATTACTTTATCTGAAAGACTTAGTCATTTTAACTGTGACTGCATTTTAATATAAAGGAAAAACTAATGTAGAGACTATCGTAGTATTTGTTATCATTAAAATGGAAAAGGGTAAAAATTGTACCAGGGTCTGCAAACCACTTCTTGAGATTTTGCTGATGTAGCTAGAATGCTTATTAGAATTAATTCCCAGTAGCAGCAAGGACAAAGTAGGTATCAAGGTAATTGGTTGTTAAATAAAAACAAAATACTCGGCATCTTTTAGTAACCTTTATTAGAATTCTGGCCAAAATATTCCTTCTTGCTTGGTATCCTCAGTATATTTCCATTTCATTCCATTCCATTTCTATTCAAATCCCATTTTTTCTTCAAGCAAAAACAAAAGATATATTTGTGTACTGTATTTCTTGTCTACTTGCAATATTTGCTATTCACTTATATACAAAGCATTTAAATAAATCTGGCAAAAGGAAGAAAGCAAGACTGGAGAGGAAGAACAGTGGTTATACAAACTATTCATTTTTAAAATAGTAATTTTATTAAAGTCTACAATTCTACAAAGAAAAGAAAATATATAGCATAGCTCATAGGGCTTCAAGGTCTTTTAGTTCAACTCTTGGCCAAAGCAGGAGACCATTCCAAACAATTCTCCAATCTTTGTCCAATCAATTCTGACTTCTCTCTTCATCACAATTATTCACATAGAGGCTGCCCATTAAGGTTATAAGTCATGACATCATGTGATCAACCCTATTTTATGCCCTTCTTGCAGCAGTCAAGCAAATAATCAGGTCATTAAGAGAATCCATAATTGTTAAATGAATATCATTAAGCAAACCCAAGGTTCACTATGGGGTGTTTTTGTCAAAATTGAAAATAAAAGCTGGTTTTCAGCAAAATATTATAAATGGCAGTCATGTGATTACAGTTGCCAGGAGCCCAAAATAATGTGGTCAAGTGACAGGGGGAGGGGGGGTTGTGTGGCCTTTGGAACCAGATTGCAAGTACCTTTGAGGACAAAGATCAAAACTTCAAATTGAACTTCCACTTATACAGCCTGATGCCCTTTCTCAATTTTTAGAGCAGGGGTGTCAAATTCGCAACAACACATTGTCACGTGACATATCACTTTTTTCCCTTTCGCTAAAATGGGGGTGGGCATGGCCAGAGCATGATGCATCGGGCCGCGGGCCGCGAGTTTGACACCCATGTTTTAGACATGCATTCCATGCATAAAAGGAATTTCTGTAGGAGATATGCCAAGAAGAACACCAATCTCAATGCTCCACGTCATGTCCCTCTAATGGCTTGCATAGCTCTAATAAATCTGAATATTGGACAGGGACAGGATGGTTGGATGGATGTGCATGTATGCATTTGTGTGTGCGCGTGTGTGTGTGCGCGTGTGTGTGAGTTTCTTTTCATGAACTGTTAATCCTTTTATCAGGGTGGAGTCGGGGCGATTAAATGGAGCTGAGCGTATATATTTATATTTATATATTCAGCCTTTCTGTCCAAATTATCTTAATTTCAAGATCATTAATTTGTCTTTATTTTCTTCAGTTTGGTCAATTTAGTTTTTATTGTTATTTTATTTTATTTAAATCACCATCCACACTGCTTTTCTAGTGAATGACATTGGGCAGTATATCAATAAGGAACAATTAAAAAAAACAGTGCAGAGAAAGAATGGCAACCAAGAACAATCTATCAACAATAAACTATCAATACCTCATGGGGTCAACTAACGTTCTGACCCACACAAATGGGAGAACAACCCAGTCTTAAGTATTTTTTGAAAGGCCAGCTGGGCCTGATGACAAATGCACACATACTACAAAAATCCTCATTCCTATAACCTTTAACTGGATGAAACAGTGCATCATAGGGCAACAATATTTGAACCAAGGTATCTCAAATGGGCTAACTTACAAAATGCATCCAAAATCCTGAAGATCTGAACCCAAGTTTGCCATGAAGTTGAAATTTGACAATTTTTATTAAACATTTTATGATATAAGAATTATCATAAAACAGTTTATGATAGAATAAAAAGTTCAACATGAACATGATATAACTGAATATCTCCTTGAATTTTTGAGAACTTTTGAAGCATATCAGAAGTTCTGCCTTTTTATAGGCATTGAGGAACCGGGTAAGGAAATATCTCTGAAACAATTACCTAGATTACTAGTTGTCTAGTAAATTCCTATAATCTAATTACCCAAAGTAAAAATCTATCGAATATCATCAATCCAATCTTCTGTCATGCACTATTCATTACACAATACTATTTCAAGAATAGCTCTGCATGCTTGAATTTTGCATAATTCCTTGAGGTCAGACCTGGACATTTCATTTAAAATACTCTAACACATGTCATTTAAAGTCAGAATAGAGCTAAAAGGGACTTTACGGGTTTTCTAGTCAAACCCCCTGCTCAAGCAGGAGACTCTATACCAGGGGTCGGCAACCTTAAACACTCAAGGGGCCACAAGGAACAGGAAGTCCCTGTTCAATTCTGGAGCCAACCAGAAGTTCAGTTCCCCCATCACAGTCTCCTCCTAGCGCAGCATCCTTTTTCCTCTGCCTATTCTAACCATAAGCCCCATCAATTGTGGAGCTGACCAGCAACAGGGAGCCGCAACAGAGGGATGAAAGAGCCACATACGGCTCCAGAGCCGCAGGTTACTGATCCCTGCCCTTTACCATTTCAGACAGGTGGCTCCAGTCTTTTCTTAAAAAGTTGACGCTGTACAGCCACCAAACATACAGATCAAGTGCCATCTTTGGCTTGAAAAATCTACTATACTTTTTTCCTTATGGAAATAGTAATGGTACAGACATTACTGTTCATTACCTTTGAAATAAGTAGCTGTAAATTGATCTTTTTAAAAAGTAATTACTACTTTATTCTCTGTTTTTACTACGTATACTATTGCATGATTGAAATAAATTGTTTAGATTTATATTGTATGGAAAGAGAGAATATACATTTAAAAAAGCAAAGTACCATAGTGATCCCAATTGGGCTAAACTCAATATGCACAGTAGTTGCTTAGTTACAACCCGATCACTCAGATATGATGTACTGTAGAAAGACTCTTAGCTGCAGTTTCCATTATAGGACATATTTAAGACCAGGATTTGAATTGGGAGATCCCTTCTCCATACCCAGAGGAACCCAACAAAGAAATATATGTGACATCATTAAATGTGCTGTGGTTCATTAATAAGCCTCCTTTTATTTGTACAGCAATGCCACTTCTGAAAATCAGTTGTTATTTCGGGATAAACCTCAAAATCAAACCAGACAGGTTCATTGAAACAGATGGTGCTATCATTTGGGACAGTCATCACATTCAAAGCTCTTCAAATATAGATTCACATGCAGAACTGAAACTAGGCCCAGTTAACGCTCCCCCCGCCAAAAAAAACAAAACTGGAGAAATAAGCCATGAATGAAAGAAGAGCAAAACAACAGTAATAACAACAGAATGACATAACCTGAGTACATGTAAATTCATTACACGTAGCTCCCTGTAGCCGGAATGAGGGCAGTACCTATATCAAAATTTCATGATGACCATGATACATGGAACATGCATAAATAAAGAAGCAATTTAAAAAATATTAACAAAATTAACATAAAATGTACATTAACAGATAGAATTAATGAAAGAAAATGGATATGTTCTGTTTCTATGAAATTAAGAGGAAGAACATAATAGAGCTGAATCCAGGTGGTGTGCTATACAGTACAGGTAGTTGTCATATACAGTACAGGTAGTTGTCAACTTATGCGAGCAACTGGGATCAGAATTTCCGACACTAAGCAATACAGTTCTAACGTGCAACCTCATCACTTAGCAATGGCAATCTCTGTAGTCCTGCTTGCCATTGTTAACCAAACCCCAGTCTTTAGATCCCACAGTCCTCATACAAGGCAGCAAACTGCTTAGAGAGGGCTGTAAAGCACTATGAAGCAGTGTATAAGTCTAAGTGCTATTGCTATTCTTGCTGGCTTCTCACAGCCAAAGTCATTGGGGAAGCCAGCAGAAGTTAAGTAGCTTCTGTCAGATGGGGAGGGAAGAGGGAGTATTTGAGCGTACAGAACAGGGGCTACATTGCAAAGGGAAAAGAGGCAGCAAAGCTTTGATAGTTTGGTTGGCAGAAAGACAATTAAAAAGGCACCTCCCTAGCAATTATTTGAGTTATTTGCAAAAATAATAAAGGTGGGCATGGGATACAAACCAACAAATAATATGAATTTGCTTGCAGACTGACATGCAATCTACAGTGATCATAACAGGTAAATCGGCTTCTATTCTATCCATTGAAATAAACTCACTGATCTAAAAAAATTAATAATGTGAAGTAGAAAGGATTTTCTTTTTAATTTTTACATTTTTGCAGTCTACATCTATTTTTAGAAATATATTGCTACATGCAATTTGTTATAACTCAATGCATAAAATTTAAATAAAGCCAGGCAAGTGGGATAGAGAGAATGCTTGTCAAATATAAATTGTTGGTTGCAATTAATTTTTTTCCAATTGACTATTACCAATTCCTCTTCATGGAGCATTACTTGTAATGATAAACAGCTTACACACCCTATAATGCGTGCTATAAAAGAGTGCACAGTCTAAAAAGGTCACCCATGAGGGCAGATCATACAAAATAAAACCTACTGGTAAAGAAAATGGCATCCCACTCCAGTATTCTGCTAAAAAACCAAACAGAGATTAATAATAGGGTAATGAAAATATTATACAACACTGAAATAGAATCCTCTAAGTTGGAAGATATTGGAACTGGACAACAGCGAATAGCAAAAGGAAGGTTTGATAATGCAAACATTGAATATGGAATGTCAAAATCATGAATCAAGACAAACGTGATGATGTCAGAACAGAACTATCAAGATCGAACATTAATATTCTACAAATCAGTAAACTCAAAAGGTTTGTGATGAGTCACTTCACATTAGAAGAGCATCATATCTTCTAGCATAGACACATAAATATCATTAACAGAATGCTGTCGATGGAGTTGGAGACAACTCAGACAACAATAGAATGGTCTCAATTTGAGTCCAAGGCAAGCCATATAATTATAGCTCTAACAACAGGAGACATAGCAGAAGTTAAACAAGTCTATGGCAAACTGAAGTATCTTATCAACACATAAAAACCCCCAATGTTATAGTAATTATAGTAATTATAGGACATTGGAAGTGAATGCTAAAGTTGGAAATAATATAGCATCTGGACTAATCAGAATATTTGGCCTCAGTATATAAATTAAAGCAGGACACAGATGAACAATTCCACCAAAAATATCAATGTTTATAAGAAATGTGTCCTTCCAACAACATAAAGGACAATTATACATACGGAAAATGCTAAAATCAATTTGGCTATACACTCTGCAAACAAAGTCTCTAAGTCAGTCAGCAAAAAAACAGCCTTGGTGCTAATTGTACCTGAGGTCAAATTCCTCCTTGCAAAATTACGACTAAAGAAAATTAATACAATAAACAGACAGATAAGATATGACCTCAGCAATATTTCATATGAGTATGCAATAAGTAATGCAGTAAGCGTATTGCCAACATACGCTGGATCATGAAGAAAGCTAAGGAGTTCCAGAAAAACATCTACTTCTGCTTCATTGACTATGCTAAAGCCTTTGATTGTCTGGATCACAACAAATTGTGGCAAGTTCTTAAAGAGATGGGAGTACCAGACCATCTTATTTGTCTCTTGAGAAACCTATATGTGGGTTAAGAAGAAACAATGAGAACTGGGCACGGAACTGGAACTGGTTCAAAATTGGGAAAGGAGTCCGGCAAGGTTGTATATTGTCGCCCTGTCTATTTAACTTATATGCTTATCATGAGAAAGGCGGGGCTAGATGAATCAAAAATTTATACAAATTTAATAAAATGAAAAATTGGAATTAAGATTGCCGGGAGAAATATCAACCACCTCAGATAGGAAGAAATGCAAATTGGACTTATACTTGCTAAGTGAAATATTGAACACCTCAAATATGCTGATGATTTTGGTGACTGAAGATGAAGAAGACTTTGCATTTTTTTTTTTTTAAATTTGATTTATATGCCGCCCTTCTCCGGAGACTCAGGGCGGCTTACAATACGCTAAGCAATAGACTTCATTCTTTTGTATATTTATACAAAATCAGCTTATTGCCCCCACAACTGGGTCCTCAATTTACCTACCTTAGAAAGGATGGAAGGCTGAGTCAACCTTGAGCCTTGGCGAGATTCGAACCTGCAGTAATTGCAGGCAGCTGTTCTTAATAACAGGGTGCTTTAGACCACTGTACTACCAAGACTCTTAAGGAACTATGGCCCTGCTAAGGGATGTCTTCAGATGAAGAAGATAGGGAAGAAATGGAGCCAGAAATACCACCAGCATTGCAGCCAATGACTCCACTCTGATTCTGACAGGCCCCTCAGACTCAAAAGTTCAGATATTTGAGCCTAGGTAGAAGTACTGAATGAAGATCCTGGGCTCATCATTTCAACTTCCTTGTCCCTTGCTTCTCCTTTGGGTTCATCATAGTTTCCCAGTCTCAATCTGTATCTTGCTTATGGAACCATGAATACTGTCTGTCCTCAAAGATACTGTGAAAGGACTTTCGAAAGATTGCTTTACTTCTGTTAGTTCTTTTTTTTTTTAATTTTAAAAACAAATTTTATTAAACATATAAAAGCAAAATAATACACCATGTGTACACAAAACACATATATATCAATATAAACAACACTACATAAAAAGAAAAAGTGACTTTAGTCACATATCTATTATCTTATTGACGGTGCATTTTTTAAAAAATGTTATCATTCAGAATTTTGCATTTGTCCTCATTTCTCCAAGTTATCCAATCATACCATCTATTCCATACCATACCATATTTTAGGTCTGCCTTATCTTTCAATTCAAATGTTAATTTATCCATTTCCACACAATTATAGATTTTTTGAATTATCAGTTGGTCTGTTGGCAGTTGATCAGTTTCCCAAAATTGAGCTAGCGCCAATCTGGCTGCAGTGACTATATGTAGTATTAAATACTTTATTTATTTCTTATAATTTTTTTAATCATCCCTAGTAAAAAAAATTCTGGTTTGAGTTCTATTTTTTCCGATGTTATTTCTATTAGCCAAATACTTATTTTTCCCCAATACTTCCTAATTTTGGGGGAAAGCCAGACGGGAAAAAAGTGCCCTGTGCCTGCTTGCATTTCCAGCAAGTTGGACTTAAGTTCGAATACATTTTTGCTAACCTCGAAGGGGCCAGATACCATCTATACCACATTTTATACTGGTTTTCTTTATAAACCACTGATTTTGTCATAATATAATTATTTTCCCACACTCTTTCCCAGCCCTCCAGTTCTATGTTATGTCCAATGTTTCTTGCCCATGCTATCATTTGTCCCTTTACTAATTCTTCTGCCAAATCAAATTCCAATAAATATTTATAAATTTTTGAAATCAATTTTTCCTCTGTGGCTTCTAAAAGTTTATCCAACCGATTTGGTTTTAATTCAATTCTTCCTTCCTCTTGGTCTTTTTTGTATCTTGTTTTTATCTGTACATAGGGGCCACCGGTCTATCTGAATTCCTTGCTCTCCGAGTTCCTCTTGTGTTTTTAATATTCCCTGGGGATCTAATATTTCACTATATCTTACCATTTTTTGAATTGCCAAGGTATTGGGGTGCGTCATCGCCTCCATTGTGGATAGCCATTCAGGAAGTTTCATATAGTGTTTACTTTTAATTTCTTGCCATGTATGAATTAATGAATCTCTTAAAATATGATTACAAAAATACCTATGTGTTTTGTTCTTGGTGTTCCATGAGAAGGCGTGCCACCCCATCATCAAATCGTGTCCCTCCAAGGTTAGCAATCTTTGATTTTTCAAATTACCCATTCCCTAATCCATGTAAAACTCATTGCTTTATAATATGTTTCCCATGCTGATAATCCAAATCCACCTCTGGCTCTGTCATCCTGCAGTATACTTAATTTAATTCTTGCCTTTTTTCCCTTCCCATACAGATTTTGTGGTTATTTTATTCAGATTTACAACAAAAAAAATTGACCAATTTTACTGGAATTGTCTGAAATAAATAAAGCAGCCTCGGCAGAACCTTCATTTTTATCGCTGCTATTCTCCCTAGTAATGATAATTTCAGTTTCCCCCATTTTTCTAAATTCTCTTTTATTTGTTAAACTAAAGTTACATAATTATTCTCCTTTATGGTTGCACATCTGGCTGTCAAACATATACCTAAATATTTCACCTTTTTTACTACCTGTAATCCTAATTCTTTAATTAATTCCTCTATTTGTTTTCCTATTATATTTTTCGTTAACATTTTGGTCTTATCTTTATTAATTTTTAAACCAGCTACCTCTGCTAGTTCTGACAGACCTGAGCTTGCTTACATCTGGTTTGTAGAAATTTATTGCCTCCTTATTTACTGTTTGGCAGGCAGCCAGGCTGGCACAGAAAACAAGGAATCCCTTGTTGAAGATAAAAGATGCAAGTGCTAAAGTCAGTCTGCTGCTCTATTTAAAAAAGAAAAAGAAATAAAGAAAAGAAACCTAAGAATATATCAACAGGCAATCCTAATCTGACATAAATAAACGGAGATGAACTTGAAGCAGTAACAGATTTTACCTTCCTAAAATCAAAAATTAATATGGATGATTAATGTAGATATCTACTGGCTGGGAAAAAGACTGTTACATATCTAGACAAAATATCAAAGTGCAGGGACATCAGACTGACAACAAAAGTATGCACCATATTGTCAAAGCCATGATTTCCCCAAAATCTGTTCACTGCTCCCCAAAATCTGCTTACATCCCCAAAATCTGCTCACTGGAAGCAATAATAAATCTAAGGCTTAATTATCCTTTATATACAACGTAAAGCAATTGTCACTGGAGGAGACATGATGCTTGGAGAAATGTAAGATTACTTGGAAGTTTACAAGGAATCAAACATATAATTACTGATATACTTAGAGAAATGATGTCTGTTGCGTTGAAAAAGACTGGCAAATGACAATGAACAATGGAGATGCAAAAATCCCTTAAAAGGAAATATATTTATGTACATAAATATATTTCCTAAAAGGGGGTGAAAATTTAGGTGCGCCTTATACACTGAATGTAGCCCTGCCCACCCACTGGCCCCCACCCTTTGGCTTCTGCCTCAAGCAGTTACCTCCTTGCAAGCAAACAGCAAGAAAAAACTGCTCCTTTCAGCTTCAGCACAGCCTAATTAGCACAAGTTGATTGGATCGGCCTCCCGACTCTCAGCTGATTTGCTCTCAGCTGTTTTGCACAGGGGTCTGCTGCTTGCTGCAAAGAGGTAAATTGCTGGAGCAGATTTTTCTTCTCCTTGTCCTAATCAAGCTATGCTGAAAACGAAAATGAAAGTAAAGCAGGCTGTTTGCTGCAACAAAGTAAAATTGCTCAGAGGCAGGGAGATTTCTTTTTCTTCTTTTCCTCACCAAAAAAGGTAGGTGCGTCTTACACTCTGAAAAATACGATACTTCTACTAATGTTAATTTTCTAAATAATAAGAAATAAGCTAATTCTGTATATAAAATCCAAAATAAAATCTTTGTTTTTTGTGATATACTCAATAAACTAGAGGTGCAGACACTACTCAGAAAATTAATATCTGAATTACAAATATTGGATTGTTTGTTTGTTTGTTTTTTAATCACATCCAGGGCTACTCTTCAAGCCAATTCTGGTCAATTTCCATCACAATAATTGATGCCAAGTTCCTAAAGTGTTCCCTGCAGATTCAATCAGCGGAGCAATTCATTACTATTTCTAATTTGATATCACTGCCATACCAATATAGAACATCTGCAATACTCCACCCAAGAGGCTGCTGAAGGCCATACATGCAGATGATATTCACCAATAAATTTTATTGAAATTTATCTTCATTTAAAAATAAATAAATTAGTATAAACCTTAATTCTAAATAGTACAATAAAAAGCAAATATTTAGCTTTTACAAATCCAATAGCTGCTGATTCACTTACAACCAGTGCTATTTTTTAATGTTTGTACTCTGAACCAGGTATGTAGTAGTACTGGCAATTCTGCTTGACGGTAATGCAAAAGCACACAATTCAAGCTATTATGGATTAAAGAGAGAGAGAGAGAGAGACAGAGAGACAGAGGGAGGGAGGGAGGGGGGGAAGAGAGAGAGAGAGAGAGAGAGAGAGAGAGATAGAGAGACAGAGAGAGAGAGAGAGAGAGAGAGAGAGAGGGAGGATGACATAGGAGCACGCCTTCTGACCCTCCAGCACTCAGCCCACAATTCTCTGTGTTCCTCCAGGTCCGGTTTGCTGAAGAGGGGTGGGGGAGCAGCTCTGATCCCTCCGCTGCTCTCCCACAGCCCCAGCCATCACTGCCTGGCTTCATCAAAGGCATGGGGTATGGTGGCAGCTCGCATTTGCAGGTGCCGAACAGTGTCCCGCGGCGAGAGCCAGGCCCCTCCACTGTCCAATTCACCAATGGCGGTGTTTCTGTTGGGCCACCCCCACAGGCTTTTGTGCTTGGCACTCAGCCGGGGGAGGGGAGCGCTTACCCACACTGCCCCCTTCTTTCTCTTGGCCCCACCTAGGGAAGAGGAAGGCCAAGCTTGGGCCCCCACCCCACAAGAGCTGCCCCCGCCATTCTCTCCCAGCCTTCTTTGCTGGCGGCAACAGCAAAGGTACTATGACGAAGGTGGAATGCTGTTGTTGCACAAAGACAAGTGCAGGGGCACTTCGCTCCCGCACTAAGGCTTCGCCCATTGCCACTGCTCAGGGCGACAGCTCTTTCATCTCTCTGCCGTGACAGGGCAACTGGGAGCCGCAGCAGAGGGGTGAAAGAGCTGCATGGGTTGCATTGTGATTCCGTGTCATAATGGGCTTCAGGAGGAGAATGGGACCTTACCCCCCACCTCATTGTGAAACGCATGAATGAAAAAGTTCACTCAATCGATTCCAACTTCTCAAGATCTTTTTCTTTCATGAGAAGTTGGAATTGATTGAGTGAAACACAATGGAGAAAAGCGATTGGAGGTGGGCTGGGGCAATGGTGCGCGTGCTCACAGAGAAGGCTCTGCATGCCACATCTGGTACACATGCCATAGGTCCACCATCACGGCTCTAGAAAGACTGCAGAGAAGAACAAGAAAGATGAATAGGGAACTAGAAGCTAAAACATAACGGTTTCAGGAATTGGGTATGTCTAGTTTAATGAAAAGAAGGAGTAGGGCTGATATGATAGCTGTGTTCCAATATCTAAGGAGCTGCTAGAAAGAAGAGGCAGTCAACTCCCTCAATTCTCCAAAGCACCTGAAGGGAGAACAAGAAAGCAATGGATGGAAACTAATCAAGGAGAGAACCAATCTAAAAATGAGAAATTTTCTGATAGAACAATTAATCAGTGGAATAGCTTACCTTCAGAAGTTATGAGTGCTCCATCACTGGAGGTTTTTAAGAAGAGAGATCCTTGTCTGAAATGGTATAGGGTCTCCTGATTGAGTGTGTGGGGGGGTGTTGGACTAGAAGACCTTCCAACTCTGTTATTTTGTTATCTACGAGTCAGTAAAACTAATCAAGCAAGCAAGCAAGAAAGAAAGTGCCAGCCCCAGTCGGATAAGGAATATATAAAAGCTAAGAACTTCCTAGCTGAATGTTTTAAATTATATAAGGCTAAAGGCTTTTTGCAATTCCTGAAATCTCTTCAGAAGCAAAAAAGGGAATATAAAACTCTATGGAAAAAAGAGATGTGCAGAAAGCTTTCTGGGGAAAAAATGATTCGGGTCACCCACATCAGAGATAACATTTTGGCACATCACCTCTGACTATGTGAGTGAAACTAGCCCTAAATCCAATTACAGTTTGCACATGGGAGGTTTAATACTGATCATTTTATGTTTCTTAAAGTTGTAACCCTATAATCACCAAAAGGTTCAGGAGAAGCGAAAGTATTAGCCTCCTGTCACTCCAACTAAAATCCCAAACTAGTCACACAACTGAAAAATGGCAAACCCCCTGGGAGAGACATCATCCCTACGGATCTGATTGAACTAAGCATTGACTGATAAGCAGGAATCTAGGAATTCAGTTTAAAGCTGTAACTTCTACATTAAAAATGCCCAAATGGAATATCTCTATTATTGTCCCTATATTTAAAACTCGAAGACATTGGGTCCATCCAATCATAATTCAATTAGCCTACTAAGCATTATCAGAAAATTCTAGATATCTTTATTGAAATAAATGAACTGGTTGGAAGAAACCATTCTTGTGGAAGAACACACGGTTCAGGAAAGGGAAATCAACCATGGAATAGTGCTTGGTCCTACATCTGAATGAGAAATATATATATATTTCAATCACTCTCCAGAGAATGTTGGTGGTCACAAACTGGAGAGATGTTCTATTGACAGATGCTGGTTAGCACTCATTAAAATGCTACATAACTATACTTATATCCAAATAAGACTTGACAACAACCAAGGACGTCTTTCTGACATGGTGCCTATTTAAGGGTATAAAAAGGTGGTATTCTACCCCCCCCTTATTTAATTTCTATATCAATGATATGGTGGTTATGTCTCACAAAATTAGAACCTCGTCCTCCAAACCTGGCTGATTGAGCTAGTGCATGTTTCCTGTATGCAGATGATGTAGTTATCATTTCCACTTCATCCACAGATTTGAAGAGAGCCCCAAGATAAAAACTGCCCTCTATTACACAGAGAATGATTTTTCCAGCCGCATTTGTCCACTTTGTATCTCTGGGCCACATTTTGGTAACTCTTGCAATATATCAAACTTTTTTCATTATTATTAAGATGATGATTAGCAATTTTAGCAATAAAGTATTTTTTAATAAAGGTACATACATGTTTAAGACATAATGCTATTGCACACTTACTAGGCTATAGGATAGCATAAATGTAACTTTTATATGCACTGGGAAACCCAAAAATTCATATCACTTTATTGTGATATTTGCTTTATTGCAATGGTCTAGAACCAAGCCTTCAATATCTCCAAGGTATGCCTGTATAGAATTCCAGCATTTATATGAGAAGCCATTCATTTTTTAAGAAACATCTTAGAGAGATAGCCAAGGATTCAGAACTGATTAATAAATGGAAAGGTGGATCTGACTTGGCAGTGTGTGAAAACAGAGTTAATGGAAAGGCAATGAGAAAAGGCTACTTTTCGCACACTGGGAAATTAGATATGATCCATTATGTGACAGTGACGTTTGTTCAATTTCCATTATGAATTTCCTCTACATAAATTCAACTCAGAAGCAAAAAGTCTCTGTTAAAATCTATCTGGAGCAATGAAAGATGATATATATGTACAGTGATGTATGCATAGGGTTAGCATACAGTACAGTATTTCAATGTACGCATTTAGCTCCCACTCCTCAAACAGAAGTCAGACAAATACTATCAGATATACTGTACAGCATGCACAGCATATACTGTACCATCTTAATGAGTTTTTTATTCATGTAAAGTTCTCTGGGCTGTCCGGTTAATTTCTACTGATTACAGAGCAATGTACAGAGCAATCAAATCAGCATACAGTGAAGCTGCTCTCTAGTTTCTTGAGAAAGAATAGGTCCAGATTCCTCTGCAGGAGGTCAAGGGACTAGTTCATACCAACGAGAGTTTCTCAGTAGCAGACCTACGTTATGTAACTTGCTTCTTCTGAAGGGTGCAAATGGTCTCTACCTTTCTTGCATTCAGGAAGGTCCTTGAGATCATGTTAGGTCAGTGAGCTTTGGGCTTTCTGTCTTGCCCTACACGTTTATTATTATTTTCTTCTAGTGTTATAATGAATACAAATTTGATTTAAATTATTTAGATAGTCTATAGTTGGTTTGCCAGGTATACAACCAAGAGTTGGTCAAATGGTTGTGCTTTAGTAATTGATTGTCAAATAAAGAAATAAGGAACTAGTCTATAGCCTCAAGCAATAAGCAGCACTTAGCCAATCTTGGCTGATCTTGGAAACTAAGCAGGATTGACTGCAGTTGGTACTTGAATACAGGGCTAGCTGGGAATTCCACATTCGTTAGCTATACTATCATGTTTTTAAAAAATCCTGAAAGATAGCAGTGATGAATTATTTCCCTAATGCTGCCAAGAAAACAGCATGGATGCTGCCAGTCATCAAGAGTCAAACTTGAGGATGTCCTTATTGATTTATTTTATTGGCATGCAGCAGTAGCATAAGGCAGCTGAAAGACTCTAACAAACCAAAGGAAGAGCTGCTTATAAAGACAGTACTGATGGTTTCCACATGAGAGACTAAACAAAAAGTGAACATAATTTTGTTTGAGATGTCCTAATATCTTTCTCCAAATTTGTTGCAATGGTGGTTGGGTGGGGGAGAAAAAATATCACAGGTAAAAACTTCACAGAACTATCAAATAAAGATACTCTATTGTGCAATAGTTCATTTATATGATCATAAATATGGATGGAACAAGCTAATTTCACCTCTTACAAGGCAAATGGTATAGTATGCAGGTAGAGAGGAAAGAGACAGCAAACAACTTTACAGAAGGTCCCACCTGCAGAAAGCATATTTCCATATCTGATATTTGTGGATCCAAAAAAAAGGCAGAATGATCTATATAATTTTTAAATCATGCATTATTTCATGGTTTTATTGTAGATACTGTTTTATATTGTATATAATGTTTGATTTAACTGTGGTTGTCCTTAGTTATAAGGATACAGTAAATAAAATTATTTCTACATCTATCATTTTCATAAATGATTTTGTTCAACATACATATAAATAAAGCAATTGTGACAGACCAACAGAGGTATAATTTTTTTCATTTACAGGAAAGAAATATCAGACTGTCTCCACTATAGCACTTTATACTAATCTCTTATGTATGGATTGGAAAAAGTGAATACAAAGGCAGAGATGGAAATGGAATTTCCAGAACTTGTTGAATTACAGCTCCTAATACTGGTTCCTTTCCATTAACTATATTAGTAGAGATAACTGGTAAATGTAGTTTAGCAACATCTGCAGAACATAAGCTCCCCAATCTTGCTTTTTGGAAAGAACAATCTGACTAAGGACTTAATCAACTGTCACTCATAGTACACAATGGATAGTTCAAGGCAGTCAAAAGATTTGTAGTTCAATAATTAACTGAACCAATTAATGATAATATCCAGTATGTACAACATAGAAGTGCTCTGCATGAAATTGCAGCTGTTTATGATAACACCATTAAATGTATGTTGAATTACAGATGGTGAAAATATATGTATCCAGCAGTTTTATGTTGCCTGCAACTAAACCATAATAAAAGCAAGTTATTGGGAATTTCTCACACAGGAATATTTTAATAAGTTTGTTTTGGCACACAGGTTCATATGGTTCTTGTTTTTTATTCCAACTGCCATGGCCCTTTAGTGACATCAGTTTCTTAACATCATCAATTTAGGTTTACAGTAAATTTTGTCCCATTAAGCCCTATAAGTATAGATCTGAGAAATACAGAAAATTGATAGTGGAAGTTCTTTTTAGAGAAACTGGTGAATCTTTATTCTGCCTTCTAACCGTGGGATAGAATGATTCTAAGCCTAAAGGTTGCACTAACTAAAAGAGGGATAAAAATGATCCTGAGTGGTGCTTTCAGACAACAAACATGTAGCAAACTTTCTGGAGGCTACAACACGGCTGGAATTGCAATTCTAGAAGGGAAGAAATTAGTCCCAGATGCTATATCCACTATCCAGATGCTTTAAGGGTGCTCCTGTATCCTTAAAGGAACATTTCTAAAATTGAATCTGAAAGACCGACTATTTGTAACTTTATATAAAGAAACAAAACTGTTTACATTTGTTCATTAAACACTTATAAAATGGTGGAGGCAAAAAGCTTTTGCTGAGGCAATGTAGAGTGTTAAACAAAAGTGCTATGGATGTAGAAAAACAATTACATTTGTTGGATTTCCCTAGAGATTTTTTTAAAAATAGCCCAGCTTCTTTGTTTAGATCAGCAGGACATTTAACCTAAATATCTATTCCTAAATTTAAAAGGGCTCTAAGTCTTAACAATGTTTTTAAAAAATCTAAGAGCCATTCTTGAAGGAAAATTCAAGAAAACCTTTCATTCTTTGAGACTCTCTCCTACTAGCAAAAGAGCTGTTGAAAATACAATTCAGGTACGTTTGCATTAATTATTTTATTTAAAAAATATTCTTAGGTAAATTTCCAGGTCATTCAGATTTACTTTATGTACAGTTGTTATTAGATGATCAGTATGACTGAGTTGTTGAAATACTGAGACTCTAAAAAGAGTGAAGAAGAGCAACAAGATGATTAGGGAGTGGAGGCTAAAAATATGAATAATGGTTGCAGGAACTGAGTATGTCTAGTCTAATGAAGAGAAGGATTAGAGGGTGACATGATAGCAGTCTTCCAATATATAAGGGGCTCCCATAAAAAAGAATGGGGTCAACCTATTATCCAAAGCATCTGAAGGCAGGACAAGAAACAATGGATGGAAACTTATCAAAGAGAGATCCAACCTTGTGAAAACAATTAAGCAGGGGAACCGCTTGTCTTCAGAAGTTGTGGGTGCTCCATCTTTGGAGGTTTTAAAGAAGAGATTGGCAGCCATTTGACTTACATGGCATACGGTCACCTGCTTGAGCAGGCGGTTAGACTAGAAGACGTCCAAGGTCCCTTCCAACTCTGTTATTCTGAGTTGCTTTGAAAGTGGCCAAATTTTATTTTATTATCTGTCAAACTCACTGCAACCGATTATATTGGTTATCTAATTATTGTTATTTTATCTTTTACTTTGTAAGTTTTAATTTTGTGACTGACCATAATAAAGGACTCACTAACTGACATAAGGAATTAATGGTGGAAACAGAAAAGCATTTTGCTCATTTCAATGAATTACCATAGCCCATCCTAATTTATATACTCAAACACAAATAAAAACAAATAATACATACATAATTAGATTTAATAATCCTTTATGACTTTGAAAAATCATACTTTGTAAATCCAAGTATATTTAAATATATTTTAAGGCTATTTTCAAGAGTATAGTTCTTAAAATATCTTATGTAGTTAAAGAGAAAAAGAAAACAACCACCAACTTTTTAAAAAAATAGATGCTTCAAAGCACAATATTTATTTATTCATTTATTTGGCATTCACATAAAACAGATTATGATTAATGTTCACAAGCAAGAAAGGATTCTGAACTACAGTTTTATTAGCCAAGGATAAAAATAATTACCAAGCCACTTTTTAACAATATAACTGAGTCTTTACCATTAACTGTTTAATTTCCAGCTATTTCAGTTAGAGAACAACACTGTATTACGAGATTCAAGACTGGAGCTTTTAATTATTGTTGGGCACATAACCAATGCTTCTGAGAACTAAAATAAGAGCTTCTAATAATTTCCAGAAAGCTTTGTCTGCTAATATCCTCTACAGTAAGTTTATTTCTATCAACTAGTGGACCAAAGTAGCAAGCCACTTTACACTTGTGATTTAAAGTTCCAAGCTGGAAACCAGGAGACCAGGAGTTCTTTGGCACAAAGCCAACTTGGTGACCTTGGGCTAGTCACTCTTTCTCAGCCCTAGGCAGCAGGCACTGGAAAGCACTTCTGAAATCTTGCCAAGAAAACTGCAGGTACATTTCACCAGGAGTCAAGGCTGACTTGAAGGCATAGGAGAAGACGTGAACTAAAATGCCCATCTCAACATGTCATTTCTGGACTCTAACCCATCTTATTTCTAATAGAAACTTAAATCTTCCCTTTTCAGTACAGAATTATTACACTAGTTCTTGTTTGCTAACTGCAAAAAGTTTTATAATATTTTCAATCTGCTGAACCTGCCAGTGATACAGTAATTGTTATAGGTCTTGAAATGAAAACTTCCACGGAAAAGGGAGCCCATCAAAAAGGTCTCTGCCTTCTTCTCTTTCCTAGGCCTGTTAGGCTTTGCTGATGACACCTTACACTTCAACTTGTAGCATTGGAAAATCAGAGGGAAACTAACCACAAAGGCAGCACTCATAGCTTTCATGCAATTTTACTACAGACAGTGCCTCTTTTGGAAAGACAAGTAGATGACACATTGATGGATTTGCTACTATTTTACAGAGAACAGGAGGAGAAATAACAGTTGCCCTACTTTATCACTTCAGAAAAAGATTGTCATCCATGCAGGCTGAATAATCTAGGACAAAGCAATAAGAGGCAAAGAACCAGTCTCTATTGAAATGTCCCAAATGTACTGAAAAAAATCATAATCACAATGTATTTAAGCCTCGGTAATGAAGAAAATAGTCTGCATATAATATCTTCAAGCTTGGAGCTTGGAAGCATCTGGTATCTACTGTTGCCTTAACTTCAGGGAAGATTTAAAAGAGAAAAAAATACACTGAAAAGGCAGATAATTAAAAGTTTTAATCTTAAATCTAATAAATTGTAAGTTAATCTCTCTTAAATGCAGACTATTGTGATCTTATTTCACTAATCCAGAGACACAATAGCTCAATGCAGAAGACCCGTAATGGCAAGGCTGACCAACAGCATGCTTTTGTACCTGAGAATATTCTGTTTGGTTTTTTTTAAAGTCTCAATATATACCACAAATTCCACAATATTAACTCATGATACTAGGAAAGATAATTTCTCATGAAGAAATGTACTTTAGGAGATTATTAGGATATTTTTTTTAAATGAGCA
Source organism: Arizona elegans (assembly GCA_022577455.1). Lineage (NCBI taxonomy): Eukaryota > Metazoa > Chordata > Lepidosauria > Squamata > Colubridae > Arizona > Arizona elegans. Next base: position 48,552,390 of record JAKOOJ010000005.1, on the reverse strand, counting down.
GTCACTAACCATCTCAAAAAACAATAACAACTCAACTTGGTGTGTGGGAATCACTGGCCCACAACCCGGTGCTTCTTTTACTTAAAAACTGCTAAGAAATTCTTAACTTTCTATTTGGGCAGTAGCAATTTTATTGGTGCTGGATCTTTCCTTAGAAGTTACAACATGTATTATTTAGATATAAATATTAAAAGTAAGAATATTTAGCCAGGGAAATGTAGAAGTAGCTAGTACTTGGATCTATGCTCTACTTCTCTGATTATCAGTACTTTTTAAAAAATAATTATTACACTAACATTGCTACTAGACTAAGAGAGCCAATTTCACCTAGTGATTAAGCCAGGAATCAGGAGTCTGTGAGTCCCATTTTAGCAGTGAAAGCTGGCTGGGTGATATTGGCCAAGTACTTTCTCTCAACCCAATTCACTTCATAGGGTGGTTGTTGTGGGGCAAACAGGAGAAGAAAGGATGTTGGCTGCCTTGAGTAAATTTATAAAAATAATGAAGATAGGATTTAAAAAGCTTTCTATGCTTTCTAATTGGCAAAATTAAGTCCTATCCTTTTCTCTTTGATATATGCAAATCACCTTGAACAATTTAAAAAATATGTTACCATAAATAGCCACAATGTTTTATGTAGTTAATACATAGCTGAAACAATTAGGAGAACAGTGGCATGATTGGGATCATTTCTTCCTAGCAAATAAAAATGAAATTCCTCCTGGTACACCATAAACAATCTTAGCTCAGAAATGGTTCTTTTGCCCATTTCATTCTGTTCCACTGACATTTGTTTTAATGCATTTGGCACATTAAATTTAATGGAAATCACTAAAATGCACTAAAATAATTACTCTCTCCCTCTCCTGTTAAGGAAGTATATTTCCTGGATACAATTAGTGCTGTCATGAGTATGCTCCAAAGCAATCGAAATATATTACTGAATTTGAATGTGCTACCACAACTGTAAATGAGCACTGTGCATACTATAAATAAATATATATGCACAACTGCTACTTTAGCAGTTCAACACAATCAGTTAGTCTGGTATTTAAACCCTGATGACAAAGGCTAAGATTCTAATAATGTCTTCATACTTCATGAAAACCAGACACTTAGGACTTCCGGGTTGGCTCCGCAGCGCCATTGACGGTCTTTTTAGACCGCCGCCCCCGCGATCCCGTTGAGCCGTTCTGACAGCGTTAATCAGCTGTCAAACGGCTTGAAAATCTCCCCTTCGGGAAAAGAAGGGGAGGAGAGCAGGTGGGTGAGGGTAGAGCTCCCCGAAAACCCCTGGACTAATTCCAGGGGTTAGGAGGGCGAGAGCTCCCCGTTCAGCCCACTGAAGCTCCGGATCCGGGGGGACTCTGTTTTTTTTTTACAGAGCTAGGCGTTGCGTCCAATTTCTGCTGTCAAACAGAAGATTAAATGAATTCAAAAAAGCAGGCGGAACAGAAGCAGGAGGACAAGCTTTTTGCAAGTATAATACTTAACTCCGGGGATACAATGTTTCTAATTGGACTTTCTGAGCTGGAAGTAAAGATGGCGTTTCTTTGTTGCGATTTTAAAGGTGAAAGTTAGAAAGGAAAGTTTTTGCTAATGGACTCGTGCTCAGAGACTGGTTTTAAGTTGCTGGAATAGATTTTGAAGAGCTGTTTGGGAAAAGATTATTTCGTTTGGTGATTTATAAAGAAATTGCTGAAAGCTGCTCAAAAGGATGGCTCTGACTTTATGATTTTATGGTTGTGGGAAGAAAGAAAATCTTTTTAAAATAAAATGGCTTCTAAGAAAGGAGATCCTGAAAGTGCTGGAAGCTATTTGGAGGTCTCAGAAATGAAACAGTTGTCTGATTTACAGAGTTATAAGGATTTTGATGCAGAATTTACAGAATTTATAAAAGAAGCCATGAATAATCATACTGCAGCTATAAGTAATCAAATAGCAATTCTTAAAGGGATAACAACAGAAATGACTGAGGAGACAAAAACAAGTACGGAGCATGATGACAATTCAGGAGATATTCTGATTGCAGCAGAGAAGGTGGAAGAATCTTCTCAAGAATTTTCGAGCTTATTCTCTGCTCTTTTTGGAAAAATTGATAGAATCTTTCAAAATTATGACTTGGTTTGGAAAAAAGTAGTAAATGACCAGACTTTCGAAGTTTCAGAAGATGAAGGAGATTTGCCAGTGGCATTTATACATTTAATAGAAAAGAAACAACTGAACTTTTTTTCACAAACTCTTGACAAACTTTGGTCCTACAGGCGAAGGAATGAACTGATTTATATAAGCAAGAAGAGGCGATTTGGGGGCTCTAAATCAGAGGAAATTTTCTCAAAAAGGGGACAATCTTTGAAGTTACATCAACCTCAAATTAAAATGAAAAACCTCCTCAAAATAGAAGTAGGAGGGATGCAGAAAGACTGGAAAAAATATAAAAAGAAAGCAAGAATGGAAGATTAACCTTTTCTTTTGGTTTTGCAGTTGTTCTACTTATGGTTAAAAATGATTATGTTTTAGGTGTTATAACTACTGAGGGGGGAAAAGTATAAAGTTAAATATTGATTTTTAAATATGATGCATTAATGGTTGAATGTAAGATTAATCTTTTTTGGTTTTTTAGTTTATGTATTAATGGTTAATTATGTTGATGATTATCTTTTAAAATTTTAAAAGTTGGAGGGAGGAATAATGAAGGGGGGAAATTTAGAAATTTAAAAAATGTAGAAATTTAATTAGTGAATACCTAAGGTTTATTTTCTGTTATGAGATTTCAAAATATCTGAACTTTGAGAAAAGTAAGAGGGGGAAAATGTTTTTGCAAATTAATTGAATACTTTACTGATATATTAAGAGAATTTTTAAGGTTTGAATGTTTAATATTTGTTAAAGGTTTTAAAACTCTTAGAGTTATTGGATTATACGCTATTTTGAGTTTATAAAAAGGGAGGTTGATGAAATTATAAAAGGGGAGTTAAGGGGTTTTGGGAGTTATTAAATCTTGCAGTTAGCTAGTTTATTATAGCAAATGTTTGGTGAAATCTATGCCCTGTTTTTGTTCTGGGAAGTCGGGGGTGGGGGGTGGTGAGGAGGGGTTGAAGATTGAGTTTACCAAGGATTGATTTTTTTTTTGCTTTTTCTTGATGATAGTTTGAATGAATGTTTATATTGTATACTCGTTTGATCAGAAAATAAAACTTTTTTATTAAAAAAAAAGAAAAGAAAACCAGACACTTAGGAAATTTTGATAGGTGTAAGGACAGGATATAGTTAATAATGAGTGCCAACTTACTTCCTGCATTTGTTTCCATGTATTGAATATGTCTGAATAATGTAATTTATTAATGGAATCAATACATATTTTATAAAGAGACATACCTACATATATAGTGTGCATGAAGACTCAATCAAAATACAATTGGTTTATAGCCATGCTAATTTCTGCTTAAACCATCCAAGAGGTACTTAGTACAATTGTTTCATTTTTACCTATTTCTATCAGGGGCCTTTGTACATTCTCAGCTCAGTATAGAACAGTGGAGAATCTGGGTACAATAGCAGTTTTGCAAACAAAGTTCTGAAAAGGTTTTTTTTGGGGGGTGAGGTGGGGTGGGGTATGTTTGAAATAAAAGAATTTAAGCAAATGGATAAAAATTTTAAAAAATGCTAGTGCTACATACGAAAAACAGACTATTAAGAGTAATAGAACTCTCACAACATAACAATAAACAGTGACTATTAAAGAAACACATCAGATCAATAAGTGTAGCAGAAGAAATTAAACATTGCTATTAAATAGCCTGGAAAGGAAAAATGTTATGAAAAATTAACCACTCCTGGACATCTTTCTTACTTTACCTTCAGTTACTTTAGTTATATTGCTGTAAAAATGGATATGGACAAATATGGTCTGTATGCATATTTAAAGGCTGTCAAATATCTAATTTTCTGCTATTATACAATTACATGATTTCACCATCCTCTGAGAAAAGAAAACTGTTCAACAAACTCACCAAGTCATTCTTAGAATCAAACTCAATTACTCTGCCATGAGCACTCTGCCAGAATGCAGAAGTGGGGAAGAGGCAACCAAAGATACACAATGACCCATATATTATGTAACTGAAAAAGTCTGCACTGTGGACATAGTGGAGATGATTGGAAGCAATTCTTAATATGAAGTTCAGAAACATGAATATAATTTAGGACAAGTTCCCTAGCCAGAAAAATTAGACTATTTCAGTGGAATATGAAGGAATCACTTAAAGGCTTGATGGTTAATAATTCAATTATTTACATAACTTTTCTTATCACTGTTCCCACAATGGCACATCTGTGGAAAACCAAATAGAACTGCAATTATAATTACCTAGGCCTAACTGAATAGATAGCATGCAAATAACTGTAAACAAACAAATAAATATTGAATTAGATTTCACTTGCAGGAAGTAGACAGATCAGTGGGTAAATGCGAGGGTTCTCACAGCATGGAGGAAGTGTGGAAGTTGATTTTTTATTTGATTCTTTCCCTTTAAACCTCAAGGTCAAAGTTCATTTAAAAACAAGCTAGTTCCTTGTAAAAGTTTTGGTTTTATAACTAACAAACAGAATGCCAAAGGGGAATAGGAAGAATAAAACAAAGAATAACTTAGGTACAAGGCTTCAGAATCTTTTTATAACAAAATTCTACAGGTTATCTTCTAACTTATAAACTTAATACACTGACTCCAACTAAGAAGTTTTAATGTCCAATTGAAGTTGTTTGATAGATTTTATAATACAAAATAGGAAAACCCTGAAGGAGTTTGATCAACAAAGGCAGATAAGAATTCCTATTTTTTTTCTACACTGAATACAGGAGCAGGATTTTTCAACTAGTGCATGGCAATGTCAAGTTCTTTCTCTGAAATCTGATTTCTCTATGCCTGCCCTTCCTTCTTAATTAGACGCTTTATCAAGCACCAAGTGATACTTTCTCTTTGATGATTTACAGAATTATAACAGAATAACAGAGTTGGAAGGGACCCTGGAGGTCTTTTAGTCCAACCCCCTGCCCAGGCAGGAAACCCTACACCACTTCAGACAAATGGTTATTCAACATCTTTAAAACTTCCAGTGTTGGAACATTCACAACTTCTGGAGGCAAGTTGTTCCACTGATTAATTGTTCTAACTGTCAGGAAATTTCTCCTTAGTTCTAGGTTGCTTCTCTCCTTGATTAGTTTCCACCCATTGCTTCTTGTCCTGCCCTCATGTGCTTTGGAGAATAGTTTGACTCTTCTTTGTGGCAGCCCCTGAGATATTGGGACACTGCTATCATGTCACCCCTGGTCCTTCTTTTCCTTAAACTAGACATACCCAGTTCCTGCAAACATTCTTCATATGTTTTAACCTTCCCTAATCAACTTTGTTGCTCTTCTCTGCACTCTTTCTACAGTCCATATCTTTTTTACTTACTTACTTACTTACTTACTTAATTTGATTTATATCCCGCCCTACTCCCGAAGGACTCAGGGCGGTGAACAGCCAAACAGTAAAAATACATAGATACAAACATTTTTTTTTTAATTGTAAAAGTTTTACAATTACATTTTCACCCCTTTTTCCCCCCTCATCCCACCCCAAACTTCCCAACCTCCCTAACCCACCCTAACCCTCCCCTCCCCCCCCAGACTTCCACACAATATACTCATATCAAGTAAAAGGAAAAACCCTTCTTTGTATATAAAACTTGAACCCCTCCCTTCCCCTTATAAATTTTCATCTTCCTTACATTAACCTATTTCTATCTTAATATAACATTTTCGAATAAATTTTCATCCTCATTACCTTAAAATATTTCTATCTTAATATAACATTTTCAAATAAATTTTTCATCCTCATTACCTTAAAATATTTCTATCTTAATATAACATTTTCAAATAAAAGCTATTTGATACTTCCTAGTTTGATATTTGTTCTGAACATAATCTATCCACCTCTTCCATTCCCATTCATAAGTCTCTTGTGAACAATCTTTTAAATATGCTGAAATCTTCGCCATCTCTGCAAAACTGGCCATCTTCAAAGTCCATTCCTCAATCGTGGGCAGCGCTTCATTTTTCCAGTATTTACCTATCAACAATCTTGCTGCTGTTATCATATGCAATATCAGTTTTGTTTCACCCAATGTAAAACCCTTAACTATACCCAGTAAAAACAATTGTGGAGAAAATTGAATTTTTTTCTTCAGAACATTCTGCATGACCCACCAAATTTTTATCCAAAAAGCCTTAACTTTCTTACAGGTCCACCAAACATGATAATATGTAGCATCTAGACAATCACATCTCCAACATTTAGGCTGCACATTAGGGTACATACACGACAATTTTTTGGGGTCTAAATGCCATCTATAAAACATTTTATAAAAATTTTCCCTCAAATTCTGCGACTGTGTAAATTTAACATTCTGAACCCAAATTTTTTCCCATGTTTCCAACATCACTGGTTCCTCAAAATTTTGTGCCCACTTAATCATACAATCTTTAACTAATTCAGTTTCTGAATCCCTTTCTAACAAGACATTATAAAGTCTTTTAATATGCATTGGACCTTTCTCTTTTATGTGTCTGACCAATTCTTCCTCATACATCATAATACCAGTTTTTTGGTCCTCTTTCCATCTCAATTGCAATTGATTATATTGTAACCAAGTTAGATTAATCCCTTCAGCCAACAATGTCTGTAATGTCTTCAGCTGCCATCTGCCCGCATCTGTAAAAAGAACCTCTTTGTATAAAAACCCCCTGAGTGACATTATATTTGTATTCCACAAAGTATGACCAAGATCCAGCCATAGCGGTATTTTATAATCCCATTTGAGTCGGTGCTTCTTCCAGACTCTCAACAAAGAATCTCTAAGTATGTGGCTTTTAAATGCTTTATCCACTTTGTTGTCATAAAATAAGTAAGCGTGCCATCCAAATTCCAAATCAAAACTTTCTGCATTTAATATTCCAGTCTTTTTTCCTCCAAACCAATCACTTGTTAAAGTCAAAGCTGCTGCATCATAATATAACTGTAGGTTTGGAAGTTTAAGACCTCCCCTTTCTGGAACATCTTGCATAATTTTCAATTTTACTCTTGGTTTTTTCTCGTTCCAGATAAACTTGTTCACTCCAGTTTGCCATACTTTTAGTTGTTTATCATTTTTAAGCACCGGAATCATTTGAAACAAAAAGAGAAATCTTGGCAAAATATTCATCTTAACTGCTGCTATTCTTCCAAGTAAAGACAGCTGCAGTTTTTTCCAAGTCTCCATGTCTTTTTGCACCTCTCGCCACAACACCTCATAATTATTTTGAAACAATTTCATATTTGATTCTGCAACCTGAACTCCTAGATATTTTACCTTTGGTACAATCTCAAAACCTGCCCTCCTTTCAAGCTCGTGTTTACGATCTTGTGTCATATTTTTGACTATCATCTTGGTTTTTTTCTGGTTCAATCTAAAACCTGAAACTTTACCATAGTCTTGTATAATGTCCTTCATCTGGATTATTGATTCCATTGGCTGTGTTAGGGTAACAACCAGATCATCTGCAAATGCCTTTATTCTGTAATCCTCTTGCCTTATCATTATACCTTTCAAGATATTAGAGTCCCTTATTGTATTTAACAAGACTTCTAGTGTTAAAATAAACAACAATGGGGACAACGGACATCCCTGTCTTGTTCCTTTTTCGATTTTAAACTCTGTTGTCAAACTTCCATTAATAATAATCTGAGCCTTTTGCTCTTGATAAATTGCTGAGACCGCCTGTATAAATTGGTCCCCAAAGTCCATCTTTTTTAAAGTCTTTAGTAGAAAATTCCAGTCCACTTTATCAAAGGCCTTCTCTGCATCCAAGAAAACCAGCACTGCAGGGATCTGTTTATTCTTCTCAAGATATTCCAATAAGTCTATTACTTGCCTTACATTGTCATTCATATGCCTACCCTCAATAAATCCCGCTTGGTCATCATGGATCACCTTTTGAATTACTGGCATCAGTCTGTTGGCTAGTACTTTTGCATAAATTTTATAGTCCGTATTCAAAAGAGATATTGGTCTGTAATTCTCCGTTTTTTTGGGACCTGCTTGTTCTTTTGGTATCAAAGAAATGTAAGCTGTAGTCCATGATGGGGGTACTTTTCCCCCTTGTTGTATATTACAAAATAAGTCTCTGAGTTGTTCCACCATTTCTGCCTGCAAAGTTTTATAATACACTGCAGTCAGACCATCCGTTCCAGGAGCTTTGGCTGTTTTTAATTGTTTTATTGCTGCTATTATCTCCTCCTCTGTTATAGGATAATTCATTCTTTCCTTTTGTTGCTCAGTAATTTTTGTAACTCTTTTGTTGTCTAAATATTTTTCTATAAGTCCATTCTGCACCTCCTCTCTAGCATATAGTTTAGTGTAATATTCAAGAAAGGCTTCTTTAATTAATTTCTGTTGAACAACTTCTTTCCCTCCGATATCGATACTATCAATAGTCCGTATGCTCTGTTTCTTCCTCAATGTGTAGGCCAACCACCTGCCCGGTTTATTGGCGTTGCAGAATGTATTATGCTTTGCGTATTGTAAATTTGTTGCAACTTGTTCCGCTATAAGCATTTGAAATTGATCTTTCAAAAGTTTTATGACACCACGTGTTCTTTCATCTGTTGGATTTTTAATGAGTAACTGTTCTTTATTCTTTATTTCTGCTTCCAATTCAAGTCTTTTCTTTTGTCGGATCAATTTATGTTTAGAGTTCATATAAATAAGCACCCCTCTCATGTAAGCTTTGCTTGCGTCCCACACAATCTCCATTGGAGTGCCTTTATTCAAATTCATTTCAAAAAACTCTTTCAAGTACTTTTTAAGTTCTATTATATTTTTTTCATATCTGAACAAGTTTTCATTTAATCTCCAAGAGCGTCTCTCAGTCTTGCATGTCTCAATTTCTATCCACACTGGACTATGATCAGTCAAAGTTCTTGGCAAAATCTTTGTTCTTTTTGTCCTAACAAGTAAGTCATCTGACAACAAAATGAAATCAATCCTAGAGAAGGATCTATGTCTATCAGAGAAGAAAGTATAATCCAGTTCTTTTGGGTTATGTATTCTCCAAATATCTTTTAACTCCAGATCTTCTTTCATATCAAAGAAAGTCTGTGGTAGTCTAATCCTTGACTTCGCCAAAGTCTTTTTATCTAATTTAGAATCAATTACTCCATTCCAATCTCCCATAATTAAAATAGATCTATAATCCCATTGTAGTATTTTAGTATGTAGCATTTTATAAAAATAATCCTGTTGTTGATTGGGAGCATAAATTCCTATCAGAAGAACTTGACTATTAGCAGAAAGTAATTCAATTGCTACAAACCTGCCATCTTGATCAGCTTCTATAAGTTTAGCTGTTAATTTTTTATTTACATAAATAACCACACCATTCTTTTTTTGGTTAGTTGAAGATATAAAATGTGTTCCTAATTTGGAATTTTTCAAATAATTTTGATCTTGAACTGTAATATGCGTTTCTTGTAAACAAATTATGTCATTATTATGTTGTTTTAAATATGCAAATACTTTCTTCCTTTTCTATGTTGCATTCAACCCATTCACATTCCAAGATAAACATTTAATCATCATTATTCTCTTTCTGGAGCCAAGAACAGAATAATCGGATTTCATCCGAAATCTTCTGTCCTGCATTCCCCACGGCTCCAGTCTCTTGTATCGCCTTTGCCTCCTTTTCATCTTGTCTTTCCAGCTGTAACTTTTCTTTAAGTTGCTTGAGTTTTGCTCAGGTTATACGCTGGTCCTTGTCTTCAGCCATCCAGACCGGCTCCAAAATTGGAGAAGGTTCCAGCAAAGGCTCATCCAGGAAACCTCCTTCAGCGCCCTTCAACTCCTCTGATTCCTGCTTAGATTGTTGTTGCGGATCTTGAAGTTGCTTCTTATCACTCTCCTTAATCTCCAAAACTGTGGATGGACGTGGGGATGGTGTTCTTTCTTTAAAGATATCAGTATAAAATTGCTCCGCCTTCTCCACAGTATTCAAACGGTGTCTCTCTCCCTTATATCTCAAAATTATGCCAGTTGGAGCATCCCAACGAAATGGAATCTGGTTATTCTGCAGTTCTTTAACAAGAAAGCCAAAGTCTTTTCTAGATTTTAACATCTTAGGTGGAAGCTCTTTATAAACTGTAATCTTCGATCCTCCGACTTGCAGAGAAGTAAGAAAAGATTTTTGCAGGATATCATTTCTTATTACTCTGTCTGTAAAATATATGACCACATCTCTAGGCAATTGTCTTTGTCTGGCCACCCAGGAATTGACTCTGTAAATTTTGTCTATTTTACAGAAAACCATATCAGGGTTAACTTTTAAGATCACCGCTAGGGCTTCAGCACAGACCTGTCTCAAATCTTGTCTCTCCTCTTCTCTAATTCCTCGAAGCCGTATAGCGAATTCCATTGCCCGGAATTGCATCATGACAATCTCGTTCTCAACTCTCTGCATCTTATCATCAACATCAAAAAATTTATGATCATTATTTTTCATCTTAGCATTAACTCCTGATTTAAATTCATCCACTTTTGACTCAACTTTCATAATAAATCCTGCCAGGCCAGACGCCACATCTGTTATTTTTTTGGTCACCTTCTTTTGGTTCTGCTGCATTTCCTACATAATTTCCTGTTGAGACTTTTGGATTTTATCATCTATTTCTTGTTGAGCTTTTTGAAATTTGTCATCCAGAATTTTTGAAATAAATTCTTTTAAATCTCCCATATCAAAATCTTTTTTCTGAGCTTGTGGCTGCGTATCCTGTTTACGTGTGGGGGATCCCCCCCCTGTTTTGCCTTCCTGCTTCTTTGAAGCCATCCTGCCACGTAGGCTAGCTTTTCTGAAGAGGGAGGTTCCTCTTTTTCTACCACCTCCACAAAGCCTTCTAAAAAAGTCCCCCAGATTTAATCAGGACAAAACTGTGGTGAAGCAAAGTCAAATAAAAGGGAGAGATTTTCCTCTTGTTCCTGTTATTACAGCCGAAGCAACTTTGTAGCAACTTATTAACTTTGTAACAAAGCAAGATGACTTCGCCAATCCACACTCGCTGATTCATTTACTCTAATGCTGAACGCCATATTTTTTCCAGTCACTTTCACTCATTCAGAAGTTTTCCCTTCAAAATAAGAGATCAGCAAAGTGCTAATACTTGCAGTTCAGAGTTTCAGGGTTCAAGTAGATTTCAGCTGTTTGTTTGGGTTGTTTCCTTTCTCTTTGAAGTTTCCTGCAGCCGGCTTGTTCTGCAAAAGCAGAGACGTCCCACGCCGCCCGGAGTCTCAGCAGGTTGGGAGGGAGCCGCGCCTGTTTCCTCCCCAGAAACAATTCCCTGGGGGGGTTGCAGGGGCTCGACCTGTGCCCTGCTGCCTCTTCTTCAAAAATCCTGGGGATTTTGAAGCTTTCAAGCCGCTTCACGGTCGAGAAGCGGCTCTACAAGCGGCTGGGCTGGCGGTGCTTAAAAGGGCATCGTCGTCGCCGAAGACAAGGAAACCGGAAGCCCATAGATACAAAATTTAAAAACAAAGTAAAAACGAATTAAACAATTTGGCCCAGACAGATTAAAACACCCCAATCATTTAAAAACCGATTAAAATTTGCATAATTTACATTGTGGCGACCAAAACTGGATGCAGTATTCCAAGTAATCTTGATTCTATCCCTCTGTTTATGCAGCCTAGAACTGTGTTGCCTTTTTTGGCAGCTGCTGCACACTGCTAGCTCATATTTAAATGGTTGTCCACTAGGACTCCAAGATCCCTCTCACAATTACTATTATTGAGTGAGGTACTACATATACTGTACCTGTGCATTTTGTTTTCCTTGCCTAAATGTAGAACCTTACTTTTTTCACCATTGAATTTCATTTTGTTAGATAGCACCCAATGTACAAGTCTGTCAAGATCCTTCTGTATCTTAAGACTATCGTCCGGAGTGTTGGCTATTCCTGCTAGCCTGGTGTCATCTGCAACTTTGATGAGTTTCCAATCTATCTCCCTGTCCAAATCATTGATGAAGTTTTGAAGAGTACTGGGCCTAAAACAGAGCCTTGGGGTACCCCACTGCATACTTCCCTCCATGTAGATGCAGTTCCATTGAGGACTACACATTGAGTGTGGTTGGTCAGCCAGTTAGGAATCCATCTGGTGGTGATGCTGTCTAACCCACATTATTCTATTTTATCTAGTAGTAGGTTATGGTCTACTTTATCAAATACCTTACTGAAGTCCAAGTAAATTATATCGACAGCATTCCTCTGGACCGTTAATTTTGTCACTTTGTCAAAGAATGTAATAAGATTAGTCTGGCATGATCTGTTTTTCACAAACCCATGTTGGCTTTTGGTTATTACTTTGCTTGCTTCTAAGTGTTCGCTGATTCATTGCTTATCTTTTCCAGAATCTTCCTTGGTATTGAGGTCAGGCTGATAGGTCTGTAGTTTCCTTTTTTTTCCTTTTTTGAAGATTGGATCTACATCAGCTCTTTTCCAGTCCTCTGGCAGTTCCCCAGTGCTCCGGGATCTTTGAAAGGTATAGTTCAGTGGTACTGAGATCTTGTCTGCCAATTCCTTCAGAACCTTGGGGTGTAGTACATCTAGTCCTGGTGATTTGAACTTGTTTAGGGTAGACAGGTGCTCACTTACCATTTTTCCCCCTTTTTTTAACTTGTGTTCCTAATCTGTTTTTTTGTGGTGGTGTTTTTGATAGGTTGGACTGTTTTTTCCCTTTGTGTAAAGACTGATGCAAAAAATGAGTTAAATAGTTCTTTCTCCCTAATGCTTGTCACCTTCTTGCCACTTTCTCCCAGCAATGAATCAATTGTTTTCTTGACTTTTTTCATGTTTTTAACATGTTGGAAGAAGCTTTTTTTGTTATTTTTTATTTTTGTCGCAAGCTTTTGTTTCCTCACTTCAGCTTTGCAGGCTTGGGCTATTTGCTGATATTATTATCAATTTGTTTCCAAATTGCCCAGCCAGGTATGCTAAAACCTGTATGAAACAGGTTAAAGAGAATTCACACTTCATAAGTAAAGTGGTGTTTGACTTCATCACAATTAACTATTTTGTTAGAATTGATGCAGTAACATAAATTACAAACTATTCATATAGTCAACCTATAGCCCAAAATACCATGATATATATTTTAATGCAATTTAAATCAAGTGGCCGGTTAAAGTTTAATCATTACTTAAAATACAGCTTGGTCCTATATCCAGCATTACAATACTAGATACAGATCTAAGGCTCTTGTAAGATGATTATCTAGATTTTTTTGGGGGGCGGGGAGAGAAGAGGATGGATGAGTCAGGCTCTCAAAACTATCCAACAACTGCAAAATATAGTCATTCTTTTTTCAATGATTCCTGTGATGACGTTGGAAAGGGACTTCAAAATCTGAGTATGTAATATCTTCCAATGAATCTTCCAGGTAGTTTGGTTAACTCAACAACCAGGGTTAAATTCCTTCTTTTGTCACCCCAGTTTGCTAAGCAAGGAATCCAGTTGACTAAATGTATCCTAACATTCTTGCCATCTATATACAACTAAATTTTTTGTGTTTGTTTGTAACCTTCACTTGGGCAAAACAGTGCATCATAGGAAATCAGTTATTGAGCTAACATAGTTCAAATGGCTTAACTTACAGGATGTGTCCAAAATCAGAGATCCTTCACTCATATAGGATTGAAATTTGGCAAATTAACAATTGTTTCAGTACTGCTGTGCCTTCTGACTACACTTCTTATAAACCTGTAGGTTGCATGATGCAACAACACATGAGACTGGTGTATCCCTGCCCTGTTTCTTGCCTCCCTTTGCCCCTGCACCCCATCGAGGGGTGGTGAGGCCTGATGGGTGAGCAGTGGGCTGCTTTGGAAGTAATATCAATAGGGAAACTGGCAGAAAAACTGAAGTTGTTCCCACTCCCACTATTTTTTTTGCTTGTTTTGGTCATTCCCTTTTTCTGTTTAGGTAAGTGTTTCTGAAAGGATGACCCAATGGGTCACAGGTTGTCTAGTTTATTCTGTAACTGTCTGCTTGCTAGTTTTTAAAAAGGTGGTTTAAAACAAATATGTTCCAAGTTAGGAATCAAATTACACATACATGAAATGGAAGATAATGTAAGAAAAACAGACATTTCTATATTTGGTTAAAATTTGGCATCTAAGATAAAGCTTTAATTTGCAAAACCAAAGCTGGCTACCACTTAACATTGCTCTAGCTTAATTCCTCCCTTCCTTGGTTATTGATTTATGGATTTTTTTTTTTACTTCTTTAAGCATTTCTGCCAATTTAGGATAATACTTCTCTTTGAAATAGGAAGCCAAACTGTTTCTCTGCTTCCTAATAATCTCTCCTCAAACTGTTCTATGTATCAAAGCTGATTTCATTACCTGCCACCTGCTGCTGCTGCTACTGCTGATGGTTTTATTTAAAGCACAGGCATATGGCGAAGAAAGTATTCAGCCTGACCTCCCTGAACTACTGCAGATGAATGCTGTACTGTAGTGACAGAGAGAAGCTGCTGCTGCTCTTTCTTACAACTAGGCGTCTAAACCAAATAATGGTAAGGAAACCTCCCACGTTCTTTCTTTGCCACCCTTCCTCCCAGCCATTTTCAAATACTATAAATAATTAAAGGGTTTTTTTTAAAGGCTTCTCTAAGCATGAGTTAACATACAATATATGAGGTTCTGTTAAATGTAACATCATTGAAAACAGTAGTAGGACCAGCAAATTTTGCCAGAAAAATTGAGTTGGTAAATTAAGTATCTTAAACTTTCATGAAAAAGCATGCTGGGGGTTAACCTATAAAGTTGGGGGTGGGGGGGTGGGATCCAGAAGGTAACAATGAGAAATCATGTTCATATTATTACAAACAAACTCTATGTGTACTTTTCCACAAAACCACCAAGAGTAAAGTTTGGCTCAAAAAAAAAGCCTTCCCTTTTTATTTGTTCTGAATGGCAACTCCATAAACTGAACCCATCAGGAATGAGGATCTGCCATCAGCTGCCTTTTACTTTACTCACTTCTTGTAGAACACGGGTGTCAAACTCTATCACATCACATGACATACCATGATGTATCGTGACTTTTTTGCCTTTGCAGAGCCAGGGTGGGCGTGGCCTGCGTGTGATGCATCTGGCCCACAGGCTGCCAGTTTGACACTCCTGTTGTAGAACATCTCAATCATTAATTACAGTAAAATTGAGCTAGCCTATGACAAGTAGCTGCCTTAGTCTGCAATTCACAAAACCCCATTCCTTTTCTACAGATGATATTTCAACACAGTTGCCAATTTTTTCTTCTCTCAACTTCTTTTACTTTCTCCCATTGGGCAGGGAGAAAAGAAATCAGGCCAAATTATGAAAAAACCAAACAGTAATCCCAATTACTTTTGTCTCAGCTAGATGGGGGAATAGTTCTTTCTAGACTACAGTGTATAATCAAGAATGACCTGGGTTATCACTAGAAAAGAAGTATGCAACTCACCTGTTCTTCAGAGAGCTGTGAGATGTGATTAACAGCAGCATATGACTCTATCTTTGGATTGAAGTGGTTGATAATAGCCCTGAAAGGCAGAAGAATGTTATGCTATATGTGAAGGTTATAAAGGGCCAATAGAAATATTTTAATCCACAGTGGCATATTAGCAACTAAAACTTAAAGTGAACAGTTGAAGGAATATATGGCTCTAAATAGAAAAATGGGAACAAAATTGAATCATTCATTTGCCACCCAGCTTTCTTTTCATTTTATATTTAAAACTGGTCCATTTTTGGACTTTGCCTAGAATTGAAACTGAATTGAAACTATGAAGTTTGTTTAGAAACTACATAGGCACAAGCATGTACACACTGTTTCTTTGTTGGTATACAGTTACTGGAATATTTACATTTCAGAGAACTTTTTCTCTTGTTTCACAGCAAAAAATGACGACTTAGCAATTAAAACCCAATAGAAAACGCTTTCATCATTGATTTAAGAACAGCCAAAAGGCATTCCTTACTTTTCAAAGTCAAAACGTACACAGATACATGGTTAGAGATAGCTTCCCAACCGCCCCGTCACCAACTTCATAATTATTTAACTTAAAGACTAAGAGAACTCCATGGCCAATTTGTGATATACATCTTGTGCTTTATATGAAATGTACTTACCGAGTAGATTGTGGCAGATGGGATAATCTGAATACAGATGTTCCCATAATTTTTAATCTACCAATTAAATGTTAGACACGATGCAATGCTATTTGGGAGGTTAAGATAATGTATAATAGGAAGTTAAGATTATAAGGATAATGGAATACTGCTCAAAAGAGATCTCATAAATTTCTTGTATTTAAGAAAATCAGGATCTATCGCTATAGAAACCATCCATTATCTTTTTCAAGATTTGTTTTTATGGTAAACGTGATAATAGTTCTTATCTCTATAGAGTTAAAAAATAACAGAAAATAAAGGCACAATTTCATATAGTGCAAGAACTTTGCCACAGGGAAAAATTAAAGAGTAGCACATTCTAAAATAAATAGGTTTCCTCCTTTGTAAGAGGTTAACAGCTAAACAAACATATTTCAAAAAATTTGCAAATATATTTTATGTAATATAAATCCAAAGATATAGGGTAAGTTCTTTATATGCAAAGGAATTATTTTTCCTCTATTTTATTTGAAACTGAAGGAATTAAAGTTTCAAGCCTAATAATGGTCTGATTTATTCTCTCAATTTCTCTATGCTCTATCATTAGTTTAAGGAATAAATAAATGAAATGTGTATAACCAGCAGATTAGAAAATGAATCATATCTGAGATCCTTTGTCACACAAGAACCCCATTTGTTTGTTGTCTATCTGTCTGTCTGTCTATCTGTACCTGTATTGGGAAAGTGGGCAAAAAGACACCAGCAAAGGAACAGTCAAAGAAGAGACAGCATAGCCCACACCTGGATAGCGGATGGGGCAACAGGATCAGAAGAGACATTCCCTAGTTTTTTTTTACACTGAGTTGGGTGGTGGCGGCAAGAATTGCATCTTTAGACTTGCAAGATTGATGTTTACGAGGTGAACCAGAAAAGAAACACAACCAGATGAGTTAATTCTATTTTATTGTAAAGCTACATTAAGACTCTTGGAAGACTAAAATGAAAAAAAATCTCCACTGTCTTCTTTATATCATCAAACAATTTACAACTACTGTGCACAATTACATCCATATTCCTGTACCCAACAACAAGGCACACTAGAGTGAGAGTAACTGGGAGAGTAACTGCACAAGAGTATTTTATCCAAATGAGGCGGCAGCAACCAATCTTTGTAGCTTCGCTTCCCTACCTACCTACCTACCTCCCCCCACCTCTCACTCACACACAGTCAATTAGTGGTCATGTCACTTGACAAACATTTCACCAGAATGTACCGCAGTTTTCTATTGTTTCAAGTTACTTTCTCTGTAAGCTTCCTCCAAATTGAACCTTTAAAATTAATTATATTCTTTAACTTCTACAGAACATTTGCAGAAGTTATTTACTTTTAATTTTAAGGATTTCATTTTATCAAACAGTTGCAGAGTACAATTCAATATTCCATAATGAGAAAAAAGGACAAGCAAAACCAATTTTAAACAGACAATTCTGCTTATCTGCAAAAAGTAACTCTCAATTATTCTTTATCAAGAAAATGAATAAGAAAAATGTCTGACTATAAAGTCTTATTTGTGATAATAAACTTTGGATTAAAACACCACTTAATTCTATAGAAAGGATGAGAACACGAATTTGTTTCCTTATTTTCCTTATGTGTCATTGTAAAGATGGATCCATTGAATTCATTGGCCATTTTGTTCCATTGTGTAACTTCTATAAGGAGGCAAGACCCTCTTCCATATCGCTCAGACTATCCCGGTTCATTTTATATAAAGCTACTTTATATAAATTAGTATGATTCTGTTTGCTTTGATGGGGCAAAATTTTGTTATATTGTATCTTGATTGCCTCAATTCTTTAATTACAATGTTATGTTTCTGTTTTATTTTACTTGAAATAGAAAGTGTTTAATTATTTTGTTAACATTCAGAATGCTGGAGAGAGAAAGGAAGGGAGGGAGGGAGGGAGGGAGGGAGGGAGGGAGGGAGGGAGGGAGGAAGGAAAAATTACTTCTCCTCTTAATTTTTTAAAGAATATATTAAAATTATCCTCAACCTGAAATAGCAGGAAGAACAACTGAATCAAAAATATATTGCTTTCCTCCACGTACTGAAGATGTAAGATTTCACTTAGCCTAACCCAGCATCATAAGGCAGTTCTAATGTAGTGTAGGAGCAAAAAAATAATTAACTTTTCTGAGGCTTGGTACTTATAAAAGTTACTGATTTCTTATAAGCTACATCAAGTATGATCTTTCTTCCTACTGTGCTAGCATTTGGAGAGGGAATATTTGTTATTCATAAACTGCTGGTAAGGAGCTCCTTCATTAAAAATAACATGTGATTGAGAGAATATTTCAATCCATCCTTGCCACACATTCTTAGTTCACCTAAGCTATTTGTTGGAGAACAGAGCATTTGCTGTACCCCCCCCCAATATATAAGTGATATATTTGTCACTTATATCTAATCTCATTATCAGCCTAGCTATCTCACACTAAACCGTCATAATCCCATATATATTGCAGATATTAGAGACCAGACTGTGAACAAGGCAACTAACCAGCCAGAAAATGTATCAATCAATCAATCAATCAATTAAATTTATATGCTGTCCATCTCATAGAGCGTGTCTCTGGATAGGGAAATAGAAGCCTACGACACCTGACAAACCAGGGAATACTGTAACAGTGGTTTGTTGTTTTTTTTAACTGGGATCTTCTGAGAAGACACAGAGAATAGGGTTCCTTGTCCATTCCTCAGTATAAATTACCAACCTAGGTAGTCGAACTGGTTGGTAATTTGGACCCAGAGCATGCCCACTTTAGCTAATTTCACCAGATGGGAAGAAACATATTGAGACTGGGAGTCCCTCAATCATGCCATTACGCTATTTTAAATGTACGACCTTGTCCCCGAATTAAAGACCTAATTTATAATTTTTGAAATATAATTTGCCTCTGAGCAGATGTAATAAATCATTTATTGATCACGCTCATACAAATTCTATGTAATCTACAAGTGCACAACCTGTGGCCCTATAGCAATATGCAGGTTCCATTGCTTTTAACTTCCAAGAGAGTCCCAACACAGGATAGAAGAACAAAAAGAAAACTCTTTTGTAACCACTTTGTATTCTCTCTAGGTTTTTTTTTTTTAAGATGATGATTTGTCACAAAAATAGAAGAACATTTCGATTCCCACCATGGACGAATGGCTACAGAAGCTAATGGGAGTTGGCAGAGATGGCTAAATTGACTGATCAAAGAAAAGAATGTAAGTACTTTTTTTTTTATTGAAAAGTTTTATAAGAAATACAAACAATTTTCTCCCCCCACCCTTTCCCCTTCCCCACATAATAGAAATTGTACATTTTCTTATACGTAAGAAATCCTACATATACATGTTTTCCTTAAAGAAAGCATTAAAATAAGACATTTTAATTACATTCGGAGTTGCTCTTCTTCTCTTTCTTCCCTCATTCCACAACGAACCTTCTTCTCCTCCTTCTTTCTTTCCCTTCCCTCCCCTTCTCTCCTACTTTCTCCTGCCTCCTCTCCCACCTCATCCTACTTCCTTTCCCTTTCCCCCACTTCTTTCTTCTTTTCCCCCTTCTCGCCTTCACTCCTACTCCTATCCCCTTCCCTTCCTCCTCTCCTTTCTTCCATTCCTCACCCCCCCTCTCCTCTTCCTACCCCTCTTCCTCTCTCCTTTCTAACTTCTTTGCTGTGAAATGTTTTCCTCCTTTAGTGTCTGAGCAACTCCTGTATTCTACTCATAGAATATACTTTCTTCTGCTAAAACATTTCTCTATTCACCACTTCCCCCCCCATCCC
This sequence comes from Arizona elegans, assembly GCA_022577455.1. Classification (NCBI taxonomy): domain Eukaryota; kingdom Metazoa; phylum Chordata; class Lepidosauria; order Squamata; family Colubridae; genus Arizona; species Arizona elegans. Next base: position 48,532,336 of record JAKOOJ010000005.1, on the reverse strand, counting down.
TTATCCCACCCTCCTCACCCACCCACCCCGACTTCCCAGAGCAAAAACAGGGTATAGCATCTAACAAACATATGCTAAAATAAACTAACAAATTATAAAGTTCAAAACTCCCACATGTTCTTTAATTCCCTTGCTCCAATTCATCAACCTCCCTTTTATAAATTCTCAAAACCAATTAAATTAAATTCATTCTTCCTACTTATAAAAATTTTTTTTCTTGATGTATAATCCGATACTTTAGCAGTCTTACAAACAGTAAAAATCATGAATAAATTCCATTTCTATACCCTCGAACATCATTCTTTTTGAACATTACTCCCTAGTGAAATTCTGAGTTTAACATTAATCCTCTTCCTTCAAAGAGAGAAAAGAAAGAAAAAGAAAAAAGAAAATTTTTTCATCTTAAAATCTTACACATTTTATCTTATATATCTTTTAAAATGTTAAGCATTTTAAAAATCTCTTAATACCTTTGAAACACTTATTTACCAAATATAAATTTCAGAATCTACAGGAGGATGTCTTTCAAATTTTCAATTAACCGTCTTAATACCTCTAACTTTTTAGAGAGCAGCCCTTTACTATCCAAAACTAATTATCATTTTGCAATAAAATTCTGAATTTAACATTAATCCTCTTCGTAGAGATGGCTAAATTGACTGATCAAAGAAAAGAATGTAAGTACTTTTGTTGCTACATGGAGACCGCTTCTGGACTTTGTGCTTGAGGGGGGAAAAATGAAACTTTGATTTTAGGTTTTACTGATTAGATTGATTTGTCGTTATAGAAATGATTAGTTTATATTATTATGGAAAAGTAAAAAGTTTAAGTTCTATGTTAATGCTTTAGTCTACTGCAACAGAGGGAGTCGGAAGTCAGTACTTTTTTCTCCCTCCTCCCCTCACTTTTCTTTCCCCTTTTCCTCCCCACAGTGTTTTCCTATTTGCTTTTGTATTTTTGCATTTTATTTTATAACTTTAAAAAATGTTGAGAAAAAAAATAAGAAGACAATTTGTTTTTCATTTGCTCTTAATTTTAGTCTCAGTAAACTACAGTATCAGTTTGAATCCTAACTTTTAACTGTTCAGCATGGGAGAAAATTGTTATGTTGGGTGTGCGTGTGTGTGTATTAGCTTTAGAAGGATACCTTGTTCTTGATAACTAAGGTATTAAATCTTCCTGCCTACCCTTTATGATCAGTTACTTTAGAGCTGCACAATGTGTCCTCTGACCCTCAAGATTTCATATTCATTAAGGTGGCCCTTTAGACAAAACTTGTCTAAAACAACATGCTTTCCAACATCTTCCTTGGAAAAATTCAGACTAGAAAATATTTAACCATGTTATGTTTTATTTTGGAATGTATTTCAGAGATATGAGAATTAAAAAATAAATCATTTTTAAATAAATAAATAAATAAATAAATAAATAAATAAATAAATAAATAAGTCCAGAAACCAGAATAAAAAATATGTAGGTAGTTATTCCAGGGGAAAGAAGACCTCCATATCCTGGCAGTCACCCTTCCCAGTCCTGTCAACCTCATCCTGGGGACTAGGTGGTTTGCTGGCACCAATGGCCTGAAGGTATTGGAAGTTAATGCCAAATCTGTTTGCTTAAATACATCCATCATCCATGATTATGTATCACCTTTTCAATAAGGGTTCAAGCCCTATCTTTGGATAGAAACAATATTAGTCACTGGACTGGATTTTGTCATGACCTGGGTAGAAGAAGTGTAGCCTATCTGTTCTTGTTAGTTCTTTGGGCAGCTTTTGATACCGGTGACCATGGTATTCCTTTGGGCTGCCTGTGAGGGCTGGGGGTTGGGGGCATTGCCTTGCAGTGATTCCACTCATTCCTAAATGGGTGGTTGCAATCTTCATAGTAGGAGAGGAGAGGTAAACCCTAATTCAAGAAGCTTGGACTGTTTAGCCTTGAAAAGCTAACTGAGGAGGAATAAGACACAAAATTCAACCTACCATGGTTGCCAAAATCCAACCTACCATTACATTTACATTAAAAGCCTCAATAGAAACAATAATGTTTCCCAAGAAAATCTTCATCTGATGGTTAGATGGAAATCTTCATCTAACCATAAGAGAGGGCATTATCCATATCTTAGAAGAATATTCCACAGGAACAGAATACATACTGAAAAAAAATGCTCTCATGCCCAACAGTCTCACACTGAGGGACTGTAAATATCCCAGCCTGAAAATAATGCACCGAATGCAATGAATCTACATGTAGGTGATAAATCTGCAGATACCCAAATGCCCAGTCAAAAGGGGCTTTTATACCTTTAAAGTTTAAATTATCACTACCTGAAGATTACTGGAAGCCAAAGGAGTTCCCATAGTTCCAGTAAAATATAACACCATATTTTACAGGAGCCTGGATAGCTCTGCAGACTAAAGCACTGTAATTTAACACCAGCTGTCTGCAATTAAAGTAAGTTCGAATCTCCCCAGGCTCAAGGTTGACTCAGCCTTCCATCCTTTCTAAGGTAGGTAAATTGAGGACCCAGTTTGTGGGGGCAATAAGCTGACTTTGTATAAAATATACAAAAGTATGAAGGCTATTGCTTAACGCACTGTAAGCCGCCCTGAGTCTCCAGAGAAGGGTGGCATATAAATCAAATTAAAAAAAACCAAAACACTAGAGCAGCTGCTCCCAATCTTTTTGGCATCAGGGACTGGTTTCGGGGAAGACCGAGGGGAGGGGGCTGTTCGGTTTTGCTCGCTTGCCTGCCATTCGCCTCCAGATGTGCAGCCCAGCTCCTAACAGGCCACAGATTGGTACTGGTCTGTGTCCTGTGGATTAGGGACCCCTGCACTAGAGGTTCTCAGTAATAAGCATGTTAGCCACCAGAGTTTGCATTAAATGCAGCTTCTGAGTAGCCTTCTAAGGCAGCCCCATGTAGACTTGTTATTTCTCATGCCAGAATACAAAACAAAGTGTAATGGACTTAAGGTACAAGGAAGGATAACCTTCCCTGAATTTTAGGGAAAAAAAACTTTCCAGCTATACAGTGATTAGTTAAAGTGATGGTAGATCACCTTCACTGGATGCATTAATTAATGGCTAAGCAACTACCTATCTGGATGCTCCTGCAAAAGGTTGGACTCAACAACCTAAATGGCCTTTTCCCCACTCTGTAATTTTATAATTCTACCTATTCCCCTCCCCCACATGCTTCTGCTATTGCATGTGCAATCTCATGTATTTGTGTCAAGCAAACTATTAAAAAAGAGGCAGACAGGATTCTCCTTCTAGCCAGGCTTTAATCATGCAACCTCTTCCTTTGAACAAGTTTTTTTCTCCTCTTTCAGTAATAAATATAAAATGGTGGGGTCACAGGTTAAAAGAGAACCTCTAGTAGACACACAAATAAACTGAATGAGCAAAGCTAAACAAAGGGATAGTTTAATCTGAGAGCAAAAGTGCAATTCATTTTTCAGCCTGCGGGAAGAGATATGAGTCAAAAGCATTGTGATATGATAACAGAATACGTCTTTCATACCTGTTCATTTCCATCAAATATGGATGTATCCTTTGTGTAGCTGTTGTGGGAAGATGGAGGAGGAGGAAATGTCAGTCTGCTTGGGCAGGCTGAGGCTTCAATAGCTTTTTAAGCTTTTCCCCTTTTATTTGCTCCTGGTCTGCTTGCAAGAGGGAAGACACTGAATGCTTTTGATTTCTTCCCTGGCACATAATATTCTGTATCTCATCACATTCTAGATACCAAGCAAATGGGCCTATCTCCTGGATTTGAAGAATGAGCTAATTTTCTGCTACATTTCACAGCTGTAGATTTAAGATGAGTAAGGAGTCAGAGTACTCTTACTCCAACTCTGCTAAATCACTGTTCTTTGACTCCTTGGCTATGGCAAAAAGCAGAGGGGCAGAGATTAAATGTCTCAGTATGACCATTTTTCATTTATCACTAACATTTCATACAATCAGTGTTAGACTCTAGAAACATTTTACAGTGCACATCTGCCATATGACAGCAAGTGCTTTCTTAAGAAGATGAAAAGATGGACAAATATCTATGGATTATATAGTACTGATTACTTAGCTGGGCAGAAACATAAAGACTGTAATTGACGGTTTTTACAATGCAATTGTTAATTATTGTTACTGTTAATAATAGGGAATTAATCTAATAAACACTACAGCAGTCTCATTCAATCAACTATTCCCAGATTCATTGTTCTCTGAAATATAAAATTCAAAATAGCATTTTAAGTGAATAAATGCAGTTGCCTTTATATTAGACAAATATCCTCTATTCACTCTGAAGCGAACAGAGCTGAGAGCTGTTTAAGGACTCAAAGACATGAATCTTAAATAACCTTTCTCATATTTTTTTTGAATCAAATTTTCTGTGGTCCTTATTCGGAGTACAGCACTATATTTTAAATTTCTTTTAAAGCCTGTTTCTAAAGCTTGATAATCAAATATTCAAAATTCACAAAAATTGTGAATAATGTGTATCTCTCCTATAATGAAGTTTTCATGAGTTATATGATCATTGATTATTGTGTATCATGGATAATATAAAATATGCGTATAAATACAATTCTCAAAGGTTAGGTTAGATATTTGGTATCTTTTTTAGGCTTGTATAATGATGTGGAATTTGTCTGCCTTCTTGAAATGTTATTTACCTCATTAATATATAAAAAAAAAATCACATTTTGAACCATCCATCTACTTTGAAGAGGAAAATAGATAAGTGAAGGTAAATCTACTTTAATATGTAGATATATCTTTAATGTTACATTTAGTTCAACTTGCAAACAGTACTGGTTCACTAATCAAGAGTTACACAACAGTATGGAATGACTTATTTTTTTAAAAAAAGAATTTTTTATAAAATCGGATGCTATATTATAGTTTCCTAGCCATGCTTTTTGGCAAGAACTGATTTAACTTCTATAATTGAGATTATATATGGGCTATAATTTTTCTCAAAATTTTCTTTGCTTCAAAATAGAATAGATTTTTGAGAATAGATTTTGATTCTGGCCCTCTAACATTTAAAAATGTTTCAAGGCTTGGCAATGGCAAAAAGTGAAAATATTTTAATCATCCTTAGTCTAATTAGCCATTTCATTACATGCTTTTCTCATTTAAAAAGCAAGATGCATCTTGGTTCCTGTTAGAGACATGTTCTGTGAATCATACCTAGTTTCCAAAAGTACAACAAAATATGTGTTTATTCTTTATATTAGAGATGCCCTTTCTAATGAAAAAGAACATTTGCTAAATCAATTTAAAGGATGGCATCTTCAAATGAATTAAAAAAATGAAATATAGAATTACGTAACAGAGATGTTTTCCTCTTATATATCATGTATGGCTTCTATATCTATCATATATAGTCCAATAATGATTACAGCTAAGAACTTAGACAATTAGTTTTAAAGGACAATTAAACTCACAGTGAAAATTTTGCTTTATTACCTGGTCTAGAATTAAGCTTCTAAATCCTTAAACTTTACTTTTCTGTTTAATGTTATATTATCAAGAGCCAAACTAGATGTATTGTATAATTCACCATACTGGCCAATTGTTTTTAATTATTTATTTTTTTCAATCTTTGGCTCTATAGTTATAAAGTGTATCATTACTGTACTGCTTATTGAAGTACCCAAAATTGGGGAAGAGGTGGACCTTTGAAAATCCCCTTTATCATTATTGCTTGTGCTTAGTAAGCAGAAGGGAATAAAAGGACCCAGAAAGTAAAGAATAACTTAGTTGGCTAAAAATGGAAATACTGTACTGTTATTAGAAATCAGGATAGGCAGATTTGGGAGAACAATGTATTTTTGAATAAGAAGCCTATTTTAGTAATTGACTCTACCCCTGAAGTATCATGGAAGGGATAACTAAATTAATGCCATTCTAATTTTCCTCAAAGAACAGCAGTTTATTAGTCATGTGAATAAAATCATATGGAATCTTTTCAATTCTTCAGAATAAAAAATGGGTGTATTATTGTTGGGAATAAAATTATCAATCTTTTATACAGGTTTACATTTGGTTCACACCTCTGGTTTATTTCTCCTTTTAAATGAAACTTTCAAATCACATCATGCTGATGAGAATTCTCTATTATAATTTACCGATTTATTTGTTTACTGTCACATAATAAGAATAAAAAATAAAAAAAAGCAAAGTACAGACTTGTTTATGATGATGGGAGAATGTCTTCCAGTTACATGAATCCAAATTGTTATAGACAGATAGGTTGCTGAGGCACTTTAAAAAACCTGTCCGCCCAATAATTAGTCCTTCCTAATAATTCATGGGGCACGATGGCTTAGTGGTTAAAGATGCTGAGCTTGTCACCTGGAAAACTGACAGCCTGGGTTTGAGATCTGAGTACTGCGCAACAGGGTGAGCTCCCATTCCTACCCAGCTACTGCCTACCTAGCAGTTTGAAAGCATGCAAATATGAATAGATTAATAGGCACCACTTCGGTGGGAAGATACAAGTGTTTCATGAGCCTTTGGCATATAGCCACGCTGGCCAAGTGACTACAGAAAATGTCTTCTGACAATGCTAGCTCCATCAGCCAAGTAATGGAAATGAGCACCATGCCTTAGAATCGGACACAACTAGACAAGGAAACTTTTATCTTTTATCTTAATAATTCATGAAAATATGAATATCACCAGAATAGACCATGAAAAACTCTTCAGAGAAAATAAGCCCTTCAACAGGTAAATAAACTGGAAGGGAAAGAAGTATTCTTGCTAGTCCTTCCAGCAAAGGTTCATAGCATAAGAAGGGAGAACAGGATTCTGAAAGTGAACAAGTGGCAATATAGATTGTGCTACCAAGTGTCTGGTTTCCTTGACTATGGACAGAAAACCAAACCAACGAAATTTGGGAAGGTATGTTTAGTGGGTACCTTGCCAATTTCAACAGGAAGGTGCTAAATTAAGAAAAAAAGGAAGACAATGAGAAAAGCTCAGAACTGACTAGTCTGTCACGGACTTGAACCAACAACATCAAAGACAAGGGAAAAGCAGAAGAACAAAGGAAGGACTTACAGTCTTATAGGAAACTACAATGAAACTAGTAAGGGTGCAATTTACAGCTTTAAAAATGTCTACATTACGGAAGACTATTAGGAAACAAATATGGATAACTTGAAATCCTAATGCAGGGAGGATAAATAGGATGTCATCAAGATCAGTGAAATTTGATGGGATATAGATTGGCATATAGCTGTGGAAGCTACGTCTTACTCAAAAGAAAAAGACTTAACAGAAAGAAAAAAGGTATTTTGAAGTATATCACTGTAGAGAAGGAAGATAGATATCTTTGATAAAAAATATGCAAGAACTGTTACATAAGCAAAGAAAGCAGATACATTATACCTTCCCATAATTTGCTATCCTATTAGACTAGAATTCTTTTCCAGTACATATACAAACATATATTATCTGTCATTTAGTGAATGGAAAGTCACTATCATGTTTCTTCTAAACAATAAACTTGCTACCAAACTAACATTGCTTATTTGCAAATAGGTTCTTCTCTGTGTCTCTATAAATCATTATATTTCCAGTTCCTAAAATAATCATAAGAAACAGTGATATGCTTGCATAAAATCTAGGACAGAGACATAATCATATTTTTAAAGTATAAAAGATAGTGAATATAGAGTCAAACCACAAAGTCACAAAAGAAGCAGAGGACTCTTATGATGTTATATCTATAATTTTAATATATACACTCAATTCATACTCTGCACTAAGCCACTGTATGTTTATTCATGACATTTTGAACATGCATAACTGAGATATAACACTGAATTGTATGCCACAGTTTATAAACAATAATGATTGGATTCACACTTCTCACAAAGTCAAACCAAACTACCTATGGCTTAATATGATGAATATGTTAAAATACACATACTGTAAGCATGAAGAGCACAGGATTAGATACCCCAAATTCCATATACATCTACTATTCAAACTGGAAAAAGCTGAGACACTTACAAAGTGCCATATTTTTCAGTAAGACACTTAGAAAATAATTATCACAAGCTATGTAAATCTGTAGATACATTTTGATACTTTACATAATGGTTAAAAAGTAAATGCTATCTCAAAAATATGTTAAGTTGCCACACTGAGTCAATTGTAGAAAAAAGTGATAACAAATTTTCTGGTAACTTAAAAGCAATAGCAATAGGACTTAAAACTTATATACTGCTTCGCAGTGCTTTACAGCCCCCTTAAGCAGTTTACAGATTCAGCATATTGCCCCCAACATACTGGGTCCTCATTTAACCCACCTCGGAAGGATGGAAGGTGAGTCAACCTTGAGCCTGGTGAGATTTGAATTGCCAAACTGCAGTCAGCCGGCAGTCAGCAGAAGTAGTTTGCAGTACTGCATTCTAACCACTGTGCCACCATGGCTCATTATGGCAAAGTTTATGGCAAAGTATTCATGAATTACATTTGCTCATCAGTTATAACTGATGATTAGAATATACTCTATAAATATTTCTACTATAACAAATTGAAGGGCCACAAGTCTATACTTTATACAAAAGTACAATTATATTTTAGGATACATTTTAGAATAAAAATTAGGTCCTAAGTTACAGAAATACTTAAGCAACCTGATTCTCCAGGTTCAGCATCCTGATGAGGCTCCAATTCCACCATGGTAATAATTATGGTTGTAAAATGTCTTTTGGGTGTTTATAAGTGGTAAGGAGGATGCATGTTCCTCAGCAATTCTCAAGGTGCTTATTTAGAAGACTGATTGCTGTAATGTGTAACTAAAACCAATTAGACATACATTTTGCACTTCTGAACAATGGGAAAAAGTCTTTCCATTGTAAAATACTTAATGTATAAAACTTCTTCCTTCATAGGTTGCCATGATCCTTCCTGATTTGAACATTTAGTTGGGATGTTATTGCAACAAAGGTCAGCCTTAATTAGATCCCCTGTTTTATCATCTGCTAGTTCTGTAAAAAATGCTGATTTTGATTTTCTCCTATCTTTCTACTGCATATTTTTAATATTATTATAAACTGACTTGAGGAGAAAAACCTAATCAGTATTTTTAAACATTTATTTACCAGCCAGGATCTTTTAATAGAAGATATTAAAATATTATTGATGATAAAGTTACAAGAAATTATTACCCTAGCCAGTGTTAGATTGCTACTGGTTCTTCCTGGTTCGGGAGAGCTGGTAGCGGAAATGTTGATGTGAGAGCGAACCGGTTCACTCCGACCATCAGCTGGGCCCTCCCGCCTGCCCCTTCGCTATACCTACCTTTATTCCTTCATTTTTAGCCCAGCTGAAAGGCACGGCAGAGCAGACTGCCATGCCTCAGCTGTTATGGAATTCAATGCATTTGCACAAAGCGCAAGTATGCACCGATCACACGCAAAGTGTGTGCGTGAAGCGAACCGGTGGTAACACTGGTTAGAACCCACCACTGACCCTAACCCTAACCCTAACCCTTCCTGCTGCATTCTGTAGAGCAATTTCTGCTCTTTGCTAAGCATATCATTAAGTTTAAAAAGAAAAGAAAGGGAATGGAGATTTTAAAGGAGCAGCCAACAAATATAAAGCCAAAACATGCTGTGCAAGTATTAATAATCATTAAAAGTACAGAATAAACTAGTGTAATTAACATACAAAACTGTGGACTGGTCTAACTAATCTTGCCATGACGAAATTGAATTTTTTAAAAAGTATGCACTTTTATGAAGCAATTTAGTGGGGCAAGCAATTAATCCTCAAAGTACTAAATCAAATGAAAAGATTTCCCTTTAAGATGATCACATTTATCATCACTAATGTATTCTAAGCGATTTATCAGATGACAACAGAATTTTACAAGAGGAACCTTCTTCTCAAAACATAATTTTTTGTTCACCACCAATGAAGGCAACAGTCAGGGGTGTCCACAAGGTATAGTAAAAAAAGTCAAGGTGAGAATCATGATAGAGTGATTGATGCTCTGCCTGACAACAATAAATGTTTATGTGCAACATCAATAAAAAAACAGATAGAACTTTGATTGCACCATCATGGCTGCCATTTTGACTTCTTAAATCATATACTGCAAATATTCACACATTTAATTATATATATACTGTATAATTATCAGTTCAATTATCATAATTTCGTTTGAAATTATGAGTTTTTCTGGCAAGAATTTTTATCTGTCCACAACACACACTTTCTTTCCCTTTTCATGCATCTAGAGTTTTAGCAGTTGAGCTATTGCACTTTACCTATGTATACATGCAGGGAAGAAAAGACAATTGCAAATTAAGGAGTGCACATCAGAAGCCAGGAAGTTACTGACCTTAGAATTACTGGAAACTGACCACATCATGCCTAGGATGTTGAAGATAAAACAAAAAAAAGCAACAAAATAGCTCTGTCATTTGGCCTTGATTTCATCATCTCTGGTATTTGCCACACCAATTACTGATCTACACCCCAAATTAAGGGATTACAGGGTCGTAAAAAGGGAATATAGCAGTTTACCTATAGTGCATACGGACTCTTGAAATAAGGTATAGGTAGTCCTTGACTTATGACAATTGATCCCAAAATTTCTATTTATAAGTGATACACTTGTTAAGTGGGTTTTTGCCCCATCTTATCATAGTTGTTAAGTGAATCACTGCAGTTGTTAAATTAGTAAGAGCCGTGGTGATGCAATGATTAGAATGCAGTACTGCAGGCTAACTCACTGCTCACTCCAGGAGTTTGAGCCTGATTGGTTCAAGGTTGACTCAGCTTTCGGTTCTGGGCTTTTTTCCTTTCTAACACCTAGCAAGCTCTGACTGCTAGGTGGGAGACCTAAATAGATCCATTTCTAGCTCGTTAGCTGTCGTCAGTAGGCCACACCCACCTCCTCCCTGTAAAGGCATAGTATCAATTTTCTTACTTCTTCGTAGGGTCTATGTGTGTTTTTCTTCTAGCCAGGTTTTCCCTACGTAGCCAAGGTTTTTTTGTAGCTCCAGCTCAGTAGAATCTCATCTACTCGGTTCTGGGCTTTTTTCCTTTCTAACACCTAGCAAGCTCTGACTGCTAGGTGGGAGACCTAAATAGATCCATTTCTAGCTCGTTAGCTGTCGTCAGTAGGCCACACCCACCTCCTCCCTGTAAAGGCATAGTATCAATTTTCTTACTTCTTCGTAGGGTCTATGTGTGTTTTTCTTCTAGCCAGGTTTTCCCTACGTAGCCAAGGTTTTTTTGTAGCTCCAGCTCAGTAGAATCTCATTTACTCGGTTCTGGGCTTTTTTCCTTTCTAACACCTAGCAAGCTCTGACTGCTAGGTGGGAGACCTAAATAGATCCATTTCTAGCTCGTTAGCTGTCATCAGTAGGCCACACCCACCTCCTCCCTGTAAAGGCATAGTATCAATTTTCTTACTTCTTCGTAGGGTCTATGTGTGTTTTTCTTCTAGCCAGGTTTTCCCTACGTAGCCAAGGTTTTTTTGTAGCTCCAGCTCAGTAGAATCTCATTTACTCGGTTCTGGGCTTTTTTCCTTTCTAACACCTAGCAAGCTCTGACTGCTAGGTGGGAGACCTAAATAGATCCATTTCTAGCTCGTTAGCTGTCGTCAGTAGGCCACACCCACCTCCTCCCTGTAAAGGCATAGTATCAATTTTCTTACTTCTTCATAGGGTCTATGTGTGTTTTTCTTCTAGCCAGGTTTTCCCTATGTAGCCAAGGTTAGAAAGGAAAAAAGCCCAGAACCGAGTAAATGAGATTCTACTGAGCTGGAGCTACAAAAAAACCTTGGCTACGTAGGGAAAACCTGGCTAGAAGAAAAACACACATAGACCCTACGAAGAAGTAAGAAAATTGATACTATGCCTTTACAGGGAGGAGGTGGGTGTGGCCTACTGACGACAGCTAACGAGCTAGAAATGGATCTATTTAGGTCTCCCACCTAGCAGTCAGAGCTTGCTAGGTGTTAGAAAGGAAAAAAGCCCAGAACCGAGTAAATGAGATTCTACTGAGCTGGAGCTACAAAAAAACCTTGGCTACGTAGGGAAAACCTGGCTAGAAGAAAAACACACATAGACCCTACGAAGAAGTAAGAAAATTGATACTATGCCTTTACAGGGAGGAGGTGGGTGTGGCCTACTGACGACAGCTAACGAGCTAGAAATGGATCTATTTAGGTCTCCCACCTAGCAGTCAGAGCTTGCTAGGTGTTAGAAAGGAAAAAAGCCCAGAACCGAGTAGATGAGATTCTACTGAGCTGGAGCTACAAAAAAAACCTTGGCTACGTAGGGAAAACCTGGCTAGAAGAAAAACACACATAGACCCTACGAAGAAGTAAGAAAATATATATATATATATATATGTATGTATATATGTATGTATATATGTATGTATGTGTATATATATATATGTATATATATATGTATATGTATATATATATATATATATATATATATATATATATATATATATATATATATATATATATATATATATATATATAAAATAAGCTTTTGCAAAAGGGTTCTCCCATGGAAGAGAAAGAACGTCTGATCACTTCAATTACATGGTTTAAATACAGTTTCGAGGTACAGCAATACAATGAAAACGCATTGTCTTCAGGTCTTATATAACATTTTGGCTTTCTTCACATGTTCCGCCCTGGAGTTCCCCTCCAAAAATACCCTTCAAAATTACCCCTTACATATGTTTTCATACTTATGGGTATTGTTCTCCTTAATTGATCATTAGGCTCTTCCTCTTTTTCAATAGAGCTTAGGTCAGCTGACCCAACTCAAAATGTCCCGAAAACATTTATTTCCTCAAAACAAGCATCACAGTTCCCTTTTCCTTTCCAGAATATAATGCTTACACATGTCCTATTCACAGGTTTATATAAATCAGGTTAAATGAAGGTTAAATATGGTGTTAGTCTGGTTATGCTTTTTACAGGAATAAATCATTTTTCTCTCACCAACCTTCCAAGGTTGGTAAAATGAGGACCCAGATTGTTGGGGGCAGTATGCTGACTCTGTAGACCGCTTAGAGAAGGCTGTAAGGCGGCATATAAGTCTAAGTGCTATTGCTATTGCTAGTAATGCAGTCATTATGTGAATCTGGCTTCCCCATTGACTTTGCTTGTCAGAAGGTCACAAAAAGTGATCACACAACCCCAGGACACTGCAACCGTCATAGATATGAACCAGTTGCCAAGCATCCAAATTTGGATCATGTGACCACGTGGATGCTGCAATGGTCATAAGTGTGAAAAACAGTCCTAAGTAACTTTTTTTCAGTGCTATTGTAACTTTGAACAGTTATTCAACAAATGGTTGTTAAACTGAGGATTACTTGTACTGACTTCTCTACAGTAGCAATGGATCACAGAGTGTTCTAAGAGGCAGGCATACTATACTTTTTGAGCACATACTACCATCCTGGAGTTAACTGCTAATCACTACTAGAGAAGTATTTGATGGAACAGATTGCAAGAATCATAAGAATTGTACTTTATTCTAGTAGGGAATTTTATTGTTAATTTATATATAGTAAAATATACTAAAAAAATTTGGAAAGCCTGATATTTCTCTCTGCCATACCAAACAGAGTCTATTCTGAGTTTCTTTCTCTCACCTTCCTCTTTCCCAGGACAGTTGTCTATTTTCTTTTCCTTTTTAATGGCTCCTGCATACTTTTACCAAAGTTATCTCTGCACTGTATACATTTTGCCAGAACAGCTGCAGAAATCTTTTTCCCCCTTAGGGTCATTCTCACATCTTGCTATCCAGCAGATGCTCTGCTGTTCTTAAAAAGACCTAATTTCATCATCATTTTCAACTGATTCTTAGGCCATTACATTTACGAGATCTGGGTGCTTAGCAACCTGTTTGCATTTACGTCTGTTGCCAAGCACCCCGCGATTATGTATTTCCATTTGCAATCTTCTCTGCCAGCTTCCCCAGAAAGTCAGTGGGGAAGCTGGCAGGGAAGGCTGCAAGCTGCTGTCACCTGCTGCAGAGCTGAGATTCCTTCCCGACAGGAGCTCTTTCAAGAAGGAGGCAGCCAGGACGGAATCTCAGCTTCCTGTGGCTGAGGTCAGATCCCAAAAATCTGAGCTCTGTTTCTGCAAGCCTTTGGAGGAGTTCCCTTCCATGCACAGAAGGGAGTTGAACTCAACAGGCAACTCTTTCACTTCACTCTAGGAGCCATGGTGGCACACTGGATAGAATGCAGTATGGGAGGCTAATTTAGTTCACTGCCAGGAGTTTGATCCTCACATCTTAAGGCTGACTCAGCCTTCCATCCTTCCAAAGTCAGTAAAATGAAGACCTAAATTGTTGGGGGCAGTATGATGACTTGGTAATCTGTTTAGAGAGGGCTATAAAGCACTATGGTATATTGTTTTTGCTATTATTTTTAATGACCTAGGAGATTGCTGAATAACTGCAACCAGAATACCAGGATTGCAATCGTTGCCCATTTATTACCTGCATAAACACGGCTGGGGCCCCTTGTAAGCCAAAAGGTCACAATGGTAACGGTAGATGACAATGGTGCGATGTGCACAAAGTCGGCGTTGGGAGTGACTGCCTCCCAACGCCTTTTAAACATTCGCGCCGTTAAAGCATACACCCTTCCGGGTCGGGCGGCCACAGCGCCGGAGAGGGGAGCGTTAAAGTGATAGCCCTATCCCGGCCGCGGGGTTACCGACCACCTGTGTGCTTGGGATTAATGCCCCCCTTCACCCCCTTCAGCGTGTTTCCCTGAAAATAAGTCATGTCCTAATAATAAGCCCAATTGGGCTTTTGAGCGCACACTATAAGCCCCCTCCAAAAAAACTTATACGCATGCGCAGCTGCTGTGCAAACAGCATGAGGTGAGGAGGCGAGGTGGGGGGCGAACGATGGGGGAACATGCCCCACGCGCACCTGCCATCTACTCGGAATGGCTTCGTGGAGGCCGCTCCTGCATATCATAGCTTGTGCGCCCCTTCTCTTAGTGGCGGCCACAAAGAGCGGCCACAAACAAACTCTTGCCAGCCCTAGCCCTGTCGACCTGGGGGGAGGGGTACTGATGCTGGAGCTCCGAGCAGTGGCCGGTGTGGGCTGTCTGCGCAGCCATGAAGTAGGATCTATGTGGCCAGTTCTTGCCTGCAGCATTGCCAGCGAGGATCAGGTCAGAGTCGCTGTCGCCCAAGATCAGCAGGCCAGATTCGGTGAGCTGGACGCATCGCTGCCTCTCAGGAGAAGAGAGACAGGAGGCCGCCACTAAGAGAAGGGGCATGGAAGCTACGATTTACGGGAACGGCCTCTGCGAGGCCATTCCGGGTGGATGGCAGGTGCGCATGGGGCATCTTTCCCCACCGTTCACCCCCCCACACACCTCACCTCACCTCGTGCTATTTGCATGAAGCAAATTAAAAGCTGCCATGATTGCTGGAGGCAGTGGCCTGAGCGGAACCGGCAAAGCAGCTGGTTGGCGCTCTGGCGCCAGTCCCCCTGCAGCGGGCCTATGTTTAGGGGCCTCCTGAACCTGAAAAATAATAACCCCCCCCCCCCCCGATAATAATAAGGCCATATTTTGGGGGGTCAAAAGAAAATAAGACCCTCTCTTATTTTCGGGGAAACATGGTATTTGTGTTATTGTCAGTTTAAGCTGCATTATTTCTCTGATATCTACTTTGTTTTAGAGTTAAATCAACTTAAATGTGATCTCACACTGATAGGACAATTATTCATCTACAGCACAAACCTAATCCTCTGTTCCCATCCATATTACAACATTGCAATACATCTTGTTATAATGAATTAATCTGAAGAGTGTTCAATGCATTCATCTGAGAGACACTAAATATGAAAAACATTATACAACTTCCATCCCTTTCTTTGTGGTCCACAATTACTCTAAAATGTTTCAAAAGATAAATTCTTGGAATCTCAAATTAGCCAAAGAAAAACGATAATAAACAGAAATAAATTATTTGTGGGGTACTCAGGTCAAAGGGGATGCAGGAAAAATTCAACATAATAGAGGGACAGAGAGGAAACCTGGAAATCATCTAGTTCAATTCCCTGTTCAATTCAAGAACAGCAATAGAGGATTCTATTATCCCCAAAAGATAACTGCCCAGTACTTCCACAGGCCTGCCTATCCTCCCTATGGCAGACTGAACAGCTATTACAATTAAGAAATTTCTACTAACAGTTATCCAAAAATCTGTTTTCCTACAATTGCTATCCACTGATCCTATACCAACTCTCTGGTGTAATGGAGAACAATTCTGCTTCTTGTTATTCGTTACAGAACTACCAACATTTCAAGGCTGTGATTCACCTCCGCTTAATCTCCTAAACTTCAGGTTAAACATATTTATTTATTTATTAATTTAATTTGTATACCGCCCTTCTCCCAGAAGGGACTCAGGGCGGTGAACAGCCAAAATTAAAAAACATACAAATACAAAAGTTAAGATAATTAAAAAAATTAAATAATTGGCTACCCAATTTAAAACCCCAAATCCATAAAATTTAAAATCCCAGTTAAAAACCATTTAGGCTAGGCCGGCTTGATGAAATAAAAACATCTTCAGGGCTTTACGGAAGGTCCGGAGGTCCGGGATCAATCGTATTCCGGGAGGCAGCTCATTCCACAGGGCGGGTGCCCCCACAGAGAAGGCTCGCCCCCTGGGGGCCGCCAGCTGACATTGCCTGACCGACGGCACCCTGAGGAGGCCCTCTCTGTGAGAGCGTATTGGCCGGTGGGAGGTTATCGGTAGCAGCAGGCGGTCTCGCAAATACCCTGGCCCTAAGCCATGGAGCGCTTTTATCCAGCTGTTTCAATTTCTTCTCCTATGGCTTGTTTCTAAACCCAATTGTCACAGTGCTAGTTCGTCTCTGGACAAACAAGATGCAAATCCACAGAAGAGCACATTTTCAAATTGCTATTTCTAATGGAAAATTTACATTGCCCAACTAGAAGAGGTTAATTTATTTGGCCATTAATCCACAGTGCATTTTTATGGAACATTAACTGGAAATGTTAACACATTCTGTTTCAGACAGACAGCAATGAGTCTTTCCTAGATACACAGTGGAAATGCAATATTCTGTTTGCAAGTCAACTGGGAGCTCCCCGTCCAGATTGTCAGGCAGAACATTAATCATACTCAAGCTCATTTTCTCACACAAAGTGACTATTTTCAAAAATGGAAATCATTCGCAAGAGACAGTGTACCGACTTCATTGATAACAAGTAGAACTGGGGCAGCTGCTTCTGGGTTTAGGCTCCTAGGTATTTTTTCCTATTACTATTAACCAGAAATTATTTGAAAAACACTATATTAGCTAATTTAAATTCAGTTTATTAGGTCTGGATTTATGGCAGACTAGCAGAATTTCAAACTAAAAAGCCGAGGTGGCACAGTGGTTAGAGTGCAGTACTGCAACTATTTCAGCTGACTGCTAGTTCAGCAGATCAACGGATCAAATCTCACCGGCTCAAGGTTGACTCAGCCTTCCATCCTTCCGAGGTGGGTAAAATGAGGACCCAGACTGTTGGGGGCAATATACTATTTAGTATATTGTCTTGGTGTAAGCCGCCCAGAGTCCTCGGAGAGTGGGCGGCATAGAAATATGACTAATAAATAAACTAATACTCTTAAATCTGTTTCAGTGCAAAAGTGAGACCTCCTTGCTTCATTTCACAATAATACTATATCTCAAAGACCAGAAATAAGTAAGGCTAAATTATAGTTCTGAAATATCCCAGTTCATTGTTAATCCTTATCACCTCCATCAAAAACCATACGGTTCATCCTTAAGGTTGTCAACAGTTTTATAAATAAGCGATTAACTTGAAATGGTGCAATAGTACCCCAAATCCACAAATGGCTTTGTTTTTCAATAGGACATAATGTACATGAATTTAAATAAAAACCCCACAAATCAGAAATAACAACCTTACATCTTTTCACAGTGGCATGAAATAATTTTCGATCTATAAGAATAACAGCAGTGCATCAGAGAATATTGTGGCAAGGTACCCTATGCTCTGCAATATGTATACATAATGTTTCAGGCTATTCTCATGTGGAAAAAAAATAGTTCTTTTATCAAAAGAATTAAAATTAAACATTTTGATCTCCCTGCTCATCCCCTTCCTGTATGCCTTCAATTGAACCCAATGTGCAATGAAAACAAGACTTTTGTATTTGCAATTATCTTGATGTGTTCTCAAAAGCATCAAGACTATTTCAACACTGAACAATGACAACAATAAAAACTAGCATATGATAGACATATCTGAAAAACATGGAACACACTTGCATCACACCGGCAGGAAGAAAGTGTATATAATGAAAATACCTCCTATTTATTTATTTATTTATTTATTATTTTATTTTATTTTATTTTATTTTATTATTTTATTTTATTATTTTATTATTTTATTTTATTTTATTTTATTTTATTTTATTTTATTTTATTTTATTTTATTATTTTATTTTATTTTATTTTATTTTATTTTATTATTTTATTTTATTTTATTTTATTTTATTTTATTTTATTTTATTTTATTATATTATATTATTTTATTTTATTTTATTTTATTTTATTATTTTATTTTATTTTATTATTTTATTTTATTTTATTTTATTTTATTTTATTATTTTATTTTATTTTATTTTATTTTATTTTATTTTATTTTATTTTATTATTTTATTTTATTTTATTTTATTTTATTTTATTTTATTTTATTTTATTTTATTTATTTTATTATTTTATTTTATTTTATTTTATTATTTTATTATTTTATTTTATTTTATTTTATTTTATTATTTTATTATTTTATTTTATTTTATTTTATTTTATTTTATTATTTTATTTATTTTATTATTTTATTATTTATTTTATTTTATTTTATTTTATTTTATTTTATTTTATTTTATTTTATTATTTTATTATTTTATTATTTTATTTTATTTTATTTTATTTTATTTTATTTTATTTTATTATTTTATTTTATTTTATTTTATTTTATTTTATTATTATTTTATTTTATTTTATTTTATTTTATTTTATTATTTTATTTATTTTATTATTTTATTATTTTATTATTTATTTTATTTTATTTTATTTTATTTTATTTTATTTTATTTTATTATTTTATTATTTTATTTTATTTTATTTTATTTTATTTTATTTTATTTTATTTTATTTTATTATTTTATTTTATTTTATTTTATTTTATTTTATTATTATTTTATTTTATTTTATTTTATTTTATTTTATTTTATTTTATTTTATTTTATTTTATTTTATTTTATTTTATTTTATTTTATTTATTATTTTATTTTATTTTATTTTATTTTATTTTATTTTATTATTTTATTTTATTATATTTTATTATTTTATTTTATTTTATTTTATTATTTTATTTTATTTTATTTTATTATTTTATTTTATTATTTTATTTTATTTTATTTTATTTTATTTTATTTTATTTTATTTTATTTTATTATATTATATTATTTTATTTTATATTATTTTATTTTATATTATTTTATTTTATTATTATTTTATTTTATTTTATTTTATTTTATTTTATTTTATTTTATTTTATTTTATTTTATTTTATTTTATTTTATTTTATTTTATTTTATTTTATTTTATTTTATTTTATTATTTTATTTTATTTTATTTTATTTTATTTTATTTTATTTTATTTTATTATTTTATTTTATTTTATTATATTTTATTTTATTTTATTTTATTTTATTTTATTTTATTTTATTTTATTTTATTTTATTTTATTATTTTATTTTATTATTTTATTTTATTTTATTATTTTATTTTATTTTATTTTATTTTATTATTTTATTTTATTATTTTATTTTATTTTATTTTATTTTATTTTATTTTATTTTATTTTATTTTATTTTATTTTATTTTATTATTTTATTATTTTATTTTATTTTATTTTATTTTATTTTATTTTATTTTATTTTATTATTTTATTTTATTTTATTTTATTTTATTATTATTTTATTTTATTTTATTTTATTTTATTTTATTATTTTATTTTATTTTATTTTATTTTATTATTTTATTTTATTTTATTATTTTATTTTATTTTATTTTATTTTATTTTATTTATTTTATTATTTTATTTTATTTTATTTTATTTTATTTTATTTTATTATTTTATTTTATTTTATTTTATTTTATTTTATTATTTTATTTTATTTTATTTTATTTTATTTTATTTTATTATTTTATTTTATTATTTTATTTTATTTTATTTTATTTTATTTTATTTTATTTTATTTTATTTTATTTTATTTTATTTTATTTTATTTTATTTATTATTTTATTTTATTTTATTTTATTTTATTTTATTTTATTTTATTTTATTTTATTTTATTTTATTTATTTTATTTTATTTTATTTTATTTTATTTTATTTTATTTTATTTTATTTTATTTTATTTTATTTTATTTTATTTTATTTTATTATTTTATTTTATTTTATTTTATTTTATTTTATTTTATTTTATTCAATTTGTATCCCGCCCTTCTCCTAGTGGACTCAGGGCGGTGCACAGCCACAACTAAAACACATACCAATACAAAATTTAAAATTTTAAAAGAATTATATAACTGTGGCCCAAAATTTAAAACATTGAAACTAAAACCCATTTGACAATTTAAAAGGCTAAAAAAAGCTAAAAAGGCGGGGGGGGGGTGTCACGCCAGGCCTGCTTGATGGAAAAGAAAAGTTTTTAGGGCACGGCGAAAAACCCGGAGATCCGATATCCTTCGTATCTCCGGGGGCAAATCGTTCCAGAGGGCAGGAGCTGCCATAGAGAAGGTTCTCCCCCTGGAGGTCGCCAGCCTACATCGCCTGGCTGACGGCACCCTGAGGAGTCCCTCTCTGTGGGAGCGTACTGGTCGGTGGGAGGCTGTCGACGGCAGAAGGCAATCCCGCAAATACCCAGGTCCCATGCCATGGAGCGCTTTAAAGGTGATGACCAACACCTTGAAGCGCACCCGGAAGACCACTGGAAGCCAATGCAGTTTACGCAGGAGAGATGTCACATGGGAGCGCCCCCTCGCTCCCATAATCCCCCGTGCGGCCGCATTCTGCACCAGTTGGAGCCTCCGGGTGCTCCTCAAGGGGAGATCCATGTAGAGAGCATTGCAGTAGTCCAGGAGAGAAGTGATGAGTGCCTGAGTGACTGTGCGTAAGGAGTCCCGATCCAGAAAGGGACGCAACTGGCGAATCAGGCAAACCTGATAAAAAGCCCCCCTGGCCACTGGCTTTGCTGATCCACTATCTGCGGCCCTAGAGAAACTGAGCAAAACAGGTAACAGAGATAAATCATGGGACTTATGACACCAGCCTGTTTTAACACAAATAAAAATTACATTGATTCGAATAACAAAAAACTCTTAAGGTACAGGTTAGTTGCATTTCCCCTTTATTCCAAATCAGAGACCTGTGATTATTCTAGTATTTGTGTGTCAAAATTATTGTTCCTAGCAGTCTGTACCACCTACTTCATTTCCTATAAATAATAACAGGATTTCAGACTTAACCTAGGCAATTATTTCTCTCCAAGTTCAATAGCTGGATTACATTCTCTTCTGACAAACATGGCAGGTTCTAAAAATATTAGAAGCTTCATAATTCAAGTGAAGGGGGCAAAGAGTTACAGTAATTAATGCATGAAATGATGGCTGTTGACTAATTAATCATTAATCAACAGCGAGAAAACTATATTCTTCAACAAAGTCTCATGAAAATAAATCAGACTCTTCTGATAGACCAAGTATAAAATCATATAAAAATGTAATTTTCACACCAAACTTCAATCCTAACAGTCCCTAATCGTAGTCTATATAGAGCATTCAAAATATGTTAAGGAAAACAACATATATTCCAATATTTAGGACTTACACAAAGCCTATTTCCACAACTAGAGGCTGCTTCAATATATATATTCTGCTGTGTATGAATCAGAAATGGCCCTTCTTCTGATTATTACTAAATGTCCACATATCAACTTCATCATTGTACATTGTACATAACAGCAGCTTCTGTGCGAGTTCTTTGAATAGAGTACATCTTCCGTAAGTACATAGTGTAAGAATGTTTACCATATGTATTTTATTCTAAAGATATGTATATTATTGATGCAATATATACCAATAAAGCATGGAATAGTTTTTTTAAAAATGTGAAAAAAGTACAAAACTATTCAAAAAAAATAAAGATTAAATAATGTTTAAATTTATTACAAAGATAGAAAACTAATCCAAACTAAGTTAAATATAAAAAGTAAAGAAAAAAGAAGTATAAGGAGATAGAAAAAAGAGAAGAAATAAAATATATATAAAAGATGATTCCCCCTCCAGACAAATATAAACAATTTCTTTTCTCAGACCTCATTCCTTATCAATAATCAAATTATAAAAGCTCAGCATTCAATCCTAATAGCAAAAGTCTATTAAAATCTTCCAGAAACAGTAACACATATATTTTAAGCTTAGTAAAATAAATCCATATTATATTCCAATTTATCACTTTCTCTAAGAAACAAAGCAAAAAACCCCCCACCTCTCCTCATTTATAAGTAGGTCTTTAAAGTCTCATCATCCAGTTTTGCTCACAGAAAAACACAAAAAAATCCATTAATACTACCAGAAACCACAACACATGTATTTTAATCCTGGTAAAAAAAGCTCGCTTTATACTTCTGTTTACTTTTTAAAAGCTTGATCTTTAATCTCATCAAATAATATCCCACAAGTTGATTTCTTATCATTTTGTCTGTGTCTCCTTTCAGGAACAATTTTAGTAGTATATCATGTCCCCTTTATAAATGCAAGATAAGAAGGCTTTCCATATCATTCTTCTGATTTATTATTTGTATGTCTTCTTTAGTTGTTAAGATATCAGTCAGTTTCAAATGTAAATCCACTGTGGCATTCTTTCTCATATCATTCTTGTAGATTGGCATTTCTAAATCCTTTTCAAATCAACAGTATCTTTTTTCACATTGCTCTTGCAGTCTAGCATTTTTTTCAATCCATTTTCAAATTCCCATTCAAATCAACCTGTCCCTGTTTTATCTAGTAAAATCTGTTCTTCTTCTATATCCCGTTAATTCCATTTTCATAGTATTAAACGATTTTGTAAGTAAGCCAACTCAGTATGGGGCAAACTGATATGGAAACATATGCCTTTATAGATTTACAAGTCAAACTGGCTGACGTCTTAATGATTAAAGGAAATTACAAATAATATATTATAATATATTAGAAGAGTGACTTGGAAAGCCTTCTTACTTAAGATTTACAAAAGAGACATATTTTCCGGCGTATAAGATGACTTTTTAACACATGAAAATCTTCTCAAAAGTCGGGGGTCGTCTTATATGCCAGGTGTCGTTCTCCTGTCACCAGGCAGACCAGCCTTAAATAGCTCTGGCGATCCAAGCTCTGACGATCTGCTAATCAGGCACCTCAGCTGGGATCGCCAGAGCCATGTAAAAGGAAGCTTGCTTACTTTAGCTGCTAGTTGCAATGCTTGTCTTGCTTCGCTTGCCTGAATCCATTCCATCAGCAAGCAACTCCCTACCTGCAATCAAGCAGGCAGGGAGTTGTGGACTTCAACTCCCAGAATTCCTCAGCCAACAAAGCTGGCTGAGGAATTCTGGGAGTTGAAGTCTGCAAGTCTTAAAGTTGCCAAGGTTGGAGACCCCTGTTCTATTGGGTAAGTTTTTTTCCCCTTTGGGATCTTTAAAAAAAATAGTTAATTGGGGGTTTTTTTAGTTGTTCTTTTTTAGACCTAGCCATTTAAAGTTTAGGAAGTTTTAAATTTAGCTTTCATATAAAAATAAAAATAAAATAAAATAATATTTTTGCAGCTTTCTGAGATTTAGTGTATTTTTGTAGTGTTTCACTCTAACTACACAAACACACAAAATCTCACAAAGCTGTATGTGGAATTTTGTGTGTGTAAAGTGTGAAAGTTGGGATTTTGGGCTTTTTGTGGCTGTGTGAGGTTCCTGCTTGTTGCAGGGGCCATTTTGGGTCTAGCACAGCTGCTTTTACATTGTGGGTGAGCCAGTTGATGTTTTT
This sequence comes from Arizona elegans, assembly GCA_022577455.1. Taxonomy (NCBI): domain Eukaryota; kingdom Metazoa; phylum Chordata; class Lepidosauria; order Squamata; family Colubridae; genus Arizona; species Arizona elegans. Next base: position 48,508,167 of record JAKOOJ010000005.1, on the reverse strand, counting down.
TAATTTTTATTTGGTGTGCGTTGGAAGAGGGGTAGTCTTGTATGGCAAGTATAGCCCAAACCCTATATTTTAACAGGAAAATTCGGGGGTCGTCTTATACGCCCAGTCATTTTATACGCCGGAAATTACGGTACTGAAGTTGTTCATGAGAGGGGACAAATGATTAGAAATTAACTTGGGAGACATTGGCTGATGGATTAAGGATCAAGCTTTTAAAAGTAAATGGAAGGAATATAAAGTGGGTTTATTCAACCACAGTTAAAATATATATGATGTGGTTTCTGGGAAGTGTTAGTGGATTTTTTTTTACCAGAACTGGATGATGCTTTAAAGATTTATGTATAAATGGGAAAAGATTTCATTGCTTTATATTGCAGAGAAAATGATAACTTGGAACACAAAATGGATTTATTTGATAAATGTTAAAATATATAGTTACTATTTTTGGCTGCTCTTTTGCTGATTAAGATTGAAGTTACGCACTTTCCGCCGTGCCCTCAAGACCTTTTTATTTCAACAGGCTGGCCTGGCCTAACTTCTTTTTAATTGTTATTTTAAATCTGTTTTAAAACAATGGGGGTGTTTTAATTTGTTTGGGCCAAATTATTTAATGTGTTTTTACATTGTTTTTTAAATTTTGTATTATGTGTGTTTTATCTTTTGGCTGTTCACTGCCCTGAGTCCTTCGGGAGTAGGGTGGTATATAAATCCAAAATAAAGTAAAGTAAAAAGTAAAGAATAATGAGTCTTTACAATTTGTTTATTATAATGATATTATCATCATTATAAACAAAGAGATGATTGATCACATGGTTGCAATTTGATATTTTTTTAAACAAGCCCCCACCTCCACTCTTGGATGTCCTTAGTAACCCTTTGGAATTTAGCATTGGCAAAAAAAGGCAAGAAAGGATGTATAATAGAAATAGCAAGGCAGCAATTGCTACCTATACATTAAGAAAAGTCAAATGAGAATCAAAATGATAGAGTATATAACGGGGAAAAAGAGAGATTTAAGAAAGAAAAAGAAGCAAATTGTAAGTAAATATAATTACCCTATTGAAAAGTAACAAAAGCATAAAGGGCATCACTTATATTTTGGATACTTCAAATATGCAACACAGGACAAAGAAGAACTTAAACTAGGGAGATGGGTTTCTCTATAGACACAAATTACATTGCAGAATTTTTAAAAAATAAACATGGCAAGAAACAAAGTAAACTAAATGCAAGGGGGGAAATAGAACTTGCTAAACAGTTATCCCAAAAAGTTGAAAAAACTGATTGAACAGTGGTGTGTGAATTAAGCTTTAGCTGCAGGTCCCTCAAAATGCTCTGAATTTCTTGCTAGATCACCAATCACCACTTGCCTTAAATCAAGAAACTTATCCCCATAAAGCATGAACAAATAAAAGCAGGGAGCTCAGACGTTTAGCTACATCGTATTTGAAGACAGAATGTCGACTATCTGCACAAGACAAACATGTCTTCAAAGGCAACAGTTTAAGACAAAGAGGGAGAGTTTGCTTTAGAGATGTGGGGCAGGCGTCTAACAGAGTAAAGGCAACACTAGAAAAAGATCACCTTGTTGGCTTATGGGGTTCAAGCAAACTCCGGGTTTATGTAACTGAGCTCAAAACGTAACTTGTTATGTATCCAAACAAAACAAAAGAATAAATATCACACTGAAAAGAAAGTTATAAACTCCCTCCAAAATATAGTCCTGGGAAATAGAGGGAGTTTGCAGATTACTTGATTGAATTCAAATTGATTGCACAATATAATAAATACTACAAAAGCTACATTGCCACTAGTAAGCACAATAAAAGTTATGAGTACTCTGACTGTAATTTATAGCAATAAGAATGTTTTAGGACTGAGCCATTCTTCCTGCTCCAGCTTATTTTGTTCATTTTGCTACTATGCCAGTTGGGCAACACTTGGATTAATAGCATTAATAGCATTTACATATCTGCAACTTTGCTGAAGTTTAATCAAGAAAAAATTCAAAGAGAAATATATTGTGAAATTTACAGCCAGTTATAAGCAAACTCTCATTCTGCTGTCCCAAAGGTACTTTTTCAAATGGCAACTGGACTTTGTTTGGAAAAACAAAGTTCAGTTGCTTTTTGAAAAAGCACCTTTGGGACAACCATGACCTGGATGACTAAGAATCTTAATAGACACTCTCATTCTGCTGCTTTTTCCCGAAAATAATGGATTTCTGAGGCAAAGTGTCAAAATAATGTTAAGGGAGGGAAAACCCTTAACTAGAGCATCAATCTATCAGTGCACTGTGCATTTTTGCAACAAATACACAAATACATTTGCTCCTATTACAAAACAGAAATCTCAGAAATGGGCCACTGACTCCAGTTGACCTAGAATTGGCTCAGACTGAATCTTTTCTTCATACAACAGTATTTGTAGACATTTGTAGATAGTAACATGACTTAAGTGGTATCTTCTGCGATGGAAAACATTGACTCGTTTAATTTGCATTCTAAACTCTGTCCATCAGTGGTCATTTTGGTGATAGTATATTCCCTGTTGTATCATTTTCTGAATGACACTACATTCACTATCCAGTTCTAACCAATAAACTATATCTTTGCACTGTGCGGTGTCCCTGAGTATATGAATGGTAATCTTTACTTTTAGCTCAGGATTCTTTTCTTGTTATATTCTTAACCTCTCAGGAATTGGAGCTCTGCCAGTCTCTATAATCACTGTTTTAGCTGGCAATGAAGGTAGGCATTTTGTTACCTTAATGAGCAGATGTACTTAATGAGCTGATGCTTTATTAATTCAGTCCTAAAGGAAAAAAATCAAAAATGAGAATTTGTTTCCTCAGTAAAACAACTCTCACCTCAATTTTATTACCTATTAATTAAAACATTAATGGATTTTGGAGTATCTCTTATTCAATAAATTTAAGTCTTAAAGTACAAAGACTAAAATAATTATACTTCCCACATCAGGAATAAATCACTTTGTTGTCCTGCTGACATCTAGAGGGATACAATAAAATTTTTAAGTTTATATGCAAAGCATTTAAACTGTTGGATCAAGAACACAGACCTTCCTTCAGTCATCTTAAGATATCCGTTATGAATCTGCCTACCTGATGAACATACTCAATACATTTAATATATTCCCCATAGGGAGAGAGCCCCTTTGTCACATACAATCCTAGTACCCTTAAACATTGTCATCTTATGGGATCCAGGCAATGTACCTCTTCTATGGCAGCCCCTGCTCTATAGAACACCCTTGCTTTTGTCTCTACCCTCCTAGCCTTGCAAAAAAGGACTTAATATTTGGGTTTTCTGCCAAGTGGCAGGTCAGGGTGAAGCAAAAGAGAGAATATAACAAGGAAGTTGAATGCTTAACTTTGGTACTTGGCTTTTAATGTTTATGGTTTTAGTATGTATATGTATTATGATATTTTTGACTGACATTGTCTTAATTGTTGATTGGGAGCCACTCAATAAGCTAGGCAGCTGTAATTGTTTAACCAATAGAAGACAATATTTGTAGCTATATTTAGATAGCGTATGTTTTAAATAAACCAACAAAGAACATGATTTGATGAAAGACAAAATGTGATTTTGGTTATTTTCAAATAGAATTCTTTATAAAATAGAATAGAATTCTTTATTGGCCAAGTGTGATTGGACACACAAGGTGTCTTGGTGCATACGCTCTCGGAGTACATAAAATAAAAGATACATTCGTCAAGAATCATAAGTTACAACACTTAATGATAGTTATAGGGAAACAGTAAATATAAATCTATTATTTATATACATACATACATACATACATACATACATACACACACACACATACACACACATATATAGATAGAATTATATATATAGAGAGAGATAGAATTATATATATAGATAGATAGATAGAAAAAGACATAGATAGAATTATATATATATATATATATATAGAGAGAGAGAGAGAGAGAGAGAGAGAGAGGAGAGAGAGAGAGAGAGAGAGAGAGAGAGCGCAGAATTACAGAGAAGTTAGGGAAAGAAGCTGGGTGAAGAATAGGAGCTTCCTTTCCCAACAGCCAAGGATAAAGTAGAACCAAGAAGCTGGAGTAATCCAGGAAACTTGTAGCGAAGTATGATTTTGTTTCAGGAAAATATTCTGTTTCTGTTGAAACAGGTAGGCTGTCCAGCCTGGAGTATTGTGTTAGGTTTAACATTTGATCCTGGATATGATGTTAAATCAAGTCTCCTGTTCATAATTTTATGCAAACGGGTGAATTCTGTGTGATTGCATCTTATGACAGAAATCCTTCTACAGAGTGAGGTGGGAAGCTGATCAGAAAAAATGGAAAAGAAATGCTGCATTCTCCAAAGATGTAAAGAACTTGATAAAAGTTATTCTCCTCAGTTTCTTGAACACTGGGGATACAGTTTGGAAACAGAAATAGACTCTTTGGAGCCTCAGATGTCCAGATCTGAAAGTAGTGATCAAAATAAAAAGCCATTCTGGCAACAGCAGTTTGAGGCTTTTCTTCTGCTCTCTCACCAACTGTCTCAATAGGCCCTCCAGCTTCAGCTGTACATGTGTAGGCAGTGCTCTGCTTGCATGGTCTCTGTTTTACTTTTCTTCCCCCTGACATTACAGCTTGAGGAAACAGCTCTATTCTCAGGCTAATCAGTAGGTTGTTTCAAGGCCATGCAGCATAGAAATATGGGGGAAATTATTTGTACAAATCTGAAAAGGGTAGTCCAACAAAGTTTTCTTTTTTTCTTTTTTTTAGTTTTTTCCTGCTGATCACTGGCATCTGCCATCACCATCTCAGCCTTCTTCTCCAGCCTCCCACCCCACTCCAGTTCTCCTAAGATGTAAGGTAGCATGGGATACTGAAAAATATCCTGAAAGATGGCAGTGATAAACCATACTATTCTGTTGCCTTGAAGGCTACACGGTTATATTCACATAGTCATCAGGAATCAAGTGTGTATTTGTCTTCAAAGAAATCAAATAAAAGAAAAACAGGTGTTCTCATAATATGGGCTTGAACAAACACCTTTCTTTAGAACAGGGGTGTCAAACTCACGTTGTCATGGCTGCGTCATGTGACATATCGGAACTTTTTTCCCCTTCACTAAACTGGGTGTGGGAGTGGCCAGTGCATGATGCATCCGGCCTGCAGGCCGGGAGTTCCCCCTCATTAATAACTTGACTATCAAGAGATTCTATGAGATTTGACAAGAGAAACAGTAATAGAATTATTGCATTTGGTAATAGCATCCAGGCAGGGTGCTTTAGGTAGCTCCCCGAAACACTCAACTAAAGCAACTGGCAAGCACAAAATTCAAGGCTTGTTCTTCTTCACAGAAATCTGAAGCAAGGAAAGTATTCTTCTGAATGATTAGTGAATCTGATGGATTGCAATAATTTCAGCTGAGCCATCCTGCAGTGGCTACTGAGACTTTTTCACGTTCATCAAGGATTTATCCCCATGGAAAAGGGTATGCCAGGATGAGTTATAATTTTGGCTACACTACAGTAGAGACAAGCAAAATTGGCCAGCATTTAGTGTAGCTCTGGGAAACTTCCATTAAATAACTAATTTGTCAGCTGCTCCATTAAGGAATAGATATACTGTTTACTGTCATGGCTCGAGTTCCCACCACTCAAGGCAAGACCTTGCAGACTGAGAAAAATAAGTTGCAAGAAACCATTTAAATCTCCAACCTGAGGATTAGGAACTCTCACAGGGATCCCTATTCAATACTATGAAGCAGAAAATAATATTTTTCCTTTAGACTCTGAGCAAGATACTAACAAACAGCACCTGTGAAGCAAAAGACCACAGGAGCCCTTTGAGTAGCAAAATCTTGTTCATGAAAGTGAAGATACTTTCTCTTGGCTGGAGTCAGGAAAAAAAGCATCTATTCACTCAATCACTTCCAATTCTAAAATTATTTGTTAGTCTACTGATTAATTCTTTAGCTCAAACAATTTTCTTAGGACTAACAAACTTATTTTCTTTCTGTCCCCAGTGCTGTTGCTCTGCCCTTTGATTGTAAACTTTGCAATATCAGTCTCATTTTCTTGTCACTGTCTTCCTGGACTCTGATTCTGAATGATTCTGAAAGCATGCTTTACATGCTCTAAACCAGGGATGAATAAACTTTATGCAGCTAGAGGTCTCACATTTAATACTTTATTCAGCTGCTAAGGGCCCCAAGGAATGCAGCTAGTGACATGGTGAAGTGGTGGAACAGAATTGAAAATGATTGTGCTTTTTGGTTTTTTATTACTTTTGGCGTTTAGCGGCAAGGATAAAGTTGTAAAATAGTTCAATTAAGCCTTATAGTAATGTTCAATATCTTTGAGGAGATACAACTCACCATGTTTCCCCACTAAAAAGGAGCCGTTTTGTTATTGAATCTTGCCACTATGTTGTTTTGGCATGCAAAAATGAGACTGGAAGGTGACTACAACCAATGGTTTTCCCAGTAATACACCGTCTGCCTCATTTCAATCAAACACTTGATGCTAAAAAAAAAAGTGGACTGAAGACTTGTAATGATGAAAGACAAGATGAAAGAAGAAGTTAAGATGGATGAAAGAAGAAGTTAAGATGGATAGCTGTGTAAAACAAGTATCTGGAGATGTAAAACAAATCGATAAAATGAAAATTTTGGATGGAAGTTGAAGCCAATTTGATGTAATTCCTTTCTCTGCAAATTGCTCAAGCAATCCTCTCCAACTCTCTATTTTTGGCCCCATTTCTGTTGATTGCCATTATGATATTATAAATGAAATAAATGAATGAGGTATATAAATAAATAAAGGTAGATAGAGAGTCAGACAGACAGACAGATAAAAGTAAGTCAAAAATGGAAGTTTCAAATACGGGGAAAAAGCAAAGGCAACTTTCCCCTTTCAATATATCTCCTTTATTTTCCTGTGCTTTCATCTGTTTTAATATTTTCATCTCTAATAGCACAGTCAGGATCACAGTCCATATTTCCACAGTTATAATCAGCATCACAATCTGGCTCATATTACCCTGATCTTTTGGTTTGTAAAATCCATCAATTTTTTACATTCTTTAATAATAAAAATTATTCCACAAAAGTCCAATTCATTTGTCTAATTTAATTTCAATTTGTTCAAAAGCTCTTTCATCAATAATTAAATAATAAACTTTCAAAATAACTGTCCCTTTTATCTGTTTTAAACATTCTTACTTGCCTTCTTCAGTTTTTTGGCAAAAGCTCTTAAGTCTTTAAAACTTTTTAAAATTCCTTTGTAATCCATGAAAACCAATAACTCACCAAGTGAAATCTTAATCTGTTGCTTAGAAAAATCTAACTATAAATTAATTACGTCCAAAAATAGTTAGGCTCTTGTGAACTTTGTATCCATATAGGTTACATTATAGCTGTGAGTTTGATTGAACCCTTCACATTATTCTGTCTGATCAGCATATCATGGTAAATAACTGGCACTACCCAGAGCTCTTACTATTGAAAAAAAAAAATGCAGCATTTCTATGTAGCTTTAATTATAATCCTGTTTCTGAGAATCTTTCTCAATATATTTAGATCAGTATCATCTCCTTTAAAGTTTATACTTCATAGGAATCCTTTTAATGTACAAACATTTATCAGACCCATAGTCTAGCTGCCTACAGAATTCAGTGAAACAGATGTGATATCATTGAACAGAGTGAGGAGAGAGAGATGTCACACATACTCTATGTGAACAGATTTAATCTACTTTATACTCCTGGGAGAACATCACACTGCTTCAGCACGTGTGATTGTCTAGCAAACACTGTAACAGGAAGACCCTCAAGGCAAGTTATGTATTTTTATGTTTAAGTTTATATTGGCAAAGATAAGGATATAAATATATGAGGAAGGGAGTCCCCTGTGGATTTTACCCCTCTAGTTATTGCTGGCTAGAGGGGATGGTGCTCATCTCTGTTTCAAGGCTATTGAGCCAGCTGTCTGAAGTAATTTCTGTGGCCATGTGGCCAGCATGACATCACGGAGTACTGTTACCTTCCCATCAAAGTGGTACCTATTTATCTACTTGCATTTACATGCTTCCCTAGTGTTAGGTGAGCAGGAGCTGGGAAGAGGAGGGGACCTCACCCCGCCATGTGGCACTCAGGTCTTGAACCTGGGCTGCTAAATTTCCAGCCGACAAGCCCAGCATTTTAACCACGGAGCCACCGCCCCGCCCCAAACATATGAGTAGAGATATAAATATAATCAAAGTACCACCACTGCAATTTAAAGAGCTACTTTAGATAAGAAAAGCATCCTACATATTTTCTTGCTCCTACTGACCAGCAGAGTCCTACACCCCCATGTAACAAAAAATTATTTAAGTAATTTATCAGAAAGGCTGTTCTTCATAGTATATGGCATTAGACAAATGGAGAAATGGCACATTCCTTGGATCCTAGCATATACTACCTTGGTGAGCAAGACTGTTTCTTGAAAGATTACTGCTTACTCCTTCATTTCATCAACTTCAAAATGGTGCATGAATTCCTGTTGCCTATCTTAGGAATCATAAATCTTATAACTGTGATTGTAAATTATGATGTCTGCTTATCAAGACTTGGGGTGGGAGGAGGAAGACTTCTAATTTATTGTTAACCTGAATTAAGATTCTGAGCAGAACTAAGAATATGTATTTATTGTAGGAGTATCTGAATTTGGGAAGATGCCAAAGGCCTGCAATTCCACAAAGGCAGTACAGGTAGTCCTCAATTCACCACAATTGAGCCCAAAATTTCAGTTGCTAAGTGACATATTTGTTAAGTTAATTTTGCCCCATTTTATGACCTTTCCTGCCTCAATTGTTAAGTGAATCACTGTAGTTGATAAGTTAGTAACCTGGTTCTTAAATGAATCTGGCTTCCCCATTGACTTTGCTCGTCAGAAGATCGCAAAAGGTGATCACATGATCTTGGGACACTGCAACACTCAAAAATATGAACCAGTTGCCCAGTATCTGAATTTTGATCACATGATCATGGAGATGCTACAAAGGTTGCAACTATGAAAAACGGTCATAAATCACTTTTTATGGTGCATTTGTAACATTGAACAGTCACTAAATGAACTGTTGTAAGTCAAATATTACCTGTATGTAAATATTGTGTTTCACACTGAAGGAATGTAGAGGGAAATGGCTGAACAAAAATATTTTTTCAGATCCATTACGCCTAAGTGATCATTAAATGCAAACTATCTACTACCTTTTTTCCCCTCAAGAAAAGAAGGAAGGAGGGGAGAGGGGGAGGGGGAGGAGAAGGAAGAAGATTTTCTCCTCCTCTTTCCTTTTCCTGAAAAATAATACATACTCTGGGATGTTGGTATTCCCTATAGGTTTGTTTTATAAACAGTAAAAACAAGAAAATGATATCTGTAAATTTTCTAACAGAAAACATCTTCAATTTCAGAAAAAATATTCTGTATCTTATAAATTTAATAGCATTTAAGAACCTGTTCTGGACACAATCTCAACCATAATTTTGAGAAGGTTAAAAGCAATACTAACCAGGGCAGCATTTTAGCTTTTTGGCTATTCTTTATTACTCTACAGTTTGAGTTCAGCCTGAGTTGGCAGTGACTCATTAGCAGTGACAGTATGCCAGACATCATTACTGTTAAAAGTATATCTCAGTGAACAATTGCTGCTACTAAGAGAAGTTGATTAAAGGGATATAATTATCAACGTTGATCAAACTGAAAAGCAAACATAAAACAAGGCCTCTATACAGCAGGACACTGGGCTAGATATGAAACAGGAAAGTGCTACTGTATATACTTATTTTTTTTCAGAACATCACTAACAATTGTACATACAGAAATAATTTCCCCAACAGAAACTAATTCAGACTTTTAACATGTCTAATAGGTACAGCTTTTGATATATGTGTATCTTAATATATGATCTTTTTTTTTGCCCCACTATAATTTGGTGATCTCACAAGTTCTTAGGGATAAATTACTTGAAAATTAATTTACATGTCAAGAGAATCATAACCCTACTGTCAACATAACTTGACAACTAAAGATCTATTGTAAACATGCAGAAGTGCTCAAAGAACAGTCTCTATTTTATCTCTTTCACAACAGCAGTCCCTTCTGTATAAAAGGGCAACCAGAGCAGAATGAATCTGAGTTTGAGATGAAAAATTAAATAGAACTAACTATGCAAAGAGGAATATGATTGCTGAAGTAATTAATATATTACCCCAGGTTGAATGATAAAGACTTTATTAGCCAATTTTATGTTCTATAACAAAAATAAAATAAAATGGCACAAAAATGATGACACTGCCCTATAGTAATAACGGAGCAATTGTATCTATCAATCATAGGGTTAATTAAGTTAATCACCTTCAAAACATTACCGATTAGAAGAAAGTCCATTAAAAGAATTAAATGTTTCAGATGCCACCTCCTTCATTTAGCAAGTAATCAGAGAATGCCTCTTCAAATTTTGCATTAATAAAGATCTCATTAAGTGCAAATCTGCAAGAATTAAGTAAAGATCTTATTAACCTGGAAAAAAATGCTTGCCTTGAAAGTTGCTTATTTCTTTACAGAAGCGAAGGTCAATTGTACAGTTACCGATTGTCTCTGAGCTGGTATTTACATGGCAAATCATCACTTGATTAACATAGATGATTTGAGAAAGGGCAAGTGTAGCACAGCCAAGTCTAAATGGAAGCTTCAACTGCAAAGGAAGAGGTTTGTTTCATTGGCCTAGTTTATGAGATAGACCAGTAGGGTGTATTCTTTAAACTATCAATTAATAAGCTGTTATGAGATTAAATTACCAGATGTTACAGTGGTTTTGGGATGCAGTGGCTCAGTGGCTAAGACACTGAGCTTGTCGATCAAAAGGTCAGCAGTTCAAATCCCTAGTGCCACGTAACGGAGTGCGCTCCTGTTACTTGTCCCAGCTTCTGCCAACCTAGCAGTTCGAAAGCATGTAAAAAATGCAAGTAGAAAAATAGGGACCACCTTTGGTGGGAAGGTAACAGTGTTCCGTGCAACTTTGGCATTTAGTCATGCCAGCCACATGACCACGGAGACATCTTCGGACAGTGCTGGCTCTTCGCCTTTGAAACGGAGATGAGCACCACCCCCTAGAGTCGGGAACGACTAACACGTATGTGCGAGGGGACCCTTTACCTTACAGTAGGTATTAATTTAGTCCTGACTTCAATCCTATGCTCTCACAGGGGCACACACGAGTTGGTGTTTCAACCAACTACCGTAATTTGTGCAATATTACTCTTGGGCTTGCCATGATAGTTCGATAATATCCCCAGAAGAATTTTTGAGAACTTTTAAAACAATATATCAAATACGTATCTGGAGAGCAAACAACCAGCAAATCCCAGAAGTATTGGCTAGACTGGATAATGAAAAAAAACCCATCCCGGAAGTGGACAGTAGCAAGCCAATATTATCAACACATATATATCCATTAAGTTACTAGGAGCTAAATTTGATCCAAGAGAGACTTGATTTTAGTATATTGTCAGGACTGGGCCTTCTGTTATTCACTTTTCTCCCATAGTTTCAGTAAGTGGAAAAAACTTGTTCAGGAACCAACACTTAAGTCCTAGTCTATTTCAGAGCTTCTCTCAAATGAAAATTTTGGATTTGACTAATAGAAGTAAGTACATTTAACTTGTGTGGCTAAAAAGGCAGTGAGACTAACTGTTTCTTCTGTTCTCTAATCAAAGCACAGAAAGAATACATTTCTATTTCAACTTCTTAGGAACTGAATTATAGAAACTTCTCATTATCCTTTAGACGAGAAAACGAAATACAGGAAAAAAGAAAAGATTGACTTTTTTCTGACAAACTATATTAAATTTCATGTCTGCAAACTAGAAAACTTGTGAAAATATCTATTTATCAATGTTCTGGTTCATTCCCAGTATCAGGTCACGAAGTTTTGTTTAGTGTGTTACATTAATTTTGCATCTATGGTACAGCTATAGCTTATTCAACACAGACTAATTTAAAAATCCCTGGTTTGGGATTATATGCAATACTTCTTGAGAAGTGCACCTTCTATTTTTAGCAAAAGAGAAAAAGCAATTCAAAGTAGCTCAAAAACAGGACAGGCTGAATATGCTTGCATTGCTTCATTAATTTCTTAAAATATTCATTTAGATATGTTCAGCTTTGTCTCTAAACATAGGAGAACCAGTAATGTCGTCTATTGGATACTATGCCCATTATAGTACTCACTAATATGCAGACACAATACAACTGATTATTTTAACTGGGAATTCACTGTAAATGCAATATAACTTCATTGATCTTCATCATGTTGTTTGTTGGACCATCATATTTATTACCATGTTTCCCTGAAAATAAGATCCTGTCTTATATTTTTTTGATCCCCGAAATAAGGGGTGGCCTTATTATCGGGGGGAGGATGTCTTATTATTTTGGGGGTGCAGGAGGTGGCGAGCGTGGCCACCTCATGGCTGCTGCTGTGGCAGCGCAACACAGCCATTCGTGTTCTGTCCCAGCTACGGACCCCAAAGAACGCAGCACATAACAAAGTCCGTTCAAACCTTAGTTTACTAAATAAACCAGTTTTTTACAACAATGGCTGTTAATTAATTGCATTAACAGCCACCAAGAATTCAAAGAATAATACTGAAAGCTTACTGTGGTTGGCAGAATGCCCAGAAGCAATTTGCAGGAAGCTGATAAGATAAGCAAGACAAGACACGAAGGTGTGTGAACAAAGTTATTCCCTGCAAATTGCTTCAGTCGGCGTTCCTCCTTAAATAGGCTAAGGGAGTGGCCTATTAGCCCCAAGCCTTACCCTTGAGGACACCTCCTCCTGAGAAGCCACTCCTGCCTTTTGGCAGCTCTGTGCACCCGTGCATCGAGAAGAGGCTCCTCCTTTTCGTCCTCTTCACTTAAGGGAGCTTCTGGAGCTTCTGAAGGCCCTGGCTGAATCCCCACCTCTGGCACCACATCTTCTCCAGCCTCCTCATTGTCTGACTCGAGTGCCAGCTGCACAGGCTGCTGGCGTAGCATGACACCAGCCTCCTCGCTGTCGGAATCAGCTACTAGCAGCACAGGCCGCTGACGGGCCACAACAGCTCGTCAGCTGTTTGCTGGGACAACCAAAGGTGGGAATCTCCCCAGCGTTCTTGGCACTCGCCCGCCTCCCATCCATACATACATCCCCCTCATCCGTAAACTCCCACCCCACTCCTGCCTCTCCGCCAGGCAACCCCCAGCAGCCCCAGATGCCCAAAGCCTGTGCCCATCCGGCTTCCTTTTCCAAAGCACCCAGCTCTTTATTGAAGGGGGTGGCATGTAGTAGGGGGGAAGCAAGATGCGTGGAGAGTGATGGGGCTCCTCTTGCCATCTCTTCGCCCCCCTCCTCGCCGGGCATGGCAGGGCTTCTCACATCTCCCTGGCCCTGCCGTCTCGTTTCTCCCCCACCCCACCTGCCACCGCCCTCTGGAAAAGGGCACTGTGGAAAAGGGAGTCGGGCCGGCGCGCACTTTGGGCGTCTGGGGCTGCTGGGGGTCGCCCAGCAGAGAGGCAGGAGTGGGGTGGGAGTTTGCAAGTGATTACTTCCCCTTTGCCTTCTCTCCCAAAAGCGCTCCTCGGGTGCAGCCACTTCTGCAGCAGGAGACTCGCGCCTCGCGCCGGCCTTCCGAAGGGTAATGTAACAGCAGCTATCCACAATTTTTTAACCCTTATTTCATCCCGACCCACGTGGCCCAGTATGGTTGGGATGAAATAAGAGTATAAAAATTGTGGATAGCTGCTGCTACAGTACCCTTCAGAAGACCGGCGTGAGGCACATCGCTTGGCCTCCTGCTGCAGAAGTGGCCGCAATCAATGGCAAAAGTGGCTGAGCTTGCTGGAGGCACCAGCCGGAGTAGCACCCATGAGGCAGCTGTTCCGTGGATGGAATTGCCTGCTGTGTCACCATTAGGTAAGGAGGGTGCAAGGCATGTAGGGTGCGTCACTTGGCCTCTGGCTTCTTTTGCAGCCACAATTGGCTGCAAAAGTGGCCGTGCTTGCTGGAAGCAGCAGCCTGAGCAGCACCTGTGAATCAGCTGTTTTGTGAATGGTGGCCTGAGTGGCTCAGCTGATCCGATTAAGGGGCTAAGAAGCCCAGAGGTGACCGGGGAAGGGAAGGGATGCCTCCTATGCTGGCCACGCCCACCCGTTCACTAAAGCTTATTTTTGGGGGAAGGCGTATATTTACGCCCATCCCAAAAATCAAGCTTGGCCTCATTTTCAGGACATGTCGTATTTTCAGGGAAACATGGTACATGATTTCCGGTTAGATGAAATTACTGTATGCAGTAAAGACTATACATTAAAGGTTTTTGTTTTCTATTTTTAAGCATAGCACTATTTTTAAGAATAGCACTAAAGCATATACTGAGGAAACTAAATGGATGCAAAATATATATTTAGATTTTTAAAGTTTTTTTAAAAAAGAAAACTCTATAGCTTAATGGCAAATTTTTACACTTTTGACTTTAGTATTAACAAAATTAAAGAATGTAAGTAAATTAGCATCGACACAGAATATCAATGAGAAAAAATGAGAATAAGATAATTGTGAAGCAATAAGCAACAAGAACCAATTTTCTGTTAATTTTACCATTATATTTAAAATGTATAGATGTATAAGTATTTTCTCATATCCAACAGAAACAGTATCAAATGACTTTCTATATTAATAGGAAAAAAGAACTCAAATAATAGATTATTAAACATGAAATAATACCCAATAGCTAATTAAATTTAAACTAATTTTCTTAAAAAAATAATAGAAAGCATATTTGTATTATCTATAACACTGGAGGAATATTAACCTAAAACAAGCAAGCCAAAAAACAAAAGAATTATCTGTGTCTGCAGAAGCAATATGGAATCTGTAGCTCAGTTTTGCAAAACCAGCCAGGGAAAGTCCAATATAACCTAAAGAGCACTGAAATAGAGAATTTGATCCCTTTGTTAGTAGGACAGGTAAGATAAAGGAGGTCATAATAAATTCTGCCCTAATGGCAGAAGCCATGACATCTCAGTTGCACTAAGGTAAAATGTTGTTTCTGTTCATCTTATCTGGGGAAAAGAGCACATACCTCAAATCCTTTAAATCAGACTGCTGTGAGTCTCCATAGTACCTCCAGAATAGTCATAATTGTTTTGGGAAAAGGAAAAGATATGGATAAAAAATATTCAGCCAGTTGAAAATCATCAATGCTTTGCTATGCAGGTGATATTATATTATTTTGCTGCTTTAAATTAATTTCAAAGTAATGAATGGATACAACCTCACCAGTGATGAAATCCAAATTTTTTTACTACTGGTTCTGTGGGCGCGGCTTGGTGGGCGTGGTGTGGCTTGGTGGGCGTGGCTTGGTGGCCATGGTAGGGGAAGGATACTGCAAAATCTGCATTCCCATCCCACTCCAGGGGAAGGATACTGCAAAATCCCCATTCCCTCCCCACTCCTGGGGGAAGGATATTGTAAAATCTCCATTCCTACCCCATTCTGGGGCCAGCCATAGGTGGTATTTGCTGGTTCTCCAAACTACTCAAAATTTCTGCTACCAGTTCTCCAGAACCTGTCAGAACCTGCTGGATTTCATCCCTGAACCTCACCACTCACAATTTTTTTTAAAGTGAGGGGACAAATATAAGGCAGACCTCATCACCAAAATGCAATTTCTATATCCATTTTAATTTTAGAAACAATTAAGTCGATATCATTTCCTAGTAAAATCCTCGACAGGTATTGGTCCTTAGCTCTGCTTATTTCTTCTAAGTTGATATGCCTTATTCGGAATGGTTGGTCTGAGAGTTCTATATGCTAAGTCCTTAGGTGGACTGTTTTCCTGAGGTCTTCTCATAGTAATGGATTTTTAGTCAGGAGATCTGGTATCCAGAGTCTAGGACAATTTACTGCCGCTTGTGTGCTGCTACCAGCTCACCCCAGCTGATTTGGTGCAGGACAACTCACTGCGGGAGAATGCCAGAGATGAGGTGAACCTCCTCCTCTCCTCCTTTGCGAAGGCTTGAAGAAATGTTATGATTTAAATCTTTAGGTCTTGGGGTTCGTGGGCATATTCCATGCCCACAAAAGGTATTTAAAGGCAGGGGGTTGTCTGTGGTGAAGAAAAGGTTGAGAACCACTGTTATAAGCAACAGGCTTTGCTCCACACATCCACTCACTAAAACAGCCAGAAATGTGCTGGATAACAACTTCAATTTGCTTCAGGCCTTGATGTAAGAATGGTTCTCTATTTCTCCTCCAGAGTGTCGTAACATTCCCTGCTTTACAGTTGAACCAATCTACTCCGTAAATCCTGGTCAATCCTTATTAAGATTGGGACTCAGCACGGCAGGTGTGCTAGTCTCTTCCATAAATGGGGAAATCTCTCCTTTTCAGAATGTAGCTGTGGTGCTCCAAAGCTGACAGTCAAATATATTGTGGAACAGTGCCCTCTGAGCGCATATCAAGGAAACCCCAGAGACTTTCTTTATGCAACTCCATCATCTATATAAATAGTCTACCTTTGAATTTGTAAATGGAGTAAATAATTTCCTATTCGCTCAATGAAAATATAATTGTGATGTGCTTTTTAACATTTTTTGCCAGGCGTTAAATATTAGAAACTATAGTAACTGCAGAATTTAAATGCATTAGCAATTGCCTTATTCAAAAGAACTAAGAATCAAATCTTAAATAAACAAATAGCATCTATTTATTCTATCTTGCAACATGAAAAACACACCCAATAAGAATCTGTTAATTCACAAAAGTCATAGTTAAAAATCAAGTTCTCATTCAAATCACATTAAGCAGTTAATTGTTACTGTGGTGGTGATAGCAATTAGATTCCTGATGTAGAATGAAAAGAATTGGGCATAATGCTCAAATTAGCATTTTATACTATTAAAAGATCTATCCTTTACTATTGAATTGTGTATGTGGGGAGGAGTTGCCGTATATTTTTAATGTCTGCTTCCCCATTGCCAAAGGGATAATCAATTATTATAAACAAATATCAGTGAAACTACTGTAGAGAGAAAAAAGCATTCTAGACTGTTTTTTGAACATTCCTCTGGCAAACACCCTTCACTTTGCTTTGACTCCCTATTCTAGCAACATTTCCATGGAAAGGTTCTGTTCCCTGGCTTGAACTTGGCATACGCTAACAAACACTTTACAGTCACTCAGCACCTTTTATTGTATACAAGGACACGTCCACTTTAAACAGTTGATTGCCCTCTGCCAACATGAACACTGTTCCTACACCCACAACAGTTAATTATTGTGCTTCTTTTTTATGCTTTTTATATAGCTTGACTACTATAGTACATTTTTTCTTACATTCCATCATGTCCAATTCTCAAAAATTGTCCAGGCAAGTCCCTACAATTTTCTTGGCATGATTTCCTCAGAAATGGTTTGCCATTGCCTCCTTCCTAGGGCTGAGAGAAGCTGACTGGCCCAAGGTCACCCAGCTAGCTTTGTGCCCAAGGTAAGGCAAGAATTTATGGTCTCCTGATTTCTAGCTTGATACCTTAACCATTACACCAAATTGACTCTCACTGTGATTCTTAGCCTTGTGTTTTTAAATTTTGGAGCTAGGTTAAGCTAAGTAATTAGTAGTGGTTGACATAATTAGTATTTCTGCCCTAAGAAATTCTAGTTCTACATCCTTCTCCTCTCAATTCTTTACCTACTTCCCCTCTATATGTCTGGAAGGAACAATGATCCACCTCCTCTTTCTCTGGTCTCAAAGACGCAGATAAGGGAGACATTCTTCCATTCTTCATCTCTGTGGAGATTGGAGACTTTGATTCCAAAGTCAAAGCAACAATTGTTGGTAACTTCCCCTCCCCTTCATACAGATGCCTGATGATGCAGTTTCTTTCAACCTATATCTGTCGTTCTCCTCTTGACCAATTCTACCTGTCTTACTCACCCCACCCCAATAAATCCCCAATCTTACCAGGGTCAGAATCACTGGCAGTTGTAAAAATATTATTGTGCAACCAGATGGCTTTGGATTGTAAAGGCATTGTAACTGGAAATGGTGAAGATGGAAAGCTTACATGCATATAATTCACTGCCTCACAGAAACATTTAGTATCCAGAGAGTCCTTTCCAATAAATCAGCTTTTTAAACCCAGTCATCCTAAGCTGAATCCAAAAAGCATTTTATCTCAAGTTGTTCCTTGCCATGTCTCAGGATGAGAAATGGTGGCAGAGATAAGATGTGTTAAGGGGAATGAAACAGTGTAAAAGCAAGTTTATTTTCAGCATATCCAAAAGCTGCAATCAAATGCTGCTTGTGTTACCGTGGGGAATCCAATACACTTGGCATCTAGCTTGACTGAGAACACATGGTGTATAAACACACAAAATAAATATTAAAATGATAGTGTAAACAGATGAAAGCCACATGTGATCCCTTGTGGAAAGGGGGAGCTTCCAGATAGTGATGGTTGGCAGAGTACTTTCAGGTAAATTTACTAGGTCTAGCTGCTCTTTTAAGGATGTGTTGAGCTACCAATTTATCTTTTCAATGTTTACGACCATAATTTGATTTGATTATCTCTCCAAAGTGAAAGGACTGAGAGTGACAGAGTGACACTATTAGCCATTGTTGGCCTAAAAGAATGGCAACTGATTTCATTCATAAGCAAATGCTGTCACGGGCCAATTGTCTTGCGAGTTACTATAGCAACAAAGATATTGCTCTGAGGTATCCTTCCTTCTTGAATACATAAATGTATGGCTCAACACCTCCTTAAAAAGCAGCTAGATTACTCAGGGGCCACCTACAAATAGTTTGCTAAGCATCACCATCTGAAAAGTTTCATGTATTCTTCAGGAATGCGTTTGATTTGAGGATGTTTTTACAGTATAACATAGTAACATATGACCGTTATGAAAGAGTCACATGAATTATTATGTTCCAATTTGCTCTCAACTCCCAAACTACTAGCCAAGATACTTGCTAATAAGGAGAAATATGTAGCCATTTATTCACATTTAAAATTAAAGAAAATAAACATAATGTTACATGCATACAATGTTATCTTTCACTTATCTCAACTTGAGTTGAGAAATCTAAAATGTGCCTTGTTGGTTAAAAAAAAATGTAAAAATGAAAGAGCATAGAGTTAAAGAAAAAATATGCAATTTTTTCCCCCTTTCTTACCGTATGTTGACCAATGCATGAGTCACCTTACTGGCCGGCTCCTTCCACTGGCCAGCATTAGTAGAAAGCCTCAGAACTGAAAGAAAGAAAAAAAAATATTCTGTAATACCTATTTGATTGCAGTTCAAGAGTTTCCAATTTTTTGTGGGACTGCATTTCCTCCCGCCCCATTTTTTTTTAACTGTCTCAGCATTCACAGGGATGGGGCAATATGATATGTTATTATTGGAGAAGATGGGGACAGGATATTCAATCTTTTATACTTTATGGGCAATTGGATGGGAAGAAACCTGGCATTTAAAAGTAACTAAGACAACCCGTGCAGTGTTGGGTCATCATTTCAGAGATATTTCTTTTCTTAAACAGAGAAACAAAATCACCAGGATAGGTCATTGGTAGTATGAGTGAGTTCCAACTTCCTGTCCGCTTCCCTGTTTTCCTTGTGGAAATCTAGCAAGCAGAATCATAAATCTTCCTTCCTTCCTTCCTTCCTCCCTCCCTCCCTTCCTCCCTCCCTCGCAGGGAGGTAAGTAGCTGATGTGGATGGTAGAGAGATTGGCTTAGAAACTGTCACAGAATGTTGAAAATGATCATCTCTCAGCAGCCATTAGCACTGAAGCAGCCACCACTTTCCCAAATTTGATTCCCTCAGGACTCATGGGTTGCAGATTTTGGACACATTCTCTAAGTTAGTTTATTTGAGGTACCTTGGTTCAATAATTATTGCCCTACGATGCACTATTTTGCCCAATTAAAGGTTATGATGAGTTTTAATAGAATACAGATGGTGTCTTAAAGCTACTGAAGTCTTAATATACTATTTTTTTCTGTTTCTTGTTAAACAGCAGAAAATTGTGATGTTCCATGTGATAGCTTTGCTGGCTAATTTCAGAAACACATTCTTGGGAAACTTCAGGAACAGTAAAAAAAAAAAAAGTAACATTCGGGTTCATGTGTATTTTGTGTATTGTCCATCCCCAATATGAATGCATCCATCATAGACAGATCTTATCTCTTTCCAAATATGTCTGGATACATAAAACACAATGCATGCTTTTTAGGCTACATATAGAAGACAAGCTTGCTGAAAATATAAATTATTAAATTAATTATTAAGCTATTATCTTCTTAATAATCTAAACTAGAGGAACCATATTTTTCTTTAAACTGCCATACAGTTTTCTTGGCAGCCAGGAAATGGGAAGCTAGTTATAGAATTCTTAACTTCTACTGTGCCCTACCATTATATTTCAACATCCCAATACAAATATGTCTAAAGTCACTTAGAATTCTCAATGAATTGAAGGAGGTGCAATGGAAGTACAAAGATAGTAGTGCACATAGAACATAGAATCATAGGGCTGGAAGAGACTTTGGAGGTCTTCTAGTTTAACCTCCTCCTCAAGGCAGGAGACCTTATACCATCTCAATCAAATGGTTGTCCAATCTATTTTTGAAAACTTTCATAATTCTGGAAGGTAAACTATTCCATAATTAATTGAACAGAAAATTTCTCCTTACTTCTAGGTTGGATTTCACTTTAACAGGTTTCCATCCATTATTTCTTGTTTATTTCTGCCTTCTGGTGCTTTGGAGAATATGTCATCCCTTTTCTATGACATTCTTTCAAGTACAGTTATCATATCCCTCTTAATCTTTCTCTTTGATAGGCTAGACATACCTAGCTCTCTCAACTGTTCATCACATGATTTAGCCTACACACCTGTATCATCTTTGTTGCTCTTCTCTGCACACTTTCTAGGGTCTCAACATCTTTTTTGTATCGTGAGGAGAAGAATTGTACACAGTATTCCAAGTGTGACCTCACTAGTGGTATTCTCAGGATCTTGATATTTACTATATAAATGAAGGATGGACAGATGTGGTGATGGCTTTTATATCCATGAGTGCAAATGGGCGATAAGGGTGTGCATCAGAGAATTATAGGTCAAAAAGAAGAGAAAAAGAAAAGGATTTATCACACGTTTATAGCTTTGGTCCTCCATTAAGGAATCCAGATCTCCTATTACAGAAAAACTGCCCCCCCTCCCTTAGATCAATAGTAAATGCCCTGCTCTACCATCTCCACTTCATTATCCAAAAATATTATTTCTGGATAGCCTTGGTTTTTTGCCTTTCAAATTTACACAAGCTGTTTTCTGATTACATTTCTTTGAAGCACTGACCTGGTTCCATGACACGCTCTATCTTCTTTGGAGACAATTTCTTATTGTGCTTTCATCAGAATAAGATGAAAGTACAACTTCCTGTTTTCACTTCATGTTTACAATGAGTCTTCCCTGCAGCTAAATGGTTCTGGGAGCTTGGCTTACTCTCTGATCTGAGATTAAGGCATAGTTTCCCAACTGGGATCATTCTACACATGCCAAAAAGGATCATCCTAAATGAACTTGCTACTATTTAATTATTATATGCCAGGAGACAACAGCAAGCATACTTCACATGCAGCAGACATAGCAGTGTGCTGGGTGATCCTCTGATTCCTTGACTATATTATTTATATATTGCTATATTATTTACTATTATTTATATAAACTTAAGGAAGAGCCATTTTTAAACATCTCTTTAGCCCAGAATGTCTTTTAAAGGGTTATTTCACAGACATGTATTAAAGGTTAATTCAAATTATATGACAAATATGTATTGAAGAGCAATCATACATTATTATTTGCTCTTAGCCACACTTATACAAATGTTACATTAACATAAAGTCAAGTCACCTAATGCTACTTACCCATGGAATATAGGTTATCAAAACTCTGGTGCATCCTGATTATTTCATAATATAGCTCATCGTAGCTGCTAGGAGTTGGAAGAAAGGTATCTCCATAAGTGATGAACATATTAAACAGGTTTATCACCTTAAAAAAAAGATTATAGGCATTACTGACTAAAATTATATTCATTATATTATTTAATCAAATAGAAATAGGTATTCTCGGGGCAAATTAAAAGGTTATTAAATAAATAAAAATACTAACATATCTAAACCAACATATCCTAACATTAAAAGTATCGAAGCAATCACTTAGATTTCATATCTAAAAAGTGTACTTTCTTTCCATGACAAATTCATCAGGACCTGACTGTTATTAAGCAAGTGAAAACTACAGTCACCCTTGACAACAGCGAGAGCAAATATCATTCACCAAAACGGCAAATTTGCATGATTGAATGTATACCAGCTTAGAAGTAAAATGAAATCATTAAAAAAAACCAGGCAAGCTGTTTCTATATATTCAAGAGTTACTTAAGGGACATACAATTATGTAAAACCATAAATCAAAAGCCAAAATTAAAGACATTTCAAAATGTCAAGAAAAGCATCTAAGAACAGTTGTACCCTTATTGTTAATTGTGTGGAAAACAAATGGAAAGAAACATAATCCGTTTCTTCAACTCTCTAAAATTTCTCTGGAAAATTAGACTACACGTGGCCCCTAAGTTTCTGAAATTCCCTCACTATAGAATTGCTGTACATGAGTGGCTATTTTCCACCATTTTAATTCTAGTAAGCACTTTAGAAAGGAAAGTTTGGAGCTTGAGCATCTCTGCTGTGAAATAAAAAAATAAAAAAATACCTCCACTGTCAGCAATAAATAGAAATATTTCAAGGGAAAAAAATAAAACAACATTCTCCAATTTACTACTATTCAAAGTGTACCTTCTTGGCTGCCCAGCTATGAAACATTTGGATTTTCAGGCTAGCAATCAACATTTTAAAGACAAATCACCGCAATATGCTCTTTCCTCATTTACAAGCTCCAAACAGAATTCCAAAGTTTCATTTCCAGTCTGTCTAGAGCAGGTGTGTCAAACTTGTGTCATCATGTCATCACATGACATATTGCGACTTTTCCCCCCTTCGCTAAAACGGGGGTGGGCATGGCCAATGCGTGAATGCATCTGGTCGCCAGGCTGTGAGTTTGACATCCTTGGCCTAGAGCTACTAGAACACGAAGAAGAACTGGAATATTTTTTAATGGGTTCCAAAGTTCCAACATAAAAAACACAGCTCTCCATAATATGGCACTCAATTCAGTACATATTAAAACATTTCTTCTTCTCTATACATTCCAAAAAGTATCTGGAGGGAATATTCTATCCTGGATCCAATTCTGTCTCCAGGCCTTTAACAGCAATGACTGATGTTTTTTTCTTCCTTTCTGTTTCCCTTTGGTTCGGTTTTTTGTCATTGTTCTTTTGTCTTGCACGGTTATTGTTCAACTGTAAATTGCCCAGACTTGCTGGGAGTCGGGGGCATATAAATGTAATAAATTATTACTCATTGTCTTTAAACCATCTACATGAGACTCATATAAGTATTATAATAGAGAACACAAATTCCTAAACTGAACTAAAATAACATAAAATATAACGTAATATTCTTAATCTGATTTTGCCCAGGATTTGTATATATCTATGTATGTGATTTATTAACCTCATCACTTGAGAGCCTCTACAAAGTGTACAATATAATAAAAATAAAACTGTAAGCAGTAATAAATAAATGTGCCATGGTTCTTCCTCCA
Source organism: Arizona elegans (assembly GCA_022577455.1). Lineage (NCBI taxonomy): Eukaryota > Metazoa > Chordata > Lepidosauria > Squamata > Colubridae > Arizona > Arizona elegans. The sequence continues at coordinate 48,484,347 of JAKOOJ010000005.1, read as the reverse complement.
GCAGCTAATCAACTAAGGCCTTCCAGAAATCCAGGGTTTAGCTATTTTGAGATAAGCCATTCTTTTCACAGAGGTAAACTGTTCTAAAGAATGGAATCAGTCACTAAAAATACTTATCTCTGTGCCCCATCCTGTAAAACATCCTGATAGGAGGGGACCTTTAGTAGGCCCTCCCTATACACGCAGGGACAATTTATTTGGGATAAATGATTTCTAGGATATTCAGATCCCAAAAGCTCCTTGAGAAACTTGGAATCAGTAACCAATGCAGCTCTATCAGCAGCGGAATAACATGGCAGTATATTGGGATTGCCCAGTAAGCACATGGCCACTGCATTTTGCATCATTTGAAATTTTCAGATAGTCCTCAAGGATGGGCCCATTAGAGTTTTCATATATATATATTATTAGTTTATGAAAGACAGTCCCATTAGAATGAGCTGCAATAATTCAGTACAAGGAGATAAGGGTGTACATAACCTAGTCTTGTTCTGGCTGAGACATTATACCAACTGCACTGGACAAAGGCTAGCAGAAACCATATATCCAGAAGGATCCCCGGATTGTGAGTCTGGTCTTTCAGGGTGGAGCAGAACCCATCAAGTGCCAAAGCTGATATCATTCCAGTATCAGTTGATTACTGAACCAGCAACCATTCTATCTTCACTGGTTTGAGTCTGAGCCCATTTCTCCCCATCTATCTATGCCATGAAAGCCTCCATTTTCCATTTAGCCTGTGGCAGCATAGTAGGATATCATCAACATATTGATAATAACTCATTCAATGCCAGCAGCTTCATGTACATGTTAAAAGGTTCCCCTAAAAATAAAATAAAAATCAAGAGTTGTTTATGGTGGCACAGTGCTTAGAATGCAGTACTGCAGGCTACTTCTGCTGATCACTGGCTGTCAGCAGTTTGGCAGTTCGGGTCTCACTGGCTCAAGGTTGGCTCAGCCTTCCATCCTTCCAAGGTTGATAAAATGAGGACCCAATATGTTGGGGGCAATATGCTGACTCTGTAAACAGTTTAGAGAGGGCTATAAAGCACTGTGAAGCGGTATATAAGTGCTATTGCTATTGCTATCCTTGGTAGGGTTCATTTCTTTCCATAGATACTCACCATCAGAGCTAAGGTAAAGATGTTATGTTTTGCCAGCAAAACTGTTTCATTAGACATGAGGAACTTCAACAGATTAATCAGAGCTAAAGGAAGAATTTAAAAAAATAAATACAGTTTTATTCGCATAAACCAATACTTATAACCAATGTAAATAAGAAACTGAACTTCATTTATTAAAAACCTATACTTCACAGGCAAGAAAACTTCTGTTTTAATTCATCAGTAAAAACAGGGATTTTTCCCGTTACTGATCACTTTAAGTAGGAACAAGAGTATGAAAAATGAATTGTTTTCAGCACAAAACAATAAATCAACAAATCAATATTAGATGTCACTTTTGCTGATGGTACACAAAGCAGAACCACGTGTGGTTCAATTTGCAACAGCTTGGCTAGGTTCACTTAGTGTATTATATTTATTTGGATACAATACATGTTATGTCAAGTTACTTAGGACAAGACAGATCACTTTGGATTCATGATCTCAGAAGCATTGCCTGCGGACCAAAGTACGGTATATTAACACCCTTGATTATGTATCTTCTTTTAAATTTCTTTTCAGCTAAACAGAGTAACCAAGGTAGTAAAAGCTGGGAACACAAATAGTTGGAGGCAAAAGTGTATATTTTACAGCACTATTACAATCACAAAATAAAGTAGAAAATAATTTCTGAACAAAGACATTTATATTTTACTTGATGTTTCTGAATAAGTGAACTTTAGACTGAACATTTTAAGTTCTTAATAAGGAAATCCGGGTCCAATGCACACATTTCACAGCTAGAAACTGTCCAGTTTAAGTCCATTTAGAAACTTGAGAGCAGAGTTCACCGTTGTTATAGAACAATATTAACACATGAGATACACTGCTGGGTACATGAAATTATCATAAACTATAGGAGGAAACAATGATTGTCGACTACCTACTGATCATCTTGATTAAAAAGTCATGCTAGAATGATCAGTTTATATGAAGATGTGACTAATGAAAGGAGTTGTGCCAGATTGACCAGGAAGAATCCTATTTCAGATCAGCATTTCTGTATCAAAGATAGGCACATACTGGCTTGGAGGACATGAAAAATGAGACCAAGGGACTGCAAAACAAACTAACAGTAAACAACAGCCCAATCAAGTTATCACCAAGACTAATCATACCAACACTAATAGGGCAAGTCACTAATAAATGAAATGAGAGCAAACCCCACTTCCTACTAGCACTGATATTACCTAGTTTGTTAATGAAACATCTTCAAGGAAACAACAAATCTCAAACAGCCTCAAAAACCCCGCAAATGGACCTACACAAAACACATTTCAGACATAATTTTCTGGAGATTTGGGGGAAAAAACAAGTTGGAACATCAGGGAGGGATTTAAAATTTAAAATTGTAATACTGATTGGATTTGGCTAAATTGGAAATTGCCAATTGGAGTCCAACTTGCTGTTCTGCTAAGAAGAAAGGAGGAATAAGGTCTCATTAATTCATCTCCTTACTTGACTTTCTCTGCAACAGCTTTCTCTTTAGCTACTAACACCCTTCCAATGTTCTTCCAATGGGAGGGAGTTTGACTGTCTATCAACCCTTCTTAAACTTGTACCTAAACTTATTGTCTTGTGGCTCATTCTCCAAAGGCAAATTATATTTGCCAAGCACTATGGGAGGAGAAATACTTTGTAGATGGTGGGACTGAATGGATAAAGAGTGATAAATTGTAATATTCCATTTGTTTTTTCTGAGTTGACTTTTATCTTTTCTTATATTAATTTACACTAACCTAAGCATGACTCCTTCATATAACAGAAATACAATAGAGCACATTTTTACCAGTTCAACCAATTAGGACACGGTTGTCTCCCCATTTGCTTCTCTGAAAAGTTATGTATCAGCTATAATGATCTCTGGACAGTTTGTACCAGGCTTGAGAGGCGTATTAAAGGGGAAATTGTAGGAGAAATATGAATCAATAAACTTATGCAACTGGTTTTGAAACATATTCTATTTCCTTTTGTGGCTGGTGTGCCCATGGGGAGCAGAAAGCCAAAATTGTCCTAAAGTTAGCCAGCTCAACTCATATAACTACATTGTTAATTATTTTAACCAGGGGCAGAGGATTGGCTACTTTGACAGCATGGCTGCCATATAATGTTTCTTTGAAAGAATTTCAAATAATCTTGATTTCGCAAACGTGAGACTATAAATTAACTTTTGACTTCTGTTAAAGAGTTCATTTGTGGCTCACTGTTTTTGTTTGTTCTGGTGTTTTTTAGCTTGTTTTTATTGTTTGTTTAAGAATAAATGTTTTCTCTCTGGAAGATTTGAATATGTCGTGACTTATTTTGTGTTGCTGGTCAGAATCATCACAATAACGAGACAGAAAACTAAGTATATATAGACCACAGAAGAATGTATTCATTATACATGCATATTTAGCTATTCAGAATGGTTTCAGTCTCTGATCATTATCAACTGGCATTATGAAAGAAGACAAGAAGAAGAAACATAATCACAGTAGTGACAGTTGCTGGTATTCTTTGAACTTTTAAAAATATCTAACATACTAAGAGGAATCTAAAGTGATCTGAAAAGTCAGTGGGAGGATAAGAAGGATCCCATATTCTAGATATAGATATTGCTATAAATTAAGTAATCATATAAGTAACAGACAAAATAACCAAAAACAGTTAAATCACCTTAATTCAAAACATCATTTGAGTAAACATAACCAAGGAGAGAGATACAAATATAATAACAGACAAGATTGTGATTAGAAAATCACAAGCAAACAAATACGACATTTCATCCTCACATGTGGAGAACAGAGTATCACCCTCTGAGCATAGTGTGTTCATAGCAACATTAATTTGCACAAATGGATACAGGATAATACTGTGTCACACAGAGCACTATGCTCTTCTCATCAATATATCCAATTTGATTTAAATGCTTACGATTGTGAATAAGACCTTAATACCATATTGATTCAGGTCAAAATAGATTTTTGCTCGTATTGTGCTTAAAGACATCAGACTTCAAAGCAAAACAGCAATTCCAAATAGTCTCTCCATATAGCAAAGATGCAGTTAAACATGTTTCCAAGGTAACGAAGCTTCCATAGCAAATGTTGCCATCCAAGGCAATCACTACTTGGGACTAAGACAGCTGCCCTGAGTCTCTGTGATAGCAGTTTATTGGGAACTTCTCCCAGTGCTAGGCATTAGGTATGTTTTATTCAATGGTTTAGCTTAAAAAAATTCATTGTCAAATCATTCAGCCAAAGAGTTGGAATGCTTCATATTCTACAATCAATAGAAACTTTTCTTCCTTCCATTCATATTTTTAACAATTTGCTTCCAGCAATTATCCAATAGACAGAAATCACAGGCTGATAATTTGTTCTAATCCAGTGTTGGAGAAATTCTGTCACATGAAACTTCTGGACCGCAAAGTAATGTCTAAGGAATACTCTTTTATCTGTGCTCAGTTTGGTTCATGCTTCATTTTCCTCCAGCAACATTTTAGGCATTCCATCTCCTGAAGCAAATCTGATAAACAATTGACCCCTCCGGGGATTCATACATGATCCAATCCAAGGCCACTGTTGCCATCTCACTCCAAGTGGTGATTATGGCCTTAGTTGAGCTATGTACTAGAGCCTCAGGGAAAATCCCAAGATCTCCCTGAAATCCTACTTGGTCCATCAGGGACCTAGGCTAAACTGATCAATTCAGAGAACACAAAGGAAAAGGATATACCTTCAAACTTTTATTAAAAAATAGTCTCAACATAATTAAGAGCTGAATACACCGTTCTTGTGGATTTAGTGAAGAGAGAAAAAAATGTGATAGCATTAGAAATTGGGAAATATCTTTCAGATACAGTTTAATGTAATCCGGACTAATTGTCCCGATGGCTTTGGAAATACACTTCTATAGAAGGACGTATCTTAATAATAGAAATACAAACAGGCTCCAAAACAATATTATTAATATCCATATATGCACCCAAAGGAAAGCAAAATGACTTTTTTAAAAAGCTACATAATATAATTAAAGACCTGGAATACGAAACTATCTGCATGGTAGGAGATTTCAACGCAATCATGGACATAGAAAAAGACTATCGGAGTAATAAACAAAGTAAAACCAGAAAGAAAACTCTACCGGAACCTTTCAAAGACATGATCAACGAACTACACCTACATGACGTATGGAGAGAGGCAAACACGCAAACAAAACAGTATACATACTATTCGAACCCACACCAGTCATGGTCTAGGATCGACATGGCCTGGATGACTTCAGACCTCAGAGAGGAGGTAAAAAATATCGAAATAGCAGTGAACACCTGGGCAGACCATAACCCCATTAAAATGGATGTTGCTTACCTGAACATCCTTTCTGGGCGCGCTGCTGAAGAATCCAAGAGCGTGGGTAATATCCCTCAGGTAGCCTGAAAACACTGAGTGCATATCACTTTAAATCAACTGTTGACTCCTCCCCTAGGGACTGGCTGAGGCTCAGTTTCTTTCACGAAGGATGTCCTAACCAAGAGACACGTCCATCCGGGATCAGGAAGCAGAAGCCGTAACGGGAGGGTTGGATTCTTCAGCAGCGCGCCCAGAAAGGATGTTCAGGTAAGCAACATCCATTCTCTGGCGCGCTGCTTGGAAGAATCCAAGAGCGTGGGATGTACCCAAGCAGGTACTAGATGGGAGGGAAGGCTGAGTGCTCCCGGTTGGCCGTTGCAGATATGACTGATTGCAAAACTCGCCGTCCGAAGGACGCCTCAGCCGAGGCAAAGGAGTCAACTTTATAATGTCGCACAAAGGGAGTGAGAGAGGTCCAGGTGGCTGCACGACAAATGTCCAGGATGGATGCCTGAGTAGCCCACGCCGCCGAAGTCGAGGCGCTCCTGGTCGAGTGCGGCAAGATGCGTCCAGGCGTGGGCTTGCTGCGAAGGGTGTATGCCGTAGAAATACAAGCCTTGAGCCACCGCCCAATGGTGGCCGAAGAGACCTTGTGCCCCATCGAAGCTGGTAGGAAGGACACGAATAGCGCTTCCGACCGTCGAAAATGGGAAGTCCGTTTAATGTAGTGCCGGAGAGCGCGCCGGACATCGAGGTTATGCCATTGGGCTTCTCTGTGATGTCGAGGTTGCGGACAAAAATCCGGCAGAACTAGCTCTTGAGCTCGATGGAAGAGCGAATTTATTTTGGGGACGAAAGCGGGGTCGAGCCGGAGGATCACCCTGTCTGGATGGAAAATGCAAAGGTCTGATCGGACAGACAGGGCTGCGAGCTCAGAGACCCTCCTCGCTGACGTGATTGCCACTAGAAAAACAACTTTAAGTGTCAGAAATCGAAGCGAAATAGAAGACAAGGGCTCAAACGGTGGAGACATGAGGGCCTGGAGCACAAGCGACAGGTCCCAGGATGGATATCTATGAACTACTGGTGGACGCAGGTTGGTGGCCCCTCGAAGGAAGGTTCGGACTCTCCGATCCAAGGACAGTGGACGGTCCGCTGACTTAGACAAAACCGAGTTCAAGGCAGCTACCTGCCGTCTCAGGGTATTCGGGGCTAGACCGTCGTCCAAACCGTCCTGGAGGAATTCGAGGAGGACAGGAACCGAGGCTTCGGCCGGGTCAACGTTGTTCCTGCAACACCAGCGACGAAAGGCTTGCCAGGTAGCCTCATAGATCCGTACAGTTGAAGCCCGGCGCGAGGCTTGCATGGTGGTAATGACGCGCCCCGACAAGTTGTCCTTTTTCAGGAGGGCCCTCTCAAATGCCAGACGGCCAGTTGGAGCCACTCCGGTTCCGGGTGTAGAATGGCCCCCTGGCTGAGAGAGACCTTGTCCTGGGGAATTCTCCATGGCCGGGATATTGACAGTTCTAGTAGATCCGCATACCATGGTTGTCGTGGCCAGTGCGGAGCGACCAGAAGAACTTCCGCGGCCTCCGACAGGATTTTGCGCACTACCTTCGGGATGAGGGGAATCGGAGGGAAGGCGTACAACAGGCCCCGGGGCCATGGGCATCTCAGGGCGTCCGTCCCTTCGGATCCCGGACTGGGGAACCTGGAGAAAAATCGAGGAAGCTGCGTGTTGCGGGGGCTCGCAAACAGGTCTAGGACAGGACGGCCGAATCTGGTCGACAGCATCCGGAAGAGAGCTGGGTCCAGTCGCCACTCTGAATGGTCGAGTTGAGTGCGGCTCAATCAGTCTGCCCGAGTATTGTCTGTCCCGGAAATGTGTTGGGCTGAGATGGAGAGTACGATCCCCTCCGCCCAGGAGAGAAGGGCGATTGCCTCATCCAGCAGTGGTTTGGAATGCGTGCTGCCCTCTCGATTCAGGTGTGCCTTGGCCGTGGTGTTGTCGGTCAAGACCAGCACGTGGCGACCTTGGATGTCGAGTTGAAAATGCCGGAGGGCTAGGTGGATGGCTCTCAGCTCCAGCCAATTGATATCGTGCTGTATGTCCGAGGTTGACCAAAGACCTTGGGCTATCTTGGCGTGCAGATGGGCTCCCCACCCCAGTAGACTGGCATCCGTTGTCACTGTTACTCTTTCTGGGTCCTGAAAGAAGCACCCCTTCGAGATTGCTGGAGAAACCCACCAACGTAGGGATCGAAGAATGGGAACAGGAAGGCTGACCTTCGTAGTAGAATTGCTGCCTCGGGACTTTTGAAGGGGCAGAAGGAACCACTGGAGGGGGCGAGAATGGAGGCGAGCCCACGGGACGATGTTGATGCATGAAATAAACTTCCCGAGGAGCTGTGACAATTGGAGGATGGACACTATCCGGGAAGACTGGACCCGAGAAATTGCCCTGGCAATGCTGTGAGAGCGATCCGGAGCCAGAAAAACGTGGCAGGATGTCGAATCTATGATGGCTCCTAGGTGCTGGATACGATCGGTGGGCTGAAGGTGGCTTTTCTCCAGATTCAGGGAAAAACCATGCCGTTGGAGGGAATCTCGAACTGCCTCCAGGTCTCTGAGGGCCCTGCGGTGAGAGTCGGACAGGATAAGAATATCGTCCAGGTAGCAGAGGACTCTGATGGGAATGAGGCGAAGTGAAGCTGCCACTACTGCAAGGACTTTCGTGAATGTCCTGGGAGCGGACGAGAGACCGAACGGCATGGCCCTGTATTGGAAGTCCTGGTTGTCGTAAGAGAAACGCAGGAATCGGCGATGTGAGGGCCTGACCGGAATATGGAGGTAGGCCTCCTTGAGATCGATGGAAGTCATGTAGTCGGCTTGTCTGATTGCGGCTAAAATTGAATGAAGGGACTGCATTTTGAATTTGTGATAGGTAATCAATTTGTTTAATTCTTTTAGGTCCAGGATCCCCCTCCAGCCCCCGGAGCTCTTTGGGACCAGGAAAAATATTGAATAGAAACCTGTCCCACGATGTTCTATGGGAACGGGCTCTATAGCGTGAATGTCCAAAAGGTGATGTATTTCCAAGGACATCAGACGTCTCTTTTCGGGGTTCCTGGAAACCGGGCATCGAATGAAGCGATGAGGAGGGCAGGAGGAGAATTCCAGGGTGAGCCCTAGACGAATGGTTTGTAGGACCCATTCGTCCGCCGTAGTTAGAGACCATTGTTGGAAGAAATGATGCAGGCGGCCTCCGATAGGGTAGGGTGCGGAGCAGTCATTTTCCTCTCCGGAAAGGTCGGGAGGCGCCTCCGCGAAAGGGAAGTCTGGAAGACTGTTGCCGTCTGGAGCGGTCCCGAAAGGACTGTCTGTCGGACGGACGCTCATAGGAGAAGGAGGAGGAGGGACGATAAGTGGAAGCGGTGCTGGGGCCAGGATCAGCCCGAAAGGAAGGACCCTGATTGTATGGTGAGTAGCGTCGATCAGCTCTGCGATAGGAAGAAGGCATGATTTTTCTTTTGTCCTTATCCTCTATGAGGATAGGATCGAGTGCCTCCCCGAACAATCGGGATCCTTTATATGGAGCAGAGGCCAGCTTCCATTTGGATTTTACATCCGCGCGCCAATGTCGAAGCCACAGAAGGCGGCGGGAGGTAACGGTCGATGCCAAGGATCGCGACGCGAACCTGGTCGCTGCAAGGGCCGCATCTGCGGAGTATTCCGTGGCTGCCACCAACTTATTAACGTCCTGGTGGAGGCGGCGATCATCAGGAGGGAGTCGCTCCTGAAGCTGGCGGAGCCAGATCAGGGAGGCCCGATTGAAGAAAGAGGCCGAGGTGGTGGCGCGTATGGCCCAAGCCGCAGTTTGATGGGTTTTGCGGAAGACCAGCTCGGCTCTCCTGTCCTCAGAGCGCAGGCCGTCCGCGATGTCGTTGGATAACACTGCAGAGGACGTCAAGGCTGCGATGGGGGGGTCTACGGATGGTAGCTCAAGTAAATCCTGTAAGCTGGGTGCTGAACAGAACAGCTTTTTGTCAATGCCGTTGGGTGCCTGAAGCGCTCCCGGCTGGGCCCAGGGCCGCTGGACGGTTTCAGAAAAAAGTAGTGGACAGGGAATGAATTCCTGGTCAGGTTGAGGAATGGCGAAAAGAGCGTCATGCGGATTAGAAGTCTTCTCCGGGTCAGGCAAGGATTTGGAAGATGCCAGCTGCATAGTAGCAATGGCCTTGCAGAGAAGTGCCTTGAAGAGGGAGGGCCGAAAGAGACCCGTAGACAAGGGCTTCTCAGGTGGCTCCTCCTCATCTTCCGAAAGTTCCATGGCACCCGCCTCATCACCATCAAATTGAGAGTCGTCACTGTGGTCGGACTCCTGCAGTGAGTAGTCACCCAGTTGACCCTCAGGGCAAGGAGCTGCTGGTCTGGGAGGTTCCAGAAGGTATGACTGTGAAGCTCCTTGAGGGTAAGGGGCCTGAGGTAGACCTCCCGCCATCATTCTAGACACAGTGGCTGTAATCATCGCCTGAATGTCGTAATAAGAAGGAGAAGGACCCTCTGGTGGTCGGAGGCCTGCCGCGGTGGGTGTGAACGTAGCCTCAGGTGCTCTTCCAGGATGTGAAGGCTGGTAAACTGCCGTGGAAGTCGAAGGAAGCACAGGCGGTTCAACCTGATGGGGATAGACGAATCCTTGAGTAGCAGGTTCGGCGCCAGGTGGTAGTCCCTGAGAAAGGTCTGGATGAGGCAAAGGGTCCACGAGAGATGATGGATTAGATTCTCCCCCCGGACGGCTGGTCGGTGGTACGGAAGTGGGGGCCTTGCGTTGAGCCATTTGAAATTGACGCTCAAGAGCATCGTGGCGACGCTTAGCGGCCTTATCCTCAGCCGAGGATGATTTGTGGCCTTTCGAGGAAGCAGATTTAGACGTGCGTGATGACTTCTTTGAAGTCTTCTTTGAAGCCTTCCCCGACGAGCGGTCAGAGTCCTTGGGGCGAGGTGGAGATTGGTCTTGTTCCATGTCGGAAGAAAGGTCTGGATCCGCCATGGGAATTGAAATTCAGCCTCTTCCTATTTTTTTTTTGGGGGGGGGGGCGGGTTAGGTGGAGCACACACACCCCTGCAGGGAAGAACCTTTAAGGGCAGTAATGTTCCAAAGGTTCAGGAATGTCTCTGAGGCCTGGCTTCGATGCAGGCAAATGGCGGCAAAAACAAAATGGCGGCTGCGCGGGAAATGGCGTTCTGTGGGCGTCGCCTCCTGATTCGCAGCAAGGAGGCCTCTCCGAAACGATGAAGAAGGGCCGCGGGCTGCTGGAGTTCCCCCGCGTTTGAAGGAGATGGCAGGCTGCGCGCGAGCGCTAAAGAGCGCTCCAAACGCCTCCAAATGGGCCTGCAAGGTGTTCGGGAGCAGGCAGAGTCGGAGCGTGATGGCGGCCAAAGGATCGGGCCGCGGGACAGTCTGCAGCGAGCCTGCGCTGACGAGCGCTCCCAACGGCTCTTTGTGGTGGGCGTGCGATGGCGGCCGATGGATCAGGCCGCGAAGACCGACCCCAGCAGCGTGCGAGCGCTAACGAGCGCTCCCGACGCCTCCCTGTTGCCGTTCAAGCCGCTTGTAATCCGGCGAAGCTGGGGTGCGTGGGCGGCAGGAGAGACGGCCGCGGCAAGGTAAAGAGGGCCTCCCGATCGCCAATCAATATAGCTCGCAAAGATGCCGTATGGAGGCAGAGCTCGGCGGCGAGGGCTGAATAGAGGGCACACAGTGGGCTCGCAGGGATGGCACGTTGGGATGCAGGGCCCTGCGGCAGATATAGGCCCCGGGGAGGCGTCTGAAGGCCTGCGCCTTCAGAACGCCGTTGCCCTTAGATCTAGGAGGTTTGAGGCAATAAGGCAAAAAACTCACAATAATGAAGACAGGAAAAAAACAATAAATTAAAATAATAAATACACAGAAGGATTGCAATGAAGGGAGAGATCTCAAAAGGCACTGGTACAGGCTGCACTGAGTGAAAGGAACTGAGCCTCAGCCAGTCCCTAGGGGAGGAGTCAACAGTTGATTTAAAGTGATATGCACTCAGTGTTTTCAGGCTACCTGAGGGATATTACCCACGCTCTTGGATTCTTCCAAGCAGCGCGCCAGAGAATAGTATGGAAAGGACATCGAAAGCAAAGGAGGTGGATGATGGATACGGGAATAATAAAAGATAAGGAATACATACAGATGATTGAGAAAGAGGTTAAAATGTTCCTACAAATAAACACTAAAGAACAGACATCGCTTCAAAACCTTTGGGACACAATTAAAGCATACATAAGAGGTCTTACAATTGCGTACATAGCAAAAAAAAAAAGAGAGAAACAACAGTCAAGGAATAAGTTGTTAGAACAATTTAGAATATATGAATTAGAATTGCAGAAAGAGCCCCATAACAAAACAATAAAAGAAAAAGTAAACCTTACTAAACATAAAATCAATCTGATTACCCAGACAGAAATTGCACAGAAAATCAAACTAGCAAAACAGAAACATTTTGAGTATGCAAATAAAATGGGGTGCTGGTTAGCGTATAAATTTTAAAAAGAAAAAGAAAGGAGAACAATATTTCAATTGCAGGACGAAACAGGACAAATATACCATACCAATCTAGACAAAAAAAGTATAGTCAAAGATTTTTTTCAAAGTCTCTACAAGAAAGAAGAGATTCGGGATGAAGACATTAAGGAATATTTATGTAAAACAAACATCACAAAACTAGAGGAGTCCCATAGAGAAGCATTAAATAGACCAATTACGATGTCTGAGCTGGTGGAAGCAAGGAAAAAGCAAAAAAATAATAAGGTTCCAGGCCCGGACGGAATACCAACGGAGTTTTATAAAAACTGTCAAAATGCAATGGATGAACTGTTACTCCAAGTCCTCAATGACGCATTATTAGAAGCAGAAATTCCCAAATCCTGGACTGAAACCATTATTACACTCATCCCCAAAGAAGACACGGACCCCACACAAGTTAAAAATTATAGGCCGATCTCATTGCTCAATGCAGATTATAAACTCTTCATGTTGGTTATAACACAAAGACTGAAAACAATTATTTATAAATACATACATACAGATCAGAACGGTTTTGTCCCAAGAAAACAGATCAAAAACAACATAAGAACAATTATCAACGTCCTGGAATACTACGAGAAAAGAGTTGATAAACAAGTAGCCTTAATCTTTTTAGACTCCCAAAAGGCTTTTGACAATCTAAATTGGAATTTCCTCATATTGCAACTAGAAACCATGGAATTTGGTGTTAAATTTTTACATATGATTAGAAAAGTATACTCCCTCCAAACGGCCAAAATTATGATTAATGGAGATATGACTGAAAATTTGGATATACAAAAGGGTGTGAGACAGGGTTGCCCTTTATCCCTACTACTGTTCATAATTTCATTGGAAATATTACTAAATGAAGTTAGGAAAGATGCGGAAATAAAAGGTTTGAGAACACGGAAAGAAGAGTACAAATTGCAAGCCTTCGCTGACGATGTGGTATTTATAATGGAGCAACCGGAAATAACAGGAACCAAACTTTTAGCGAAGATAGAGGAATATGGAAGAGTCGCAGGGCTTAAAATTAACAAACAAAAAACTAAAGTATTAACAAAGAATTTGACAAAGGCACAGGAGACAAAACTAGAAGACAAATTAGGAATACAAATTGTAAAGAGAATAAAGTATCTAGGAATCTGGCTTACTGCTAAAGCAATAACAATTAGAGAAGACAATTATAACAAATTAATGAAACAAATTAGAAAAGATCTGGAAACGTGGAACAAATTACAACTGTCATTTTTAGGGAAAATTGCATCCATAAAAATGAATATATTGCCTAGATTACTCTACCTTTTTCAAGTAACCCCAATCTGGCCAGGAAAGAACTTTTTTAAGGACCTTAATAAAATAATAACAAAATTTATCTGGAATGGGAAAAGGGCCAGAATCAAAATAAAGTGTATGCAAGATATTCGGGAAAAAGGAGGTTTAGGCCTACCAGACTGGGAGTTATATTATAAAGCAGCATCGCTAAACTGGATAAGGGACTGGATAGACCTTAAGAATAAAAGAATGCTATCACTAGAGGGCTTTGAATAACAACGCGGATGGCACGCCTTTTTGTGGGAGGGAAAGGACAAGCTCCACAGATATTTCCAGCAACATATTATCAGAGAATCATTGTACAAATCATGGCAAGAGATTAGAAAACATTATACTAAGATTCCACGATGGCTATCCACAATGGAAGCACTAATATATCCCAATGCCATGGATATAGAGAAAATGAGGACCTATAAAGAACTACTGAACAGTGAGGGAGAATTATAAACAAGACAAGAATTACAAAATCAGGGTATAGACATTGATTGGTGGCCATACATGCAAATAGAATCAAGATACAAAACTGATCGGGCACAATTTGGATTCCAAAATGAACCAAATGAATTGGATAAAATATTACAAAGTACAGATGAGAAAATGATTACCAAAATTTATAAGTACCTACTAAAATACAAATTAGAAGAGGAGGTTGTCAAAGAGAATATGATAATATGGGCCAAAAACATAGGATATACTATTGAATTGGATAAGTGGGAGAATTTGTGGAAGATAAATTATAAGATGACATTGTCTATACCCTATAAGGAAAACCTTTACAAAATGTTCTACCGATGGCACCTCCCACCGGCGCGCCTAGCCAAGATGTTCCCAAATACATCTCCGTTGTGCTGGAAATGTAAATCACAGAAAGGGACTTATTATCATCTCTGGTGGTTATGCCGTAGGGCAAAACAATACTGGCAGCAAATTAAAACAATGGTTGAAGAAATCACGAAACAAAAACTCGAAATGAGGCCGGAAACCTTTTTATTGGGAATAATCACAGTAAAATACACCAAAGAAATAAAACATCTGATCATCCATATCCTCACAGCAGCACGTATACTCTTTGCCCAACATTGGAAATCTGAACAGTTACCCACAGAAGACAAAATAATAGCTAAAATTACAGAATGTGCAGAATTGGATAAACTCACAAAAGAAATACAAGAGAAAGACGATACTGATTACTATTTAGTATGGCAAAGATGGTACAGCTGGCTGGAGGCAAAAATAGGAATACAAAGATAATTTTCGACTACTCAATAGAAATGCATAGAAGTAAATAAGGAGTCAATTATATATATACATATATAACCATGTAAACAGGTGATTGTAGATATTGATACAAATAGAAATATGAAAAATAACCCACCGTTGTAGTAACTTCTAAGAGTCAGTCATTGGACTGAATTGATGTTTGTTTGTTTTGTATGTTGTTTTAATGTACTGATGTTGGTTTTGTTTTCTCTTTTTATTATTAATAAAAAAAAAAAGAAATTGGGAAATATCTTTCAGATACAGTTTAATGTAATCCGGACTAATTGTCCCGATGGCTTTGGAAATACACTTCTATTCTATTTGTTCCCAGTGTCTCTACCACATATTTGCTTCAAGGCTGAACTCATGGAAGAGACTTTGAGCACGAGAAACCTACTCTTTGTATGCTCCCTTCTTTGAAGGGTGTAATTGCAAAAGGAAGCAGCAATTTTTGTTGCAGAAGAAAACAAGGACCTTGGAGTCCTTTGATGCAATATTCTTTCATTCCCCCCCCCCCGCACACGCCCTGCCACCTGCACATGAGAAGCAGAGACCCAATGATCAGCTAGCCAGTGGGAGGCACACACGCACGCATGGCGGAGCTGAACTGGGGCAACAGCTCGCGTGCCCACAGTTCTAGGGTCTCCAGGTTCCAGTCCTTTATGGATATAGCCCCATAGTTCCTGAACAAGCCTGTAAAAGGGATTAAAAAATATGTCTTTATTAGATTAATATTTTAGGATGTGTTCTGGTTGCTGTAGATTAAGATTTGCTTTAAATTATGGATATGTGCTCAGTCCTGATCTGAGATATTATTTTAAATATACTGTTTGTTAGTTGTTTTAGTCTTATTAAAAGGAGTCTGAGCTAATTTCATTGTATTGCATTGATTTGTATTCTTTCATAATAAGAATTATCTAATAAGGGCAGCAAAAATACTTTTCTATCAAAAGTATGTTTTAATTTATTTAAGGCGATCTGGTCGCTCTAGGTAGATAGGGCTCAGGGGAAGATTTACAGGGCTGCTGTGTGGACTATGCTGTCAGCTGTCAGATAAAGTGACTCAGATTCATTCTGAGTGGTAGTCTAGCTGTTCATGTCATATGGAGGCACCTATGGTGCAGTTTTCACAGTTATCTGTGACTTTATTAGTCCTGATGAAATGGACTGAGTCCTTCAAGCTGTGAGTTCAATTACCTGTGGTACAGATACATGTCTCTTCTTGATGGTTAAGGCTTCCCAGGAGTGAAATGTAATTGGAGCCATGAAATATTTAATGCCTCCTTGTGGGAGGGTGTGATGTCTACAGGAAGCAATCATCCACCCTTTTGAGGCCATTGATGTACCCAATGGAACTGGACACTTTTCATCTAGCCTCCAATCTTACAGTTATGGGAAACGTTATTGAAAACCTGGCTGGTTTGAAGTTTTAGAAGGTCCTAGAAGAAACACATTATATGTACTTCTTTCAGACTTGCTGATAATATTGAGATGGCACTGGTGGTCCTCACAATAACTTCTGAGATGAGGCTGTACATCCATACTGGGCCTCCTTAATGTCTCAGAAGATTTACCATCAATTATGTCATCTTTTGGCGGCAGCTCAGGGGACTGGATGTGAAAGATAAATTATTGTTCTAGTACTTTTCCTCCTAATCTCCCAGCAATGGCTTTCATAGGTAACCATACTGCTATCAAGGCTAATAACCATTAATTCACACGTCTTCCATGAAGTCACCCAACCATTTTTGAAGCCAGCTAAGCTAGAAGCCAGTACCACATCTTATGGTAAAGCAAGAAAAAATTGTAGAAGGTAATGGGCCCACATAGGAAGCTGTGGTATTTAGTTTAATTGAATTAATTACATCTCTTATCCAATTTCCTTTTGCTGTGATAATGCCAGAGCATAAAATACAAAATAGCTAGTTTTTCAGTCAGTTGTTATCCATAGATTTTTATTTTTAAAAAATTGAGATTGCTACAAACTTTGGACTAATTTATAGATGGGCACTTCCCGTTTAGCACAAAGGGACTTTTCCGTTTGCAAATATGTACTATCTCTCAGCACCAACTATTCAGGAAAGCAATACTGAAGTCTTGTCTCTTTCAATAAAATGACCTAGGAAAACAATATTTTTTTCCAACTGCTATTCTTTCTAATTTTGCAACACTATCCTAAACTGAAATACATAAATCAGCATCATATTTCTTTGTAGCATGAAATTACTATTTTGTTATATTACACAGATAAATGTCCACCACAAAAGAAACATAAATGTTATACATCTTCTGTATGCAAGATAGGTTATATACAGCAGAACGAAGAGGATATATCCTGCTTTTTTTCTTCTAAGCATCAGATTAAAATTTTGGTATAGTCAAATGCAGATCAGATAGAAAGCACTGCTGAAAAGATTTCGTGTAGAAATATGCTTTAAAAATTTAGCTGCAGTGAACCCTGGGGATAAAGCAAGCTAACATTAAGTATTAGGCTACTAGATGCTGTGTCTCTTAATGCAACTTCCTCATAAAATCCTGTGGAAAGATTTTCTGCTTGCTTCTTGAAAATCACACTCCAGAGTTCTTATTCATATAGATGCCCTACATCTTGAAGTATGAAAATACAAGGTGGCAAAAGCAGGAAGCTAGACTCTGGAAAGTTTTTACCTAATCTATGCCTCAAAACTTACATCATGTCAGCTGTTGCCTTAGGCCACACTCACCTATTAGGGAAAAAAATGAAATCTTCCTAAATGTATTCTGCCCATGATTTATTAATAAACACTTCAGCTGAGAAGAGGCTGAGGGAAGGAACACCACAGTAATTGACTGTGCAGTTTAAAAAAAAAAATCAGAAAAAATACCCAAGCATAAGGCTATTTGCCATCTTATTCAAAAAGTCACAAGACACTGACTAATAAAAATGTTATAAAAAGACAGGTTCTGGCTGAATATTAAGAAAAAAAGCAAGAGCAGATCACAAACCCAAACGAAGATCCCTGCACTGAACACAAAAACTTGAAGATCTAAATGGCTGTCTGCAACCCTATGATTCTATGAAAAAGTAGAAGTCAGAGAAAGGCCCATAAAATATAATGGGAGAAAGGTTAGACCTGAAATGTGTCACTAAGATTAATTGCTTGAAGTGGTAGCATTTGTTTTGAGGTCTCGCCAAGTCAAGAGAAGGAAATTAAAGCATAAGAAGCAAGCCGACATGGATGTCAACTGGATTATGCCAGCAAAAGGACCATTTGACCATTATATTCAGGCATTTAAAGAGATATGCATAGAATCAGAAAGCATCAAGTTTAAATACTGCTAAAAAGTACTACATTTTCTGTCTTATGACAATATTTACTAAAAATTTGCATGATATTGTTTTTAGCAACTCTAGGGCAAGAAACAGATGAAAATTGAAAGTCCTTATATAGGCTTAAAACAGTTGTGGAGAAGTGGGAAAAACAAAAATAAAGATAGAACTCCTCAAAATCCAAAGAAAGAAATGCAAAAATCTGAGACCTATTCCTGCAATTTTTAAGCTCTGCCTAAACACGAAATGCTGCTTCTAAAAATTTGCCCACTTCAGTCTAAATAGGACAAGATCTCACAGATAATGCAGTAATCACATTAAACTGGATGACTCAGATCATAGGGCATATATTGCCTAGAAATGTTCATTGAATTAAGAAGCAGTAATCAAGGCTAATAGTTCTGAAAACTAAAAAAGGTTCATTATTAAATCAAATTAATTTATTATAATGAACAACTTTTTAGCAAAGTTAATATTTCAATGCTTGCATTTACATTGGTTAAGACAACCACTACTAAAAGATAGAAAAGAGAAAGGTGCAGAAATAAATGAAGTTCCTAAGGGAATAATAGGGATTTGTTGGGATAGCTACACCAAACCCCAAATTGCTATGTAAGTGTTCAAAAACACTGGCTGAGAGGGGATTATTTACAAATTGGGCCAAGCATCAACCACATCCTACAGGAAGAAAATCAGACTATCAGCTTCTTTCTTATGAATAAGGGCATCAACCCTTCCCAAGGAACAACTTACCACAGATCCAGAGAGATAGCAGGCAATTAGGACAGGATACAGTTTACACTGCCAGGCTGATTGTCAATTGATCAAGAAAGCAAAGACATTTTGCCAAAGGTGAGTTGAGAACTGATTTTAAATCAACACATCCAAACATATCTTATAAACTAAAGCTGAGACACACTTGGCCATATAGCTTTGGAGGCAGGAAAAAGTTACCTTTGTTATGGATTACCAGATAAGTGTAAGAAAAGGACGTATGAGTGCGAAACTTGACGGCTGCATGTAAAATGCAACTGAACCAGTAAATCCACTGATAATCTGGTATACTAGGGGCTTCCATGTAGACAATAAAGCTAATTGAAGCCCAGGCTTAATTGTAGCTTTTATTACATGCTAGATATCATGTTTTAGAATGCTTCAAACTACAGATAGCCCTCAACCTACAACTGGTTGCATAACAACTACTCAAAATTATGATGGACTTCAAAAATAACATGTCCTTGAAATTATAACTATAACATTACCCTCATGGTCATGTGATCACATTTGTTCATGTGATTGGCAACTGGCTCACAAAACCAGCTGCAGCATGCTGCAGTCGTGTGACAGAGATGACACCATTTTTAAAATGGTTTTGATTAAAAAAATGCCAAAAACTAGCTATTGGTATACTGGATTTGCTTAAAGACTGCAGTGACTCACTTTACGGCTGTCATAAAAATGGTCACAAAATCGAATCCAGTCATGTTGCACCTTGATTTACGAATGCAACAACTTACAACCAGAATTCAGAACTCCATCATGGTCATAAGTTGAGAACTACAGTAGCTGTATGCTGTCTACACCTTTTTTTTGCTTTTTCTTGTTTCTATAAATCTCAGTCTTGCAAACCACCCATCATAAAATCATAGAAATATGTGTTCCTGACAGAGAAATATTAGAACAGATTGGAAATTCTGCTGATACAGAAGCCAGCACAAAATATCAGAGTCAATACTCAGGCTAGCCAAAACAGTTTCTATGATGACACATTGCTTATTTATTCTAATTTGTTAAATGTTGCTTTCCGATTAGAATAAAATATCTAAAGCAATTCACAATCAAACAATGGATTAGTCCCACAATTATGTGAATAAACCTCTACCTGATAAACATTTCCAAGGATCTGTAGTTTTTCTAATGGAGGAGATTGTAAAGCATCTTGATTGTTTTATATCTAAGTGTTAGTCTCCTGGCAGAAATTCCTGATTCCTCTTGTCTCCTGATCTTAGCCCAGAACTCTATTCTCATATCTTGGTACAAAGCAAGGCCTGTACAGAGCCCCATTTGAGCCATTCCAAATTACTGGTCCTTGTGTTTCAAGGCCTCTGCCAGTCACAATCTCCTGTCTGTCTTTATTTCTCCCTACAATTTTCTCTTTAAGTTGGTCTAAACACAGCCTTCTTCCTGTTCTGCCTCTAGCGCAGTGATGGCTAACTTTTTCCAGACCAAGAGCCCAAAACGTGCATGCGCGAATGTGCATGCACATGCCCGAACCCCCAAAATGCAATGTGCACACGGCCCAGTGCATGGGCCCCACCCCATGCATGTGTGCGCCCCCCCGCACACGCCCTGCCACCTGCACATGAGAAGCAGAGACCCAATGATCAGCTGGCCAGTGGGAGGCACACACACACGCATGGCGGAGCTGAACTGGGGCAACAGCTCGCGTGCCCACAGTTCTAGCGTCTCCAGGTTCCAGTCCTTTATGGATATAGCCCCACAGTTCCTGAACAAGCCTGTAAGAGGGATTAAAAAATATGTCTTTATTAGATTAATATTTTAGGATGTGTTCTGGTTGCTGTAGATTAAGATTTGTTTTAAATTATGGATGAATATGTGCTCAATCCTGATCTGAGATATTATTTTAAATATACTGTTTGTTAGGTTGTTTTAGTCTTATTAAAAGGAGTCTGAGCTAATTTCATTGTATTGCATTGATTTGTAATTATTGTATTTTTGTTTTCTCCAATGTCTTGATAGGTGCATTTATTATTATTCATATATTATTCCAAAAAGTTATGGCTATCTTGGCAAAGAATGTTGAATGAATTACCAACAAAATGCAATCTACTAAAAGGTATAACATTAAAGTTAAAATAGCAGTTATTTACATACTTTAAATAGAAATAAATCTGGTATATCACCAGAAATACAATTTTTAAAAGCCTGCATAAATAGAAAAGATCTACATACATTAACAAGCATACCTTAATAATAAAAAAACAAATGAGATTCTACCACCAAAAAGGCCCTCTTCTCAATAACTATCTTACTTATGTCTCAGCACAAGGTAAATTAAAAAAACCTTTGAAGCAGATCTGAGAAATTAAGTAGGTTAATTACTTGAACTGTTTTCAATCTTAGTTTATTTTCTAAATTCTTTATTCACACACATTCATACACAATTTGAATAAAAGTATATACAATAAAATAGAAAATAAATAACACTACATAAACCTTTAAATTGAATTAAAACAGAATTAAAAGCCAGCTAAAAGCCTGGAAAAATAAAATGGTTTTCCACCTGTAATTAAAAAGATGCTAGAATGGATGCCAGTCAAGACTCTCTAGGAGGGAATTCCATAAATGGGGTATACAACAGAAAGAGCTCTGTCCCCCACCCGCCCGCCGTAGAGATTCACCTCAACTCATTTGATGAGGGAACTTGATAGAGGGTCTCTCATTAGATGTTCTTAGGATCCAGGTACAGTGCTACCTGTATGCAAAGCTTCATGCAACCATCCAAGCAAAAAAGTCAATCATCTCTGATCTAGATTCTTCCTGGCCAAA
Organism: Arizona elegans; assembly: GCA_022577455.1. Classification (NCBI taxonomy): domain Eukaryota; kingdom Metazoa; phylum Chordata; class Lepidosauria; order Squamata; family Colubridae; genus Arizona; species Arizona elegans. The sequence goes on along the minus strand of JAKOOJ010000005.1, from coordinate 48,462,786 downwards.
TTAAACTCAATGACTCAGTGTTAGGCCACTGTTTAATGAGCGTAACTAAGATGTCAGAATTTTATCCATTCATTACTCCAATACAAATGCTATGAAATGTTTTGAACCTTAGAAATTAAGTAATTATGAAGAAAGCCAGCACAATCCATACTTTCTGATCAATGATATGACATGGTATCAGCTTTTTAGAGAGAAATGGAATAATCAGTACTTAAATCCAGTATTTTACAGAAAACTACTATGAATTTCAACAATGAGACACAAAAGGAACATCTACATCCAGTTGTCTAGATACAGATAATTTTTGTCCTATGGCTATTAAATCCTATTATTTTATTATTCTATACTCCTTATATATTTGTTGTGTAAAGTATGCATTCACTTAGCTTTAACTTAGAATTAGATTCTGCAAAAACTATTTTAGGTAGCATTAAATATAGCAACATCTTATATTTATCTTATACATCTTATACTTTTTATCTCTAATATTTAGAGATGTGAACTGTGATGCAACATTATCTTATCAGTTATATCATTATCCTAAGGCAACTAACAGAGGGCAGCAGGAATAAAAGGCAACAATTATAGAGTTCCCAGAAAATCCAGTTCAAACATCAGTTCTATCAACTAGCTTCCCAATAATATGCACAGAATACATGTAGAAACCTGCTAAAGGAAATATTCACAAAGAGAAATATTAATTAACTTATGTAGATCAGAATATGGCAGCAGTTTCATCTATTTGTACAGAGTTCCCATAAGAGAGACTGCTAGCCAGCTATCCACAGTATTTTTAAGAACAAAGCTTTCAAAAAGCACTACCAGGAAGAAATTCATTGAAAACCTAAATTACAAGTATAACGTACAGTTCCTTAAACATAGGCAGAATGTCTGGGCTTTTTGAGAAAAACTTAATTAAGTCATGGAAGACTTTTGTAAATACAGAACAGTTAGTTGTACTCAAAAACTTGTACTACACAAGGAACAATGACACAAAATAAGAGACTAGCTAAATCTACTGGAGCAATCTAATTCATTTCCAAAATACCTGGTAATCTTTGAGAATTAAGTTTTAACCCCCCATCTCATTGAATGGAAAACATCCATTCAGAGCATAGTGTTTGACAGAATTGCTAGGCAAAAGCCTGCTTGTATCCCTTTGTAGTTTTCCATATCTTTGAATATGCTGCCAACAATAAAACAGAAAATATGTCATATTAAAATGTCAGAATACAAAATCAGGAAATTTCCTTTTCCAACTAATCAATTTTAAGACACAGCATAAACTTTCATGAACTACAATTCACTTCATCCAATACTTGCAGCTCATAAAACTTTATGCTTTTTCCTAAAACGGATAGATTAGAAAATGTACTACCAGGTTCCTTCTGATTTTTTGCCACCATAAGTTAACATGGCTCTCCTCCTGCCATGTCAGAACACAGATTCAGTATACTGAAAACACACACAGGAAAAGAGCCTAACAAAACTGCCATCAAAATGGGAGCTCTGTGTTGAGGTGAAACAACTACAGCATCTCGATTCTAAAATATGAAACTTATCACAGTAGATCCCATAAAAATGTTTCTCTACATGGAAAACAGTCTCGGCACTAACAAAAAACAAAGCTAGAATTTAAAAATATTAATTCATTTTCCTTGACTCTCCAAATTGCATTTACAGGTGAAATCACCTACAGTCAAGTACTGGAATGTAGTTTATATTAGCATTGCATTTAACGCTTAAAACTATGAGCACTGACCCTATGAAGGAATATGTCAGCCCTTATGACGATAAGACTAAAAACGTACCTGACCAGAGTTCCCTCCAAGTGTAATGAAGTCTCACTCTGCACTTTTTCTGGTAGCAAAGCAGCTTGTGTACTATTTGAATACAGCATCTGGAGCAAAAAGAAAGGAATCCACAACATTATCATGAGTGAAGAATTGGGAGTGATCCCAACTACTTGTAAAACAGTACCTCAAATTATCAGTATACCAGTATAGCACTGATACATGTGGAGTTATTAAATTTAGTTGGTATTTAGTTGGAAATCTGAAATCTAAAGGGGGTTGAAATGTGCACTTGAACAATATTCCACACAAATAATCTTAATTCCAAGAAAAAGGAAAATGAAATATGTTTAACAGCTTTTTTTTTTTTTTTTTTTTTTGAAATTTGGAATTCAAATCAATCAAACCAAAGAATAGTGCTTCCAACTAGACTGGAGATAATATTAACTGGGTTCACATCAAATGCAAAATATTATTTTTATTATTTTGGCTACATGTATTGCATGAACCCAACCATTAATATTTGCAAATCATGATTTATGGCTTAATATGTTCCCTGAACTTAATCAAAAATTGTTTGTTCAATAAATCATGATTAACAAACTGAGGCTTAGCACATTATACTAACCAGATCATTTAGATTAACAAAATCTATGCCCATTTATGGAAGTTTAAAAGCTACAGCACTCTAACACATCACAATACCATATACTCAAGCGTTACTAGAAAATCACCCTGGTTCACCTATAATGCTAAACTGTAGCATTGCTTGTTTATTTAGGCTTAATGTGATATAGGATCCATCAGGGGTGAAATGCTACTGGTTCACACTGGTTCGGGCAAACCAGTAGTAAAAAAAAAACCTAAATCCTGCACAGCTGTTCTCCCCACCCTCGCTGTTCTACTTACCTTGTTAAGCCTCCTTTTCCTGCACGAAGCGCATATTTGGTGTGCACTGTGCATGCGCGTGCAGGATGCATTTGGTTGTAATGTGCATGTGTGTGCGTGCTTTTGGCCCGCACTGCACATGTGCGGGCGCACTATGTGCTTTTGGCGCACACTGTGCATGAACATGCAAAGCGCGCATTTGGCGTGCATCATGCATGCGCCGGCAGCGAACTGATGGCAATCCGCGGAGGATTTCACCACTGGGATCCACTCATTATGGCTTAAAATTATGTTATATGAAAATTACTGAATATCTGTAGGGAATCTCAAAGATGCAATACATGCAAAGATTCTAAGAATATTTTTGAACTAGAGGATTTTGAAGGACAGAGTGGAAAAAAGTTCCAAAAGCAAAAATAAAAAGAGCTTTAGCTAGCTGCAGTATAGGAAACGCTTAATAAGCTATTATTTCTGCCAAGGGGGGTATTAAAAAATACTGAATGAAAGCCTGTCAAAACTTCTGCACCTGCCATATTCAGTTTTCCTTATTTTGAAAAATCTACACATAAATAGAAAGTGTGCATTCCATTTTCCAGAAAGGTGTCATGTTTAATTTTGTACCAAGGAGAGGATATATCAGCTTCTGTTTACTTAGGGATGTATTGAAACATAACATTTGACCAGAGAAGATAACAACTACCATATTACGTTAAATAATTTAGGAAAGAAAAATGGGGACTCAAATAATTTTTCTTAATTTTTTGATGGATTGAACAGAAACATCATTGTTTGGAATTTTGAAGAGCTCTTAAAATTAACTAGATTTTCATGTAGTTGTTACTTACACATAGAGGTCCATAGGAAATTCTTTCATCATGTGCGTTATTATGAATTCCACCATCAGATCTACAAAAAAGTGATACAAATATTTAAAAATACAGGATTTATAATTAGTTTCCATTCTAAATGAATTAACTAAATTCTAAGTTATAACATTCTTGGCTAGTGTTATCCACCGTTAACAATGGCCTAAATATAACATTATGTACAATGATTCCAAGCTATACTTGTTGGGAAGAGAGAAATCCTACAGAGTGTGCAGTAAGGAACTAAGGGACAGGAAATATAACTATAATTTGGAAGAGCGGAAGTCTTACCACATCACCTACACTCAGAAACATTTTACTCCAATATACAAACACAATATATTTATTCTAAGTTGACAAAATAACCCAAATAGCTTTGCTAGTTTTCCTCTATCAGTATTTTAAAAACTATAAAATAGAGGAGATCCTAAGGATCCTTGCATTCAGTCCTCCATAAAACCTTTTCTACTTTATTGTATTTATATACAGCACTCGCCCCATATAAAAGAATTTAACCAGTTATTCCATTACGATCTAACAGTCTTTCAAAATAAATATATTCCCTCACCCTTCAATTAGTTTGGAATGGATTTGTCTAGAAAAGCTTTTACTTCTTGGCAAAAGAAGGAAGCATTAGGTGGGAAACACAGAACTGCATTATATTGGTAAATGAAATACATTTCAGAATTGGCTTATAAATATTTTCCCTCCTGTACCAATCCTTTATCCCCCCCCCCTCCCATCTGTGAAGAAGTTGTTGACAAAATCTGGCAGGCAGACTTACCCAGCACTGCACAAACTAGAGGTCGACAGGGAAGATTCTTATCAGCGGCTTTCTTCCTGTGTCTCATAGGCTTCAAACACATGAAGATGAATTAGTCAGAAGGAATAAAGCAGTGATTACCAAAACTACTAGTATTTACCATATAAATCAAACTGCTCAGAAAAGGATGGTTTCATCCTCTCGTATAGGTATCCATAGCTGATCACAACAGGGGGAAAATCATTATGTTCACACGATGACATCATCATGCAAATTCAGTTTTTATCTGTTAGCATCCTGATGTCAGATGCAAGTATGTAATTTTGGGAATTTCTGTGATAACATCATGCTGCATATTACTTCACTTCCTCTCCCTGCAGACACTGATATGCTCTTCTACCTCACATCAGTTATTTTGTTCATTAAGCTTTAAAGCAAAAAGGTAGCTTAGGTAATTGCAATACCAGCCAGAGTAGAGACAAAATACTGAGATAGTTGGATAGATTTTCATGTAATCATTATATCTTTATCTATCAGCTGGAAAAATAGAAAAAGCAGCTATTCACACAAGATACATACAGGCTGCCTTTGCCCAATACACTTTGATTAGCTGACTCAGAGAGGCTTTAACATAACCCAATCAGTGAGTTAGATCTAGTTCAAAACAGCTCAGGGTTGTTTGTGCTAAAACTCACTTTCCTTTGTCAGTTGTGTTGTAAGAATACCAAAGAGACTGTTAACCAAGGTTTAACTTTCTTTGTCTATTGCTGAAACAAAATTAAATCCTACACTTGCTCTAAAAATGAGTGCTTTAGGAATCTCCACTCTTTCTCCATTCTGTTTTTAACTTTTTCTTCCTGCAGTCACATAGTATAAGATGAAACAGGGAAAGAAATTAATGGGGTTAATAAGTGTCCCAACTGCTTCGAAAAATGGTAAGAACAGCAGAAAGTGACACCCGAAATAGCCGGGAACCCATGAAAAAATCCCATGGGATAGCAGTTGATTCCATCAGCCATATCAACTTAACTCAGCCTTGAAAATATACATACATATATATATTATTCCCTAATATCTCTGTGGATCTAGTTGTCTCTCATTGACTCAATGCAAATTGCTCTCCACTGTGTTCTACAAGCTCACCCCACTCAAGAAATCTTGATGAGGCTGCTTGACCATGACTATGAGCCAGTCTTGCACTCTGCAATGAGCTACTGGAATAGGGGTGGGAAGATTAAGAAAAATAAGACCAGAACACCAAGTACACTGAACATTCACCAGAAACGTTCAGATATTTACCAACATCACCATGCAAATGCTTAATACCAAAGCATCTGTTTTATTTATTTATCCAATTTATGTGGCTAAACATCAACAAGTGACTCTGTGTGGCAAACAGAATTAAATTAAAATTTAAAAAACACAAACTAACAAAGGTTAAAATACAAAGCAGCTGAAAAACATCAAACCCAAATCACCAATACAATCACCAATACAAGAAGTGAAAGAGAGAAAAAAACCCCAAGGCTGACTTTGACCTAACAGAGTTCCTGATCAAGACAATTTACCATTCTGTGGAGGTTTACACGAAAATTCATATTGTCATCATGCAGAAAAGCATTAGCATACTGGTCCTATGGAAAAAGAAAAATAACCAAAGTTAAGCAAGATCACACATTTTAACATCAAAGTAGTATTGAAAGACAACATTCATGAATGAAACAATCAGAAACATTACTCCTGGCAGATAATTCAAATGCATTTCTCATCTAGTTGACTAATTATGATTGTTCAAGTTGGTTAACGATCACACGGATCTCCTCCAGAACTTCTGTCCCAACCTGGTCCTTCAGGCTTTCCTGCAATACATCCATCTCCACTGCAACTGGATGTACCCACCTTGCTCCTGGTTATCCTCTTCTTCTCTTTCCTCCCACCTTTCCCAGTATTAAAGACTTCTCAAGAGAGCTAGATGTTTGCATAATATATTAAAGTATAAATTGAGCCTGGTCATCTGCAGCTGAAGTGAAAACCCTGAATTCATTTTTCTATGAATTAAGTTTGTTTTCTTAATAATCCTTGGAATTCTCAGGAGTCCTCTCATTCAAAAATGTCAATACTCTTTTCTATTTCTTCAGATATCAAATTCTGCTTTCATAAATGGGGGAAACGATTGCCTTAATAATTTTGATATTTGTAGGAATAGACATATCACACATCCTCTTCTTCAGTGTATCTTTATTGACAGTTCTAAGACAGGTTGCAGTACTTGTCATTAGCTTGGTCTTCTTTAGTATATAATTTTAGTCACTTTTTTTTTACTGTACTTCCCTTTTATTACTAGTGTTATCAGATTATTTACATCTTGTGCTACTACATTAATGTCATCAGCATAATGCAGGTTTATCGATATTTCTTTCTCTATTTTCTTCCTCCAGTATTTCTTCCAGTATTTTGTGAGAGAAAGAGTATTTGAATATGAACAAATACTCTTTCTCTCATAAAAATGGAAAGAGGAAAGCACCATTATACTTCAGAAGTTTCCCATTTCTGACTGTAAGTTTCCTTTCCCAAGCCTCCTTGTCTAATAAGGTGAAAAGAGGACCTCCTTTTATATGTGAAAAACAAACAACGGTGTCCAATATTACATTCTTGATTTTTATCCTAATAAAAGTTGTAGCCAGATGGGAAATACGTTTTCAGTTAGCCAAATCTCACCAAGTGATTACTTTTCAAAACTGCAGTGATTATCGTTCAGTTTCAGAGATGGAGGAAGATAAAGGAATGCATAAATCCTAAGGGACTGATTTTTACATGTACTATTAAGATGGAGGAAAAACTTACCTCTGCTATGCAGGTTAAGATAATCAGGCAGAGCTTTCCACTATGGAGTCGGTGTTCATCTGCAAATGAATATGAGGACACATATAAGCCATCATTCCTTAGCATGTGAAAAGATCAATATGAGAATAAAAAATCAGAGAAATCTATAAGCACAACAGAGCAAGAGGGGATACAACATAGGACTTCAAAGCTATTACCTAGGATCCCACAATAACAACAAGGATTTTATTATTTTTGCTTTTAACCCTGGAACTATCTTCTTTTTATAGTCTTCAGCGCTAGTATTTTCCACTGTTGAAGAGATGAGGAGTCTCTTGACTATCAAACAGTACCCAGCATTGCTGTTGGCACCATACAGCTGTAGGAGCAGGTTCTCAATGACCCACCCATATGAATCCTGGTTTAATAAACCGGGAATTGCATGACTTTTATACATTTGCACACTGTTTTGCTCTAGTCTTCCTGCTGAGAAAGCAGACTACCAATCTATATTAATCATAACTTCCTTAGACAATCTTAATTTGTTGCAACATCTGGATCATTTTCTACAAATACATGTGACTGTAAAGCTGTATATAGGCACCTTTAAATATCACTAACACACCTGACCTCCACTGATGACAACTGAAAAACAAAATGCTCTTTTTCCAGGAACAGCAACTCGAGAGATCCATAATACTTTAGAGTCTTGTTATCTTTTCACTGCAAAATCCAGAGATTTACTGCTCAGGTGTCACAGTTAAATCTCATCCTTGGGGATTACACTGCATGCATTATTCCTTCATGCCAAGCATTTAACTTTAGATTCCTGCAGTTACATACTAGTGATATGTTTATTTACCAGCATTTTCTTAGCTACTGTACATAACTGCTTTAAGCAGTGCAATGCTTTGTGCTTTAGCACTGAAGCCAGGGTGGATAAAAATTAATGATTTTTTTAAAAAAGTCAAAAAAATCAGATTTTTTTAATTTAAATCGGATTTTTTTTAAATTTAAATCGGATTTTTTAAAATTTTTATCGAATTTATTTTAATAAAAAACTTTTGGGGTAAAAATCTATCGTAAGATAGTTTTCTATTTAAGAGACATAAATAATTTAGTTTATTCAGCATGTAGCATGAGGCTGTATATTCTGCAACACTGGGACTATCGGTGAGTCAACAGTGGGTCAAAGGAGTAGCAGAGATGACAGTTGCTCTTTAAAAATTATGATTTAAATCGAGCCTTTTTACTAGTGATTTAAATCATGATTTAAATTGTGATTTAAATCAACTCGATTTAAATCAAATCCACCCTGTCTGAAGCAACTTTCCAAGTCTTAAATGCATTATACAATAGCATCCTTAGCACAAGTCCCCTAAAAACAATGGCAATTTTTACCCTTTCTTATGGGTGAGAAGAAACAGTGCAGACTATTCTATGTAGTTACGTATTTGACTAGAATTTCCTTTTTCTCATTGTCAAACAAAGTAGAGACTATTAACAAATAAAAAACACCAACATGATAATAGTAATTAGAGGATTCATTATAAAGTATTGCCATACTAAATATTTCAAGAATTGAACTAAGCATCAATTTTGAAAACTCCAACCATTGTGGCAGTCACTCCCACTTTTCAATATTGTACAGCTTTCAATACTGAACTATTATCATACTCCCAATTAATAGAAAAAGGCACAAATAGAAGTTATAAGCATTCTACATTTAAATAGAGAGCAAATGAAAACTTGAAAATAAAATTTAAAGCAACCCATGACTTGCAGAAATTACTGTTATAACACAATATAGAGAAAAATGTTTAATGTCTACATACATAGTTATTCAAACTGCAATGCAAATGTAAAAGGAACTGCATAATGCTGCCTTGGTAAGTTTGGGGACTCATCACATCTACTTCTATCATTTAATTCAATGGTGTAGCCTACAAATTACATTACAAATCAGGATTGGTTTAACTAAAGTGGGGTAAATCAGAATGTTCAAAAATACTACAAGCAGTAACTCATAGTTAACTTTCTAGAAATCAACCAGTCTGAATCTATGATTTCAGATGGTTTATAATTCCCATTTTAATGATACAATATCACATATCCCAAAATCCTGGTGTGGTTTTATAATTAGATCACCAACGCATGATGGTGCAAAGCAAAAACAACCAAAATGCAAACAATTAAAGAAACATGCTTCAAGCTTATCCACCCAGATTTGCTTTCTCCTTCCATCTCATCCTTCTTGGCAATATTTTTTCCATGACCACTAATGTCTATTTCAACTCAAAAGTGCAAAGCAGATAGGACAATCTGACCTCATATGCAAAAAAAATAAGCATAAACTTTTATAGGAATTTCATAGAAAAGCAAATGTGATTCTCTAAAACAAAACCCCCAAGGAGAACATATACTACTTGTTTAGCAACAATCAGAGTGATTGTTCACAAATCCAACATTACTGAACAGCAGTAAAAAAATTATTTTTGAACAACACGCATACTTAACAAGTAAATTTTTGCATCTGAGCAATGTATGCCAGAGTGAGAAAAATGACAAAGAGAACTTTGTCTAATTGAAATAGCAGCAACCAGAAGTCTCTCTTTTTCTCTTTGTCATATGGTTCATTTAGGGACTTTTTTGCTTAACAATAAAGGTGCTGGCATAGGTTGTAGTCATTAAATGAGGACTGGCTGAATTCTACATAAAAATTCACCATTTATTCTGAAAAATGTAGATTCAGTAAGGAAACAGACACGTATCCCACTAAAAATGCTGACACAAAAAATGCTGACACAATATCCACAGAAACTCTCCGGGGGGGGGGGGGGGGGATGACACAGACTTGAACAGATATCCCCCAAAAGACATAACAGGCAAAAGAAATTTCATTACTGTATGCATATATTGGCATAGACAAACACATATATTACTACAGACTGTGTGTGTGTATAAAACACATGTGCACATAGATATAGAAGTATTGGATTGAAGAGGTGAAGTAAAAACCCAAGAATTGAGAACTTTACTTCTCTGAAGGACTATTCGCCTTATTCAACAAACAATCAAAATAATGTATGAATACAGCCAACATAATATAAAAACTGTAAGTTTGCCTGTGCATGTTTGTGCACAGGCCATTGTGGCTTAGCCAGTTAAATGAATACATAGTTATCCATCCACAACATGTAAGATGTGAATCACCATTTTACACATTTTCTTCTATATTTGGGGTTTCTCTCCTTCAGCATCAAAGCTCCTTGATTTCTTATAATTGTCATCTGGCAATAAAAAATCAGTTCATACTGTCAGTCTGAAGAAATTTATTATCCATGATGAATTAGCTAGATTGTTTTATGCAGTCAAATTAGTAACAAGCTTTTTCCCCCCCAACTGATTTCAGAAATGCAAATCTGTATTGATACAGCTGCCTACCTTTGGTATCCTGCATGACAATAGAACTGTACTTTAAGAAGGTTATCAGCAGGTTGCTTGTCTGCACGTCAGCATCCAAGGGCAGCTCTACAGTGCTTATGACTGGGAAAAATCAAAGAAGGTTTGCTCATCAGTAAAACTGAACCATCCTGAAATCCCTCCGAGTGGAGGCAAAGCAACATGTTTCTATTATTAAATATTACAAACATTTCTCTTTGCTTTATCGATTGTTTCTGACATCAGGCAGAATCATTGTAGATTATTAACTTGAAAGTAAGAAAAATCAAGCAACATTGCCATTGGAACCCACAAACAATGAAATGGGGTCACTCCCAAATAAAGCACATTCTCTTGGACAGGAATTTTGGTATGGTTGTTTCTTGGCATTTGTGAAGTTATTTATTATTTTGTAATGCTTATATGGTTATATTTAATTTTACAGTTATTACTGCTCTGGAGGCTGCTCAAAAATTAGATATGATTAGAGCAACATAAGCCCAGCATAAATGTGTCACAAATAGATACTATTTGTGGGACTGCCTGTCTCTGAGGCAAAGTCATCTGATGGGACCTAGGAGGTGTGGTTTTCTGGGACAGCACCTGCCCTTCGAATAATTCTGTCCCCCACCCCATCCCCCAATTTGGATGAGTCCAACTTTGTTAGTCTTCCAGAAAGCTTTAAAAACCTGGTTCTCCCCAGGCAATGGGGCAGGATTTCATATGAAGTCATCTTCTGGGAGATGGTATGCATGTTAGATAACCCAGGCTGTTTGTGGTCTAATATATTGGTTATGGCTTTTGTTTCTTTTTTGTATATTTCTTTTAATTCTAATTATTATTTTTTGGGGGGGGTGTTTACTTGATGTGTGCCAACTGAAACTGTAATTGCACAGATTTGGAGGGCACAATAAATCTTCTAAATAAATATTAATTTGAAAAATTAGAACCGTTATTAATGTGTGGTACAAGTCAAAACAATGTAATTAATCCCTGGCAGCAGTTAAAATACTGAGGATTGCAAGTACTCTGGGCTATATTCTTCACGATATAAAGTGCCCTTTGACTTTGAAACGGCCATATCTAATATAAACTGTAAAGCAAAATATTGCTTTATTCATCTGCATTTTTATGGCACAGTATAAATGAGAATCATCCTGGCATGCTTTTTTTTTAAAGGGAAGTAAGAAATACTGGGGAGTAAGAAAATGTGAACACATTCATTGGGTCCCTGAAAGTACAAAAAAAGGATGAAAACCATAAATAAACTCTATATTGAAACAAATAAGAATTCCTTTTACAACATTAATTAATCTCCAGGAAATAGGAAAGTAGCACTCTCTGTGCATATTTACAACAATTTGGATTTGTCTATGTTAGAAAATGAGAGGAAACGAGAGTTGAAGGTATGCACACAAATTTTGCCTGCTGCATTAAAAAGAAGTGTGTGGGCAGATATATTTGCAATGAATAATATGAAAGAAGCTTAAGCAGCTCTCAACCCTTAGCATCATATAGAATACGTACAGAGAGAAGTAGAAGACAGAATTCTTTTTCAAAAAAAACCTTAGGCTTTTGATATCCATGGCAACGAAGAATTTATCTTCTCAGAGAAGAATACTCTTCTACCAGGATGCCAGAGTGACCTTAATAGCAGCTATTACAGGATAAGATTCCATTCTCACTTAAATGCTTATAAAGTTTTATGAAATATATCTTATTTTTCCATTAAGATATCTGTAACACATAAAGCAGTCAACACGCACAGGGCAACTACGCAATCAGATACAGACAACTGATCCTATTATCTAGGATGGCCATCCACCTTTTCATATGCACAACTGTGTATGTGCTGCCAGACTAAGGGCAATGTCTTATCACATAAAAATAACGTTCATAGAGAGATTCTTATTTGGGATTCTTAATCACAATTCATGATTAAGCCAGGTAATATCATGCTTCTGTAAGCTATTCCTGACAAGGATTTCTGCTAGGATTCCAGGATCTATAAGCCCTTATGCTTTTCTGTATAAAAGGGCCACTTGTTCTCTTCCCTAGAGTACAGAAATGCAACAAGCATGTATAGAAAATAGAACGGCTCACCATCAGAAGAAGGAGGTGTGGTTCCAAGTGGAGTAACGGGTGTCGTTGGAACTGGGCTTTCTGGCATTGTCACTAAACCAATTTCAGGATGACTCTAGGAATTAAACATATATCTGAATAAATTTACATTCAGTGATGCCTGTACTACCTTAAATATCCTTTAATGCAATTTCATCCCATTCCTGATATTGCAGCTATTTTTCTTCTACTATCTTATCACACCTGAAATCCTTGCTAGAATCTGACATTATTTTCATGCGTATAAGAAATTACTGAAAAGCTTTTTAAAAGTCAAAAGTCTCTTAAAATTAATCTTCTTACAAAAGTTGCTATGAAAGCAATATTTCCTTCCCTCTTCTTCCATTCCCTCTCTTAATATATTCCTGATTATACAGCAAGCCAATGCATCATGTTGCTACCCTGCTGCTTAACCCAGGTGTTTCAGGAGAACACAAGGCTATACAAATATTATTACTGTTACCTGTTCTGCCTGCCTGCTTCTACTAGTTCTTTCTACATTTCATCTCAGCCAGGAGCTCCTCATCTAATTGCTGATTTAACTATAGGGTTCCATTTGTAATACTGTCATCCATAAAAACAGGCAAGACTTTACATCAGCATACTATTCTACTTTATGCTCAACTGTGAAATAATGAAGTCTGTTTTACAGAGTACTTTTCATATCAACATATTTCCAAATGTTCTCTCAGCAGCAAGAAGATTTGAAATGCATTTTGGAATTACCAATCTGTTTTTAATGGTACGATATTTCATGTAAGTTCACACAGGGGCCTGCTACGGCAGAAATTTTGAAAGCTGAGTTTATTAATGGATTCTGCACTTATAAGGATTAACTAACATTTTCTCAATTTTTGAAATTAACCTCTGAGGCTAACTTTGAAATAAGCTGTCCATTGAAAATAATGCACACAAATGATTCCATTTCAATAGTTTAATGACTTGGGTTCTCTTATAATCAGGTTTTATAACTCTTCTTCCAGCTAAGTGTAACAGCACCGCCTAGCAGCAAGATACTGGTGTGGCAATTCTGAAATTTAAGCTTGCACTAACTGCAGCAATTCCTATATTGCTCAACTGAAAAAGCTTTACCCGACGTGTATCCTGCACAGCATTGCTTTAAAACATCCAGGTCATACAAAAATGAATAAGCTGAACAAAGCAACTCTCATACATAAATTATTATCTTCATCATAGCTACGATCCCAACATCAAACAAAACATGTATGTAAACTACTCACATCTTTATGCTAGATTTATTATTTATGATACAATTTCTTTTTAAAATGACACAGTACACCTTGAAATATTTATTTGGAGCAACATAAGTACACTAGCAGCATGATTACATTTTGATTTTATTCAGACTCATTTAAACCAGATTTGAACCAATATTCACCACATATAAACATCAGCTAAAAGCACCCAAGAACAAAACTCAGAATGGCAAATTTTAAAAAAACTATTTTTGCAAGCTTCCACAAACTCTGCATAAATAAAAGAAAAATAGTGGAACTTGATCCCTACCAGAATTTTCAAAGCACTTTAAATGAAAGAGAAAATATTGTATAGTTTTGGATTTTAATCAGCTGACAGATAGCTTGAATCAAGACATTCACGACTATGTATGATATTCTTGACTCGACTTAGGGACAATTTTATATGTTCCTGGTCATCCTCCCTTACTTTCATAAACATGACCTGAAGAATTCAAAAGGGAGTGAAGTACCATTCTGTACAACACTGGCTTGTTGTGTAACATATTATAGCATACATACTAGCCAAATTAGTAAATAAATTCAAAACTAACTTCTTTCTTGATTCAGTAATTCATCATGATATTTGTTAGATTGAAATCTCATCTTTTGTACAGGAATACAAAACAACACTGTATACTGAATGCATCTTTTTCCTATTTATCCCCACAACAGAACCCCGTGAAACAGTTTGAGCCGAGACAAAGTGACTGGCCAAAATCACTCCGATTTTCCATAGCTGAAGTGGGACTAGAACCTAAGTCTCATGGGGCCACTCCAACACTACAATCTCTAGACTACACTGGTTGACCCACCCCATTTTGGGCTGACAGCTGCATAGATACTTGATCAGCCTCCTGTCTTGGGGGGGGGGGGGCGGCAAACAGGAATGCTTTAAATATTCCAGTTAAAGGAACATATTTTCCAACTTCCAAATCGAAATATTAGCAAGTTACTGAGATCAAACAGAGCACTTAACAAATACACAAACAGGATGAGTTTAAATCTCTGTTAAAGCAGCTATCTTCAAAGGTCTAAGCCACGGATGGCAAACCTATGGCACGCGTGCCAGAGGTGGCATCCAGCACCCTCTCTGATGGCACACGAGTTGTCACTCCAGTTCAGGTCTGCTGTGCATACACACACGCCTCCTGCCAGCCAGCTGGTCTTCGGTTCTCTGTCACGCATGCGCGGGGGTGGGGCTCGTGCAGGGTGTACACACATGCACAGGGCAGGGCGCATCAGGGGACCATGCACACATGCATGGGGGCAGGGCGCATTCGCAGAGGCCAGGCATTTGCATTGCATTTTGGGGATTCAGGCACTTTGGGCACTCGGTCCGGAAAAGGTTAGCCATCACTGGTCTAAGCTATTTTTCAATTTGGATTCTACAGACTCCTCAGACGTACAAAAGTGAATTGTACTACACCTGTGCCAATACAGTGATAAAGTTTCGATTCAAGTGAACAGCTTCATAAAGCGCCAAAAGGATAGCTTCATTAGTTCTACAAAAAAGAGCAGAAGAGAAACACATTTGCTGTGGTAATGGAATTTCTTGGAACACTTTGCCAAATTACAGTAAGGGGAAGACGTCATTTTGGACACTCAGACTGACAAAACAAAAGAACCCACAAATCAGAAACATGAATCATTTCAGAGTGTTTTCTCATATTTATTATAATGTTAATTAGCCATTTTGTCATACAACATAATAAACAGTATTGTGTAAAAATAGTCTTTACATGGTGAATCAAAACATTTAAGAGATACAATAAAATACATTATGAACCTACCTAGATCAATTAAAATAACCCTGTACTTAAATAGGAATTTGTTATAAAGTATGTTAATTTGTGATAAGAAAGAAGCAAATAATGCATTTTATATATAGTGGGCAGAACTGTCACTGGAAATGACTGCAAAAAGCTGTAACAGTATGGAGGAAATCAGTGTGAAATCAGTTCTGTCTTTCATGCTAACCAACAGTTCAAACATTTTTGGTTTTATAAACCAATCAACACTTTGAACTGAAATCAGAAACACACTGACAACTAATGCAGAATTAGTGAGATGTTCTATTGTTCCCACCATCATCTCAGCACGCTATACAGGTAGTCCTCGATTTATGACCACAATTGAGCCCAAAATTTCCATTACTAATTAAAAGACTTGTTAAATGAATTTTACAACCTTCTTGTCACAGTTGCAATCACTGCAATTGCTAAATTAGTAAGCCATTTGTTAAGTGAATCCAGCTTCCCCATTGATTTCGCTTGTCAGAAGGTTGCAAAAGCTGATCACATGACTCCAGGACACTGCAACCGTCATAAATATGAGTCAGTTGTCAAGTGCCCCAATTTTGATCCCGTGACCATTGAAATGCTGCAACACTCAAAAGTGTTCAAAACGGTCATAAGTCACTTTTTTCAGTGCCTTTGTAACTTTTAATGGTCACTAAACAAATGACTATATGATGAGGATTACCTACATATCAAATTACTGGAAAATCTTCAGAGGCAGCAACCAAACAGAAGGCTTTACCACAATGTAACTTCAAAATTCCAGAAATGTGGTAGTCCTCTACTCGTTCATTTAGTGACCATTTGAAGTTTAAAATGCACTGAAAAAAAAGTGATTTGGGACCATTTTTCACCCTTACAACCTTTGCATATCGCCATTGTCACATGATCAAACTTTGGATGCTTGGCAACTGGCAGGAATTTATGATGGTTCCAATGTCCTAGGATCATGTGATCACTTTTTGTGCCCTTCTAACAAGCAAAGTCAATGGGGAAGCCAGATTCACTTAACAACCGTGTTCCTAACTTAACAACTGTGGTGATTCACTTAACAATTGTGGCAACAAAAGTCATAAAATGAAAAGGGCAAAACTCACTGAACAAATTTCTCACTCAGCAACATAAATTCTGGGTTCAATTGTGGTCGTAAATTGAGGACTACCTGTATGTGCATTTTCAAAAGTAGTACAGGTAGTCCTCAACTTACAACAGTTCATTTATTGACTGTTCAAAGTTGCAACGACACTGAAAAATATGACATTACTGTTTTTCACAGTAATGGTCATAAGTGTGAAAAATTGTTATAAGTCAGTTTTTTTCAGTGTCATTGTAACTTTGAACTGTCGCTAAGCGAACAGTTGTAAATTGAGGACTACCTATATAGGATTCATCTGCATTCTTCAACTCATTTACTTATTAAGAGTGCTCTGCTGAAATTACCATGTTTTGAAAGAGACAACAACTGTCTTATTTAGCAATGGGAATTTTGAGCTCAATTGTGGCCATAAATCGAGGATTACATGCATTTTGAAATTAAAATGAAACTGAAAGATTTCTCATCCAAGAGGAAGATCAGGCCTAAACAAATCAGGTTCAAATTCCAATGTGCTTAGTTATATTTGGGGTGCTGGATTAAGGTGATGCCTCTTTTTTCATGCATATTCAGCAATAACTATATAGCAACAACTATTCATAGATATAGCTCTCCAAGCTGGAAATGATAATGATGAAGATGTTATCCATTCAGTCGTGTCCAACTCTTGGTGATTTAGTACCAGGTCTCTCCACATCTTCCTATCTTGCACTATTTCTCTGAGCTGTTCTATGCTCTGGCTGGTGTCAGCTTTGATGGTGTCCAACTACCGGGTTCTTAGGTGACCTGGTTTCCTTTTACTGCTAACTCTTCCAAACATAATTGCTTTCTCCAATGAATTCTCCCACATGACATAGCCAAAATAGGTGAGATACAGTTTGGTAGATAAGTTAGAAATACGTGCATGCAATGAATTTAGCTAGCCTAGAAAGAAAAGAATTCTCTTCTGTTTCTTTTGACTTACCAAAATTCATACATTTCTTCATAACAGGAATGGAAAAGAGATGTGATTCTAACATACTGAACTCAAAAGAACACTGATCTGACATTTATATGTACCTGTGACTAAAACAGAATGAGAAATAGATCTGATTCAAGAATTGACTCACTCCTTATATCCTTGGTGGTAAGGGGAAGCTGGGAAGGGTGGTAAGCCTGCATCATCCAAACAATTTATCTATATTCTGACTGTATAAACTGGTAAGTACTGTATTTTTCAGACTATAAGACACACCAGTGTATAAGACGCACCAAGATTTCAGAGAGATAAGTAAGAAAAAAAAGGTTTTTGCCCTCCCCAGCCCCCAGGAGCACTCTGCAGGCGTCCCAAATCCTCTTGGCACCCCATTTTTTGCAAAAATGGGCTTGGTTTTTTGGCAGTTTTTGCAAAAAACAGGGCACGCAGAGGGTTTGGGAGGCCTGCAGAGTGCTCCTGGGGGCTGGGGGAGGGCAAGAATGGCTCTGTTTTTGCGAAAAACGGAGAAAAACGGGCCTGTTTTTTGGAAAAAAGAGGGTGTTTTTGCTCTCCCCCAGCCCCCAGGAGCACACTGCAGGCCTCCTAAACCTTCTGTGCATGCTGTTTTTGCGAAAACAGGCTCATTTTTTTGCAAAAATGGGACGAGTGGGGCGGGGCTTCGGGAGGTCAAAAATGGCTGTATTCATTGTATAAGACGCACCAACATTTCCATTCTCTTTTAAGACGGAAAAAAGTGTGTCTTATACTCCAAAAAATACAGTATATATAAAAATACAGTGGTGCTCTCACTGACTTTTCTAAACCATAACGTCTGATATTTCAAATTTGTTGGTTTTTATCTACAAAATGTAAGACTACCACAACAAGATGTTCTAAGCCTTTACAAGACATTTAACATTTAATTATTTTAAACAGCTCCACCGGTCTATATTGTGTAGATGCAGGGGTAGCAAGGGGCAGCCAAGCAAGCCTTCTTTGCCATTGCCACAGAATATGTCGGTAAATCAGGTCTTATCTGGTTTTATTATCCTGTAAGCTTCCATTAACTGCATTTAGCCATTAATCCAGGGGTGAAATGCTCCCGGTTCGGACCGAATCGCAATGGCGGTGGGTGGTTCGGAGAACTGGTAGCAAAAATCCCTGCACCCCCCACCTCCCACCATGCCCAGCTGAGCCACAGGATCATCAGAGACTTTTTTTTTAACTTTTAAAAGCATTTTTTCTACAACCTCTTCCAACAAAAAAATGCTTTTAAAAGTTAAAAAAAAAAGTCTCAGATGATCGCGCGGCTCAGCTGGGATAGTCAGAGGCTTTTCAAAGCATTTTTTTCTGCAACCTCTTGGCCAAAGAGTTGGTAAAAAAAATGCTGTTGTTAAGTTAATGACACTATTGTTAAGTGGATCTGGCTTCCCCATTCCCTTTGCTTGTCAGAAGGTTGCAAAAGGAAATCACATGACCCCAGGACTCTGCAACTGTCATAAATGTGAATAAACTGTCAAGCATCCAAATGTAAATCACATGACCAGGGGGATGCTGCAACGGTCACAAGTGTGAAAAATGGTCATAAGTTACTTTTTTCAATGCCGTTATAACTTCAAACGGTCACTAAGTGAACTGTTGTAAGTCGAGGACTATCTGTAGTGTCCTGGACTTAGCTTTTAGATATGAACTATTATGGGCCGAAGGATGCTCCTGTTCCTAAATAATGCTAGCTTAGTCAACTGTGTATTGCAATTCTTTCTACTTGTTCTTTGTATTTCCAATGAATAAGAGCAAAAAAACCCTTGGCTTAAACAAATTCAAAATGCAAATGCAGCATCTGCTAGTTTGCCCATATTCTAGATTTGTGATGGCGAACCTATGGCACTTGTGCCACAGGTGGCACGCAGAGCCATATCAGTGTGCACGCGAGCCTCAGCACCAGCCAGCTGATTTTCGGGCCTTCTGGGCCCACAGGAAGTAGAGAAACAGGCTGTTTCCTGCCTCTGGAGGGCCTAGGGGTATGGGGAAGGCCTGTTTTTTGCTCTCCCCAGGCTCCAGACCCTTTCTAGGATCCTGAGGAGGGTGAAAACGGTCTTCCCCACCCTCTGGGAGGCTGTCCGGAAGCCAGAAACGGCCCATTTGCTGACTTCTGGTGTGACCAGAAGGTCTGTTTTTTGCTCTCTCTAGGCTCCAGAGCCTCTCTAGGAGCCTGGAGAGGGCGAAAACGGCCTTCCCCACCCCCCTGGAGGCCCTCCGGAGGCCCAAAACAGCCTGTTTGCCAACATCGGTCAGAAGGCCTCCGGGGGGGTAGGGAAGGAGCCTGGGGAGAGCAAAAAACGGGCCTTCCAGTCCCACCGTACCAAAAGCGGGGGAGCGCAGGGGGATCACATGTGCATGTGTGGGGGGCAAGGGACATAGAATTATAGGTGTGGGCATGTGTGTGCGCAACCCCCACACACACACGCTCTCCATGCTTTTGGCACGCGATGGCAAAAAGTTTAGCCATCTCTGTTCTAGATAGTATTTATGCTATTATCTCCAGTACCGATTGCTGAGCTAGAAGATTAGGTGCCAGTTCTACTAAACAATAGATTATATTTTAGACCTCTAAACCAAAGAATTAAATTTGTCATCTGATGGATGTACTTACTGGACGGAGATTTTTTCATCAGCATCAGCAATGAACATACTGCCCACCTATGGAAAAAAGCAGTATTGCATAGCTTTTATAGGATATCCTGAAGTCTTCCACTAATGTATCTGGTCCACAGGGCTAAAAGTAGTAGAGAAGCCAGGTATTTTATATAGTCAGAATTTAAACCCATTATAACATGTACAGAAAGATTCTACATCTCCTTCTGCAAATCTCTTAGACCGGGCTCCTTGCATGACAAGCACTGACTGACAACAGAGTCACTGATTTCTTACCATGTTGGTCAAGGCTGAGAAAAACCCGCTCTGATGTTCTTCTTCTTTGTCTCTGAACTGTCTGAACAAGAACAGCAGTGGGAGATAAAATAATAGAAGTTGCCATGAGCATCATTACAGAGCAAGAAAAATCCGTTCTTTTAATTATGACATAAACATTTTTTAAAAAATACAGGTCCTCCAAATGACGTCTGGATTTATTTTAAAGGAAAGAAATAACATTAGATGCCAATGAGAAATACAAAAACTTACCTTTCTAACAAACTTGATAATGAATGATATCTAAGAACATGATTTATAAAAGCTTTCTGAATGAAATGTTCCATCCATCCCAATACTGCCTATTGTACAAAATATGCTTCGAGTTCTTTGTTTATTTCTATATTGATTTGCCTTCATTTTCTCATGCAGAAAAGAGCTTTTTCTATTTCTCAGCAGCACCGGTCAACAAGATGCTTCAACAAAGAAATCTCAAAGATACAATTGGGAACTTTCTATGTAAATAAGCTGCTTTATAGCTCCCTCTCAGGTATTTTATTTATTTTATTTAACTTTATTTAACTTAATAAAAATAAATAAAATTTCAAAAAGTCTAAGCTAGCTTCCTTTACTCTTCTTTCTTGTACACTCTTTTCCTCTCACTACTGAGACACCAAACCAAATGGAGTTGCAATTTGCAAAAAGTGCATTTAAATTTCTGGGCAGTTCTCTTACAACAGTGAATTATTGCTAGCATAGTGATGAAAAGGCAGAGGATGTCATTGTACATCAATCTGAAGAAAGTCCTGTAACCTTCAAAAAAGTAAGACTGGAAACCAGCTAGTGTTTACAACATGGTCTTTCCTGATAGAAATGATATTCAGTTCTTTCCTTCAAGCAATTCACACTGGTTGATATCAGGATAGCTGAACATTAAATGAAGAGGACCAAGATTTAGCTAGTCTATAGTACCAGTTTCTAATTTAAACTGCTTTCACCCAAACTGATTTTTGACAGAACTAAATGATATACAAGGCATCAAAAATTACAAATAAATCTGTTATGTGAAGCCTAGCCTAGTGTGTGTAAAAAAAAAAAGAATGCCATAAATAAGCATTTCAAAAATCCATTTATTTCACAACTTTGCTCATACAAATTGCTGGTAGGAATATGAATACATTTTCTCAGAAAAATATTCATTTAATCCATGAACATTCTTTAATGTTACTTACCGGTTGTATTCTGACAATGCCTGGGCAACTACAAGACCCATTCCCTGCAAGAAGAAAAAAAAGAGAAAGATCCATATAAATTAGGGCAGAGGTGCAACTCTCCGCTCTCAAAATTTTTTAGATAATTCACAGTAACACTTTAAACACTTGTTAGTGAACTAAAGGCTGTGTTTTATGCAAGATTCTGACTATTCGCTAAGTAAGTTGTATAAGTAATGCTTCCCAAGAAGCCTCATTCCAACTGGACTCAGTCTGGTATATTGACTAGATTATAAGAGTAATTATATGAAAATAATCACTGTCAATATTTTTGATTAAGTTCCCTAAGTGATCTTGGCAGTTTAACCTCACTTACAAGTTTGTTATGAGGATTCAATGTACAATATTCTGCCTTGAATTGGGGTGGGGGAAATGCAGGATATAAAATGCCATAAAAATGAAATAAACATTTTAAATCATATTAGCAATTCTCCTGAAAGAATCAAAACAATTTAACCACAGGCTTGAATCTGTTCTTTTTAAATCATGGGATCCTCAAAAGACAGAAAGAGTTTGGAATAATAGAAATAAGCTTTTTTTTTCAGATGTGATATGGAACCTAAAGCACCTTTGAGCATCCTTTTTAATTCATTTTCATTTCTCACTTTATTCCTACCATTCTATCACACAAAATTTACAACGTCATACTCACATTGAGTGTAGCTTCATCATCTATAATAGACAGTTTTACTATATAAGGATTCACAGACTGCAAAAGGAAAAAGAAAGTCATGGGCTAATTTAATTATCAACAAAGTTAACAACCTCATTCAAACCTTGCTCATTTTTTCATCACAGTAAATTCATACAATTTCTATTAAAATGGTAGTTTTCTACTTTTCTGCATGTAACTCAAGATTTCACCCTTGGCATAAAAGTATTTTCTGAAAGAAGAATTATTGTAACATTTCTATCACATGTATGTTTTGTAGTCACTGGATAGTTAGACCACAGGCAGAGTTCAGAGACATATATTTTATACTTGTATAACGAAGAAGAAAAAATTAATTGCAGGTAAGAGAAGTGGATGGAACTGTGAGAGATCTCTTTAAAATCACAAATATATAAATCATACATACATACATACATACATACATACATACATACATACATACATCTTAGATGTAGATAACTTAAACTGAACTCTGTAGGGCTGATTTCTGAGTGCATATATATAATACTGCACTAATTTAAACCTCATAGCAGCCTGCTTTGTTTGATTATAGAAGGGGAGCTGTTCTAAACAAATTTTCCTATACAATTTTCTTAGAGCTAAATGAAGCACCAAATCATGGGCTAGCAATGTTTGAAAGCATAAGTTCATATTCCTTAGCTTGGTTTTTAGTCTTACCATTTAAGATAATTAATGCTGTGGGTCTTTAAAAAACAAACCGGTTCACATAAACTTACCGGCACATTAGAAGATTAAAGTAACAACAGCCATTTCTTTATGACTAATTATTATATTGAATTAGTATTTCAGAAGCCTGATGTTCACAACTGAATATCAAAGACTTCTGAGTCAAAAAAATGTGTAATCAATAATGACAAGGAATGCCCGTCACCTATGAAGCTGCCCCTTTATGGTCAATAAAGTCAAATAGTTATAAAGAAGGTCCTTGGTGGTAGCAGCAAAGCTCTCAGCCTGACAATAAACTGAAATTCTGTACTAGTTTGGACAATTTCTATAAATCAGAATGATTCGGTAGTAAAAACTAAAAGGACCAGCTGGATCAATAATAAACACCAGAACAGTTGTTTCATTAAATATGGAATATGTCTAAAACTTTATAGAAAATAAAACACTGACATCATAAAACATAAATTATATTCAGGGAAATTACTTTTTTTAACCTAATGGAACAACTTAACCACCTTCAAGATTCTGGAAAAAACAGTATGATTAGCAACAGTAGCAACTAAATTAAAAGGATCCAAGAAAGCAAATAAAAATGCATACACACATATTTATACATATGAGCAGCAAGAAAAGTTTTTCATTGTTGCAAACAAGATGCACAAAACAATAACAGAATTCTATCTATTGTAAGAATGTTTCCCATGCCTGATTAGAAGAAATATCTATTTTTAAAAAATATGTCTCTTTCTAGCATTATATATACTATCTGAAAATTATTGCAACTTCAAAGCAAAACAAAAAATAAATACTTAGAAAAAAGTAAACCTTATGCAAAGGGTTTCAAAAGATTTTTTTCTATCAGATAAGAGTCATTAAAGATGCCAAATTTGCCAAAAATACAATAATATTTTATGCTTATTTCCCTTTTATGCATTTTGTGCTAACTACAGATAGCATCACTATCCCAAAGGAACCACAGAAGTTAAAGAAGTTTGATAGACTTTGCTTCTTCAGTCAGAAAATTATAGATTTCAGCAACTTTTAGAAAACAATGAAACTCATGCCCTAGAAATTCACCAAAAGCTGAAGATTATTAAAATATTAGGTGTCACCTGCAAACTAGAGAGAAGGAGAGGAGAATAGTTTAAGAATAACAGAATCTCAAATAAACCTTTCCTTTAGAAAGACCAAAAAACTTGTTTCCAGATTAATAATAAACTTGTTTCTAAAGGAGAAAGGAAACTTACATCTACTTAATAAAATACTTATTTTATTTAAAAAAAGTTTCATCTATTTTATTTAATTCTATGCTGCTCACTTTCAAAATTCAAGGTGGTTTGCTAAAAATTTATGTAGTACAATAACTTCATATGAACAAACATAACAGCCAAACCAAGTCACATAAATCAAAATCAATGAAAGTCAGCTTAGTATCCCCTGTCATCTATCAAATGCCAGCTGAAAAATGAGTCTTTGCAGCTAATAGGTTGGGGGCTTTAAGCTTGTTGTTGTTGTTGGAGTATGTTGTTCCACAGAGTGCCGGGGCTTCCCTCAGGACCCTATCTTTTTAATTTCCCCATCTGCCCTCAGTCAAAACACAGAGTATCTATTTCACTGAAAGATTACTTTATAAATCCACAGAGATTAAGCCATGTAGAACTTTCTAGATTAAAACCATCACTTTGTTCTGGGCTTGGAAATGAATATGGTAACCAGAGCACTGGAGTTATATTGCTACACCTGTTTGTTTCATTGGCATACTGGCCATTGCATTTTGAACCATCTACAGTTTGAACATTATTTTCAAAGGCTGCCCCACATAATGTCTGTTGCAACAGCATAAAATGTTTTTGAAACATACAGAAAATATAGTAGAAGCATATCTCATATTTTTAACATGATAGCACAATCACTTTGTTATTAAACATTAGGATATAGGTCCTCAGTTCTCCTTGGGACTATATTTTATCACCATCAATTGAATGAAGCAATCTATATCTTGTTTGCCAACTTTTAATCTACAGAAAGTAGCAATTAATTTCCCATTGTAACTTGTATGATTGTTCATATTTGTGAAACGTAACACAATGATGAGAATGATCCTTCTCTCCGGTTATGTTTTGCTATACAATGTTGTTACTGTAGTTCTGAAACCCAAAACAAGCAAATAGGAATCCCAGCAAGGAAAGAGACCACTCTGCAGTAACAACATATTTTCAAGAAACAAGGAAATGTAATGACCTCCAATCCAGTGTCAGATCCAATCTGGAAGAAAGAGCTTGGGCTATTTTTCACAGTGAGCTTCGAAGAAATTTAGTATGCCTCTAAAAGGCAAAACTATTGCTGGAAATAGTCCTCACGTGAACATTTACCGCCAAGGAACAGCGTGAAACCAAGAACAAGAGTTCTTTCCATTGAGGGAAAGACAGAATATTTGTCCACAGTTTTTTGGTTTTACAGCTTTACCAGATTAATCGTATGTCAAGCACTTACCTCATACTTTCTGTAGTTCACTAATAATGCAAGCAGGACCACGGCCTCATAACCGTGTTCCCTGCGACTGGGAAGATTGGAAAGGATCTAAAAATAAGACAAGCAAAGCTTCGATTAATCAAAACAATGTATTTCAAGGAGTCATGGCTGGGAGATTCCAAAAACATGTAGCATGATGACCTGAAAATTTCCTATATTCAAAATGAATTTTATAAGCTTAGAGTAAAACTAAATTATCTTCTTTCATGTAGAAATCACAAACTGAAACTAAATTCTTGCATGAAAAATAATTAGCAGTTTTGAGGAAATAAACAAATCGGCATAGTCCTAGATGTCCCATCCAATTCTTGAAAATTAGATTCAATAGCCTATGTGATTGCTCTTGCACAAAGTTATTAAATTACCTGGATGAAGAACTCTTAAAACCTACCAACATGAAAATTGTTTTTACCGCATTACTTTCAATTATCCACATTTGCATTTAAGCAACATGAAGGTAAAGTCTATGTATGATTATAGCAAGAGTGCTGGTAACCATTTCAGTCCTAAGGTCTTCATATGCTGCCAAGTTAGGGTCAATGGAAAAAAAGCCACATAGTCATATGTATTACAAGGGTACTGCAGAAGAGAAGCCTTGTCCTTCTCACTCCTAAGAATCCTACTCGAGTTTCCTACTATGCCTACCCAAATGAAGCCTGAACAAAGTAGCCAAAAACGCATGTAGTCCATGGGTTACTCACAATGTATAGAAATGCTTTATCAAAGATTAGCAGCCCAGGGATAGAGGGGAATAAGGAGATTTACCTGTAAGATAGCTTCAAAAATACTATTAATCATCACATACTCCAGAATTGTGTTCTGACTGATATTATCTGTCACCTGAGTAGAATCAAAGAAATGGGGTTTTTTAAGAGTTTTTAGTTCCAAAATAATTCAAAAACGCTCTTATCACTTGCAAGCAATAAATCTGTGCATCTTAGGATCCAACAGTTTGAAAAAAAAAGGCTCTCAATTATATCTTTTATTAAACTCTCCTGTAAAGAGTTCTTTAAATTAAGCGTTTCATACATATGTATTGTTATCCCAAGATTATGGATTTTGGGTACATTAAACACCATAAAGATAAACATGTCGTTTAGCAGAAGGCTTACTTTGCCTTCATGGTACTATTTTCCTTAATGATTTGTTTCAGGCTTTAGTCTTATGAATGTTTTCTAAACAGCAAACTCTGAGACATTTCTTTGGTAATCGTGAGATCAATACTTAACATTGGAAATAAAGCCAGCAGAGTTCTTGTACTATTGAATAGTGAGTAAAGGAAATGCTAAAGATTATTCAATTGAGCTGAAACCACATTAATGCTGTCTAACAACAATGAAGCTAAACTTCCTATATTTCCATTAGTTTTAGTTCACTTTAGTTATCACCAGTTGTGAAATTCAGCCGGTTCTATCTGGATCATGCAATCCGGTAGCGCTAGCGGCAGGAGGCTCCGCCCACCAGCCCAGACGTCATCTTGTCCTGTTTTTGATCCTCTGCGCATGCGCAGAAGGCTGAGCACATGTGTGGAGGAGGCACGCAGTCACATTTGCGAACCACTAGTGAAGGTAAGTGGATGCCCCCCCGCCCCGCCCCCCCCACCCCCCCAGTTATCACCCACTTTTTTTTCTTCATAATTATTTCCATTTTCTTTTTGGTTTGGATGACCAAAATTGGGTGTTCAGTTCATATTGTATGTATTCATTTAAACACATTAAATCAGGGTCTATATATGGAAACTGAAGCGGAAAAGGGACTTTCTCATTAATATATCTAATTCCATAGTTAGGTCACAAAATCTTAATTTAGAAGGCTGTAATATTAAGTGCCCAAGATCACTAAGAATTGGACAGGATGCAATTTAAATATATTATTTTATTTATTTTTAAAACTTGTTATACCGTACTGATTACCACAGAATCTCAACAGCTTATAATAGTTTAAAGGTACATTTTCCGTATTTTCATAATAAATATTTTTCTATAGTTAACCAATCATTATATATTACTTACAGTTACCAAGCAAAGCAAAAGTTTCAGGCACAAACTTTTGAGACTTTCAGAGCCTTCTGCGCAAAGTAATGCATCCAAACTTTCCATCAGATTCTAGAAAAGAGAAGAGTTATTATAATTTGTTGCAAGCTCAAGTTGCTTTTAACCTTCACTACTGCTATGCTTCTATGGTCTACTGAATCCCTTTTTGTGGGATTTTATGTACAGTATTTTATGCAAGAGATGGTAAATATCTAAGTCAAGCTAATTAACTAATATACTTCTATTTCATTATTTATTTTGTGTTTAAAGAACCTAACTATATGCTACTCTGTGGTCCTGACATATTGTTAAAGAAGCTACTTATTATCATGCTGTAATTTTCTGTTATTTCCTTGACACAGTCCAAATACATTTTGTCAGTATCTAAACTAGGAGCTATTAGGAAGCTAAGAAGAGAAAGAAGCATGTTATGTATGCTTCTATGCACAAGCTATTCTGCCAACTGAATACATGTCTATTTTTGAACAGCACACCACAACTTAAGTTAAGGGTAAGGAAAATCTAGCCTGGAAATCAAATAAAGCCAAATTTCTTTTCCAGGTGGGACTGCTTTTCTCTCCCTTGGGGCTGAGAAACTTTAGTCTCTGAGGAATGGGGGCTAGAAAAAAATTTGTTGAGCTCTGGGTTACTTTTTTCTCTCTGTGCAGGAGCATACCATAAACAATGCCTCCTTCCATCCCACTCCTGCTTCTGCAGTAGGAGAAATGCAGCAATGAACAGTGGAGGAAGAACAGCCTCAGGCCACAAGGGATTTTCAAGATGAATGGGGTTCTCCCTCCTCAAAATGTGACATCATGTGACTAATTCAGAAGTCAACGTAACGTACATTGTATTAGGATGAAAACAAAACCCGTTATTTCAATGTAGCAAGCTCTCACCTTCATGCACAATTCAGCTTTGTCAAAGCCCATTAGCATATTGATGATGTCAAAGCCAGATGTGGATTTGTTCTTCTGATGAACCCCACGGATCAGTGCACATAGTGTCTGCAGCAGAAAATACAAACTCACACATGCAGGAATTGTGAGACAAAGCCTCCTGGGCAGTGAAAATTGCCATCACCGATGCAGAAATTTAAATTTATGGTATTTAGGTTTTTTAAAGTATGATGCCCTAGATTGCTTAGAGTGAATTACCATAAATCCAATAGGATGTGACCAGAAATTCATTTGTACTTTCTCTTTTCCACTAACAAGCAAACAAAAAACCAGACCTCCAAAGGCAGATAGGAAATATCTCACTAAGGGAAACTGTGACATCAGCAGAAGAATTTCACTGGCTTCACCTATCTTTCTTTCTGATATTTTATCAAAATGTATAACATATCAAGCTCTCTTGAATCATCTAACAATAAAAAAAGGAAAAGACGTTTCATTGCTTAAGATGTTAAAGTAATTAAGAAGGGATGCCTGATTCAGCATACTGAACCAACAGATATTTTAGTGACCAATTTTTGATCAATAATGCAAACTAATTCCTTCATTAGCACTAACGTAACTGATCATTAGTTGTCAGTTCATAAGTTTTGTTTAATGAAAGCCTAGGGAAATTCATAGCACCTGTAACGCGTTGACCACTCTGATTGGATGCTCTTCTCCTAACGCCCAGATGCAACGCTGGAACAAGCAATTAATGTTATCTTTTATCTTCACTAGCTCTTCACCATCCAGAGATTCCAGCTTTCCTTCCAGATATTCCAAATTCACCTGACAGGCAAGAGGTAGAGCTTAAGTCGATGGTGGAATTACTGAGGGCAAGAAAAACTAGAAATTGATAATTGTAAGAATAAACATAAAGAAACTGTTTCAATCTTTAGTATATTACCTTCATGAGGAAGAGCTCCTCCCAAAACCGAGGGTTGTATTTACTGGGATCTTCTGTCTGAAAGGGAATGGGATCACTATTACAGTCACGGCTATAAACTGAAGATAGCAAGTTTAGTTTTCCATTATATTGTTAACAGTCTGCCCATGAAAGTAAAAACATGTCAAGATAATGTTTGATTAAGGAACATTAGTCTTCCTTCTCATTCATACTACAAGACGTTATAATACTAGAATACCGAACACTGTTATAATGAAAGAAAAATAAATCCAATGCTTACTGTGAAGATCTCATCATACATTAACACAACCTTCTCTTTCAGGGGTTTCTTATTAGATGAAGATTTCCGAAGTAATCCACCTTTTTTCTCAGATTGTGCCATGGCTTACAACCTGTGGATTGAAAGAAATGGTAGACATCAAAGAAACCGATCCTAAAAAAATTTCCACAATCTTTCTAATTTCTCCTAATTGTTTTTATAATTTCTCAGAACCCACCCATACTGTGAAGCAGGGGTGAAATGCTCCCGGTTCGGACCAGATCGCCCCATCCGGTAGCTATGGCAGCGGGTGGTTCGGAGAACCAGTAGCAAAAATCTCTGCCCCCCTCCCCCCGCATATGCCCAGCTGAGCCGTGCGATCATCAGAGGCTTTTTTTTTTTTTACTTTTAAAAGCATTTTTTCAGTCGAAGAAAAAATGCTTTTAAAAGTAAAAAAAAAAAAAGCCTCTGATGATCGCACAGCTCAGCTGGGATCGTTAGAGCCTTTTAAAAGCATTTTTTCTACAACCTCTTCGGCTGAAGAGGTTGTAGAAAAAATGTTTTTAAAAGAAAAAAAAAGGCCACGCCCACCCAGTCACATTACCCCACCACCAAGCCACGCCTACAGAACTGATAGTAACAAATTTTACATTTCACCACTGCTGTGAAGGGTCTTTGGTGCTCTCTGAGCTTGGCTGTTTTCCTGCAGATGTTTCATTACCCAAACTAGGTAACATCAGCAGTGCTAGTGCTAATATTAGCTAGTGATAGTTACTAAAGCTAGCTAGCATCACTAGAACTGATGATGATACCTAGTTTAGGTAGTGAAATGTCTGCAAGAAAACAACCAAGCTTAAAAAGCTCCAAGGACCCTCATTTCAACCCTGCGTTACAAATACTCTCCTTTATCAAAATCCATACTATACTTACTATATATTACAGTAACAACTATCATGAGAATCAGTTTGGTGCAGTGGTTAATGCATCAGGATAGAAACTGGGAAGTCATGAGTTCTAGTTCCACCTGAAACACAAAGCCAGCTTGGTGGCCTTGAGCCAGTCACTTTTTCTCAGGCAGGAGGCAACCACAAACCACTTCTGAAAAACCTTTCCAAGAAACCGGCAGAGACTTCTCCAGGCAGTCTCCAAGAATTGGATATGATTAAGCAGAAGAAAAAAAGAAAGTATGATAGATCTTAGCCTACTTCAGTCATATGTTTCCTACCTGGAGTGCAAGGTACACAGAACAAAAGCTAACTAAAATACATGTGTTTTACATATCCAAAAAGGTGGACATAGAGTACTTAATGCTGACACTTGTTATACAGTGTAGGAATTCATTTGTAATGAAGAATCACAAGGGAAGTGTGTGTGCTTTTTTCCCAGCAAACAAGTTTGTATGAAGCATTTGCATGACTTAAAAGAAAATCGAATGAAGGCTCAACTACCCACCCATGTAGCTCATTTAAGTATACATTTTATTTTTCATTTCACAAATGAAATTGTGAAATATACATAAGAATCATCACATTGTAGTGGTCTGTAAATAAGGCTGAGTCCTAATGGGTTAATAATCACTCATCACGCCAAGTAAAAAACAGATATTTTAATTTTATCTTGTTTTATTTAACTGGATTTATATGCTGCTCAAATCAATACCATCGGTAATGAGCCATCATGCTTTAAAAAGAAGGTTAAAACAACAGAGTAACAATTGCAATTATAACTTTGTGACACGCCAAGGAGCAATAAAATGCTATTAAGCAGACACCTCATTGGAAAAGGGAAGAGCCTCAGAACAGCCACATCTGTCCCTAAAAAAAAGCCAAGCTTAACGCCTTTCCCAAATCACAGCAGATAGAGGTCATTTGGATGGCAGGGGACCTGCTGTTTCAAAAAAAGAGAGTGATTGAAGGTCTGCCACCTGGGTCTCTGGTAATAGTATTTTTTGAGAAAGGGGACCTTAGGGAGCCCACCATTCCTAAGCTTAGTAGATGGGCATACGTAACTGGCAGTCCCAAAGGTACCCAAGTCCTGTAGGACTTCAAAGATGACATAAAACATATTTAATTCCACAGAAGCCAGCCAGCTCTGGAAATGGTTATATGGGTAAACGGAGACAAATCCATAACTACTCAAACTGCTACATCCTAGGCTAGATATATGTCCAACCTACAGGGAAAATTAATTTAATCCACATTTGGGTAGATCATAGAACTTTTCTTTCCATATCAGCTATCCAATTTCTAAGATTTACTAGAAGGCTCTTTCTTTTTACTTTTCTGTGATAGTGACCTGATTAGGGTAGAATAAGAAGAAAGTCTATTCTAACTGGTCATAACCAAACTGTAGAATTGTCCATCCAATGAAATTCAGGTAGTCTCTCTTTTGCCATCTTGTACTAATCAGTGAAGAATTTTTAAACATTTTATTTACTTGATAAATGTTTTTTACCATTAAAAATATTTCATATATTGTTTTATCATTATGAATTTATGGCTGTAAATATTCTGTAGGGTTCTTAGCACATGCATTTGAAAAGTTGTTCTATATAAATAAAGCTTTGCATTGTATCTTCATTTCAACTCCAGTACATATAAATTATCGCCCATAAGCCAGCACATAGGTATATCTTGGACAAGATCCTGTAAAGATCCTACACATGCACAGAGCCAATTTTGTGCACTTTTCCATTATATTGTGATAAAGTACAGTTAACATGTAATGCTTGTTAGGGAACTACTCAGTGTTTCCAGTGAAAAGATGAAATGTACTTTAGTGCATAAAAGATAATAAAGCAAGTGGCTCCGTATGCCCCAATTCACCCAATGCTAAAACTGATCCCCCTTCCTTGGATTTTCTATCATACCTCCTATCCAATCACCTGTGCTAATGTAGTAGTAAAGCAGAAGCGCAAGCGTTTATCTCCAGATACAATCTATAATATATTGAACAGCCTAGATATTGCAAAGTATGCAACAGTGCCTATAAACGTTAACAATTAATTCTGCAACTAAAGATGCAACAGTTACTTTTAAAAAAGAATAAATAGCACAACAATCCTATTTGGTAGAATCTCAGTGGCTAACATCCATTTCAGACCATCGCCCAGAGATTTATTTTCTGCAAAACTCAGAAACAGGATATGCAATAAAGAGCACATTGTTGTAGTATATATATTGCATGACTTCAGGCAGGTCAGTCAGTTCATATACTGCCATTACTTTCTAGTTATTTAGACTTGCTGGTTTTGGCTCTTAAGAACTTCTGGTAAATGCAAAATAATTTAAACCTATTAAGTCATTCCATTGTCTGTTTTATGAGAAATATAATATCATCAATCAGAAAAGTAAAAAGGAAGAAGTTTTAACAGGGTAAAATAGCAATAGCACTTAGACATATACTGCATCACAGTGCTTTACTAAGCTGTTTACAGAGCCAGCATATTGCCCCCAACAATCTGGGGGCAATATTTTACCGATCTTGGAAGGATGGAAGGCTGAGTCAACCTTGACCCAGTGAGAATTGAACTGCTGGCAGTTGGCAGTCAACAGAATTAGCCTGCAATGCTGCATTCTAACCACTGCACCACTACCACGGCTCTTCAAAACATCTTGAAATTGGGCATAAGGTGAAATCTAGACAGGCTTTCCCCTTCGCTATCAGAATCAAGTCTATTGAGAAGCAGCAGTTGCACAAAATTGGGTACACCACGCAGAATATTCTGACTGGATTATTTATATCATAATGATAAAATACAGTAATATGCTTCTGGTGTGGTGGTGCCATCTTCTTTGAGTGACTTCTTTGTCATGCCTCCCTTGTAAACCTTCCCAAATTTTCTTTCCGTTCAGTTTTCCAAAACTGATGCTTTCCAAATGTTTTGGGACTGAAATACCCACAAGAAATAGCAAGTCTTATCCTGGTTTGGGAAAACTGCTTTTGTTAGGGTCAGTGCAAGAAAATTTTCAGATCTGACTTAGGCTATAACCTAACTATTCTAAAAGTCACATTTTTCCCATTAAAACTACTGAAGCAAAAGCAAAATAATTCCATCAGGTATTAATGGAAATGCCAATGCTGCCATATTAAGTGAAAAGGAAGGTTGTGCTAGACACTGGATTTTTGTTAGAATTAGGTTAGCACAACTGGATTGGCAATCTTATTCCTTTCTTTCCTGCACCCTTCCCTAGTACAGCAGCCTTAATCTTAACTTCAAAATCAGAGACATATTCAGACAATGCTACAGCATACAGGAGGTGTCACTTTTAGATGTTAAGAAGAGCTTCAGGAGTGGGAAAAGCACTGGGAGACCTAATGTGGGCTCAACCCTACACTGCAGCATTCAACAGCTCACACATGGCTGTCCCAGACCTCCCAAGGTCTCCCCTTTCCCCTGAGGCACTCCATACTCCGCTTCCTGCCCCCAAGGCCTCTACAGGCTTGGGTCTGCTTCCCATCCCACTGGGTCCCACACCTTCCTCTTCACACACACCCATCCTTGATTGGTTACTTGCCTTTTATTCTAGATCTCCTTCTGGAAGCGCCTGCTGCACTATGCAGCCTTCATACACAGTGGAGGCCCAACAATTTTGCCCCAGAAGAAGGCATCAAGTTGCACATTGCTCCACAATGGCACCCACTTCCAGGATAGAGTTATATGGCCTGCAGGAAGGTCAAGGGATATCTTTCTCAATACATCTCCAAAGACCAAGCACAGCAGGATTGGGGAGGGGAGGATAGTCATGGGAGGCGCTGCAACATATCTTCGGTTTGTTGTAAGCATTTGAATTTTGTTCATACAACTGTAAAGACATTGCAGCAGCCATAACATCGGGGGGGGGGGGGTTGTGGGGGGAGAGTCTGTCATAATTTTGAAGTCACTAAGCAACTAGTCATTAAGTCAAGGACCACCTTTATAACTAACTGAAAGAAACTAAAAAACAATTAATATGACCAATATCTCAAAGAAGTATCTCAAAATAAGTCATAAAGCCACTCCCTAGTAATAAAAGGGAGTAAAGAGCATTTATATATCATCCTAATATCTACAACAATGAGTGTATCTACAGATTCAGAGTATCAAATTATTTTCTTCTGAGGGGAGTTTTTACTGTATTAAATATTAAGTTAAAAAACCCTCCACCATCCCACTCTAAAAAATCCTGTCTGGTGTACTTTTCAACAATACAAGTTCCAACTGTAATGCAACTATCTTCAGTAAAATAATTGTTTGATTCTTTGATTATCTTAGGTCACAATAAAAGTTTATGACACCATGACTCTCTATGAAGCATCTGTTACATAAACAGGAAATAAAAGGAACAATCACATATAAAGCTGTTGTTTTCTTGTAATTCAATTTGCCTTAAGGTTTGATTTGAAAAACTCAACTCTTAAATTATCAATATTTAAAACTTAACCATCCACCATTCTAAACCTTCAGTAGCTCAAATTCTCAGATTTCTCCATCTGGAATTCCAACAGCCTGTCCTTATTACTTCTTCAAAATAGAAAAATAGAAATGTGTGAGCGTATGTCTATGTGTATATAGAACACTAGTGAAGAGTTAATGGAAAAAACTAGCATGATTAAGCAAAACTATGTTTGAAGAATGGTAGACATTGATAGCAAGCCAACAGTGACTCACATCCAGCATATCAGTCACATACATGCACACAAATCTTATTTGTGATACTTACAAGTGTTACTTGTAATGGCTGCTGTTCCTCAGTTCTTCAGAATGGCTTATATAAAGTTTTCGCATTTTACATTACCAATCCTGCAGTAAAATTGTTGTGTGTCTTTAGAATATTATATTGACCAATTTCCATTATATTAAAATGTAGGACTTTATGTCACACTAAGTCCTGGTTTGCTTAGCCACATTTAAAAACAGAAAAATTAGCTAAAAATACAGTCACTGTATATAAGCCATGTTGCTAGTTTCATGCAACATACTAAATTAAAGCCATAGGATATGAACCAGACCCCCATCAAAATAGAAAATCAAATTTCAGGCAAGTTTTCAATCTATGTAAGGTGATTCAGTAACATTGTTTTTCAAATGCAATATAACTGCCTTTAAATCTCTATTTATTATGAACACTGGCTGATTTTACCCTCATATTTGCAATTCTCAAAAGGGGATATTAATGATTATGTTCATGTAACTCACTTTTCCTTAGTTGAACCAAGTTTCAGTCACCCATATTTCATGGATTTGTATGAAACATAAATCAGCCAGTGTGGCTGGATTTGCTAGGTTGAAATATGGTCTACTCCACACCCTCTTAAAAATAAATAATGGGGGAATGGAGTGATTAAGAATCACAAACAGTCAATTCTATATTTTGATCAGAATATCTGGTTTCTTCTTCTGAAGAACAAGTAAAAAGCCTTTGATTCCTCATTAAGTGACTTGTACTGTATGTAAACTCCATTCCAAATTATATTAGGAGAGAAAAATTCTGCATTATGTTTAAAGATGTAGGAATAGATAGAAGTAAAATTATTCAGAGTTCTGCAAATAGAAGAACCATGTGAGTAGAAAAATATCTGGGCAATAGTTTGCATTCCTGCAGATTTGCATTCCTCCAAAACATCTTTCATCTTTTATAACAGGGTGGGCAGTTTTTATACTTATGTATATTTTATTTTGGTGAGAACCTTGCACTCTTATCAACTGCAGCACTGTAGGAAAGGCATGGGCTTAGAATAAACAGAGTTCAGGTCCAAGCATTTATTTTATTACTGTATCAGAACTTAGCAGAGTCCTTTTAGATTCTCAGTTATACCCAGTAAACTTTCATTTCAAGAAAAATTCAGAGGGAGAAGAATTATCTTGCTGCTGTTACTCTGAAATAATTAGGAATGTGATTAACTGACTGCCAGTCACCTGGGGTCCTACAATAAAGACATCCTTACCCTATACAGCAAAAGGGGCAGAAAACTGAAAGCCCCCAAAGAGGAAGGTATATTAAGCATCCTGACATCCATACATATGCTTGGACTTCAACTCCCATAATTTCTGATCATCCTGGCTAAAGCTAATGGGGTTCAAGGCAGCTGGGAAGAAACATATGACAGTATTTGGAGCACAGATTAAAGCCGGTGTCATCAATGGCACCAAACTATTCCACCTAGAAGACAATCAGGCTTTCCTCTTTCCGTCCCAGAAAAGTTTCTTAGCAATTAAGTATACAGAAATTGAGAAAGAAAAACAGTCTGTCTTTCTCGCGAACATGGCACAAGCACCCACATTTTACTGAAATAATGCCGAGGTGCACCCCAATGCTTCCCCCCACCCTCTCCTCCACCCTCATTATACTTTGCGTCCTGATCCTTCTCGATCCCATCGCCGCCTCTAAGCTAGCCCCCGTTTTTCCCTCCCGCCTGGTCCTCCGCAGCACGGGTGGCTGGAGCGCCGACCGGGGCACAAGGAAGGCCAGATTTTGAGGGGTAGGAAAGGATCATATCTGTTACCTGCGCGGGGCGATGCCTGGCAAAGCGCATGCGCCGACTAGAGAGCCTTGGCTCCACCTTCTTCAGATCACGCAGGCGCATAATCCATGATCGGCTCGGTTCAGCCTATGATCACCTCGCGAATTCCCTTTCCTGAGAGTTTCTAATGGGAGCGGGCCGCGGGGAAGAGGCTTAACTTTTGGAAGATACATTTACGGGGTTATAAATGAAAATGAGTAATTTGTCGGTAATATCTTTAATCTTTTGGGTTACATAGATGAAAAGGAAGAATAACAATTGCAATTGTGGCACACATTTTCCTTGGCATTGAAGTACTGGAAGTCTCAATGCAATGGAATTTCTTTCAGAGAAAGCAAAAAAAGATCGATTCAGCAGCACTTCACTGTAGGAATTTTAAGCCATTTTATGATCCGGGTTTTAATTAGCTGATCCTTTATCCCTAAGAAACAAATTGGCCTTATTTCACGGATCTCATTACTGTACAGTGGTGATATAGAGCTGGTTTTCAGTGATAGGTTTACAAAATGCATAATTTTTAACATGGTCAAATTCATTAGGAGCTGCCAAGCAGTGTGTAGTCAATTAGTGGTGTACAACATGTATTTTTGGAGTGGCAAATTGATAGCACGGGGTTTCCTGCTTGTTGTAGACTGACAGGAATGGTCCTATTCATCTCTCAAGGTTCTGCTTTGAATTCCCCAGAGTTGTTGGTAAATCTAGAGAAGGGGGAAACTCCAATTAAGACAAAGGCTTTATTATAACAAATAAAAATGTTACTTACAGGAGAGTGAAGTTTTCATTTTCCTCAGAACTCTTCTTCAGCCCAGTGATTACAAATGCATCAAATGGAGAGAAATAGGAGAATCCAAAATTTGAGCCACATGTTTCAGCCATGGTCTATTGGTCACAGTCACCCCAAAATAGATTGTGGCCAGAAAGCATTCTTCATTGCTGGGTACGGATATTTTAAACCCAGCTATCTTTGTCCCTCTTTGTTGCTTGCAGGCGCATTGACACTTCTGTGCTGGTTTCAAAACATTCTTAGCAAAACAAGAAGTCAGTAAATCCAGGTGCTTCTGTTTGATTTTCCATTGGCTTTGTCCTTCCATTGCTCATGCTTCACTGGATAAGTAATAAGTAATAAGTAAATGAGTTGAAGAATGCAGATGAATCCTATACAAGTAGTCCTCAACTTACAACTGTTCACTTAGCAACAGTTCAAAGTTACAATGACACTGAAAAAAGTGACTTATGAACATTTTTCACACTTGTGACCATTACTGTGAAAAACAGTAATGTCACATTTTTCAGTGTCTTTGCAACTTTGAACAGTCAATAAATGAACTGTTGTAAGTTGAGGACTACCTGTACTACTTTTGAAAATGCACATACAGATAGTCAACTTATAACCACAATTGAGCCCAGAATTTATGTTGCTGAGTGAGAAATTTGTCAGTGAGTTTTGCCCTTTTCATTTTATGACTTTTGTTGCCACAATTGTTAAGTGAATCACCGTGGTTGTTAAGTTAGGAACACGGTTGTTAAGTGAATCTGGCTTTCCCATTGACTTTGCTTGTTACAAGGGCACAAAAGGGGACCACATGACTCTAGGACACAGCAATCATAAATGAAGGTCAGTTGTCAAGCATCTGAATTTTGATCATGGGGATGCTGCAACGGTCGTAAGTGTGAAAAACAATCATAAGTCACTTTTTTCAGTGCAGTTATAACTTCAAACGGTCACTAAACGAACTGCTGTAAATCGAGGACTACCTGTGTGCTAAAGCAGGTCTCCTGTTAATCTAATTGTCTTGAAAAAAGGCTACAGTGAAGCACCTGTACTGCAATTGTTATAAGGAGGAAAACTTGTTAATCTTGAATGCAATTAAAGCAGCAGTGCTATGCATACTTTTGAAGAAAAATGTCATTAACCAGCATTTTAAGATGCAGGTAGAAAACAAGATATTTTTTTCAGCAGATTCCAAAACTTGCACATAGTCCAAATCTTCCTTCTTCCTGGTAATTTGTTTCTGCATCTGGGATGGTATTACTAATTTTCCGAGTGATTTGGAATCCGTCCGTGTCTAGATTTAATTAATCCGGGAGATTTAGTTGAGGGGAAGAATTTTTTTTTCTTCCTTTCGGTCTAAATATTTTTTTTGATTTAACAATAAAGCGCCGTTCAACCTTTTAGCACTAACAGCGAAATATACCGTCTTCTAGGCTGAACTCTGCGCCTATACGTGCCCAGTCGCTGCTTCCCCGCCCATCGACGCATCGTCCCTTTAACTCAAAAGAGTTCTCGTTTTCCTTTCGGCTACGAAAAGGCAGCTTAATTGTGGCGGCCAGGTTTTAACCTCATCGGGCAGGGACGGAAGTAGAAGAATTGCAGGGAGTTCGGATTTGGTGCCGAAGTACCGGAGGGCAGTGCCTCAGTCCGGAAACCAAAGACCTCGTGATTGCAATAAGGAATTCGGCGCTGGTTTACTTCTGGACTGCGGAGGGGCTGGTGGATTTCCTTGAGTGCTTCTTTGCGGAAGAAACGGCTAGAGCGAGCCGGAGAGCCTGGCCTTTGGCCTGTTCCGGGAGATCGAAGAAACAGCTACGCACCGTCTGAGCGCGAGCAGCTCAAGCGGAATTTCGCGCTCGTGTGAACCAGAGAGACAGAGAGAGAGAGAAATTGGGCAACTTGCAGACTTTCGTCGTATGAGAGTTGGAGCCCGAAACCGTAAGAGGCGATGGGAATAGAGAGCGGGGTTTGAAAGCTTCGGCTAAGGCTACTGTAGCGAATGGTTATTAAAGGCTGGAAGGAAAGG
Source organism: Arizona elegans (assembly GCA_022577455.1). Classification (NCBI taxonomy): domain Eukaryota; kingdom Metazoa; phylum Chordata; class Lepidosauria; order Squamata; family Colubridae; genus Arizona; species Arizona elegans. Next base: position 48,422,477 of record JAKOOJ010000005.1, on the reverse strand, counting down.
CGTGGAATTGCTTTATACGCCTTTGTGGAGGGGGAAAAAAGGAGCGCGTAATAACGCAGATGCAGGAGCGCTAGAATCTTGGCGAGGGCCGAGTTTCTCCGCTGCAAGAAGCCAGAATAAAATAACCTCGCATTTGCCTCGGTGGGTCGGTGAAGTTTGGCCTAGTAGAGCTCGTCAGCCTTTTTCCCGGCCGGCCCTATGTAGTCGGCAGCCACTCGGGACGTCCCGAAATGAAGGGAGCGGTGGAGCTTCGGCAGGTCTCGGTCTGGAGTGACTATGTTCGAGGCCGTTGGCTGCGGGAGCTGCTGGATCAGCGTCGTTCCGGGGAGCCTCCCAGCCGCGTCCTAACCAGCCCCGACAAGCATCATCTGATTCTCCTGTGGAACCAGCCGGCTTCCCAGCCTCGACTGGTGGCTTTTCAGCGCCTGGGGCTCGATGGAGGGGACCTGGAGAAGACCTGGAAGCCGCCTCAGCCCCCAGTGGTGGAGCTGCTTTTCCTGGAAAGCCCTGCCACAACTGTCTCCTGGGTGTTGGCTATCATTTGGGAGCAAGGCAGGACTGAAATCTGGCGCTTTGTGCCCACCTCCGGATGGCACTTGCTGCAGAGCCTGGAACTGTGCCATGGAGCCCGGGCTCGGATTGTCTCCATTTGCAGCTTGGGGGACCAGCTTGTGTGGTGTGAAGAGAGGCCTCCTTTGGATGCTCAGCCAACTCCTGAGAGAAGAGCCTTCCAGTATTGTATTTGTGTTCGAAGCCTTCAGGTTGGAGAGCAGGAAGTCCAGCTGAGCCCTCTCAGGGTTATCTTGCACAATAGCCCTGTTTACCAAGTCTTGGCCAAACCCTGTGGAGTCTTTCTTGTCCCCACCCTAGCCACCTTCCCAAGAATAGCCAAGTTTGTCCTCATCTGGCGACCTGAAATGGCTGATATTGTTATTGCTGCGCCACACGGTCCATGTGTTTCCATAAAAGCCTCGCATGCAGGCAGCGATATAGACTTCAAAAAGCTAGTGCTGAGTTACGTGGGATTCTTGGAATCCATGAAAAATTTGGCTGTTCACAGCTGTGCCCTATCTAATTGTGGAGAACTGCTCTTGATCATGCGAACGGGCACCATCCAGGGAGTCCAACCTAATGGCGTGTGGCGACCTGTCTTTGACTTTGAGGGAGGCATTTTGTCTTCAGGAGAGCACGTCCAACTAAAGGTATTTGGGGACATTCTGGCTTGCTTGCTGAAGGATACTCTTTATCTTGTGGATTTGAACAGTAGAGAACTGATAGAAAACAAAGTCCTGAGCACTGAAAGAGTACACTTTTTGGATTCTCCTACTATAGAAGAAGAAATCCAGCTCTTTGCTCAGGGTGGCATTTACATTCTTGACTTCTCAGGCTCAGATCAAGGCTGCCAGTCTGAATCCAACCTGGTGCAGGTGGTGTTTGAAGAAGCTTGCAAATACTATCAAAGACGGAGTCTCAGTAGTTCCCAACTCACTGTGGAGAAACTGAAGAAGGGGGGAATGTTTCAGGCACCTGTTGCACTGTCTTCCATCCTGTGCCATAGTCTTGATCCCAAAGGAAAAAAGCTCACGTCCCTCCCAGAATCTTATACCAAGCTCCTGAGCACAATGCAGTTAGAACTGCAAAATTATCAAGATCTGGAGTTCCTCAAGTTGCACGTGGTTCAAGCTTCAGAAAGTGAGGTAAAGAGCTATGGTGAAGCCCTGGTGGAGCAAGAACTTAGCCGCCTTCTACACTTGGACTTGAGCAGAGAGAACTTGGCATACCTGAATGTCATATTCACTGCCTTCCCTGGGGCTTTCTGGAAAGCTATCCAGAACCATCTCCAGCTACAAGAGAATGGGGATGGCATTTTGGTAGCTAGAGCCACTCCAGATGTATGGAAAAAAATTCTGGGGGGAGCTGCTTCTAGCCCAACTAAGCAAGAAGAAAGCCCTCCAAATGGAGTATTCCCCTTCTTTGAACTTGTCTGTCTTTCTCTTCTCGAATTCAAGCCTAAATGGTTGCCTCACTTTGTGGAGCTATCCCAACAATATTTGGGTGCGTCTTGGACTTATAAAAGCAAAGAAGGGCCTGAGGGCGGTGTGCCCCTGTATAAGAGAGCACTGGCTGTACTGCCAAGGTGTGCTAGATGTCCAAGAGCAAATGGAGAAATGGAAATTGAGCTCTTGCTCTGTAGCCAGAGGCCCAAAGCAATCCTCCAAGCCATGGATCTCCTTATCCAATATGGGAAATGGCAGCATGTGATGGAGACAGCGGAGAAATTCTCCTTATTGAGCCCTTTGCTAAACAAAGAGATTTTTATTAACCTCCTGGGGGAGTTTTCCCGGCACCGGGCACTGGACCCCTATTTGGACAAGTTGTGGGAGCTCTGCCCGGCAGATATGAGTGCCGCTGATGTCCTGAGCATTATTCAGCGACACCTAGCATCAGTAGAGCTCAACCCATTTCCTTTTGCACAAGATGGATCATCCCAACTTACTATTGCCCTGCTTAAACCACTGTTGTACAGACTGGCACAAAGTGAAACATCCCAGAATGAAGTTTTTGGACATGTCTTACAAGTCCCAACCTTTCCCCCACCAACACCACCCAGGAACCATCAGTCTTTTCCGAAAGCAGACTCCCAGGAAGATCTAACCTTCTTTCAAAACCAAACGTAGTTTTTATTGTCCCAGGCTTAGAACAAGCAACATGAGTCTTTATATTCCAAGCTCATCCAGATAAAATGGGAAGTTAAATCACAGAATCATGTATCGTCAATGACTTTGTTTGGAAGAGTGTAGAACTTCTAGGAACGATTGGAAACATATCTTTAAACTAGGGTAAATAAAGCATCTCTTCCCTAACCTTTCCGATATATTGGGATCATAATTCTCAAAATGAGAATTCTGGATTGTATAGTATTTCTAGCACATCTGGAGGGCATCAGTTGGGGACAGCTGCATATCAAAATAACACAGTTGTTTCGGTAAAATTTGAAATGTTACTACTGATGTGCTCCCGTCCCTTCATGAATAATAATATGGGACTGTTTGACATTCTGATAACATACCAATCTGTATTCATCAACTATATTTGTATATGAGTTTCACTGAGGAGTAGCAGTGTTCTTTTGTGCTCAGAAGTAGTCTTCCTCCAAGGCTGTTATTGGATAAAGGGTTGATTATTATAGTCTAAGGCAGGGGTGTCAAACTTGGGTCATCACGGTGGAGTCACGTGACGTATCAAGACCTTTTCCTCCACTAAACCGGGCGTAGGCATGGCCAGTGCATGACGCATCTGGGTCGCGGGCCGCAAGTTTGACAGCCCTGGTCTAAGGCATCTGAAGAGATTAGTTTAGAGAAGATTTCTCTAAACTCTTATTTCATGCTTGATATTAAGTCTAAAAGTTTCATTTACCAGCCTTACTTCCTCCTAATGCTTTTGAAACTCCCTAAATGTAATCAACAGCTGCTGTATCTCTGAAAATAATTACTCCTCAGGTGTATCACAGATTTAAGCAATATTTATCTTAAGCAGGGGAAGCCCCGCTGTTTTGACTGCCTTTATCTATGCACACCTTTGTCCCCTGTACGGCCTTTATTTTTTGCTTTTTAGAGAAGTGGAAAAGATTTATTATAATAATTTATGCCATATTTCTTTGTAAGAAAGTATACTTCTCCTAATGCTGCATTTCACATTTAAGCAAATTCTTTGCTTTAAAATGGCAAGATTTGAAACAAAGTGCTATTATAATACAACTCCTGACTATGCTCTTATTAATCCATTCTGCTTTTCCATTTAAGTAAAAATAGCCCTCTCCATCAGGGATGGAGAACTTTTGTCTTCCAAACATTGCTGTGCTTCAATTTCTGGCATACTCATGTCCTACATATATAATGATAGCGTCTTTTTCTACATAGATTTAACAGAAATAGAGGAATCCTTAAGTGGTCTAACCATGAATGTTATTTACTATGTGTAGGTAGTTGGTGATACAGCATTGTTTTAATTCTCATGAAACTGACAGGATTGTTTTTAAAAATATTTTCCCTGATGTGATCCAAAAAGGAGGTAGCTTGTTGAATAAAAGCAAGGGCTATCCTACTTCAGTTCTCTGTTTTAGAATGATTTTAACAGCTGCTTTGCTGCCAATGTTTGATTTAAAAGGCAATGGGATACACGTGAAAACTGTTAAGAGATGGAGAATCTGAAGCCCTCACAAAATTGCCGAAATCTTTGGAATCCCAAGCAGTTTGATTAAGGCTCAGAAATGTTAGAAATTAACATTTCCCCACACAGGTTCTCCACCCATTTTGAAAAGATGGCTGTGAGCAGGTACTTTGTCTACTGTTTATTTCTGCTGTAATTCTGTTGTCCTGCCCTACAGCTTCAAAAGTTTTCTGAGTGATTGTTTAGTAGAAAAAGGCTCTGTGGTTACACAGGACCTTGCCCTGATATCTGAGAAACATGAATGAAAGCTAATGTATCCATTGACTAGGCTTGAGTTGCCTTCACTACCTTGGCAAACTGGGTTTTTTAGTGTAAAGCAAATAGTTTTCTTTCCAGTTATGAACTTCCCCTTTCTGGAATAGAAGATAGACATCTAGGAGAACTCAAGAACTACTTAAATCTCCCTTTAGTCTGTCAGAAGCAGACAGGGAGGTGCAGGTGATGAAAGAAAACAAAACATTTGGCTCATACCAAACTGGCCATCCCAAATGTACAATACTTTTACTTCCTATAGGTAACATTCTTCAAAAACCTCAAGCTTCCTCATTCCAGAGCCATTTTAAAGTTATTTTTTAAGAGTTGGAAATTACTGTAAATGCCCCTCTTGATTATAAAAAGGCAAGGTTCTTTCTACTGTCTACAAACTAATGGATTCTTCGCTAGTGCTGGACTTCAAACAGAGGTTGGATGTTTGTTCTCGTGAAGTAGGGGTGAAAAGGTAAGCAACCTTAAGATTTGCCTGGATGCTTTGTGGCATGCCTGTCTTGAGTACCTTGGCAGATAAATAGTAGGCCTTTAAGGCTATTTTTAATGAATAATTTTAATGAATAAGCATTATATACTTCCAGCTGTATCTTCTATAGGATTTTCGTTGATTCAATCTGACTCCCTTGTTAATGGGGACCAACAGTAGTAGATAATTCATAGTCTGACCTGAAAGAATGTCAGCTAAGAGAACAAATATCTGGGAAGAAAAATTACAGCAAGCAAACTGCTAGAAGTGTCTCTGTCTATTGAGCCATAGCATAAGAGCTGTGATCTTAACTTCCCAGCTTCTATAAAACCGGGAATATACCTGCCTTTAGATTTTCTAACTGGAATGTTCAGGGAAGAGTAAATTAAGAGTTAATTCAAATATTGCTAAGATCATTTAATCAACCTGAAATTAGCTTTCATAATATGATGGGAGGGGAATTGGAAGTGAGTGCAAAACATCAAGAGGACAAGTAATTATTTCTTAGATGTGTAAGCCTAGAATTATTAATTTGATGGAACAGCTATCTTGGTGAATTTTCTGGCTTGATCCATCATTGAATTTTGAGGCAGGTATTCCTGTTGAATAAGCATTTGTCACACCATTGCAAAAATACATCAAAATTATATTTAATAGCGGCATTTGAAATTATAGTTCAATTAATTACAAATACTTTGAGTCCAGCAAAACATAGCTTCCTGACCATCTTAGATTTCTTTCTTGTACTGTGGCAGCCAGCTGGTTTTCAAGCAAGGTCCAAAATTGGTTTCATGATGATTTGTTCTTGATTTATGTTAATATTTAATATTGCAATTCCAGTAACAGCAAGATGGCATGTTTTGCGGACCTCATTCTTGGAGAACAGCAATTTATAAATGCTAAGTATCCAAGGCCTACCTCAAATCCTATAAAAGCCATGAAAAATGTAATTTCCTTGAATTTACAAATGAAAGACAAACAATACACCAATAAAAATTATATTCATTCAGATGAGAAGCAAAAGCATGTATACAGATTCAAGTATCTTTCTTGGTAAAGCGAGGAGGGGAGGGGAGTTGAGTAATAATTTTCACTCGAGTAGTCTTTCAGTCCTGCTCCTCCGTAGAATCAAATAAAATTTATTATATAATAGAAATCCAGGCAACTGAAGATACCTTTATCAAACTTAGTGGAAATAAACATAATTTAAATAAGGCAGAAGCTGCTAGGAACAATTACTCTCCTAGACTAAGTGATAGCATGATAACAATCTTGAATTGGCCAGGAGAAGGTCAGTCTTAATGATATCCTAGCAGTGAGTAAAAGTGAGAATGTGTACTGTACATTAAACTATGACTGTTTGCATGTTCGTTGCTCTGAAAGTTTGCAAATATGAGCCACTCCCCCACCCACAATATCTGGGTGAGATAAGAAAATGTTATATTTTATGTAAAGTTTTCATTTTTCCTTGATTAATGAGGATTTCATTTCTTACTGTTGCTTTAAGTCATTCTTCACACATTCTTCTAAAAGCTAGTTTAGAACCAGAAGCCTGAAAAATGATTTTGCTATTGCTGTTTCTGGAGCAAGAAAAATGTAGTGCAAAAGGTTTCTGCTACTGTGCTGGGAATCTGATTTAAATTTTATTATAAATACAAATGAGATTCTTTAAAAGTTTTATATGCAAATTGAACAATAGAAAGTCAAGTAACAAATGATACCTACTATCCTAATATTTAATACTTTGAAGTAAAATATTTGTAATGTTACATTCAGACCAGCAATTAATTTATGAGCTATACTTTGAATTAATAGGTCTGTAACTCATTAGAAACACTACAGGTAGTCCTCGACTTACAGCCACAATTGAGCCCAAAATTTCTGTTGCTAAGAGAGACAGGTGTTAAGTGAACTTTCCCCCATTTTACGACTTTTCTTGCCATAATTGTTAAGTGAAACACTGCAGTTGTTAAATTAGTAGCATAGTTGTTAAGTGAATCTGGTTGCCCCATTAACTTTACTTGTCAGAAGGTCACAAATGGTGATCACATGACCCCAGGATACTGCAATTGTTGTAAATATGAATCGGTTGCCAAGTGTCTGAATTTTGATCCCATAACCTTGATAACCTTGAGCCTTGATAGTACAGTGGTGTACGCACCCTGTTATTAACACAGCTGCCTGCAATTTACTGCTGGTTCGAATCTCTCCAAGGCTCAAGGTTGACTCAGCCTTCCATCCTTTCTAAGGTAGGTGAAATGAGGACCCAGTTTGTGGGGGCAATAAGCTGACTTTGTATAAATATACAAAAGTATGAAGGCTATTGCTTAACACATTGTAAGCCGCCCTGAGTCTCCGGAGAAGGGCGGCAGATAAATCATTTTTTTTAAAAAAATAATAATAATAACCATGGGGATGCTGGAATTGGTCATAAGTGAAAAGTCATGTCACTTTTTTCAGTGCCATTGTAACTTTCAACAGTCACTAAGTGAATTGTTATAAATTGAGGACTACCTGTATTTTCTGCTACTAATCCAGTCCTTCCCTAAACTTCAAATTTCCAATGCTGACTAGGAATTATGTCACACATCTGGAGTGTTAGGTAAGACTAATCTGAAAGGAATAGAATCCTCATGTTCTCCTTCCAAATGGTTTATCGTATCATCTTTCATTATTGGAGTCATCTTCATTTTGCATTAATCTAAATGCATTCATATCTATTACTAATTTCTTAATAAATACTACTAAGTCTATTCATCTCATGAAAAAATTTCCCCCATTCTGATGAGAGAATCATGTTTCTGACAAAATAAATTCATGGTCCAATATTATTGGGTGTAATATTGGGGAGAAGATAAATGCCCACAATATGCAAATCAAGTATTGGAGAATGTGAAGAAGAAGGAAAGAAAAACATACATGACTAGATTGCAATGATATACTGAAGTACAAGACAACATCTGCAAAGTGCTCTAGATGAAATTTAAGGCAATTCGTTCTTCCCGATACAAAACTGCTCAGTAGTATTTCATTATGGCTCATATTTGCTTTCTCTTCAGAGTATCAACCTTTAAAGTAGGTATGGAGTAGGTATTGATCCAGGAAGGCACTATTTGCAATTCAGCTTCGTCTAGCAAAGATTTCTAGATTTGTTGAGGATCAAAAGAATTACTGTAAAGATGTTCTGCTATATATTGGGGTCTGTACAGTAATTCAGTAGAATGCCGTGGTATCACTATGGAGCCCCTTGAGCATCAGGGTTTTTTCCTGTAAAATGGACAGCATATAGACTGCAAGCCTAATCTCTAGAGAAGAGCACAACCCTCTTCATAGACTGAGTGTACAGCCAAACTATACTTCTCTGTCACACGGCTTATGGCACAGTAGTCTCTTGAAGGGAAAAAGTGGTTGCCATCTTACAAACTTGTTCAGGAAAAAAATGTGGCAAAGATCCACACACTGCACAATGTCAAGAGAAACCCAAGACTTCTCTCGACCGTTGTTTGTTGCATTCATAGCTTCTCAGAGATGGAATGTTGAAAAAGGAAATGTTATTTCTTCAGCTCAGCCCGGGGCATTTTGAACATGCTTTGCCTTGACCTGTAATGGGAAAAGAAGAAATTAAGAAAATTGAACCTTGATGGTTGGTAAGCCACAATAAGGGTACAGATGATTAGGAAATAGGAAGCTTTAGAGATTTTGCTTTGTTGTTCGGCAGCTCTCAGTCCCTCAGTTCATGCTATAAGATAAGAGTTTTAAAAATCCTCTCTACCCTGATAAACATACCACACACTACTTTTTCACATCATCCCAAGCATTATTTGTCGTCATGTGACAAAAACTTGCAGTATTGCAAAAACTTACAGTATTGCAATCAGTTTCCCACTCTGCACACCATTATGTTCATTTCCTTGTTAAGTATTAACACCAGAACAGGGAGGTGCCTACACTATATTTGGTATTCTCTACACCCCAAATGGCTTTCACACTCCTTTAGTGGCTAATTAAATAGCTCTTCTTTAGCCTAATACATTTGCTTGAACTTCAGTGCTGCCTAGCAAAGATTGCTCACAGATACGGAAAGATACTCACAATTCAAAGTTTTCCATAATCTCATCCCTAATAGAAGAAAGGGATATGTCAGTAACATATATATATACAGTATATTGCCACTTCCACATGATAGATCTCACAAAAAATAGACTGGGAACCACAAAAATAATTAGTGATTGAACTGGACATCATGACACAGAGAAGCAGAGAAAAGGAAGATCTTCCAGTTATGCTATGGCAAGATCACATTTCTGAAGCAGTTATATGAAATGTAGCCCCAGGAGGGGTTGTGGGTACTTGCACAGATGATTCTGAAGAAATTTTCAAACTAGTTCATAGACAATATTGGGGGGGGGAGCAGCATGCCCTACGACGTATAAATCATCCTTACTGATAAATGTCATCGACGTTCATTCGACGATAAAACTTGGCAAGCCGCACAGCCAAGATGATACTTGGCAACAGAAAAATTGTGCACCAGGCCAGACTGAACCAGAAGGCATTCTAGGAGGGGGAAACAAAAGGGATAAATTGTTGGAGGCAATGCTTTACGTATTTCAGCACAGCTTTAGTTGGTTGAGACTGCCAAGAGAAATATCTCTAATGATGGACATATCCTCACATAGAAGGCATTTGCACCTTCTGGTCTTAATATGCACTAGCTAGAGCATTCTTTATGTACCTTCCACTCCTGTTTCTGTTCAGAAGTATGTGCACCTCTAATTTCTCCCTGCATTTTTTTCTCAAAATTAAGACATGGGTTGTTACAGCAAACTGACGCCCAAGACAATTAAAATCATATGCTCCTCTTATTTACAATTTGGTGTTACACTCTGTTGTAACGACCATCTCTTGCCTTAATTCCATGTTGACAGGATTAGCAATCCTACATCTCAATTAATGTTCTGATTAGTCCTACTGATTTTCTCACCAAAGAATCAACAAGGTAATTGCAGACAACGGTATTCACGCTATCCAGTGCCCAGGCTACAGGACCGCAGCGACCAAATTCTCCTATGATCTGCCAACAAAGATTTAAAAGCAAAACAAAAGACGTTTCATCAGAGAAAGCCAAGCTCTGATCTTCGGGACAATAATTTTCATTATTTGACCACCATATGTTTTGAAATCTACAATAATTTATCTTCCAACCCAGAAGGAAAAGCTCAATCCCTCAATAATTGTATACTGCATTTTTATGGCTGCCCTTATACAATATACTATGCTTAAACCCAGATTAACAAAGCACAATTGGTATATTGAAACAAATAGATAAGTTTTACTTGGGTCACCAAACAATTCTACTGATCTTCATACAACATACCAAGGGAATGGAAAGGTTCTTGGCTTAAAAAATAGTCATGCCTCTTGAATCTACGTTGTTTAGTAAGGGTTTGGACATATAACTACTGGTACATAGTGTTGGCAAGATAAAAGTATAAGCCCAGCAAGACCATCCTTATTCTATTAGAAATGATTGATAATACTTACAGAACTCTCAACCCATGTCAGATAAGAGGAAAAATAATTCACTGTGTTCCATATAAAAGTCTTGGTCTCCTACATGGAAGTAGAGAAGAGGATGGGTTCAAACCCAGGAAATGGTTCAGTTTTGAATGTAAATATTCTATATAAACTGCATTGCAGATCCATCAGTTTTGGAGCATAAATATAGCAATAGCACTTAGACTTATATACCGCTTCATAGTGTTTTACAGACCTATCTTAAGAGGTTTACAGAGTCAGCATATTGACCCCTCAACAATCTAGGTCCTCATTTTATCAACCTTGGAAGGATGGAGTCAACCTTGAGCCGGTGAGAAACAAACTCCTGGAGTGAGCAGTGAGTTAGCCTGCAGTAATGCATTCTAACCACTGCACCACCATAGCTCTATCCTATATAAATTGCATTGCAGTCCATGAATGGAAATGAAGCTCTAGAAGACTCAGGTTGTGGGAGAGAAGGAGCAAGGAAGCACAGCTCTTTCAGGCAAGATTTGCTAGCGGTAATAAGGCTCTCCATGCTTAAATAACTCATGATTGTATCATGATTGTATGTTTAATGATTGTAGAAAAAGTGCCTTATAACCAGTTCTCAAAGCTAAGACCATCATACCACTCCTATGGATGCAGGAATGCAAGTGGCTCCCATTTACAACTGGTTGCAGTATCCTGTGGTCATGTGATTGAGACTTGCAACCTGCCCAGCTATCTTCCTACAACCAAAGTCAATCGGGGAAGCCAGATTCATTTAAACACTATGTGATTCACTTAATGATATGATTTGCTTAATGACTGTCATAAAATTGTGATCCAATCACGTGATGACTTCCTTAATGACAATATCATTTATCAACCAACATTTTGGACCCAACTATGTCATAAGTCAAAAGCTACCTATATTGATGAAAGTAGCACAATGTTTTTCAGGGTTTGAAGCTAGTCTAAGGTTTACCTATTGGCTTAATGAGTGGATTCCTTAAAGTAACAGCATTTTCCTTCAGGCCACTTAATGAACAACAGTACTCCCACAATGTCTGAAGGACTTTTTCTAAATCATGCACAGCCCTAGGAAATAATATGCTGGATCCTAGAGTGTCTGTTCATCCCCCCACCCCCATCTCACTTTAGATTGCTGATGTCAGTTCTGACCAAAGTGCTGGGGCCAACTGGCACAGTTTATTCCCATTGTAAATAAATAAGCAGACAAACATACTAAGGTACTGATGAAAACTTACATTTTTTATAACATTCTCTGTCTGGTGCTGTATAAATGAATTGGTCTCATTTATTTCCGACAGCGTGAAGTTTATCCGATTCTGGTGGGATATATCGGTGTTAGATTCTTTCAAAAGCTTCTATTCAGATACATCTGAGCTGTCTGCTCAAGAAAAATAGCTTGCACATCTAGCGTCACAAATCCCACAGCATATTGAAAGCTGGGACATGTTCTTTGATACATTTTTATTAAATTAAACATGAAGGGAATGATGTCAATAAGCATTTTAAATCAATGATATTCAACTTCACACAAATAGCTCTGCTAATGCTATAAATCAAGGGTCTCAAACTGGCAGCGATGGGCCAGATACAATACATGCAGACCATGCCCATCCCAGCTCTGTAAAGGAGAAAAAAAGTCATATGTCATGTGATGTGGTGAGTTTGACACCCGTGCTATAAATGGACCTTCCGTACTCATTCTCTCCTTTGTGTGATGTCTACCAACCTCTTAATTGTGTTCAGTCTTGTCATAAATTTAATAAATTTAAAACCTTTTTATGCCAAGATAAATTTCTGAACTCCCCAATTGGCACTTAGTAATATGAAGTCACAATTTTCTATCTCTTATCTCAACAGATTGGCCTCTAGCAGAACTTCTAAAATATCTCAACGAAAGTTGTTTACAGAAATCTTTAGAAACCCTAGAATCAACCCTCTTCCCCAGTTTTTCACTTCCACCCAGCCTGCTTACTGGAATTTGAGGTGTAGATTTCTGCAAGCTCTGGATGCTTTCCTTCAAGGCTTTCTAAGGGAGAAAACAAATAAATTCCTCATTCAGTTATACCAAGTTTGGTCAAAGAAGATAAAGAGAGACAAGGGAAACCACACTCACAATTTCTGGAGGAAATTTGAGGTTTATCCAATTTTGGATTTTCTTCAGCTCATCAGCTTGACGTTGCAACTTTTTACCTGTATCACTGGTTGTCTGAAAATGAATGAATGATATTAGATTATTTATTGTTTTTATACACACAGTATTCATTAAACTTGACATGGAGTCATATCCAATTAGCATTTGTACTTTGCAATTTCAATGCCCCATTTCACTCCATTCTCCCTCAACAATTACCTTCTAGTTCAAAACAGGTTCTACTCCAACTGTTTCAGTGATGTTTCAGACCAGGATTTAGTACTGAGACAGCCTTGGTCATGTTTATTGAGCATATGGTTGAGCCAAGATGGAGATCATGTGGTCCTTGATCTCTTAGCAGCTTTCAATATCATTGACCACAGTATCCTGAGATAACTCCATGGGCTAGGGATTGGGGGAGCAATTTTAGAAGGTTCTCTTCCTTTCTCTAAGCCCAGACATATTCTTGACCATTGGAAGAGGTAACATTGCCTCTTCAAATTTGGTGTGCAATCTGGAAATCTTCCTGGACTTACAGCTCCTGCTTGAGGAGCAGGTATCAGCTGTGACCAGAAGGGTGTTTGCACTTCTGGTGTACAGTTTTTTCCCTTTTCTAGATTGGGAGTCCCTTCAGATAGTCGGCCATGCCTAGTCACCTGGTTTGTCTACTGCAATGTGCTCTACACTGATTTCCCTTCAAGACTTTCCAGAAGCTTCAACTGGCCCAGAATGCAATGGCAGGAGCGGTGATGCACAGGCCTTGGTATGCCCATGTAACATCTCTGCTTTGCACTGGTTGCTAGTTTGCTTCTGGGTATAATTTAAGGTGCAATTCAAGCCACCCATGTCTTCACCCATGCCTTTGGTGAGGGTGAATGAGACTTCTCACTTCATTCCATCTGGTCTGTTGTGCTTGATATCTTTTTTCTTTAACTTTTATATTTTATTGATTTTTATTGTAATGTATTTGATTGATTATTGTGAGCTATCCAGGGTTGTAGGGAATCAGATAGCATACAGGTATTGTTGTAGTTGTTATTTACTTTATTCATTAAACATGAAACTCAGTCAACTGAACATTCAAAAGTGCATCACAAATACCATTGACTGGTGCTAATGGTAGATACGGGTTGCTGCCAGGGTCCTAGGTATCAACCAAGTACCTTCTTAAGATATATGATGTTCCAAGTAGCACAGTTTTTTGCAGTTCTACTGGTATTATTGCAGGAAACTGCACTTTGTTGATGTATCTTATAAAATTCTTGGGCATGGTACCAAGTGCCCCAATGACAATGGGTATCACTGTTACATGTTTCATCCATAGCCGTGTAGTTTTGATGGCCAGGTCGTGATATTTCATGATTGTTTCCAGTTCTTTTTCTTCAACTCTGGCATCTCCTGGTACCGCGATGTCAATAAATTGTACGTTTCGGTTTTCGACAGCTATGATATCTGGCGTGTTGTGTTCCAAGTGACAATCCGTCAGTATTCATAAGTCCCACAAGATCTTCACCTTCTCATTTTCTATAACTTTTTCCACTTTATGTTCCCATGACTTTTTGGATACAGGTGAGTTGTATTTTTTACATAATGATCAGTGGATTAATTTAGCAACTCAGTCATGTCTAGCTTTGTAACCAGTTTGTGCAGTTTTGCTGCATTCACATATTAAATGTGAAGCAGTTTGGATTGTTGGTGGATTTTTGTATTTTTGCTTTCATGGCATTAGTTTGTAGTGTTTGTTCTTGAGCAGTGAGTATTATTATTGCTTTTGTTACTATTATTATTATTACTATTACTATTATTATTATTCAGAATTTCCTGATGTCTCGTTATTTTTGTGCAGTTCATTGTCAAAGCTACTTGAAGGCCACATTCCAAGACACAATTTAGAATAGAATTAGTTTACATCTTCCAGTGGCAGCTGGGAGAATAGCTATATCTGCCAAATTCCATGTCTACTCAAAAGGATTTCCCATAACACCTGCTGTATACTTAGAAGTTGAGGAAGACAGTTATATAAAATCATGTGGGTATCCTTTCCCAAGGACTACTCACAGTATTTGCCAGTTCTTCCAAGTTATTAGCCAAGGTATTCAGATTTTGTTTGGTCAGATTCTGGTTAAGCTGTAGAAAAAGGAGAAAAAGAGAACACAGAAGTCAAGCAAGCAAAATACACTTGAATGAATTAAATATGGAATTGAAGGCAGATTTACTTTTGAATATTTCTGCATATTTTCCAGTCAATACTCATATGTTTTAATACAATACATGTTATTGTTTTTCCTCATCTCATCACTAGGAGGAGTGAGTTCACCTCATCCCTCTTTTCTGCTGATCTACTATCAGAGATTTTTCGAATGTCCACTAGCAACTGTTAGATTATTTGCTTTTGGATACATAGGCATTTTTATGACTGTTTTCTGACAGCAGAGCAATCCAATAAGTTTTCTGATTATCCTTTAAGGACTAGGTAAAGTGTGTCCTCTTCTCTATTATGTCCACAATATTAGCAGGCAAATTGATTAATCATGCTAGCCTATCTGATCACTGCTTAGTTACTCGTAGTTGCTGTTATTTATAAAGAATGACATTTTTATTGCATTTTTATTATTTCATTATACTATATTGAGATGTTAATTTACACAGAATGCTAAAAAGAAACACATATGTTAAAAAAATGAACAATTTAAAAAACCCACACAAAACTTTAAAGGTACATATTGTAAATACTCTGTCAACTCTTTGGCTATAGATGGTAACCTCAGGGCTTAGCCAAACACAATCACAACTGGAGCAGTTGCCAATAAGCTATAATATTTGACAATATCAACTCAGAATCCTTCAGGTAGCAGACTCTTTAACGTCTGTGCCAGGAAACAGCAATGTGTTCCCCAGTAAATGTGAACATTGCCCATTCTCCAACAGAGCAGTTGGAGAAGATACAGAAGAATGTCTGGTCCTTATAGAGCTCCTTCTGGGAAGGAACTTATAACAACATTTTTCCTTTCTTTCACAAGCCTTTTCTTTATTTTTTATCTTACTTGTTCAAGAGTACTGTTAAAATCCACATTCAGAGGCCCATCTTTTGAACTCAGATCCAGCAAGCTCTGTTTTTGGTCATCCTTCAGGAGTTCAATAGATCCAATATTGATCTTTATTTTATTCAAGGTTGAATCAATGCTTTGAGTGTACTAGAGGGAAAAGAGAAATGCCAGATGACTATATGCAGAGCACAACTTCATTTGTTTTACAGTACATTCTCTAGAACCATTCAAGGAGGCTGTAACTATTCCTGGTGACAAGCCTAAGCTGATGTCTAGGAACAAAATGTTAACTGATTATGGCATTTCTCTAGCACTGGATTGATTCAGTATAGGCAGCCATCATTTACCTTGCTGATGTTGAAGGTGTCATTCAAAGAGACGATCTCATCTAGGTGTAAAGTACTCCACAAGGGTGCATTTTCTTCGCAATTCCTTTAAAAGAGGAAAACGTGAGTTAAGAGGCCAGGATGCCTCTTCAGAATGGCCTTACTGTAGAAGCAGGCACATTACAGGTAATCCTTAATTTACAACAGTTCATTTAATGACCATTCAAAGTTATAATAGTACAGAAAAAAGTGACTTATGGCTGTTTTCACATTTATGACCATCGCAGTATCCCCATGGTCATGTGATCAAAATTCAGGTGCTTGGTAACTGATTCATCTTTATGACGGTTGCAGTGTCCCAGAGTCATGTGATTTCCTTTTGCAACCTTCTGACAAGCAAAGTCAACGTAGAAGCCAGATTCACTTAACAACAGTGTTATTAACTTAACTGCAGTGATTTGCTTAACAACTGTGACAAGAAAGGTTGTAAAATGGGGCAAAACTCACTTAACAAATATTTCACTTAGCAATAGAAATTTTGGGCTCAATTATGATCATAAATTGAGAACTACTTGTATTCATTCCTATCACTTGCACACATAAACAACAAGTCTTCTTCCTTGCAAGGAGCAGGTGGGAAAAGTTCAGCTTTTTCTGCCATTGATTGCAAAAATATGTACATTATTTTCACCTGCTTCACTGCAATTACAGCAACTTGTTTCTGGTCACTTAGGTGATGTACAGACTATCTGGGACCAACGGAATGGAAGAATGGGTTGGGATAAGAGGCGCTCATCTACCGGGAAGGGGAAACTGAAGGGACTTGCTTAGGAGAATTCCTTCAAGGTAGGACCTAAAGCAGTGGTCCCGAACTCCAGGTCCTTGGACCAGTAATAGTCCATGGTATGACAGCAACCAGTCCATACAGACAAGCAAAGCTCCATCCATGGAATGCAGGCAGCACGCAAAACCATGCCCACTCCGGTCCAAGAAAAAATCTTTCTCCATGGAAGGTTTGGATCCCTGGTGCCCAAAAGTTTGGAGGCTGCTAACCTAAAGCACATGATTTGTGCAGAGACCACATTCTGGAAATATGGTTCATACGATATTCTACCAAGCTTTTACTCATTTATTAATACTTTAATCCAGTGGTTCCCAACATGGGGCCCACGCCCCACAGGGGGCAATTTGATTTTTAATGGGGGCAATTCAAAAATGTATAGTCTCTGGACTCTAGACCTTAGAACACTTTTTAATATATAAATAGACAAGACTCGAAGAATTATATGTCACGGGGGGGCGGGGGGTTGCATCAGGATTTTAGAGATGCTTAGGTGGGGCATGGCCAAAGAAAGGTTGGGAACGACTGCTTTAACCTGTATAGTGCTTCCATGTATTTCATTACAGGTTGATAAGCAGCTATGTCCTTCTTCTGTACAAGGTTTCCCTCTGTACAACCTTCAAAATCTATTTCACTAGGCCTGCAACATTTATGTTCTCTCCAGATTCTCCTTCTCCTTCAGGAAGCTGAAGAGGAACATAATGGCAGCTCAGCCAAGCAGTCTGGCACTTACTTGTATATGCTGGTCAGGTTTACATCAGAACCGTTCAAATTCATGAGCTTTTTCACATTTAATTGAGGGAGCACCCCAGATGTATCCAGATACTAGAAAAAAAGATAAGTGGCAGCTGATGAAATCTTTTCTAAATTTTCTTAAACTCTTTACTGATTCCTCCAGCTGTATTTTCTCCTCTCCTGAAGCTGAAACTGCTGCAGCCAGAGACTAAAATAAAAATGACTTATGAAAGTTGGAAGAGGAAACTGCAAACAAAGATGGCAAATTAATACACCATTATTAACTCTATAAACATGAGCTATCCTTCCCTGTGTCATAATATTTATGCATTTGTTTTATTAGGCTTATGTACAACTTCAATTATCAACCAACTCTGAGCAGCCCCTTGTCTCCTCATTCCTAATCACGAGGGGACACAACAGTTATAAATACAGTAGCAACCTGGGTGGCTTACCTGAAGGATAATTCCATTGGCCCAAGGCTGGCACACCAATGTGTATGAATTGCCCCCAACTAAAAATAATACTAGAACCAGCAACATCAGCAACCATGAAAATATAAAGCTGAATCCAACACTCCTGTCATGAAAGATGAGAAACAATCAGAGGTCTACAATATAACTATTGATTTGGATGTGAACAACACACAGAACTTTCTACAGTTGGGTTTTATATTGCCATGGTGCCACTTCTGTGAAGACCCGTAGAGCAAGGCAGGAAAACAATGTGCTGAGGCAAGTAGACGACATTTTCAACTTAGTAGTGTACCTTGCCAACAACAGTGGCACTTGTGTACAGTACCACTCTATATTTTCCTGGTAGAAATCTATGCTAAGTGTAAAATTAGAAAACTTCCCATAAAGTGCTTTCTCCAAAGCAATTAACATTACATAAAAATACAAGCAGTGTTTGTGGCTATGATCTGGAAGGATACAAAGAGATTATTGTCAGTTATTTCCCTATACTGAGGAGGGAGAGAACACAACATTTCTTACGCCATAAAGAAGTTTCCACCAGTGTTGGAGAGGCAGCCCCGTTTGGTAGGCCATTGCACTCCATTTGGATCTAGCCCAAGACCACCAAGCAAAAGGCCCAACACATTGAATACAATTATTACAAGCAGCAGGCAGCAAAGGCAGACGCCAACACCCCACCTGTAGTGAAAAAAATCAACTAGTTAACACTCAGACTTTAAACAACAATGCAGGAAGGAAGAGGTGAAAACATGCTCAATGGGGTCAAATCAGTTCAATTCAGTTGAAATCAGAATAAGATAGGATCACGCTGTGCTAACATCTACAACAGACTAGTTTTGTTCAAACAGGATTTTTACCAAACAGGATTATAATTTTCTCAATTAACCAAATTTTCTCAGGTACATAATACATTCAACCACAAAGTAACTGCATGAAATGGGTTTGCATCCTAGGCTAAAATGTGCTTGGATCTGTAGCTCAGTGCATTATGAACACAGGCACTAGAAATTAAAGGAAGTAATGAAAGTAATAAGATCCAATTCAAGCCCAAAGCATAAGAACTAGTATTAAATGCTGATTAAATAGAGCTTTGAACTTTTGCAGATTAGAGGTGCTGCTCATTCAAACAACATTGCTTGAAACAGAGAACTCTACAGGCCTCATTTTTCTTCTGAGCTACACAATATTTTTCTCTAACTGACCTTCTGCCTGCTAAAATGGAATGTAGATATCATTCCATCTGAACTCTGAATTCAGCCCAAGTAATAATGCAACATATGAAAAATTGAAAAATGTTTTATTCCTACCTGTAGTCATCATATTTGACCACATGTGGCTTATAGTCATTTGTTGTATTTACAATATTTTCCATGAATGCAGAAATATCCTTCACTGAGATCAGCTTGTGAAACTTATCACTGATTTCATTAATTCCCTTCTTGACACTGCGAAGTTCATCCTGTATCTCTTTAATAATAGGAGCAAACACAGATAAACCCATTATACTATGTGTATTATCATGGACTGCCTAAACAATAACAATTATTCAAGGGCAATGGATATGTTAAGCTCTCCAACTCGTACTCTGTACAGATACAATTCACACTGCATCTTAATTTAAGTGATGCAATTAAAATCTTTTATTGATGCAAATCAAATACTTCTATTAAAGCATCTTTAACAAAGCAATAAACAACAAACAAAGCTGAGTGTAAATTCTGGGAGTGAAGATTACATTTTTTTTTTTGAGGGATCAGTTTCCATTAAGTGAAATAAACTAAAGTCAGGGTGTAGCAGGAGCAGGAAAATAGCTGCACATGGGAAGAATAAGTAGAATAATTCAGGATACTAAATAAGTTTGAGCAAAGAAACTGAAAAACAATATATCATATCAAAACATAGGATATCTGCCTAATACTGCATCAGATCTTCATCTTACACATATTAGCTACACCAGGGGTGTCAAACTCAATTTCATTCAGGGCCACATCAGGATTGTATTTGACCTGAGGGTATGTGGGGGCGTGGCCAGAGTGGGCATGGCCAGCTCAACGTCACTCATGTTGCGACGACCTCCTGCATCCTTCTACCAGCAAAAACAGACCTCATGAGCTCCGTTTTTGCTGACAGAGGACTGCAGGAGGCCATTGCAGCCGAAAACAGAGCTCGGGAGGGCCGCACATTCCATTTTCGCTGGCAGAGGGCTGCAGGTGGCCATCGCCGCCGCAGGGCCCCCCAAGCTTCATTTTCACTGGCAGAGGCACTGCAGGTGCCTTTGCTCTTTCCAAGGTGGCCCCGCGGGCCAGATCTATGCACCCCACTGGCCAGATCCGGCCTGCGGGCCTTCCGTTTGATATCCATGATCTACACTGTCTAATTTTCTTACAAACTCCCAGGATTTTTAACCATTTTAATGGTTAATTAAGCAAGCCATAATGGGCTGATTCATTCATAGATAGGATAAATGTGTGCCTTTACACAGGTGTAAAAAAAAGGAAACTGATTAGACTGTGCAAATCCTCAGAGGGATACTGCTTCTCAACCACTTCTCAACATCTGGGAGTTTTTGCAAAAATCAAAAGGGTGCCTGCATAGAAGTCTATCACAGCTTCTCAGTGCCTGAAAGCTTCCTTGCAGCCTTCTTCTTCTATGTGATTGGTGGACTCTCCTCTACCTCTAACCAAAGTTGGAAAAGTCTTCTACACAAGTATACTGCTTCACTGAAGTCTTTCTTAACTTGCACAGATGTTAGAAATAAGAAATTTGGAGATGACATCAGTTGAGGCTAATTTTGTTGCACTCTTGATTCAGTGAGAACATATTGCATCCACGATGTGAATATCTTTAGAGTGGCAAATAATTACATAAGACAATAAACCACCCAATAAGTTAATACAGTAAGCAAGCAGGCTACTTAATGAGTAGCAGTTCTTCAGACTTTCTGCTATGGATCTCTTAAGTCCTACTTGAAGAAGCCAGAGACTGGACCTGGGCTTTTTTGCATGCAAAAACTAGTAGGTTTGGTATATATGGGTACTAATTACTTAATATCTACGCCAGTGGTGTCAAACTCGATTTCATTGGGGGTCGCATCAGGGTTGTATTTGACCTCGGGGAGCTGGGGTGGTTGTGGCCAGGGTGGTTGTGGCCAACTCAACATCACTGTCAGGGGCGCCTGTGGTGGCCTGAGTGCTCTGTCAGTGAAAACGGGGTCTCGAGCTCCAGTTTTGGATGTGACAGTTTCCTGTAACCCTCTGCCAGCATAAATGGTGCTTGGGAGGGCCACACGCAGCCCTTTCAAGATCCATTTTTGGTTGCGACAGCCTCTGGCAACCCTCTGCCAGTGAAAACAGAGCTCGGGTGGGCTATACATGCCTCTCTCGAGGTCCATTTTCACTAGCAGAGGCACCATGGGCCAAGCCTTTGCTGTTTCCAGGGTGGCCAGATCTAAGCACCTCACAGGCTAGATCCAGCCCCCAGGCCTTGAGTTTGACACCCATGATCTATACATACTGACTATTGTATTCATGCCAAGAACGGAAACATCATTAGGCAAAAAATACTGACACTGACATTAGTGTGTTAAGGAAGCCAGCAAGACTATGGCTTGGAAGGAACTGAAATAATGGCATCCTAGCAGAGTAAAGCATTTACTGTATATTTCTGAGTACAGTTCAAAGTGCAGCTTATGATTTATAAAGCTGTACACAGCATGGGCCAAGGCCTTTTGAAATGCCATCACCGCTTGCCAAAATCATTTGGAGACATCCTACCCTTTGAGGCATATTTGGTGAAAACCCAAGAGGAGACATCTTCTATAGCTGCTCTTGGGCTTTGGAGCCCTCTTCCAGAAGTGCCAGGCTTCCTTCTAGCAGGAAACCTATATATTTATTCGGACAGGCTTTGGCCTATACCACAGACCTTTGTATTACAGAGATATACATACAGAGAGATCGAGATACATATATTTTTAACTGTGGGTTAATTATCAGTAGACCTTGAGTCTATATTTTATTGTTATTAATAACTATATATTTAGGATTTATTTATAGCACCTTTCAAAATTATCATTAACTATTTTAAATAAACAGTTGGCAGGAATGCTTATCAAATATCAATATGACATAAAACTAGGTAGATTGCTAATACTGTAGGATGCTAATACTGTAGGATAACCCAACCTGGATTAATACTTGGGACAGTGTTTCCAGATGTATGATTTTCAACTCCCAGAATTTCCCAGTCAGTTTGGCCATTCCTGAAAATGCCAGAAGTCTTAAAGTCTGTATATCTAGAAGTTTTCAGGTTGGAGAATATTGCTCAAAAGGATTAAAACCCAATACAAAATTATATTGATAGATTTAAGAAAAATCACAAAAGCAAATGTACTAATGAAACAAAGGAAGGTCTTCACTTAGGAAAAAATAAAATAAATGTGTAGGTAGAGAGCATGGAAGGATATCTGGCCTGATAATGCTAAATCTGAAAAAAAAATCTTACAACTGAATAGGAATTGGCAACTCAAAATATAGCTACTCAGAAGTCAAATACAGTCTTAGACTGTGTGAACAAAACTTCGTTTACCTAGTCAGGAGAAGTTATAATTACATTCTATTCTGAGTACTGTGTCCAGTTCTGGGCAACACGCTTTAATAGAACTTCAGTTAAAAACTTGCAGAAAAGAACAACAAGGGGATTAAAAGGTAACTCTTATTTTGAAAATGAAGTCAAAGCAAATTGGTATGTTTGGACCTGAGCAAATATTTTGGAAGGGGAATATAAGAAAATGAAGAGGTGTCACACAGAAGTCAAGACCTGTTCTCTATCCCTGAGATGGAGTGATGGTCATAAGAAACAGGAAGAGAGATTCCAGCTAAATGTTAGAAAATTCCAAAGGTCACCTTTTGATAGTGGAACCAAGCATGTGAAACATGGTGAGCTGTCCTTCAGGGGAGGTAATTTGGCATTATTTTGAATGTCTGCATTAAGGAAGGGACTCAATGAATGTACCTAAAAGTTCCCTTCTAATTCTATGACTCTAATGGAAATGTGAGATATAAATATAATACATACATTATAAATTAATTACATTTGTGAGGAAGAAGATAGAAGCCTTTCTTTTGGAAAGATGGGCATACTAGACAACTGTATTTAGCTGAAGTGGGGATGCTTGTAAGGTATCCACAAATGAGAGAGGGATATGTCAGACCTTTTCTAATAAATGCACCCCCTCCCCATATATAATGTCAGTCATGTGAATAATTTCGTACACCTACAGGCCTTTGGAAACCACAGAATAATGTGTGAAATGAAGATGAGATTCTATGATTGGGTTACTTACCAGATACCTCCTTTTTGGTTTGATCAGAGACTTTCTGTGGTATTTCTTCAATGAAATTTCTAGCCTACAAGCAAAAGAGATACAGTCAGACACAGATGAAGACACATACAAAGCTCAGATCTCAGAATGTCAGTCAAGTAAAACATGACCCCAAACTGTTGAACAAAAGACAAAGCCCCAAGAAGATACATTTGCCATTTCCCCAAATTAACAGATTTAATTCCTTTAGAGGACACAGGACAGGTTTCATATAAATAGGGTTCATCAGTCCATGAACAAAATGACTCCAAACAATGACCAATGATTGTTGAAGTGACCATTTTGTCCTGTTCCTCTCATGGGCAACCCATCTTATTGCACTGGCACTTAAGAGTAGATACTTGAAAGGATAATTGTAGAAGAAAAGGAGGGTGTTACCTTTATTACAGTACTGTTGAGATCTAGACTTGTCAGATTCAATATCAAATTAAGTGGATCACTGACATCAGGAATCTGCAGAAAGAAATAATGCAGAAACATATATTTTTATTGTTTGATCAACCCCAATTAAGCAATGGGGAATGCACTATGTTTCAGGTAGGATGAAGTAAAAACACATGAAGCAACAGCTGCCACCTAGAAATGTGTGTATACATATGGATGACTAGGAGTTAATGAACACAGATCTAGACATCTTGAGAACATACTCCTACATTGTAATCTATCCTATATTGTGTTACAATTGGGGCACGTTTGATCTTATGGCTTCTGATTTCAGCCTCCCATGGGTCAATTATCTCAGCAGTCTTATCCCAATTACATTATGCTTCCTTAGCCTGACTTTTAAGATGTATCATGAATTGCATTTCTATGCCCCCGCCCCCCAAACACACTGAACAGTTCACCATACCCATGAGGTCTTTTCCTATGCTGTCAAATAATCCACCCTGCCCATCCAAATATTTCTCTCTCTTCCAAACCCCATTCTACCGTATCAAAATTGGTCTCAGGCGTCAGGTTCTCTACGGACACTTTCTCACATGAGCTGCCACATTCTTTCAGAGTCTCATTGATCTCATTTCTCAGGTCAGTCAGATTTTTGTTCAGTTCCTTTTGCATTTCCTGCAAGCGAGCACCAGTCTGGTTGACTTTCTGGAGTTCCTGGTCTATGCTGTGAATGTCTATTAAAAAAAAAGTAGGAAGGACAGAGGAACAAAAGTAGGAAGACTGAGGAACAATTCCCCAACCTGAAGTGACCACTTAGTTCTTGATTGTAAAATAACTCAGAGTTGATCTTGCACAAGATACAAGAAACCATTACGAAAGGCGTTGGATATGATATTACATAGTCCAGAAATAGAAAGAAGCATGAGAAAGAAGCTCAAAATAACACCATCTTGATTTTGTTTGTTATAAGATGGGACAGAGAGAAACTTGGACAGGCTATCAAGATTCTGTTATTAAATCCTATATAACAACAAACGACATTCCTAGAATCCCTTTAATGTCTGTTTCTTGAACTGGTCTACCTCAAAAGGCTGGCACTGATTTTGTCCACAGGGAATTACCCCTCAAATGTACAAAACAGAAAGGAGTTGATCAATAGGTCTACAGCAGTTTTGTTCCAATGATTTTGCTTTGGAGGGAAAAACAAGAACTTTTTTTCTTGTCATAGCATCTCTTATGATGAAGTTTGCAAATCACTTGTCTCTGGAACTATAACAAAGTCTAGGGTTTTTTCATGAGAACTTTCTGTAAAAGTCCCTTCAACTTCTTGAGCTGCCCTATATTACCAATGTATCTGTGCTTCTACTCTACTATTATATCCCAATATCATTTTCCAATCCAGTCTCTCTTGCAATACCTTGAAGAAGCTGCTGAGTTGTGTCTAATACTTTGTTTGCTCGTCCACCTAGTTCATCCTTAATCTTGCTTCCCAAAGTATCACCAATATCTGCAAAGAAGGAAAGCATCAACACAAAGTTATTAACAAAAATACTTTTTCCACTGTCCTTTCCCTGTAAGACCTCACGGCCATTTAAAATTTTTAGAATGGATGGACAGAAATGTGCAAATGGAAATATGTTTTTGCGTATACTTTCTGATTTGACCATACCCATTTTTTCTTCACTTTAAACACACAAGCTCCACAAGAAATGATATGATTCACATCAGTTGACCTAAAAAAGTTTGTGCACTCATGCAGTCAAAAATAACAATAAATATTTATATCGCACCTTTATTTTGTACAACTCAAGGTAGCGTACATAATGCTCTTGCCACCTATTTCTCTAGAATGGAAACATTCAGAGGTATTTTCCTAATCTGTAATTATAGGATGCAGTACAACAATGACATTTCACAATTTGAGGCATTTCCATTATGTCATTGTGAATCCCATCTTTTACTTTCTTTCATTAGAGACTGCATATGTCTTCCCCACCCCCCCCAAATTGTACCCAAGGCATAAACTTACTCGACAAGCTACTATTGACCTCCTCCAATGGCACTTTACTAGAGCTGACGATTTCATTAATCTCCTGTGGGAGAGATGAAATAAAATCCCATTTTAGCACAGAAGACACAAAACTGAAATCTTGAACTCAGGATTCATGGAGATTATGAGGAAAAACGTAGGATGTCATATACAATTTGAACAAAACATTATTAAAATATTTTTATTGTACCAAAATGCCCTCCTGTATGTTTGCCAGATATAAAGTCAAATATTGACTATTCGTATATAGATTCAGTTGGCAAAGTTGCTTTAACCATCAGAATTGTTGAACAAAAGAGTCATTATATAAACATCAAAGACTGAAAGATAGTGCACCTAGAAAATAGGTCCTATATTGCCCTGCAACAATATTTGTTGAAGATCTTAGTGGACTACTTCTAAGGAACTGTCCTATGTCCTATGAGTTTTTTGTCACCGAAAAAAATATGATACACAAAATAAATACAATATTTGGTTTCTGGAGGTAAAGGAGGGAGGGAGGGAGGGAGGAAGAGGGAAAGAGATGTGGCTAATTTTGAAGATAGTCTAGAAATATCCATTAGTACAGAATACAGCAGCTAGATGAATAATTGGATTGGACATTATGGTCATATGTTTCCTGCGCTAGTTCATTTCAAGTAAAAAGAGTTGATACCAACCAATGAAGCCCTTCACAACTTGGGGCCACACCTTCTGAAAGGAGAAGTGTAACTTGTGCATTACAGTCATCTTTAGAAGTCCTATCTAAATGCCCTCCTGTCCTGAAGTATGGAGCACGGCCATCTGACTAACTGCTCTCCAATTTTGGCATGGTCTCATTGGAGATAAAGCTCGACAACCACTTTTTTGATACTAAAAACTAAGATGGCAACTGGGACTGATACAGAATAGAGTATGAAAAACACAGGATAAAATAGAGCAGTAAAGATATAATATAGAGTATGTCACATTTACCTGAGGTATAGACTTCAGATAAACATTCAGGTTGCTCACTGTATTGTTGAAAATGACAAAACCTTTCCCTAGACCCTGGGATATACGTTGGTTGCTGACATACGCACATATATCTCCAGCCCTTTAGCAGAAGAAGTAAAAAAAGAGAAGAACAAAACTGTGAAGGACAACTAGTAACATCATTCAGCATTATGTATGAAGCTGGGCATAATATAAGGAAAAAATAAATATAATTCAGAGTCAGCACTTAATGCCTTGTGTCCTTGCTAACATTACAGAATCATAGTGTGATTTCATCTTGGAATCCCCTAGTTAGGTGATTTGTCAATGTATTTTTTTTAACTCTGTAGCACCTGCTCTCTCTAATCCCATCAATTCACTTGTAGTTAACAATGCCATGCACCATCTCTGTGTAATCCTATGTCTGCATTATCCTGTCTGCATTCTGCCTTTGGATTATGGATTTTCTGTCTGGCCACTCTCAGAGGGTCAGATTAGGTAATCATATTTCTTCAGCCCTTATTCTTAACACTGGTACACCACAGGATTGCATGTTGAGTCCCTTACTCTATACTCTTTATGTGCATGACTCCATTCCCACTCACACTATTATTACTAAATTTGCAGATGGTACAACAGTAGTGGGATTCATCTCTTGGGGGGGGGATGAGTCTGCCTATCGAGATAAGGTGGACTAGTTGCTTTCGTGGTGTGGAGACAATAATTTGGTCCTTAACACCAGTAAGACCAAGGAGCTTATAATGGACTATAGAAGAAACAGATCAGACATCCAGCCCTTGCTTATCAATGGAGACCGAATGGAGCAAGTGGCCAGTTTTAAGTTTCTGGGTGTTAGCATAAAAGAGGACCTGACCTGGAGCACTCACATTGCACCACTGGTCAAAAGGGCCCAGCAGAGATTATACTACCTGAGACTTCTCAGGAAACAACAACTGAATGAAAAACCGCTGGTGGCCTTCTACCCTTGCACCATAGAGAGTATTTTAACTTACTGCACCTGTGTATGGTTTGCCAATTGCACAGTGGCAGATAGGACAGCACTCCAGAGGGTTAACGTCATTGCCCAGAGGATCATTGGTTGCCCTCTCCCCTCTTTGGAAGACCTTTACAGCTCCTGCTACCTTAAGAAAGTTCAAAACAGTCTTAAAGATCCATCTCATCCTGGGCACCCTTTTTTTTGAACTATTACCATCTGGCAGACGGTACAGGAAAATAAAAACAAGGACAAACAGGCTGAAAAACAGCTTCTATCCCAGGGCAGTAACCATATTGAATTCTACTGTATAGTGCAATATTAATGCAATATCAGGGATTTTCAATTCAATTGTATAGAATGTGAAGGACATGTGTTTGTGTTTTATTTTTATAGTTATAATGTACACTGAAGATGGCATTTAATTTCGTTGTACGAGGTGCAATGACAATAAAGTAAAGTAAACTAATTAACAAAAATACATTATGGCTAACTTTGATCTTTGTGTCCTTCTGGGAATAGCATGGAAACAAATTATATACTAAGGGTTCTCTCTAATGTGTGGAAATTTCTGTAAGGAAAAATAAGGGTGGGTGTGCAGTCCACACATGCTCAAGGGCATATTTATGTTTTAACAATGTGCTTGTTTCTGAAAAGAAGTGCTGAAGGGAGTTTTGGCAAAATCAAGCATTACTAGGAATATTCCAGGCTGCTATCACATGGTTGCACTCTGGCCATAGAGCAAGTTTGTAACTGTTTAGTCCCACACAGTGGAATATGCTCTCCCAACATGGTCATTTCCTTTAGTGCTTCCCCACTTGGCCCATCCCATCCTAGGCCCAACTTTCAGGAAAGCATTCCCCAAGCACAAACAATCCTGACAGACTTGCCAAGGAGACAAAAGAACTGGATCACATCTCAGTTAACTGTCCTTCAGCCACTCTGCAAATTATATTAGGAATATCTGCTGTGTTAGTACTATCCATACAAATCAAAGAATCTGATTTCAGTGTATTTCCAGAATGTCGGTCAGGTTGCAAAATCAACAAGAAGCATCTTAAAGAGTAATCAATTTATTATAACTTCATCTTTCATGGATCACTGTAATGAGATACAACTATAAACTTTAAGGTCCTACACAATTCTCTGTCAACGTAAACCAATGCAGTGGTGCAGGAATAGCTACTTTAAATCAGACACTATAAAGATAAGTAAAAGCCCATACAGTAGTCACAATGCCACATGCTCATTCTGTTATTCTCCATAGGATGAAACTTACAGAACAACAGCAGTGATACCCAGCAGAAAGCAAAAAAGAGTCCGTCTCTTGCAGGCAGTGTGCTTATTCTGTTTCTGGTACATGAAACCTCCACAGTGTCCACAGCAGCGGCAGCAACAGAAATAGAAGCCCACTAGTGGCACAAGGACAATGAACAGAAGACCAATGACAGTACAAACTAGGAAGCCCGTCTCATACTTGAGCATCTACACATGGAGGGAAGCAAGAGAGAGTTAATCTGTAGATGCTTGTCCACTTCATAATACAGAGAGAAGGATAGAAGACTAAACAGAAGACTGCCTCCAGGAGTGGGCATATTCCATTGGATTTACCTCAGATACCATCTTGTTTTATTACTTTTACTGCCTAAAAAATCCCCAGTAAGCAGCAAGAGTGTTATTTTCAAGTCTCAATCAATTAACTAGATCTATCTTCTAGCAAAGGACAAGGAGGCCTCAGCATATCAAGTTTTAGACATTTCTACATTTTCATTAATCACAAGGATCACACTCTACTCACCTCTTGATACACTGTCTGGTTTCGAAGGAAATCTGGATTCTTGATCACGTATGTCAGGAGATCTAGGGGAAGCACAGAGAGGTTGATGAAAAATGCTATCATTTATTTATTAACATTTATAGATAATCCAAAATCTGGATTTGTTGAAAAATTCCTGTCTTATTCTGGGCCACCAGGCTGAAAATGTCATTTCTCCAGCTCCCTTTCTCCAAAGCCAATTTACTACTGCATATATGTATGGAAAATATAGCATTTTTAAAAGAGTGAAGACATTTTTAATTCAAGACAATTAAATGAAAATAATGCCTAGAAAGTTTTCAATATTTTGACTTTCCCACATATTTCTGTTTGGTGTACCACTAACTTAAATGGCCAGAAAAGAAAAGATTACAATGGCATGGGATGCAGGAAGAATCTCATGATCCTTTGCCCAGGGGCTTCTGGAAACCTTAGAAAGTCTTAGAACACATAAAGTTTAGTTCCAGGAACAAGAAAGTTCAGGTAACTGGATTTACTTGTATCATCCAGATATTCCACAATCAGAGTGGTGCAATACTACATGTTTTGCAAATGTTCTCTGTTTTAAAGGTTATCAGCTTGAAGTGATCTGAAGGAATAGACCAACTGCAATAGAAAATAACCATAACAAATATTTGACCAAGCTGCTGAGCAACGCAGTGCAGATGAACACTACATGGGGATTGGGTACATCTACAAGGAAGTCATCTGAAAATTATAAGATTACAATATATCCATATAGTAATCAATGAACTGCTACTCTGCACCAGAGAAGAACCAGTCTGCAGATCTGAAAGTTTCCATTATTTTATCTAATCATGAGTAGCTGGTAAAAACATGGTTCCATGACCAAACATTCTTTTTTTTCATCCTTTTTTCTTTTCTACTCACATGATTGATAAATAACTCTTTAACATTAATCATCTTGTAACAATTTTGTACAAGAGGCAACTGGACTTTCTGGGAATCTCCACAGACAACTTCAATAAAGGCACCTTTATGAATTTTCATATAGGCTTTCTTAATGGTCAACATATCGAATATAGTTTTTATAAGCTAGAACAGTGATGAACAACTTTTTGATGGCCGAGGACCATATTTAATACTTGGGAGGAGATTAATAGATGCTAACAATGTAAATCAGCAGTGTTTAGCTTGTGGATGGCTCTAAGAGTTTTGCAGTAGGCCTTTATTTATTTTTTTAAGTTATAAGGCAGTTTATGACCTACATATTTCATGACCAAAATGACAGCATGTACTAATTTTCAGATATTAAAAATGCTTAGCATAAGTGTGGTTTTTGCTTGTTAAAATATATGATTTAGTCTGAAGTAAACATTTGACACAAAAATCCCCAGGGTTCAGAAAGAATATCCAAGAGAATATGGGATTTTTTTAAAAAAAAACCCATGTAGCAATAGGGAGCAGCATAGTGGCCTAGAGCTGAAAATGCTCGACTCACACTCAGCACTCGCACTCAAACCTTCTAAGCACTCAGAAGGTTTAGCGTTCAATCCTACACAGTGATAGATGTTTCTCTATCAAGGTGCAAAGAGAAAGTATCTGCTGCGAACTCTATGTAGGCATCAGGAAGGGCATCTGGCCAGTAGATGCTCAGCTCCAATAGGTACCCTGACTCCACCCCAAAGCAAGAGATTACAGAGTTGTAAAAAGAAAAAAAAGTGTGTAGCAATTGTATTAAATGCTTTTCAGGTTTGGAAGCATACCTATCAGGCAGATTGATGCCTCAGCACATTTTATTTTCATAATTGTATATTGTGTGAGAATTGATGCTGCCATCCTTTATCAAAAAACCTCTCATCTTGAAATGTAGCCTCTGAGCATTAAAATCTTTTTGTAGTTTTCCAGCCCTCTCTCAGCTGTTTGTACTTGTAAAGTGAGTAAAACTCACTTTATTTGCATAAATACCTCCCTTGTTTACCCATAGCAAACATTTTTGGTTTTGTTTCCTTTTAATGCATTGTCCCAACTTTCCCTTATGATCTGGGTTTTCTTAATGCTACTTTGGGAACTCCTCTGAAAGGCACTCTATATAACATACAAATAAATTTACCAGTAACGGAATTAGATTTAATTTAAATGACTTAGATACAATATAAATTTAAATGAGTTAGATTTACTAAGATCTCTTGTGACAAGTAAAGAAAGCACTGAAGAAAGCACATAAAGTGTTTTACAAAGAAAGAGAAGTAGTTCTTTTATAAAAAGAAAAGCAAGCTTCTGATTTGCAGGAGCACAGTTTGCATTTGGCAAACAACATTTTTGCTGGGATTGAAGCTTCTGTAGACTTCTTTGCACAAGAGAGTTTGAGCATTGCATCCTAAGCATCTAAGATAAATCAGTAAAATAATGTTAAAAAGGTATCTCTGTTTGAATGCAGGCTCTATCCCACAGAGGAAATCAAATGATGGAATGTAGTCTGGATTCCCAGGAGTGAGGGGCTGCATTCCAGAGGACCAAGAAACCATGAAACTTAAATAATTTGGTTGGGAGAAAGAGGGTCAAGATAGCTGCTCCCTTGAAGTTCTCAGATAGGTCTTTAATGATGCAAGTAATTGCTTTAGTTTGGCAAGATTTCTATTTATAGGTAAGGAACAATAAAGGAAACTGCTTACAGTGTAGTAGAAGTAACTCTGCATATCTTTCTTGGGTTTTGGAGCCTAGCATCAAATTACTTGTTGCTTTACCATAACATAGGACAGAATAGGAAAAGGGAAACAATTTTTTTTTTGTTCAAGAAACTTTTCTTTAAAAACCTCTTAAACCCAGATAACTAAAGGGCAGCATATTCTGCTTCATACCAGCAAAGCATTGGAAATGGCTCTCCTTGCCTCCTAGGAAAAACATCAAGGCAACATGAAGGAAGCCAACCTGATTTCTTACAGAAGGCTGCTGTGAGCTTGCTTACCTTTAGCTCTTACAAATAATTTCTATAGGGATAGCTCCGCTAGTCTTTTACTTCCTTGCAAAGTACAAGGAAACAAGTAACAGTATAGACGTAAGACATGGACACATGAAAAAAATTGGCACAAATAAAAGGATATAAATAGGCAAAACATAGCCATAAACACATATAACCTCCTGGCTCAGAACTTTTAGTACAAACTTGTTTTTTCCTTCATTCGCCTATAATATTTATGTGTTTAAAAAAATCACAGGTATTAAAATCATTAGTTGTTCTGGCCATCCTATATGCTAGCACTGTCCTGGCTGTACATTCCTTATCATAACAGGGTTTGGCTCTCTTAGTGGATTGGTATTAAGAAGAGGTAGGAGAAGGTTAAATATATTTTTGAGCAAAGCTAATGAGACTTTGAAAAATTGAGATTATTTCAAGGTCATTTGAAACCAATTCAGTTGGGTAACTTGTGGGACTTCAAAAATTGATTTGTGGCTAAAGTCAACTTATATATCCACATTGATCTAAGATACCCTCCAATGGTATTTTCTTATTCTTAAGAGATTTCTGGTGGCTCTACTTACTTCTTATGGAAGTGAAAAGTCTTAATAATGGTAGCTGATCACTTTCAAAATAAAAAGTTACTCTGCAATTTTTGCAATGAGATATATAGCCACTAGAGTTAGATGTAGAGAGTAAAGAGGGTGGCTTTGAGGCAAAAAGGGAAGGAACGTTTCCAAAGAGGTGCTTTGAGTTATTTATCAAAATAATAAAGGCTTTATTGTTAGTCCTAGTATAATATGTATGTACAATGTCAAGGAAAGCTATAGGAGGCTGATAGCTCTGACTATCACACGGGATATTCTACTCAACATTGGATCACAATATTGGAAATGTCAAAGAATTCCCCTCTTAAATTCTAGGAACAATGGAATACTGTAGTCTGATGGTACAATGTTCAGGTGACAGCATATTAGATAAGGTTATGGCTCCTATTCATGAAGAAGAAATATGATGTGTGGATCATGGCAATAAAAACCAGAAAGAGGCAGAGAAGAAATCTTACCTCTCTTCATTCAGAATCTAGCTCCTGCTAAAGCAGCTTCTTCCTACTGTGCTCTGCATTGGGAGAGCTCCTATGCTAACTGAATTTCTGTTTCTAATACATAGGATACTGAACTGATGTAGGCTTTGGTTCACTTAATAGGATTAATACGAACCAATCAAAGACTGATCATTCCTGGTAGTAGAATATGAAGAAACCACATTTGGAGGTTCAACTTCTCATCAATTAAAATGATTTTATAGGTCCTCCAAGGAATGAATGCAGTTAAGAAACTGTCTTTATGCTTATTCATATTACTTTTGGCTGAGGAGGATAACTGGCTTAGCAGGATAGCAGGGATAACTTAGCAGAGATAGTTTAGCAGGATAACAGAAATAAATTAGCAGGATAATCAATCTTGGCTTAACTGAAGATAACTGTCTTCAATGTCTTCACTGTTTCATTTATATTTAAGCAAATGAATTCAGAGTTAACAGTTTAAATTTTCTCATTGGTCCATGTCATGCTATTCTGTAACTTTTATAGAGATTGCAGCGATTGTCAGATAGAATCATTATTTAAGACATTACTTGATTATCTGGATGCATTGTATGTTTAATATATCTTATTAAATATTCTAAAGTAACATATTTGTGGTTAAATTTGCATTATTGCAATGCAAAACTTGCAAACAATCAGTAGATGAGGTGGATGGACAAATTTTACAGACACAGTAATAATTTATTTCTATTCCTTATTTATTATTTATTTTATATGCTGCCTTTATTATTTTTACAAATAAGTCAAGGCAGCAAATATACCCAACATACCTTTCTCGTCCTATTTTCCCCACAACAATTCAATGAGATGGAGTTGGACTTAAAGATAATGACTGGCCCAAAATTACCCAAGCTGGCTTTCATGGCTAAAATGGGACAAACGCATAGTCTCCTGTTTTCTACTCTGGTGCCTTAACCACCAGACCGAACTGGTTCTCTCTACTGTTGTTGTTCTGCTGTTATTTCATGTGTCACTTTTATCTGGGAATGCAAATGAATTTTGATTTCTTTGTTAATTCAATCAAATAAATGTCATATCCATGCATTTATATCATTGTTTATTATCTCCAATTCTTTAGTTTTTCTACTTTTATATTTAACATAAACTTTAAATATAGGATAAAATTGTAGCATCTGTTATTACCAACTTCTAGACATTTTTATATATTAACTAATATTATACTATGTGATACTACATAAATATGATACATAATATATAGCTATCAAATTTTGTTTGTGTATGTGGGTATCACAATATAACTAAGGTTTATCTCATGTTTTTATATTATCATGATGATCAGTTATCATAATGGCAATGTTAATTTGAAATTTTCTTATCGGCAATTACCATTAAAAATTAGTATTTCTTTAAGTGAAAACAGGATGAGTTACTTACCTTAGTAAAAAAAAAAAAACCATACGGACCTCTAAACTGCCCTTCATTAAACTTTCAAATCTTCAAGAAAACTTTATTCTAAACCCCATTCTAACTGTGGAAAATTTAGAATAAATTAAGCAAACTTAAGTAGATATGGCACAATGGCATGATTTAAAACTAAATGCACTGATACGTTAATCTATAATCTACAGAATTATATTACACTGACAAATGTGATATATTTTAATGGAGGGAGAAAGGAAAACAAAAAATCCAAATGTACAAACTAGAGAAACCGGTTAAACTTTAGTATTATCAAACTTGTGTCTTACTGGAATGTGATCCAAAATATGAGTCAGCTGAGTGATCTTATAAAAAAGAGATGTAGAAGGAAACAGTAAATCAAAATATTGAGTTATAATTCACAGATGTATTTTTCATAAGGCTAAATGTATAGTATTGTACTTTTCAAAGAAAAAGAAATACTCCAAAGAGTTAAATTTAAGACGGGGGGAGGGGAGACGGCTGGGTTCTATTTAATTCATAGCTCTAAACAATGGCAACTAGAAAAACAACTGAACGTTTTAAAAACTCACATGATAAAAGATAACGAAAAGCCATGTACAGTGTGTATACAAATTATCCAAACATACAGTGAGCACTGATAGGTCAGGGAACATGATTCTAAAACAAATTGGAAAGTTTTATAGCATAGAATGTTGATAATTAGAGACCCTGTTAAGAGTTGTCTGAAAAGGCACCACCCTTCCTTTGCCATGTCACTTCTGTATCTCTTTTCCCATCTTCATGTGCTGGTTTCCCTCCACCTACTCTAACAAATTTCTTTATTCTGCATTTAGAAACAGCTGCCTGGTGGTTAAACAAAAAATTAATGATTGACTGAACTGGAACAGCTCCTTTACAATAAATAAAAATGTTGGTACTCAAGCCTTTAATGAAAAGCAAAGCAACTGCCAATGTGTAAAATGGACTTCAAAACAATCTTCATATCATCCTCAGCTCTCCACAGCCTATTATTTACCTCCCTTTCCAGGGATAGGAACATTTTTTACATTTAATTGAATATACACACACATACACACACACACACACACATACACACACACGCACACACACACACTTTCTCCAGACATTGTACCTGGTGTTAGTCAAAGATAAAGTTAAAAAAATAGCCACAATAACAAAGGACTGTGACTGACAGAATGGCTAAACAGCTAAGAAAGAGCTGGATTCTGGCAATTATGTGGCCTTGTTGATTAGAATACCTACTGCCTAGGTCCAGTGCTTCACAGGCAAACTCTGCTTAAGGAACCATTTTATGATTGTGTAAAATTGCAAATAGAAACATCCTGGAAAGGAAAAGCCACCATACATATATTTTACCTGACACCTGACATCCAAGCAAACCTAGCATTCTTAAGAATAAAAGAACTGGTGCCTTCATGGAAAGATAACTGTTAAATACAACAAATACACTGTTGCTCAAGGCGCCTGCTGACCTTAGATTCATTTTTAAAGGGTAAGATAAACTAAGAGTATATATTTCTTAAATAGCTGCTTGCTATTTAATAATTAAAGAGAAGTAATAAAACACAGAGACCAACAACTAAGAGGAGAATAGATGTCTATTCTTCAAAGCAAAATATTGCACCGTGGGCCTTTAAAGTTACTTATATCTAACTAATTTGTAATTTCATACTCAATAATTGAAGGTCCAGAAGAACAATAATTAGAAGAAGACCCTCAACTTTCATTAGCTATTATTCTCAACCCTTTTAAACTGCAAGAGACTAAACACAGAAGTTTAAAGAATTTTCTCTAAACTCAAAAGAGAAAGAAGCAATAATTTTCAGGAAGGGCACAAGGGTTAGATTATCAAGTTGTCTGCAATCTAAATACAATTCAACATGCAACACTATTGTCAAAAGGATCTTAACATTTTGAGTTGCATCACAAGAAGCATTATATTCAAGATAAGAAATCATAGCCTCAGGGCCTGCCTCATTATTCTAAAGAATGAAGCAGCCTCCTTAGGGTCAAACTGATACAGCCATTAGCATACTATTTAATCCTCTTTCTGTCCTACCTTTGTATACAATGGGGGGTGTTGTATACAATGTGTTAAAGCTAAAACTGTGCAGTGCTTCAACTGAGCTTCAATTCAATCTGGATAGAAAACAACTCGACTATAATTAAGCATGCTGTAGTTACTAGTGCATTTCAGGTTAAACATTTGAACGAACAGCATGTTGGCTGCCTTAGAACTCAGGATAGTTCAAAGCACAGACTTTGGGCTAGTAAGAGGAAGGAGACACTGCAAAGCCATCTCTATAAGCTTTGAAGAGATCTATACTAGGTTTCTAATTTATTTTGAAACACTGTTCAAAGAATGGTATTTGTATTTAAATTTTGTGCAGACACAAAATGTAAAAAAAACCTTATCCTATGTTAATTTTTTTCAGGAGCCTGAAATATCTGATTCAAGGGAGAGGGCTGTAGAGGATAAGGTAAAGGTTCCCCTTGCACATACGTGCTAGTCGTTCCCGACTCTAGGGGGCAATGCTCATCTCCGTTTCTAAGCTGAAGAGCCAGCGCTGTCTGATGACAATTCCATGGTCATGTGGCCGGCTAAACGTCAAAGGCGCATGGAACACTGTTACCTTCCCACCAAGGTGGTCCCTCTTTTTCTACTTGCATTTTTTACGTGCTTTCAAACTGCTAGGTTGACAGAAGCTGGGGCAAGTAACGGGAGCTTTTCTGATCGACAAGCTCAGCGTCTTAGCCATTGAGCCACCATGTCCCCCTAGGTTAGGCTACAGGTGCTTTAGGCCTTGCTAGGAACCCTCTCTCCACTGTATCAGATACAGTCTTTTATTTCTCTCAGGTGTTTAACCCTGGAATATTCTTATTAAAAATATGTTTTTTATTCTGCTTTCTATTAAAATATCCTATTGAAATGTTAAAAGTACCACAGAAATATTTTTTAAGAAAAGAAACAAGACACCACTTCCTCCAGCTTATTCAGTAGTGGTCAATTGCACATTCTTCACTTCTGGAATCAAAGCCACGAGAAAGAAAAAAGGGCTGGGAAGCCAACCTTGATAAATAGCCCAGGAGAGGCTATAGCTCCTTCACCCTACCCCCACCCCATTTTTCCTATTAAAACACAGTCCTGTTGCATGTCAGCAGTGGCAGAATTAAATGAGTGGAGCGTTGCCATTCCACCTACACTTACATTCAGCCATAATATTGAAGATTTCAGAAGACTGTTCTAAAATAGTTCATATATTTATTGCTCTTTTAATTGATGAAAAGGAGCATTTTCTGATTCTAGATTTTATATTTTTTAAAATCCTACCTTTATTATTTTTATAAATATCTCAAGGCACCAAATGTTCTAATACTCTTTCCTCTTCCTATTTTCTGCACAATAGCAATCCTATGAAGTGAGTTGAGGAGAGAGAGAGAGAGGGGGGGGGGGGGAGGGAGGGAGGGAGGGAGAGGGACTGGGACTGACTGGCCGAAACTCACCCAGCCGGCTTTCATGCCTAAAGCAGGACTTATTTTAAATTACAATTTTGTGCAATTAAATTACAAATTGTGTAAATTTTAGGATAACTAAAATAACTTTAGGATAACTAGGATTAGGTAGGTAGGATAACTACCATTTAATACTTTTGAAGTCTTCCACAGAAGTTTCATATGACACTTTGACACAATTTATTAGAAAACAGCATTAATCTTATAACCAAAATTGCATGAAAACAAGTGGAAGGTTTTGTGGTTGTTCTTTCTGGGACCACCTATGAGTAAAAAAAGATTCTTGGAAACAAGAAAAAAACTTGTGGGTTCTTTTTTCATTTAGTTCTACTCCATGGTGAGCCAATTCCCTATGCCTTTTGTCCTTCACTTTCAGGCTATGAATTCGGTTTCTAGCATCAGCCTATAATTCAAGTGGACCTTTTGCTTCTGTTCTCTTTTTCAAGTGACAACACAGTTGTCAGATCAAATGCTTGTTAGGTTCTTTGTTCTTATTTACACAAGATTCTTTGCACTTTAAAAAATCTGAGAAGAGTTGATTGACACTGGAGCTAGACCAGAAAAAGAAAGTATTTTCTAACTGGCATAAAGAAAAATCTATTTGTAAATAGCCTATTTTTACTGTAAGCTGGGAAAACAGGTTATCCCGAGTTCAGATCAGGGAGGAAGACGTGTATGTAGAATGCCACAGACAGGTCTACTATATAGTAGTCTATTTCTCAGAGGGATCGGAAAGCAAAATTTATGTGTGGAGTCATGTTACAGTTTCAACACTTTAATATGCATCGGAAACATTTGACCCCCGAACTCAGGTTTCAGATGTATCAGAAACTGGAATTGTGGTAGCAAACCACCAGAAGACAACAGTGAAATATTTTTCAGGTATTTTTAATTGAGAAAAAAAATGGAATATATGTCGTTCACATTTAAAAATAGATATATAATAAAATGTTCTAAAAATGAATGTCTCTTGGGACGACCAATCTGATCCATTCAGGCTATTGCCACCCACTGAAGTCTGCGGCTACATTTTATTTCTAATGAAAAATAAAGTTGGCCCAGAACTGCTTTTCATTAGTAATGTTCCTAAAACTCATCTCTTCAAAAGAAAAATATTATAAATGTATAGCAAATTACTGAAGAACATAAATCTTACCAATGGCAAGGGGATTAAAACTATTTGAAAATTAATGCTATTTTTTCTGAACAAAATTATAGCAGTCATTGATTTTTCAATGAATATGGGCATTCTCCAAAGGTTAGTTCATCTTTTTCAGTATGTGAAGAAAGAAATATTGTGAAATAAATAAATGTACCATAAACCAATAGTAGATGATAGTTACCTATCAGGCTCAAGTATACAAATGGATTAACCGCCTCCTAGCATCCTTATTATCATACGATTCAGAATTTCAATGCCAGTTAAACCTGGTACAATAAATCAACACCTTTCTCATTTCAGCACGATAGCATTGAGTATTTTGTTTCCAGTACTGTCTCATTAAGACAGTTAAACTGGCTTTCACCCACAGTGCCCTAGCAAACTCACTGTCATTTGCACCGACTAGCCGGCGTCAACCTTGGTATTCAAATAGTTAAGACTTTCCTAAGAATTCTCAAATGTGTGTCCTTTACAACATTTAATCTGAGACGTCCACACAATGAGAAAAAAACAAACAAACAGCTGACCAAGTTTTATGAAGAACCCAATGGCATTCTGTACTAAAATGGTTACTGATGATATGGAAATGGTTCCTGCATCATTATAATTCTTACCTTTGGGGAAACTGTTGGGTTGCACGATTCCCAAGTAACCGTGCACCATATCGAACAAGCCTTGTAAGTCACCATGTGAGTTACTGGGTGGTTGGTGATAGACGGGTTGTGTGAGGTTTCGAAAAGGCATCTTCAGAGGGTGAATAGGCAGCACAATCCCAAATCCTAGGACAACTTGGAAAGCCTTTGTGGATCTTCAGGAGTTTTCTTTACAGGAATCTCTGCCCAATGCTACTTCTACTTAGATATAATACTCTTTGAAGCTTCCTCTGACTAGCACTGGAAACCTAGGTGATGATAAAGCAGGAGTGTGTACCATAAAGTATGTATAACCCAGCAACCACCAGGAAAAAGTCAGATGAAACATCAAACATCATCAGCTTCCTTATGAGGACAAAAATAGGATAAGGAAAGTGGTTAGTGTGGATTTTATTGGATAGGTGACATTCA
Organism: Arizona elegans; assembly: GCA_022577455.1. Taxonomy (NCBI): domain Eukaryota; kingdom Metazoa; phylum Chordata; class Lepidosauria; order Squamata; family Colubridae; genus Arizona; species Arizona elegans. Next base: position 48,381,632 of record JAKOOJ010000005.1, on the reverse strand, counting down.
ACTTTCAGTGCTCAAATAATGGAAGGGAGGGTTGAAAAACCCAAAGCCCTTCACCCACTTCTCCCCAAATCAAGCCATAAGTATATACGAACAGTCTGAAAAAATCAGACAAAGCCCATCTCAATCTAGAATATTACTTCTCACAATGGCCAATCAGACATCTCTTGGGTGCTCTTGGGAAGGAAAATGCAGAGCTATGCCTTTCTCCTGCTCTCTAGGAGGCAAGTTATCCTAGGGAGCAGGAGAAATCAGGGGTAACTCTGAGTAACACTTGACAGGTTTGACAGTTCTGTCCTCATTAAATTTATCAAGTCCTTTTTTAAGACAATCCAGGTTAGTGGCCATCACCATGAACTCCATGTTATAGCTATACATTACATGAAGAAGTACTGGTGTAAGGTGGAGGTACTGTTCTAAATCTCCTTTGAATCAGTTCCATTGGATGATCCCTGGTCCTAGTGTTTGAAGAGAAGATTGAAACAAAAAACCCTTCTCTCTGATGTATAATTTTTTATGTCTCAGTCACATTCCCAATCAATATTTTTTTTTCTCCAAATCTAAAGAATTTTAGCTTTTTCTCAGAAGGAAAATGTTGAAGCCCTTTCTATTTGCCTAAATACAGCAGTTTCCACAAAACATTAGGGAGAAGGTGTTCCTTTGCACTCCCCTTCATTTGAATACTTCCTATTACTTTCCCTTCTGCCAATCTGAGTCACCAACAGGACACAGACATAAAGTACAGTGGTTAGTGGAGGAGCTGTGGACGTAGAAGAAAAATGTCAGTGTAAAATATGGTGGAGAAAGGCCCTTATTTAGCAGGTCCATATTAGCAGATGCTTAGTTGCTATGTTACTGTTAGATTGTAATAATTATCTCATAATTCAACAGATATTGGGTCCTTGAAACACCTGTGTCACCTACTTTAACTAAAAGATTATCAGATTTATGAGACATAATGTTAGAAACCCTATCCTTTAATACCTGCTTAACACAAGTATTCTGAGAGAGTACTTTTCTACTTTCACATTTGGAGGGAGGGAACCAGTGGTGGGATTCAGCCAGTTCGCACCACTTCAGGAGAACCGGTTGTTAACTTTCTGAGCAGTTTGGCAAACTGGTTGTTAGAAGAAATCATTAGGGCAGAGAACCAGTTGTTAAATTACTTGAATCCCACCAGCGGAGGGAACCCCATGAATTCCAGTGCCAGTGTCACAGATTAATGGGGGATGAACATGACCCAAGTTGCTCCACTGCACATTCCCTACCCAGCCAGCCAGCCTGCTAAAGGGCAGGCTGTTGGGGGATATTTCCTGTTCAATATTTGTCTGCCTTCCCTTCCGAAGTAACACCCAGAGGAAAGTGCAGCCCTGGCTACCTCAGCTTCCCATGCACCTTTTTAAAAATAACCCCCAGCTTCATCCTGACGCCTTGTGTGTCCAAACACACTTGGCCAATAAAGAATTCTATTCTATTCTATTTTTCCTGCCTCTCCCTTAAATTAAGATGCCCCGGATGTGGGTCCAACTTCGCTGCCATGCGTCCAAATTCTTCCAAAAGTTGCAGAGAAAAAGGAAAATGACTCGCCACCTGGGAGGAGGTTGGGGGAATGAGAAGGACCGGAAGGGAGCCGCGGGCGCCGGAGGAGAAGGCAGAAAAAACAGGGTTTGGCTAGCCCTAGGAGTGCGCCTTTCCCAGGGTTATTCCGCTCTGGCAGCGCCATAAAACTATTGTACTCAATCCTTAGTGAACTGCACCACAGCTGCAAGTCCTAACTGGGTTAAGCAAACCTGGCTTCATGAAATAACACTCCCGACCTTTCCACACAGAGAAGGAAGAAGATGATGATAGATAGATAGATAGATAGATAGATAGATAGATAGATAGATAGATAGATAGATAGATAGATAGATAGATAGAAAGATGAGGGGAAGAGAGAGAAGTAGCGGTGAATCGCGCGGGTTCAATTCGGACCAAGGCGCGCTGTTGCTCAGGTCCGATTCAGCCAGGCTCCGAGAGTTCTCCGCCGCGCGATTCCTCCTTCCCCCCCACCCCCGCACTCCAGCTTTCCTTGGCCCTGGAGAGCGAGCGATTGCGCGCACGAGCCGTCCGCAAAGTCTCAACTTCCCGTCCCTCCATCTGTTCCTCGATCTTTCTGAGGAAAATTCACGAGCTGGAGTTAACTGGGGGTGATGGACCCCCCACCCACCCATCCACCCCTCCCGCCGTCGGAATAGAAGAGGCTCACTTAATGCTGCAGCTCCGCGAACACTGGGGGGCGCCGCGCCTGCGAAAGGAGACCCAGATCTTTAAGGAGGGTTGACGCGAATTCCCATAGCGGATTTGCCCTGCATAAGAAGGGGCTGGGCACGCGAGATTAGTTTCACTACCCTTGGGATTTGATCCAATCCCCGCCCGGCCTTTCCTTACCTTCTGCGCCCTCGTTTTCTCTCTGGGTGGCTTGGCTATTCGCTGACCTCCAAAAGTGCGACTCCACCTCAACCCGGAGCAACTGGAGGCAGAGACGCTTAATGGCTGGTTTCCTTAACGACGTGAGCTTGGAGTCCGAAGCAACGACGACCCTTTAGACCAGAGCCGGGAGTTTGGAAGCTCCCGAGAATCATTCGCCCCCATTTTTTCCGCAGCCCCGCACGGAAGAGTTCTCGTTGACTTGTTTTTCATGAGTGGTGCCTTCAGTTTCCAACCGGCGGCCCTCGGATTCCAAGGAAACAAGTTTTAGAAAACTTGTGAACTTTTTCTTGGCCAGCGGCGTAAGGTCGCCAAGGGCCCGCCTAATGCAACATCCTCCTTTGGCAAACGGGATTTCAAAGGTTTCTCAACAAAAGTAGCTTCGCACTTCCTCTGTTGAAATAGGGCCCTGAAATTGCAAAGGTATCCTGTAGTTGTTAAATCCCCCTCCCCGTTAGTGGTTGTTTTTTTTTAAACCCTGTCAATTCAATCCATTTTTAAGCAATACCTCTAACTTTCCTCAGAAAGATAAAACAGGGTGTTATAAAGCATGGAATTGGAGGATCTGCAGGAAGAAACCATAGGTGAGATATTGCTGAAAATATGAAATCCACCTAGTTATAATTTCTATTCAGAGAAATAACATTGAAACTGCACATCCGGATAAAGTGATATGATGTTTGAAGTTGCACTCTGGGTTTAACCTAGAGCAGCTGAAATGAAGAAAAATTATTGCTAGCCTTGTTATTTATTTATACTTCCTATTTCTTAACTGCCCATCTCCCTCAGAGATGTTGCCCTGAGATATTTTCCTAAAATGGATTTTAAATTTTTCTTATAGCAACATATCTTATTCTGCTTCTTCTGTGATTTGGAGAGTTTCTTGTAGCTGTCTGATAGTGGCTAACTTTCACCTAGGATTGTCCCAATATAAACTGGGCTCTTGCAAGAAAGTTCTTCTATATGTGACATCAAGTGAAGAATACTTAACAGGGACTGGATCTGCAGAAAACACTGAATTGCAAACTAGCTAACCACATTTTAGCTTATCATGTTAAACAAATGTAGAAAAGTGGTTAGAGAAACTCTTAATTCTTTAAAGATATGTAAGTCTATCAGCCACATCCAAACACTATGGTTCTTTCTTTAGCAACTTTGCTAATTGTGACCCCCAGGACTCAACACTTTCTAATACAGGGGTCACCAACCTTTCGGACCTCAGGGACCACTAAATTCATAATTTTAAATCCTGCGGACCATTAATATGTTCTGCCTAATGACCGGCTGGGTGGCCATGGCTAGGTGGTTATGTGACTAGGTGGGTGTGGCCAACTCAATATCACTCATGTTGAGGAGCATCTCATCAGCCTCTACTTGCCCCTCCCCTCTCAGCCACTTCTCCTCTCCCCGCCGGGGCTCCTTAGGGCCCCAACAAGAAGCAGCTGTTGGAGCTAAGCAGCCACCATGAGAAAGAGTTGGCAAAACAACTCATTTCAAATTGGATCTGACCGAGGAGGCTCAGCAGAAGCACCTCACTGAGGACTGCTTGGAAAGCATAGGCTTTCCAAGCAGAGGGAAGACCTGCAGGAGTGCAAGGGCAGGTACCAGTGCCTGGAGGCTTAGCGGGCTGAGATGGTAAGGCAGTTCCAGGCCATGATGTAGTCCCACTGGAACAAAGCCCTCCGGCTCTTTGCCACCAGCAGCACTTCCCTCCAGCCTTCGCCCAAACGCCAGCACCAGGAGGCCAAAGCAGACCCCAAGTCAGCATTTCTGTCTCCCTCCGACCCACATAAAATGACCCCAAAGGGGGAGACTCTACAGCAACACAAACATTCATTGCACATATCTGTCCCAGAGGCTATAGTTTGAGGACCCCTGATTTAGTGCAATATAAAAAATGCAAATAATTTTTCTGCGGACCACCAAAATTTTCTTGTGGACCACCAGTGATCCACAGACCACCAGTTGGTGACCGCTGTTCTAATATGTGGTTTTGGAGATGAGGGCTCTCCATATATGCTGTTCCCATGGAGCAGATTTAATGATGTTTTCTAAAAAATCAGTTAGAGGGGAATGTATTGATGTAGGAGTCAAGAACACCTATCTTGCCTGTACCTGTACCTTCATTGTTCTGCCATAGACATTCAAAGATTTTGATTTACCAATGAAGGTGGAGTTGGGATGCGGATCAGATGCTGAATATTATCAGGTAATAAGGCCAACCTGGGAAAGGATGTCAGAGCTACCTGCCAAGGAAAGTCTAGGGAGAGAATTTTGTCCATTAATCCAGAGGGACAATCCCCAGAAAATCTGATGAGAAATCAATACAGGTCGTCCTTGATTTATGACCACAATTGAACTCAAATTTTAAGCGAGACAGTTGTTAGGTGAATCACTGCAATTATTAAGTTAGTAATATGGTTGATAAGTGAATCTGGCTTCCCCAGAAGGTTGCAAAAGGTGATCACATGACTCTGAGACACTGCCATCTGTCATAAATATGAGTCCGTTGCCAAGCATCTGTATTTTGATCACACGACCATCAGGATGCCGCAACAGCCATAAGTGTGAAAAACAATCATAAATCACTTTTTTTCAGTGCCATGTAACCAAATGGTTACTAAACAAGTTACAAGTCAGGACTCTCTGTAGTATCTCCTAAGCCCTAATAGGGCAGGTATCTAAACAGTGATAAGAGGCTAATAAAATGCCTCTCCTCTTTTACATAATAGTAGGGAGAAGATCCAAGATAGCGGTGCAATTGGAAGAATAAGGATAAAGAGAGCCAAGAGAGAGGCTTAAGAAGAAGGCTCTATTGCTGGCTGGCTATGCTGGAGGCCCAGCAAAAAAACAACAACAACAAAAATAACAGTTGCCATCAGAACAAGAAGCCAGGGCCATATTTGTCAGGCCAGAGGGAAGCTAAATGGCATCACATATTTGGTGGTGTGTTTTGGAAGAATTGGGATGAATTTTTGGAGGTTATATGGCCACAAAAATAATTCAGGTGGCAAACACTGCTCATTTCTGGTTTGCAAAGGACAAAGAACACAGAGTGGAGCATAGAGCAGGCAGCCCTCTTGTGATTGTTTTAATGTTTTCTGGAAATGTTCAGATTTTCCATGATATTTGTCTCTTTTATTGTTTTATTAAACATTTATTATAAATGAACATTTATTACTAAATATCACCAAGTAACAATAGACAAAATAAACATTTTAAACTGGTGTGAACAAATAGTTTAGATTTTTTCTAGCAGATAGTTGATGGTTTCTGATTTAAAATAATATAACTCTGACAAGATTGCATTTGTCCTGCACAATTAGGGTTCCATCAGTTTTGCCCAGATGATGCTGACTTGTGGATCTTGGAGCTCTGATAAAAAGGAAGGTACCTCAAGTGCAAACTCTGCCATTACTTTCTATAAATTCAGACACTTACCTCTATGACTAGAGATACCAGTTTAGCAATTCATACTTACAATAAAAATAATGCTTCATAAAAATATATCAGTGTTCACATCAAGTACAAACAGGGGTGAAATGTAAAATTTGTTACTACCAGTTCTGTGGGCGTGGCTTGGGGGGGGTAATGTGACGGTGGGTGTGGCCAACTTTTTTTTTAACTTTTCAAAGCATTTTTTCTACTGCTTTGAAAAGCCTCTGCCGATCAGGCAACTCAGCTGGGATCGTCAGAGAGGCTTTTTAAAAAATGCTTTGAAAAGCCTCTCTGAGGATCAGGCAACTCGTTAGAGACTTTTTAACGCATTTTTTTACCACCTCTTTGCAGGGGTGAAATCTAAAATTTTTCCCTACTGGTTCTGTGGGCGTGGCTTGGTGGGGTGTGTCCTGTGACTGAGTGGGTGTGGCCAACTCGATGTCACTCACAGCCACCCCCACTCAGTCACAAGACCCCCTTCCACCAACCTATGCCCATAGAACCCGGTAGGAAAACTTTTTAAATTTCTTTCTCCTGCGGCTCCGCCCACCCGCCCCATTCCCTGGACTCCTACTGCTCACCTTTCTCCCACAGCTGGCTGTCAGGGAAGGCAAGCGCCCGGAAGATACCGGAGTCGCTCACTCTCCTCTTGAATGAGCCGCTCTGGTCCATGCACCGGCTGCGCAAGCGCACAGTTTATTTAATTCAGCGGCAGGTTGGATGTGCGCTTGCGCAGCCAGCGCGTGGACCAGAGCGGCTCATTCAAGAAGGAGAGTGAGCGACTCTGGTACCTTTCAGGCGCTTGCCTTCCCTGACAGCCAGCTGCGGGAGAGAGAATGAGAGAATGAATGAATGAAGATCAAATCATAAAACATATACAGGTAGTCCTCAATTTACGACAATAGAACCCAAAATTTCCAATGCTAAGCAAGACAGCTGTTAAGTAAATTTTGCCCCATTTTATGACCTTTCTTGCCAGATTCTTGTTAAGTGAATCACTGCATTTGTTAAGTTAGTAACATGGTTGTTAAGTGAATCTGGCTTCCCCATTGACCTTGCTTATCAGAAGGTTGCAAAAGGGTTAACAGCACTCGACACCACGCCCAGCAACGAAAGACAGCAGTTGGCCGGGGACGGGTTGCGGCGTGGGTGTGGGGGGCGTGGAAGGCACAGGGCGATGGTGGTGGGGGCTGTGAAGTACGAATAGGCGTTTGGGGCGCACGGGGGGATGGTGTAGTGGGGCTCGCGGGTGGAGATTCTGACCGGTGTGACGGTTGGTGAGCGAGCTGTAACGATGCCGGCGGAGGATAATCGAGGAGATCCGGCTGGCAGTGATGACGTCATCGGCGTGCGCCCAGAAGTGAGCGGCGGGATATTTAACTGCGACCAGCTGCCCTGTATGTGCCACGCTTTAAATAGAGGCTGCCGGTAACCATTGATAGCCGCGTCTTTACTTTGCTCAGCATTTCCGGCCATACGGCTGTGCTGTTAACTCCCAGTAAACCACGTTTTATGGACGGTGTGTGTGTGTTGTGGGTTTATTGGTGCGTACGGGCCACCGAACGCCGAGAGAAAGACGCGGCTCTCAATCCGTCTTCGCTGTTTGCTGGCCACGCCAGTTAAACGTTATGGCGGAGGGGGTTGCAACGGGCGTGCCGCCAGAGGAGACGGAGGAGGAGGCTGCAGAGGACACGGTTATCGAAGTGCTTGATCCAGATGTGCAGCCTGTGGTGCGACCAAAGCAATTGAATTCCCTGAAGGAGGTAAACATCGAGCCCCGGGGGGCGTCAGGACTTGAGGATACGCATGGTTGTGGGACAGCCGCCCCTGTTGGGACTGATACCTGGTGGCATAGTTCAGCAGTGACCGGTAGCCGGGTACAAACCCCCCCTCCATTTACGGGAGCCCAGTTTCAAGGCTGGAGGGAACGTCAATGGGTCGAAGAGGAGGAGGGAGAATGGAGTTATTCCACCGGCCCTGGAGCGACCACAATGGATGTGCTGCGGGACAGGTTTGGGGAGGCTAGCTTTCGAGATGCGCCTTCTTGGCAATCATGGGCGCCTAGTGTAGAGTCGACTGGGTCATGGCAAGGGACTGGGTCTGAAAGCAGGCTTCGTCTTGCCAGCCCAAAGTTCAAAGTGGAACGGAGGCCAAGCCGTGTCAGCAGTGAACATCTCCCAGCAAATACCGGTATTGGGTTATCCTTTGCCGGGGATGGTGCCCGTGTTACACCAAGGTCGGCCACTCGACCTGGTAGGGAGAGAGGGGGAGTAGACATGGACAGGCAACGGCCTCTGGGGGGGGGATTAGACCACCCCACCCTCAACCTCGCCAAATGGATCCAGTACCACAATGGGGCCCCGGTATGTGGGTCCCACAGAACTATTGGGGCCTGCCTCCGGTACAGGCTACGTTTGATGGAACATCGGAGAAGGTTGCGTTATTCCTTAGTCAGGTGATTAGTCATATGGATTTGTATGGCCGGTTATATCCATCACAATGGTCTATGGTAGTAGCTGTAACAGCAGTGCTCACAGGTGAGGCCGCGGACTGGGTCGCTGATCTCCACAGTGAACATGCCCGTGAATTGACAAATCTTGGCCTATTCCTGGAGGCGTTACGAGCTCGGTTTGAGGATGAAACCCGAACCCAGGTGGTTGAGGGTGAGCTTGTAGGATTAAGACAACGGGGCCGGCCTGCTAAAGACTACGTTAAGGAATTTCGCAGTTTAGCGGGAAAGTTACGCTCATGGCCGGAGCGTCTTCTTATTCATCAATTCCAATCCGGATTAGATCGGGAGATACGTCAAGCATGTGTGTACCGGGGTTTAGGACCTCGCCTGTCGGAATGGTATAAGGCAGAGGTGGCTTTAGATGTTGGCCTTAGGGAATTCAGACCTAGGGGTGTTAGTCAGGTTCAACAACAAAAGCAGGGTCCCGGTGGACGGCCAATTGAGAAAGCCCTTGCTAAACCAACTCCGTTTACTGGTGAGACAGGTCGACGCCCATTCCGCTGCTTCCGGTGCAATCAAGAGGGGCATAGGGCGGCTGAATGCCTTGTACCGCCACCACGAATGTCTACTCCAAGACCGCAGGGACCGAATACCGCATCCAGGGAAAGACCTGGCCGTGCGCTGGAAAGGTCCAGAGCAGCAATCCATGACTCCCTGGCAGAGACGACGTCACGGTCGAGTATGAATGAGTCGTCTGGGATGGCTTGCATTCCCGAAACCACGGGGATCAGCGAGGATGATGGAGATATCTCGGACCCCATGGTAAGTGATCCTGTATGTCCGTTTTTGATACCCATTACGTTATGTCATCCAAGGACGAAACGAGGGTGTAAACAGATGGCCCTGATTGATTCTGGGTGTACCAGATGCCTGATTCGTCGTGTTGTGGCAGAGGAGCTAGGACTTGAGATAGTAACTTGTGCACTCCCATCAGGTTTGAACAAATGGATGGGACTATTCTCGGCGGTAAACCGACTACCCATATAACTGAACCAGTTATCTTAGAGGTGGGTGAACATCGTGAACTTATCCGTTTTATAGTTGTCCCTCAAATGGTAGAACCTGTAATCCTTGGGCTTGCATGGTTGGACAAATGGGAACCAACCATTTGGTGGGAAGGGGGTTTCCGTAAGTTACGGTTGCCGATGACAGTGGAACCTTGTGCAAAAGTACAACATGGGGTGGCGGATGTTCAGGCATACCCCCCGGTATATAATGATCTTGCCCGAGTGTTCAGTGAGGACGAATGTGATGTATTACCACCACATCGTGATACGGATTGTGGTATTGATTTGGTTCCCGGGGCGAAATTACCAAAGCCTCGGATGTATTCAATGGCACCAAGGGAGTTGGATGAGTTAAGGAAACATATCGACAAAAACTTGGCCCGGGGTTTCATACGCCCCAGTCGATCACGTTTGGCTGCTCCAGTGCTCTTCCGGGAAAAGAAGGATGGAGGGTTACGCTTGTGCGTGGATTATCGGGGGTTAAACGCTGTTTGCGTTGAACCATTATACCCGCTACCTTTAATAACGGACCTGTTAACGACGTTCACCGGGAAGATCTTTACTAAATTAGATCTTCGTGAGGCGTACTATCGGGTACGTATTCGTTCCGGCGATGAATGGAAGACTACTTTTAACAGTCCTCTCGGAAGTTTTCATTTCCTGGTGATGCCATTCGGGTTGCAGGGGGCCCCAGCAGTTTTTATGCAATTAATCAATGGGATATTGCATGAGTTTTTATATCGTGGGGTGTTAGTCTATTTGGACGATATTCTCATTTACTCAAACTCACTCGAAGAACATGTCCAGCTAGTGAGGCAAGTCCTTACCAGGTTATTGGATGCACGACTGTTTGTGAAGCTCTCGAAGTGCGAGTTTCACCGGACAGAAATAGACTACCTTGGATTTAGGATTACGAATACAGGTATACAGATGGACCCGAAAAAGGTGGAAGCGGTAATAGCTTGGCAGGCCCCAAGGACACGGAAACAATTGCAAAGTTTCCTGGGGTTTGCGAACTTCTATCGACGTTTTATTCCTTCATTTGCGAAAACGGCTTTACCATTAACGGATTTGTTGCAAACGAAGGGGCTGTTACCGCCTGGCGTAAAACCCAAACCGGGGCGTGTGTTACCCTGGACTCCAGCATGCCAAAAGGCGTTTGAAGATCTTAAGGGCCTGTTTTCCAAGGAGCCTATCTTAAAACATCCAGATCCGTTATTACCTTTCGTCGTACAGGCTGACGCTAGCGACGTGGCTGTTGGGGCAGTCCTCCTGCAGAAAGATACATCAGGTAATTTGAGACCCTGTGCATATACGTTGCGTAAGTTTACAACGTCGGAACGAAACTGGGCTATTTGGGAGAAGGAGGCGTTTGCCGTAAAATGGGTGTTGCAAACTTGGCGACATATATTGGAGGGTGGCTCACATCCGTTCAAAGTGTGGACGGATCATAAAAACTTAGAGGCCCACCAGGTGCCACGGAAACTATCCCCGAAACAGGTGAGGTGGGCACAGTATTTTAAACGGTTCCGTTTTTCATTGAAATATAAACCGGCAGGGAAAATGTTTTTAGCTGATGCCCTATCTCGAATGCCGCAGTATGGAAGCAAGCGAGTTAATTCCTTACAGGCGTTGATACCGTCTGTACATACTGAAACATGTGCCATTGGCGCCCAACATAATGATGGATGGCTGCAGAAAGTACGAGACGCTTCAACCTCCGATGATTGGCTGCGTAGCCATGGGTCGATATTGACTCACCGAAGTGGTGTGGCATGGTGGGGAACTAAACTGTATGTTCCTGCTACGTTGAGACAACAAGTTCTAAAGCAGTGTCATGATGTAAAGTCCGCAGGGCATTTTGGTTTCTTGAAAACATTGCACCTGGTCAGGCGACAGTTCTGGTGGCCCAGAATGCGACGGGAGGTTGAGGAATATGTTCAAAAGTGTCATGTTTGTGCATGTTCTAAACCACGACCTGGGAAGCCTCTAGGATTGCTCCAAACTGTAGCGGAACCTACTCGACCCTGGGAAGAAATCTCGATGGACTTCATTGTAGACCTCCCGAATAGTAAAGGTCATACGGTAATATGGACGGTATTAGATCTCTTTTCAAAACAAGCACATTTTGTCCCCTGTAAAGGGTTACCATCAGCACGACAATTAGTGAATTTGTTTTCACATCATACTTACATCATACTTACCGTTTACATGGGGTACCCAGGCGGATCATATCAGACAGAGGGGTGCAATTTACGGCTCGGTTTTGGAAGGCTCGTATTGGAGCTACTCAGGGACTAAGCTCTGCCTATCATCCCAGTACGAACGGGGCTGCCGAGAGAGCGAACGCTATGATTGAGCGATATTTACGCTCCTATGTGTCCGAGCAACAAATTGACTGGGTAGATTTGTTGCCGTTTGCTGAGGTAGCCTATAATAACGCAGTACATCGCAGCACGGGGTATTCTCCCTTCCAGATCGTTATGGGACGGGAATTCACAGCCATTCCCGAGCTGGAAACCCACAAGTCCGTCGAGACCACCCCTCAGGATTGGTCCCATAAGATACAACATATATGGCCATGAGTAAAGGAAGCCCTTGATAAAGCATCGCAAGAATATAAACATCAAGCAAATAAAAAACGGGCTACCTGTCCATCCTTTAAAATAGGAGATCAGGTGTACCTTTCTACTAAATACATACGACTATGACTTCCAGGTCGAAAGTTAAGTCCCAAGTATATAGGACCATTTCCGGTATCGCAGATCATAAATCTGGTAACAGTTAGATTGAAACTACCCCCGTCATTAGGAAAAATCCATCCAGTGTTTCATTCTAGTTTACTTAAAGTGGTTGGTAACCCCGATGTATTTAATGATCTCCCTGGACCTATAGAAGGCTCGCATTTTGAGATTAATGATATCGTTGACTCTAGATATCATAGAGGACAACTGCAGTATTTAGTTAGATGGACAGGGTACCCCGAGTCGGAATCATCCTGGGTCCCATTAACCGATATAAATGCCCCAGAACTGTTACGACGATATCATAAAAAGAACCCTCAGAGACCACAACCAAAACCACAACGTAGTCGCTAATAATGTGTTTTTCTGTTTTCCCTCTTCCCTAGACGGACATCTGGTAAGGGGAGCCGCCTGTCGAGTGTCTAACAGCACTCGACACCATGCCCAGCAACGAAAGACAGCAGTTGGCCGGGGACGGGTTGCGGCGTGGGTGTGGGGGGCGTGGAAGGCACAGGGTGATGGTGGTGGGGGCTGTGAAGTGCTAATAGGCATTTGGGGTGCACGGGGGGATGGTGTAGTGGGGCTCGTGGGTGGAGATTCTGACCGGTGTGATGGTTGGTGAGCGAGCTGTAACGATGCCGGCGGAGGACAATCGAGGAGATCCGGCTGGCGGTGATGACGTCATCGGCGTGCGCCCGGAAGTGAGCGGCGGGATATTTAACTGCGACCAGCTGCCCTGTATGTGCCATGCTTTAAATAGAGGCTGCCGGTAACCATTGATAGCCGCGTCTTTACTTTGCTCAGCATTTCCGGCCATACGGCTGTGCTGTTAACTCCCAGTAAACCACGTTTTATGGACAGTGTGTGTGTGTTGTGGGTTTACTGGTGCGTACGGGCCACCGAACGCCGAGACCTGGGACACTGCAACCGTCATGAGTGAGCCGTGAGTCAGTTGGCAAGTATCTGAATTCTGATCATGTGACAATGGGAATGCTGCAATAGCTGTAAGTGTGAAAAATAGTCCTAAATCTTTTTTTTTCAGTACCGTTGTAACTTCGAACTATTGTAAGTCAAGGACTACCTGTACATGAAGAGTGAATGGTTTGAGAAGCAGGGAAAGACTCAGGAAGTCATGGTTGGATGGACTAATGAGATCCTAAAAGAGAAGTGAGTTTAAGGAACAAAATATTGGATCGTAAAGCAGTTAATGGATATAATGGAAGCAGGGATATAATGGATATAATGGAAGCAAGAGCCTTGATAGTACAGTGGTTTAGTGCACCCTGTTATTAACACAGCTGCCTGCAATTTCTGCTGGTTCGAATCTCTCCAAGGCTCAAGGTTGACTCAGCCTTCCATCCTTTCTAAGGTAGGTGAAATGAGGACCCAGTTTGTGGGGGCAATAAGCTGACTTTGTATAAAATATACAATAGAATGAAGGCTATTGCTTAACGCATTGTAAGCCGCCCTGAGTCTCCGGAGAAGGGCGGCATGTAAATCAAATTAAAAAAAAAAAGGGATAGTTTGCAAACATAAATATTAATTGTATCAAAATAAATTAAATTTGGCTATATTTCCTTTGATATTTTATTTTTATTATCTCTATTTTTTATTTCTATTTCTAACTCTTTTATGTTTTACATAACAATGCTTATCCAGAAAGGAAGAGTACAAACATTTGGTATGCATTATAAAGATCTTTCAATGTCATGCATTCCAAGTTTCTTAAATAACGTTTGGATCTTGTTTATTATATATGTAGGCAGTGGCAAATCAGTTCCATCCTGTTACTAAGAAAAGTATACAAGCATGTCCATCATCAGGATCTATTTTCTCTTCCTTTTTAAAAAAGATTTTGACTTTCGCTATTATTTAGTGGTATTTCTTCTTGTACATATGTATTTCACTCTTATTCTATTGTGATAGATCTTCTGTGCAATGTCACGCTTGAAGCTTTTGTTCAATTGAGCTCTGACTCACAGTTATATTTGTTAACTCTGAAGGTGACACAGGATGAATATGTGGTGCTAAGGTCAGGTTTCCTCTGAGCTTTACTAAAGGACAGATGACTTTTCTTTTTGCCAAAAGAATTTAATAAGTTTTCATAATTCACAGATATACAAGTCAGAAATTTGAAAAAAAAGCATGGTTGTGGCAACTTTATTAAATATGAGAAATTTATAATTTGAGGAAATGTGTTAATGCATTTATTTTTAATTTGAACAAGAATTAGTGAAGTTATTACTGCACCCCTCCTTTCTTGCGCTATCTAACCCAGGACAAATTGTTTTATTTAGTCTCTTTTCCTATGAGAGGAACTAGACCATCCTGTTCCACAGCATTGAGGGGGTCCTGTATCACCCATTTCCAGATGCTAAATTGTGGTGGTAAAGTCTGGAGAATGAAGCACTTCTGACAGAAAGGTCCTTGTTCACTCTGCTAAGAGTGCCTTGGGGTAGAGTGAAGCAGTTTCCTGAGAATCTGAACTTCTTTTGTCCTTTGAGAAGGGCATTCTGTTCGAAATCAGCTCATGCCCTCTGAAAAAAAAAACAATCACTTTGCAAAATAAAACAAAATTCAGAAAATGAAATTTAACAAAGATTACCAAAGAAAGAATACAGCTTTACTTTCATACAGTAGTTTGCTCTCTGCCCTCGAAACATATGTTTTACGGAAACTACAGTAAACTATTCTATTCGATATGCTCTTTCTTAATGAGAAAAAAATGGTAATTTCTGAAATGATTAATATTTAAATTTAAAATGGTAACATAGCAACAGAAACTTTTAGATAGATAGATTAGGTTTGTATTTTTAATGTTGGTTCTACCTTCATGAGATCAGCAAGAATTTCTTTAGCAATACCAGTGATAAAGTGATTTTGATCCTTTCTGAAGTATATTGCTGAAATGAGGCAAGCTGAAGCAATTGTGTGGAAAGGAAGACAACCCAACTATCAGGTAGTAGATAATGGGGATAGTAGTGATTCTATCAAGAATCTCTGAAATCTCTTAAAGCTTGTACAAATACAAATGTGAGTTTTAATTTGCCTTCAGGGAGAAATAATTTTAAAAATTCATAGTTTTCACGCTAGTCTAATAATGTACTGAGCACTTCTTACAAATCCAAAATATTTTATTTGGGGGAAATTGTTTTAAAATGTTATTTGATGATCAACATAGGTGCTTTGGCAACATGGGACATGTAAAGACCAGTTTTCTTTGTTGACAAAAGAAGTGGCAATGTCTGACGTGAAGAAACATTTGTTGGCTTAGTGTTCAGAGCCAGTAAATGCAAATTTACAAAGCAAACAGCTCCTGCAATCAGGAGGGTCACACAGATCAGCAAATTGCCTCTCTTCCACTAGGTATTATCCCTTGCTAGTTTTGTGGAACATCAGGAACAAGGACAAAAGATACCCAGGTTTACAACAGAAAACACAACACAAATTAAGGCCTGTTATCCAAACCATGACTTTAAAATAATGGGTCCCAGGGGTGAAATTCACTTATCTTCCCTATGGGTTTACAAATGTGTGTGTGCTCGCTTCGCTCGCACACACCATCATCCACACATGTGCAAAGCCTTCTACGCATGCACAGAGGCTGAAATTCATCACAAAAAAGAGACATCATGATGTCCGTGCGGGTGGGTGAAGCCTCCCATAGCCGCCACTACTGGTTCACCCGAGCCAGATAGAATCGGCTGAATTTCACCCCTGGTGTGTCCTTTATAGCAATAACATAGAAAAGGCTAATTTTCAGAGAAGTTACAGTTATAGGAAATGGTATGTATGTGTCCAAAGCTTTCAGTTCCACTGCCATTCCCCAAGAATCTTGTGAGTTTAGATGCAAGAGCTAATTCAGTGTGTGTGTGTGTGTGTGTATGTGTGTGTGTGTGTGCGTGAGCATGTTGTTTTCTTAATGTCTAGAGCAGGGGTCTGCAACCTTAAACACTCAAAGAGCCATTTGGACCTGTTTCCCACAGAAAAGAAAACACCGGGAGCCACAAAACGCTTCCGGTGCCTGACTATTTCTTGAGGGGGTCACAAAACTAGCATATGTAGTTGAATTAAATGTTGTTTTCTTCTGAAACTTTTCTTTTCTTGGATTTATCCATAGTTGGCCTACAGGGGGTTGAAAAGCTCACTAAATCGCGTGCCGGCGGGTATTGCACATTGGCAGTTGTGACACATATTTTGAGTGACAGGGAGCTGCAGCAGAGGGGTGAAAGAGCCACATGAGGCTCCAGAGCTGCAGATTGCTGACCCCTGATCATATTAAAAGGCTTGCTGCTAAATCTGCCTGATATCCATTGGTTTACCTTTCTCTTTACCTACTGTACTGTTTACAAACATAAATATAACAGAATGTATGATGCCAAGTTCAGCATCAGTGGTTGGGAGGTTTCTGTAGATGACGAGATTCACTGCCCACCTGAGACGAACTGTTGGTGAGGAGCACCACCTCTGTTTCATTTGGACTTCATGGTCTTTTAGCAGAGCAAAATACCGTAATCTTGCTAGTAAATTGGCAGTTAAGAAACATCTGG
Source organism: Arizona elegans (assembly GCA_022577455.1). NCBI lineage: Eukaryota > Metazoa > Chordata > Lepidosauria > Squamata > Colubridae > Arizona > Arizona elegans. Next base: position 48,364,915 of record JAKOOJ010000005.1, on the reverse strand, counting down.
TATTGTGATAGGATTTACCAAATGTAAACTATTATTTACGCCATTGACCCTCCCACTAAAAATGTTGCTGCCCATCCAAAGATCTCAAGACAATTAAAATACATTAGGAAAAGCACTATAGCTCATGGCTTCTGGAGTTCTTTCCAAATCTCTTCACCAGTAGACATTTTACTTTTTAACAAAATAATGTGTTGCAACTCCATATATGTGCATATCATACAATGTGAGAGTTATATGCTCAATTCTGTTTTCACATTATTAGGAAGGAGAAGCGGGGAGGCATCAAATGGAAGAATAGGTGTTGAGGCATTGCCCAGCTGCCTCCCTGGGGATTTATTTTACTTCCACAATCCCTGACCCAATTTGGCTCAAGTCCTAACACACTTGGCTCAAGTCTTTTTTTTGCCAGTTCCCTTTTTAAACTAAATAGATATCTTGTATTCTGTACAAGATTCGGAGAGTGATCCTGCAGATAAACAAAGAAAATGGTGAACATTTTTGCAAAATTTCTTTCTAGTATTTGAATGGATTTCAAAGAATCACAAAATGCACTAAAGGCAGAGCTAAGATCTTCTAACTTCAGATCCAAAAATTACAAGAGGGAGACTAGCTCAAAGAAATATAAATTGAAGAGGTAAGAAAATAGAGACATGTTGGGTTCTGTACTGTCTGTGATTTGTTTTTCTTTTTGTGGTGTCTTTGAGTCAATGTTGACTCCTGGTGACTGCCTGGACAAGTCCCTGCAGTTTTCTTGGTGAGTTTTCAGAAGTAGTTTTCCTAATGCAGCCTAAAGAACTATTCCTTTAATTTAAAAGTCTAGATGGACCATATGCCTGGCTCCTAAGACCAGATCTACCACATTCTTCCAGTGGGATCAAAGTCATAGGAAAGTGGGACAGACCAGAGCTATCCCGAAGGATGGGAGGGCAAAGGAGGTGGGAAAGACCAGTTCTTTCTGATTATTATTTACGATACCATGTTTCCCCAAAAATAAGACCCTGTCTTATATTTTTTTGAACCCTGAAATAAGTGCTTGGGCTTATTATCAAGGGATGTCTTATTTTGGGGGAAACAGGGTAGTACCTTCTGCTATCAAAGTTCCATAGAAATGATTGTGTCTTTCATCTAAAGACTGTTTCTTTCTTCCCTTTCTAACTGGGTTTGAAAGTGCTGCTGACTACAGTCACTGACTGTCAGCACGTCTTTATTGTTTCCTCCTGCACCATCCCTACATTCCTCCTCCAGCCATAATTTTGAACCTAAATTTAGCAGTTTTACAAGACTGGTAGGTCATTTCTCAGAAATAGGTTGAGTTACAGATCTTAGGTATGTAGCACCACCTGACCTGTGACCAGTCACTTGGATAGCTTACAAGGTGGCTAAACCTCCACCCTAGGAACCCTGCCTGGCCATCAACCCCATTCCACTAGAGAGTGGAGTGGTGGTTATTCCTACTAAGTGATGCTCATCATGAAGTGGAACAAAGCTGGAGAATCCATAAATGACCTTATAAGCTGAAAGAACAGTGTCACTCAGCAGTTTTACTATGAAGACATAAATAGGGCTTGGCAGTCTGGGCAGAATAATTTATGCCAGCCATACTTTTCTGATGACTCAATTGCTGGAGGACTGCATGTTAATGCTGTTCCTTGAAAGAACCCTGTGTTCTGTGGAATAAATCACGACTGGGTTCATATTAAGCTAAATTCAGTTTAGAATAAGGGTGGGTAACCTGAGGCCCCAGAGCCATTTGTGGCTCCCCACTCCCATTTTTGCCATGGACAGAGTTACTTCTAACTACAGTTGCTAAAATCAGTATGATTTCCTGCCATTGCAAGGCGAGATAGACGGGATACATACACACATAGTATAAGTTCTATGATGCTGTAATTTAGAAACTAGACATCTCTGGCTGTACCAATATTGTTTCATTAATTCCCCCTCAAGAGGTAAAGTGAAGCACTTGGATTTCCTACTTTGCTTAAGCACATGTGTGAACTCATTCATTTTGTGGGTGTGGAGATCCATTTTTAATCTTTGCCAAAACCTTTAAAAGCCTTTTAAGTAGATATGCCTAATTGTAGATATGCAACCTTCACTATCTTATCTCAACCAGAACTCAAGAGTTATTAACAACTTGTAAAACAACCGTATCCCTGCATATGGCTACAACACTTTTAAAAAAGAAAAAGAAAGTGCCATTTTCTATTCTTAGATTTGGAATTCTTGGACAAGTTCTTATTCTACAGGAAACTGTTTATTTTTACAATGGGTGCGGCTGACAGGAACACCTTTGTAGAGATTAGCAATGCATGAGAACAGAAGTAGGAAGCAAATTTACAATCAGCAGGTGGAAGGGGGTAGAGCCACAGTGTTCTGGCTTTGATATGGAATTTATTCTGTCTTTGGGAGCCATTCCTTAATATTGTGACTTTGTCTAGTATTGCATTGAAATATATTACATAAACATTAAGGTGTTGGGTTTATAATACACAAAACACATTCTATTCCTCCCCATTATACATGTATTCTAGAATTCTTAAATACAGAAAAAGAGATTTTTATAACATAATTTATTAAACGGAAACATAATTCTCCAGCTGCCTGCACTGTTAGGACAAGACTGTTGATACATTTTTTTTCTTGGTAATAGTCACAGGAAAGTGACAAATTTGTCATTTTTGTATTACGCAACAGACTATCAACAAATGCTCGTTTTTAAGAGTCATTCCTTCCACACATATATGACTCAAAATACATCCCAATTGTTATTTAATTTTTTTCTCGGTGTTCATTAAGATATCCTAGGACAGGAAGCCATTTTAGCACCAACTTTTGGCTGACATAGGGGAAGAAAATACATACCAATAAATGGTGATCATAAGATGAACACGAACCAACAGGATGATGCAATTGGAGAAAGAGTGAATACAATCCTACCCTTTATCAATAGAATATAATGTTAAGATTAACAGAAATCCAGTTTGGGGCATATTTCAGGATGATACTGACAAACTAGAGTTATATTCAGAGGAAAGACACAAAGATGAAGTCTGGAAATAAAAAGATGAACAGTTGGAGACCCTGGATATGTTTGACTTGCAGAACATTGCAAGGAGACGTAATAGTTTTCTTTCAGTAGTATCTGGAGTTACTAGAAAAGATTGGGCAAAAATGTTCAAAGTTGTTCCAGCAGTCAGGACAAGAAACAATTAGTTAATTACAGCAAAATAATTTTTTGTTTGATATAATACACAATGGAGTAAAATTCAATGTAATTTTAAAGGATGTGTGTCTATCCATACAGTAATAAAGCAGATTATGAGCATATAGTTTATTAGTGATGTAAATGGTCCACAATTAAAATGCTCCCCCTTAAAATCCATGATATCAAGTTTATGTGTCACCAACATAGCATAATGAAAACTAAAAAAAAAAAATCATATACAGTACCTGATCACTTCACAATGCAAGGCTGTCTATTTTCCAGGTTTCTGTACTGAAGACTGGTTGAGCGGATTCATATATGATATGGACCAAAAATATAGGTGGGACTGGATTTTTTTAAACTCACACATATTCCTTTTAGCATTTGTGGGCTTTGTAGGATGGAATGGGTGCCTTGAACAAAGCATCGGCTTCAAAAGACATCCTTTAAAGAGTTAAGTCTCCTAGTCAAACTCAGTTGCTGATAACTTAAGAGACAAATTTACTTCAATATAGAAGTGAGTTGGCCACCTTTTCTTCTGAGGTTTGTTTTTTGTTTTGGTTGTAACTTCCCAGACTAATATGTGTTTTGATATTGCTTTAAAACATGAGCAAGGCTTGATTTTATAAGGCTTGATTTTGCCTTAACCCTTAACCAAACTCTTTTAGTTCTGTTTGTTTAATGACTGATCTTGTTCTTCTGTCTTTTGGAAAAAATAAAATGCTTTTATTAGAAATATGGTGGTATCCTCTATACAGCAAGCCATGTTCTTCTTTATTGCCAATCTTAGTGCAAACTACATGATAAACCTATTATCAGAGTTATGCACTGTCTTATAATATTACCAAGTGTTGTCCATCAAGACCTTACTAGGAACAATTTGAACTAACATTTTAAAACTTACTTTGCATTCCTTTTTAACTCCATTTCATGTTATCAATCTTATTGTTATATTATTCAAGTTTAATTAATAACAAAAATAAAAGTACTTTGAGTCTCCTTGCCTCCTCAGCCATATGGACATGATCTCCACCAATGACAGCTTTTTCTCCTGCTAAGCCTACCATTTCTACTAATGGGACCGGAAGCTAGACAACAGAAAGCCAAGAATCCAACTCATACCAGAATAGTAGAGATATGCTTTTTCTCTTTTCACAAGAATCATTCTGGTAGGAAAATTATTGGGATGTGACTGTAGATCCATCAGCTAAATGTTTAAAATGAAATGTGTCAAGTTCCTGGAAGCAGATTTGTTCCTCTGCTGTCTAACAGTTTATGATGGAACCCAATCCATCATATGGGTTTATGATGGATAAATCCACAATTGGGCTTAAGTAGTAAAAGGTCTATATACAGAAGTTGTTAATTGTTTCCTAAAATATATTTCCCACATTTTAAAAAAATTTACATGGAGAGAAGCAAAAGAGTAGCCAAAGCCTTGTGTCTCTTTAATGTTGCAAAGTTTGATTCCAAGAATGAAATATGGCATAAGATTACAATAGTTTTGAAAGACACAGGTATTAACATCTTACAAAATGGAGGAAGGGAAGATGCAGGCTAATATAATGCTAAAGTTCCCTTGGCTAGTGAGACAGAAATATTTCAGGTATCAGTCTATCTCTTTTCATGCATTGCCAATACTAGGCACATGGCTAGCTTTTCTCCCCACCCCTTACCCAATGTGACACGGGTGATTGTAGATTGAATTAGTAATAAAGGGACTCCATTGTTGGAGATAAAATGTTCTAACTACCAAACCAGCTCATTTTCCAAGACATTCATGATTTCTATCAAATTTGTTTGCCCTATTTTCTGTTAATCAAACAGTTGACAATGCAACCGTATTTGGATTGCAAACTGCCTGGCTGCCTGCAAATGTAGGAAGGGCATGGCTCAGGCTTCTCTGTGATTTTTCTTTCCCCTTTCTACACAAGAACACTTGTTCTTCAGCTCCAGAAACTTTTCTGTTACCTTTAGATGTGCTCAGCACACAGTTATTTAGAAATGGAAAGGGAACTGGGAAACAAGGACCACATTTAAAACTGGGAGATGCTGGCAGCAGAGAACAAGTGTTAGCCCTTGAATTCCATCATATCAGCTGTTTACCTCAGTCTAAATCATAGAATTCTGATGGCTAGAACCTGCACATAAGAACATATCTCCTTTCTCAAGATCCACATTAGAAATGACACTGGAAGGAGCACCAAACCGAAAAGTTGTTTTATTGGTACCATACATGACCATAAATGGCACAAACTATGCAAAAAAAAAAAAAAAAAAAAGCTTTACAGTGCCCCAGGGAAGTGGAAAAGGACAAGTGGAGAGAGCTGACAGAGTACATGTCATCACTACATGCTGAGTCACAGCAGTAGAGAAGGTGACACTCTTATTTGAAGTAGGAAACTGATACAGAAAAAAAAAACCCTAATCCCTTGTAAATTACACTACTGGCTGCTATAATTACCTGCCCGCAGGGGAGGACCTGGGCCCAGTAATACAAAAGTGACCAAACCGCCCTGAATATATCTCAGGTTCATCCAACTGGGCTCCATCAGAGTAGAGAATATCTAGGATTCCAGAGCATGACTTGAAAGGAAATTCTTCTCACTGCGCTAGACAAATCATGGTCAAAACTAACAGCTCTAGGCAAACTGATGACAATAATGCTGCAAAGGGGAAAAAATATTTGCAGATAGAAATCCTCTTGAAGAAATACCCTAAGTAAGTTAACATAGTATTGTGCCATGACAGTGCAGCCTTTGCAATCACCCTGACAATCAGTCTAGGCCAAGGGTGTCAAACTGGCGGCCCGTGGGCCATATGCATCATGCACAGGCCATGCCCACCCGAGCTTCACAAAAGGCAAAAAACATTGCAATACTTCCTGACATGTCACGTAACATGATCAAGTTTGACACCCGTGGTCTAGGCCATGAGGTGGCCAAAATATCTTAAAGATACTTTGCGCTCTTCTCAAAAGTGGAAAACCATGCCTCACTCGCAATTTTGAGGCCTCTGTGACATAATAAAGCATCTTTTCTCTCCAAGATGTACAGGATTAACCTAGGCTTTAAGGAAGAGCATTGGAAGGTAGAAAGGAAAGTAGGTGGGTTTGTTTCCTTGGGGATTTAGTACCAGTATTTCAAATAAAAATGGATGTGTCTGTCTGGGCAATGGTTTCCTAGAGACCGTTCCATAAAGAGAAGGAACAATTATATTCTCTTTGCAAAACGTGGATATATTGCTTCCCCAGATGCCACAGCCCCATTCCTGTGGTTCTGCACTGCTGTAAATTGGTGACAGTACCTTCTGAACTCTCCTGCCTCCCAAGAAGGACACCCATCACAATGAACTCCTCCCCACTTCCAATGGTAATGGGAGTGGCAGCCTTAGTGAGAACACAGTGAAAGAACAGCATCATACACACAGCATACAGCGCAGAAATATACAAGCACGAGGTACACAAATTTGAAAAGGGGAGGGATATGGTAGAAGAGGGTGGAGCAGGAACAGCAGCACACACAAATTACACAAGGGGGGGAGTGGGGGCAGCCATGCTGTCCTCAAAGGAGTGTATAAAGGAAGTTTGCAAAGTCTCTCCTTGGTTTGAAGCTCTCAGAACTGTATACAAAAACTAAGACTCCCAATTAGTAGACAAGCCTGTACAAAAATCAGGATTGGGGGAAATAGGGAGGGTGGGCAGATTTTTTTTAAACTTACAATTTTATTTTATTTCTTTAAAAAAGCCCAAAATACTGAGGGCAGGGTATGTATGAGGACTGCAATTTCCTTTAAGAGCAGGTTGGGGCAAAACAGCCCATGCCTAAAGATGTGACAAAAAGGGCAAATGCCCTTCCAGGTAACTGCAGAATATTTTTCTAATGCATTCCAGAAAATTTAAAACTCCACATAATCTCCTGCCATATTGGCTTTCTGGGATCTTCAGGCAAAAGAGAATTACTGCTCTGCCATCTCTAAGTCAGTCAGGATGAACTGCTTAAAATTCAACCCACAAAAATCATAGCTGCCCCAGTGTGAGTCATTATGTGAGCCATGACATTGTCCACAAGACTCTTAAGACTCTCCTGCTAAAATGGAACCTTCTTGATGTCCCTTATAGAAAACTGAATGATAAAAGGGACCTTAGACCAGATTTTTCCTGCCCATCTTAAGTACTCAGTCCTGTGGCCTCCCAAGGTACTTCATGCTGATCCACCAAAGCTTTGAGGCTCTAAGGGACTGCTATGAATACCACTCCCTAACAGTGTTGCTTGTGGTATCCAGGGCACTAGATGCATGGACAGGGAAGGAGAAGGAATTAAAATTCTGTTGGGACTAAAAGCCCACTGTTCCAATTCTGCCCTAAAGGGGACAGCCAAGAGTGCAGACAGCAGGGAATCGTGGCCAGGTTAACTGTAGGCAGGCAGGCGCTGCAGTGCTCATAGGCCTTGATACCTTGTTGGCCAGCCACTCTTCTTCACAATTGTCCAGGTAGAATGGTTTCGACTCAGTCCATGGGACACCAGCCAAGTCAAATATAGGCCCGGCTGGGCACTGTTTCGGGGGCTTTATTGTGATGCTTGCGACGTTGGATTCTCAGACTTGCTCTCCTGACTGGAAGGGGGCTTGCTGTTCCAGGGACTGTTGGCGCCCAATGCGGGAGAGTTGTTGAAGCTGTCCTCATCATCAATGCCGTTGGCAGCGTCAAACTGTGTGTTCTCCAGTCGAGTGATAAGGCGCTCATCTTCGTCGCCAAACTCCCCACCCATCAGGGTTGGCTCGCCCACCACCATCACATCCTGAGGAGGGAAGAGGGTCCCGAAACATAATCGAGGTGGAGACTGCCCTGACCCATATCACAATGTTCAAGGGAGCCAGCTGTCACAACAGCAAGGACCTCTCCCCCTACCCTCCTACAATGAGGAATCAAAATTAGCCTTAGCCTTTACTCACCCTTCCCGAATATGGCACCTTCCAGATGTGTTGAGACTAAACAACTAGAAGTAGCACAGAACATCTAGAAGGCACTTTATTTGGGAAGGTTTCAATATTCCCTTCCAACATTGTCCCTCTCTGGACTTAGAACAATGCTGCTATCTGTTTCTATTGTATCTGGGCACAGACAGCATCTGATAAATCAATGGATGCCCTGGGATATTGGAGAATCAAAGTCTCCTCTCAATTCTCACCTGAATGATTCAAGATCTATTGTAATCTGTAATATCTGAATATCTTCCTACTCACACAAAAAAATGAGACTCTGGCCCTAACGGGGTCTACACAGACCCTTTAAATGAACAGCTACATTAAGGGATTACATTAATCTTTTTTACGTTGTCAGACAGGATGGGCATAATCAAGATAAATATCTCTGGGACATCTACAATAGATTAGCAAGGATTCCTGATATTCATTTAACAGCAACAACTAAGCTGCTTTCCCTTTCTAAACCAGGTTGCTGAAAAAGAACATCTGAGGGAAAATCGGGAATGGATTTCTGGATAAAAGGACTTTTGAGAGATCAATTCTCTCTGGCTTACATGCTCAGACGTGATCCTTAACTCTTAGGGTGTTTCTCTGAGTTCTAGGAGGACCCCTAGAAGCCTGAATTCTACCAGGTTTGTTATAGGAAGCATCACCCATCCTTTGGGGAAGTGCTTCGGCTGCATGAAACATGGCCCCAGGCCAAGGAATTATCAGTTAAAAGGAAAAGAAAAAATGAAAAGGGGATGCTTACAGGTACCTGACTGGAGAGGGCAAAGGTGCTGGCTGGGCTCTTCTTTTTGCTGTTGCTATTGTTGGTATTGCCTCCGCCGGAACTCATGGTGCTACCTCCAGACATCTTCCTTTTCCGGCGCTTACTAGGCTGCTGACGTGCAGGTTCAGCTATGAAGGTGTTTGTGAAATAAAATTTGGTGAGATATCTTGCCTTTAGTAAAAAGAATCTAATGTTCCCAGTTGTTTCAACACAGTCAAATTGTAAATTTGCGTGTTCCAATTAAAACCTGAATAAATGAATACTTCCCATTATTTATTCATAAATTTATATACCATCTGATTCAAACTTTATAGCATATCTATATTTCCACACTAACTTCCACTTTCATTTTTACATCTTGTGCTATAGTTTCAGAGATAGGATTTTAGCACAGGATAGCACTCATCAAAGCGCTGAGGCATTCCATCTGCAGGAAGCCAATGCCCTGCTGCCCTCAGGTGGGCTTGATAGGAAATACATCTGATTTATTGGTCAGTGCACAGGATATTCTTCTCTACCGCTCTAAAGTCTCACCAGGTGGCGCCACCATACGTTGCCACTTCTGGAATAAGCACGTCTTGAGGCAATCCCGAGGACTGAGACTGTAGGTCTTGTGTCGAGACATCAACTCCTGCATTGGTTCTAGGATTACGCACAGCTGGTAGGAAGAAGAGGAGAGAGAAATTCTGTAGTAGAGGACAATCCCAGATGGAATCCTCCTGGAGCCATAGATAGATTTCTAGACATTGATCTGAACCTGGCCAGATATGGACACAGACATTCTGAGAAAACAAACAATTTCTTAGTGCCTGATATCTGGGACGTACAATAAAGAATAATGAAGTGCATCAATAAAGAATTATTGTTAAAAAATAAAGAACATTCACCTTTCTCTGAGGCCAATGCCAAACAGTGTTGGTCAAGAGTGAGGTTCAGCCCACAACACCTAGGGTGTTGCAGGACTCGGTGCTCTCTCCGCTTCTTTTTAATATCTATACAAAGCCATGGGTGAGTTTATCTGTCACCGTGGACGGTACTATTATCAGTATGCAGATGATACCCAACTCATGTCCTGGGTGATGCTGTGGATGCCCTTTCGCAGTGCCTGGAGATTTTGGAGGTTTGGATGGAAACAGCTGGCTTCAATTGAACCTTGGTAAGACAGAGTGGCTGTGGGCGGGGGGGGGTGTCCTCTATATTCTAGTAATCTTAATGGTCTTCTGGAGCCTATAAGAGTGGGCACCCACGTTTCTTCTGGGGCATGATACTCCATATGGCAGGGTCAATGACAGGGAAGTTCTCTTCCTAGACCCTGCCAATCAAATTCTTTAATCAATTGTGTTTGTAAGATACCCTCCTGTCTAAGTAGGTGCTGTCCCATGACATGAAGGGCTTTAGAGGGAATAATCAGCACCTTGAATTGTACCCAGAAGCAAACAGGCATCTTTTGTAGCTCAGATAATAGTCTGAGATACTGAGATTTTCAAACAAAGTTGGACAGCTATTAAGCTGGGATGATTTGAGGATTCCTGCTCTGGGTAGGAAGTTGAACTGCAAGGCCTCCAAAGTCATTTCAGACCCTATGATTCCTCTGATTTTGTGTATACCAGCTTTACCCTAGTTGCCCTGTACAACCACGCTGAGATTCCTGCAGACTTTGTTTTCACCAGTCATGGTTCATCCAAAATGGTTTCACTTCCAGATCTGTTTGTTCAGATTTGAAGCAAAGCATATTTTCCCTTTTTCTGTACATTGCTAGTGAATTTACACCCCTTTATTCTATCATAGTAATATAGAAAAAGTGCCTAATAGATTTCAATACTGCCAGTACTCTAAACATGTAACTGGTGAGAATATGATTGTGTTTTATATATACATTATCTGCCAATAACCATCTAAACCATAGAAGCATGTATATTCTCACAAACATAAAACAGTCAACCAAAAAAACCCCTTAAAATAGCTTTTAAAGTAGTGTAAAATATAGAAAAACATTATTGTCTAAATGACATTTTTAATTCTGGTACTGCCTGAAGGAGGAAATACCATGGAATGTAATTCTTAGTTTCATAGGTGCTGAAGAAAAGTACTTACTCGGAGGTAGTTGAGTGTGGAGTTTGAAAGTCCACATCGAGTAATATTTTTGGACAACTGGTCCAACATTTGGGGATCTTGAGCCTGGAGAGAGAATATTAGAAGCAGAAATGAAACAGTTAAACAAAAATATGTTGCCTCAACACATAAAGTGTACATTGGAGCACTGGAAGGTTAATCTTTTAAAATGATACAGTATATTTGGACACCAAAATAAAAATTGAAGCTTGAAATTTTCAAAAAATAATGGTGCAACAGAAAAACCCTCAACACAATGAATAGGCACAAAGCAAGCGAAACAACTTGTCAAGACTCACTCTCAAAAATATTTAAACCCAGTCTAAACAGAGGCTATTACTAACCTCTGAACTTACATGCATAGCAAGGATGCTACGGGGAATAAGTTCCCGATGCTGCCGGACACTGAAGTGCCATGTCTTTATCCTCATCATGTCATCAAACATGAATTCCAAGTAGAGGCGGCCCTCCACAGATACCTGGACAAGCAGAATGCAAAGGGTTATGAGATTCAAGTGAGTATTCTCTAAGTAATTATTTTAATGCTTGTATATAAAATCTATGAACCATATAATAGAATCAAATTCTGGATCGCTTTTTAGATTATAGCATCCCATTACTCAAATTATATCCCCAGAGTTATACTATTTTATTAGACCACATCTGATATTCATTTAGTGAATATCTGACATTCTATTAGTCTTTCCCAGCAGGCATATACTTTTCTTTTCTTCTGTTAGATTATTTCCTGATTTCTCATTCTTTGGTATCTAAAATTAAAACATGAGCTATTGAAACCATTATAATTTCAAACTACATTCCTAAAAGAATTATTGCTTTATCTAACAGAAACATTCCTTTCCAAAGTAAATCTGGCCTCATGTTTTGTAGCTTGAGGTTCCTCAGGTTTAAGTTGGGTCAACAAGCCTGGGGGCCCCTAGGGACTGGTGAAATATTGAGATGACCACTGATTAATTAATATCTCCCCTGCACCTAATCTCTTTTTTATTCTGTTTTTAGCTCTGTGGCTTTTTATATTTGCATTCATATTATTAGTAATATTAATTTTGTATATTTTGTTTTTAATTTTGTTGTATGCTACCCAGAATCACTTAATTGTGAGGTGGGAGCTATATAAATACGTTTAATGAATAAATAAATAATTTCAAAGGTTATATAAATAACTAACGTTAATTTAACTTTCTTCAGCTTTCTATAAAGGAGGATTACTGGTTTAGAAGCCTTAAAAAATTATCCAAAATCTCTAACCATTAAAGAACAATTGCATCTGGACCAAATAAATGAATAACAAAATTTTATTTTGCCCTTTTAGAAAATTTACAAATAAGAAATTCCTGGTCTGTCAATAAAAACTGATAGCAGAAAAAGGCCTGCTGCCTAAGATCTACCAAATGAAATAACCTCAGCAGGCCCTATCTGCTGAATGTGGTGGGATGGGCAGATGTAATGAGCCCATCATTATATTATGAGCTTGAATGTCCTTTTCTCATTAACCAATAGACAATTTCACTAATTGATATGAAATTAATTTCCTGTTCTCTTAAAATGAGGGTAATGTAACAATGACAAAGCAAAACAAATTTGCTTTGCCTCAGCGAATATTAGGCAGAAGTTGGTTGTCCCAAAGGCGCTTTTCCAAAAGGCAACTGGGTTTTCTTGGTTTCTTCCTTGAAAACATTTTGCTTCTCATGCAAGAGCTTCTTTAGTTCTAACTGAATGGTGGGGAACAGGAGGAGTTATATTGTTTGGGGTCGTCTGGTTGTTAGCTCTCTGCAAAGAATGACTGCAAAGAATATAAATCCATCCATTCCTTCTTTTGCAGCACTTGGCTTTTAAAATGTAATTTCCAGGCTCTATTTTTCTACTTTAAAAAAATTGCTATATCTGCCTATCCCATTTCTAAACAGAGCTGAATTAAAATTAAATTGAAACATGTGCTATATGCAATTGCATTTATATTAATTTTTTAGAATAAAAATATATTTAAAAATACACTGTGACATAATTTTGTTCTAATTCTATTTGTAGCTACCAACTCTTCCCAAGCAGAGGATCTCTTTACAAGAATATGTGAAGAATGCTGAAGACTGTAATTATACACAAGTTCCCCTGGGGCTGGGGAAACACCATTGCACTCTCACCTGGGTGAACATGGGCTTGCCATGCTGAGTGACCATAGTACATTGATCACAATCAAGTGAAACAAAGTTGTTATGGAAGGATTCCTTTGGGTGCTTCAGAACATAATACAGCTCAGTAGCACCCCCCTCAAAGATACTGCGGAAGTAGCGAGGAATTAGGGTACGGCCGATTGCTAGACATCAGGAAGAAAAGGGTGATAAAAATCAAATTACTTGTCATTCTTTGTAGTATACATTCATGAGCATTCATGTAGCATTGGCAAAAGCATTTTTTGGAGATTATGAACAACGAATGGAACTGACAACAGGCCAAGATCCAAGTCCTGAATGTACTGGTCATAAGCAATAATGTTTTTGTTGATCATTCCTTGATGCTGCCAAGGTCCCTTACCCATCTTAATTATATTTCTTTTAGATTCCTCTAATTTAAAAAGTATGGGTAGTAGCACAGAACTATCTCGAAAAGAACTTTATTCTCTCACAGTAACACAACAGCTTTATATTGTTCTAAACAGATATAATTTATTTTTCCATCTTAAAATAATTCATCTACTTTCTAGAACATGACAAGTGGAAGGAGTCATGCATGCATGACTCCTGAGTCCAGAAAACTGTCAATGTGTTAGTAATATTTTATTCAAAGTTTAATATTCTGAAATAGGAACAATATCCATTTGCTGATATATTTAATGGGTTTTCCAAACACCCTAAGCATCCTTTTAATGTAACTTCTAACATTTTGGAAGAAACACCAAAGGAAAATCTTATCAGATACTGATTTTTAAAAATGGAGAGCAAAGGAAAAAATGTGAAGCATTACATAAAGTGGATTTCCAGCAGTATTGTGATTAGTGATACATAATTTTAATGTAAGAAATACAAATCCCCCTAGAATAACAAAAATATAATAAGTAGGTGGAACAAGGAATTTTCAACATAAATCATTCCTGAAAATCGTTTGTCAACCCAAAGGTAATGTATTCTAGCTGGGAATTTCAAAAAATATCCAATGGGGAGTACAACTCTTATACAAGATGATAATTGCTAAATGCTCGCTGGGAATGTTATCCTAAGACACTTTCGTCATGTGGTCAGCAAGGTACACAGAATGCTGTTACCTTCCCATTAAAGTAGTATCTATTTTATCTACCTGTATTTGCATGCTTTTGCAAGATGCTTGTGTCTTGGACTGCCAGCCTTCCAGTGAAAAAGCCCAGTGTCTTTACCACCAGATACGATGTCCCTTAATATATACATTACTTAGTCTAAAACCAACTTTCTTAATTTCTGAATTTAATGTTCAGAATTCTTCTGAATATTCCTTTTTGTGATGGACTATGAAGACAAAGAGGCATCTGAGGCAGCTACAGCAAATGTGTACTAGTTCCCAAAGTCATAAAGACAATGGAAGCTGTTCCCTTAGGATTTACTCCAGGAGGTGGATAAGCAGATAACTATTTGCATCTGTGGCTTTATACATGAAAGATTTATGAAGTAAGTCAATAGTTTATATCGAACAGGCATGAAACTCTATGTGACTCACTGTATCTCTTTGGTCCATCTTCCAGACAGAAGGTGATTGTTAACATGGCATCATCCTCAAAAAACTCAGTGGTGAAGGCATCCCACCAGAGATTGTCACATTCCTGTAGACACAGAGAAGAGCAAATACAAGACAGAGGTGCTATTAATGAATGGCGTATCTGTCCAAGTGAATGGAATTCAACCTATTCCATAGAGGGGAACATTCCACATAAATTACTAAATTCAGAGTTTGGGAGTACTTCTGGATCTATCCTTGTTGCTTCAGGAGCAAGTGGCCACTGCAGCCAAGATTATTTTTTACCAATTTAGTTGGTCGTCTACTTATGCTATTGGATACAGCTAGCTTCAGTACAGTGATCCATCTACCAGTGATGTCTTCTTTAGATTACTGCAATGCTCTTGGAGACTGTTTAGACATTTCAATTAATACAAAATGTTGAGACATGAGTACTGACTGGAATTTGGTAATATAAACATACAAAGCTGGTTTCCAATCTGCTTCCAGTTTCAAGTCGAAGTGTAGGTTTTATCTTATAAAGGGTTTTGCAGTTTGAAGTAACACTATGTGAAAGAGGCGTCTTTCCATATTTTCTTACCAGTACCTTAAAATGATATCTGCTCCAAATGCCTTCTCATTGAGGTACATCAAGTAATTAATTGGGAGGGGCTCTTTCCAATGGTGACCCTTAAACTTTGAAATGTCTTCCTCTAGTGAGATATGCATGACACCATCCTTATTTACCTCTTCAGTGATAGGCAAAAATATTTTTATTCTCTCAGGACTTTTACTCATTCTTAGTTTGGCTGTCATTTTACTATTGTTTTGTCATTTATTTTGATGAGTTTATTTTATATTTTTCTAATGTGTTTTTATAAAACATTTAACATACATGCTCATTAATTTTACTTGTTGTTTTAATTATTAATGTAATTTTAAATTATAAATTGTTTTGAGACATCTATTAATGGCAAATGATACAGAAAATAATTAAAATAAGTAAAATCAGTTCTCAAAAGTTAAATAAAAACCAAGGACTGATTAACAGCCATAGTCCTTTCTTCTCTTGTGTAATCGTTAACAGCTATATGTACTATAGCCCTCCAAAGCTTTTCCTTTTCTTCTAATTCAGTCATCCAGAAGCCACAGTAACATACCTCTGTCCAGTTTTGAAGCCGCTTATTGAGTTCAAATATTCTGTAGTCAGTCTGGTTTCCATATGGTGTGTGTCTCCTGTCAAACAACCATAGCAATTATCTAACAAAAAAAGCCATTTATCCAAGAAACCTGAGTGTGCAAAATGTTTTATTATTTGATGAGACATAAATGCTATTGTAATTTCAAACCATATTTTTATGAAATGTTTTATTTTATTTGAATTTTAAAAATTAAATACAACTTTTAAGTGGTTCTTATGTGTAGCCCTGCTGAAAAATAAAAAAAAATTATTAGGCAGATGGAACAAGAAATAAACTACTTATTTATCTGTAAGAGCAAGTTTTGTCAGAGGTCATCTATGAATTCACTCACTTAGGTTGCGCACTTTCACAGGACCTTCAAGAGTTTACAGAAACATTTAGAGGGACTACACTGAACCCCTTCCGTTCCTAACAATAATACAGTGGGATAAAGAAACAGCCAAATCACCTCAGAGTTAACAAGGTAAAAGGACATACAGGATGAATTAATAGTTGACCAATCAAAGAAATACAATCACAAATAAGTACCCATTCTTCTTCATCATAGTCCTTAAGATTCAAAAAGATTGCTGATTAGCAAGCTTCTTACTAGGAGTATGGTTTGGCCCACTAAGATGACCAGAGGAGAACTCCATAAAGATTGCATCCTTTTAGAAGCAAAAGTCCACTCTATAATAAGGGAGGAAGATTGAGACTATACACCTGCCCAGCAAAGCTCTGAGACATCTATTAATGGCAAATGATACACAGCTTTCCTGTCTCAGAGGAAGGCTTCTGGTCTTGCTGTTGAGGAAAAGCATGGCAGCTCATGATAATCCTTGATGGTTACGACCACCCATTTGAGCAGAAAGCCTACAAACTTTTAGAAAGGTTTAGGTTTTAGGTTTTATTAAATTTGTATACCGCCCTACTCCTGAGGACTCAGGGCGGTGAACAGGCACAGGATAAAATACAGAAATACAAAAGTTAAAAACAATTTAAAACCAAATTAAATAATTTGGCCCACGACAATTAAAATCCCAATAAATTTAAAACAAATTAAAATTTAAATTTAAATTTTAAAAGAATTTAAAAACCCTTAGAAGGCCAAAAATAAGTACTGAATTGCAGAAGGGTGCCATAAAGTCCAGCTAAAAGGTGTAACAGACATCCAATGAATGGAGCAATGTTCCTAGTGGGGGAAAAGGAGGCATAATTATGTCAAAGTGAAAAACAGAAACTGTTTTGGCAACAGGAAATATCTAGGCAATATTCACTCTACGAAAAAATGAAGAAGGGAGTTTCTTTGTAGGGTGCAATTTTTTAGCCTGATGAGCTAATGCCACAGCTACAGTCAAAAGAAAACAGCCACATTCCAGGGTGGAATGGGGAGCAAAAGTTATCCTACATTCATATTCAGGGAAATTTAATGGAGTTACCACAGCTCCAGGTGAGCACTTATGTAGGTTGCAGAACAAAACACTGAAGTTAGTTGTCATGTGAAGAATGCAAGCTGCCATGTAAAGAGCTGAGGAATAATGTGGGCTCTTTTTTGCTAAAGAAAGGATCTTATGCATACATGCTTGAAACATACAGAGCCATGGTAATGATATCAAGGCAATTTCTCTGACAGCATAATCATTGCCCCTGTAAATTGAATAAACTACGAGGGAAGAAGGAAACTTTTTTCATAACTGATCTGAAGACCAAGAGAATGAAAAGGAGAAGCACTTGGCAGGATAACTTTGCACAGGAGTATGTAACAGCCATTTACATTTTCTTAAGAGAATGAACTAATGACTTGCAGATAAAAAGAAAAGATAACTCCATCAATTTAGAAAATATTTTCAGGGCCATAAAAGGGCAAATGATAGAATATTATTTTACTCACAGATTTCATTTACTACAAAATCGTAGTAAATTAAAACAATAGTAAGTACACTACAAAAACATGAAAATAAGCATTCCGCAGTCTATAAAAACAAGTCATGTTTCACTTTGTAGAAGGAGCGGTGTGATAAATATTCTAAAATAAAGAATACCTCAAACAAGAAGTCTAAGTCCACTATCCTTCTTAGTAATGTAAAATAGTTGGACATGAGTGTGGAATTATTTTCCTTTGGAGAAGTATTTCCAACAGTTTATTTTTGCATGAAACTTCTGACACCATTTATTTGTCTGAAGTGGTATAGGTTTCCTGCCTAAGCAGGGGATTGGACTAGAAGATCTCGAAGGTCCCTTCCAACTCAGTTATTCTATTTCTATATCCATTCCAGTTGTTCTGGAATCAGGAGGGCAGTTTGGTGTTGAGCTGGATGAAAGCTCAGAATTTTAACTTTGAAAAACATATATTAACAGTTACAGAACTCACATTATTTGAAAAATAGTGAAACTGACAGTTCCAGTATCTGACAAGAGGGACTGAACATAACTACTTATTATCTACTACTTTTTACCATTTAATCAAATTATCTTTAGACAAAATAAGAACTATAAAAGATAATGAACAGAAATGAAAAATGGTTGCTATAGACAGCTTGCAGGTTGCTAAATGAAACATTTTGGACCCTATCCAGGATTAGTCTTATTGCTGAATAGACAATTTCCCATCAAATGGATGGTCTTCAGTTCTAATCTTAGTCTCCAGTGAGAGACTAATGGAACAGCAGCAGGCATGATAATGCAAAGTAAGGAAAGATAACTGTAGTAAGAGTGTTCAGTTTCTGCTTGGCAAAACAAATTGCTTCTGGTTGAAAAAGTTGCAATTAGATAAGAAAGCAAATACTGGCTAGCTTAGACCAGGAGTTCCATCAATAAGACAGAAGCATCAGAATAAGGACTGATGAAACAATCGTATTTTGAACCAATTTGTATATCAGGTGGTCTACTGTCTGAGAAAACTACTAAATCTCAAGGCCAAGAGATGTGTAATCGTACCAGTATAGAAACAGAAGTCTTCTAACCAAAGAGCTTCAACTTGTGCATTGAGTAACAAAGTAGAAAGAGATATCAGAGGATGCTCTGGAAGCATAATGGTCTGGTTAAAAAAGATCAGCAGACTGAGAGAAATTCTTTTTGCAGAATTTGATGCCACCAAACCCAGAATTAGAGAGCAACAAGCCTTTATCCCACTTTTTTTTTTGTTCATGCTTGGAACAGCACTTTTAGAAACCTTTGAGTCCTTAATGGGAAGTTTCATTGGTCTCCAATAATGGCACAGCAAAAGTATGGGTAGGGAGGTTTTGCCTGTCTCTTGGAAGAGGCAAAGGAATCACCCAATCAATTCTGGGACATAATGAAACACTTAGATGATGAAGCTTCAGTTTGCTGCCCTTAAGAGTTTGCTCTGAAAGAGAGATTCACCCAACATGAGAAATAATTGCAGTGAACTTACTGTGTACATCTCCTATAGTTTTCTGAGGAAAAATAGCATAATTTATGTCCATCCAGAAGAGGAAGTTTATTCCCTCAGTATTGAACCTTATGAAATGACGCCAAAGGGGCTAGAAATCCATGACACCGGTCAAAAAAAACTTTATATTGTTCTAGTAGAATCAAAAGGATGACTACAGGCAGTCCTCACTTAACAGCTACAACTGGGACTGGCAATTCTGATGCTAAGCAACAATCATTAAGCAAGACATCACGTGACGAGAATGGACTTATAAACACATTTCTGCTGTGGTTATTAAGTGAATCACCCACAGTAATTAAGCGAGACATCGTGTGATTATAATTTGCAATTTTATTGCTGACTTCTGCAGTGGTTTCATTAATTCTACAAAATGGCAATCATATGACTGCAGAACACTATGACTGTCACAAAAGTTTGCTGGTTGTGATGTGCCTGAAACTCAATCACATGATCACAAAGTTGCTGCAGCAACAGTCATGCTGCAAGGACAAGTTGTAAAGTTACTTTTTCAGAAGCAACATAACTTTGAACGATGCTAAACAGGGCAGTTAAGAGAATTACCTAAGACATTTCTAAATGAACTAAAGCAATACAGCAGAAGCTGCATTAGCTATTGGTATGGACAGGTCAGGGCTCTCACTAAACATGTTCGTAGGCTCTAGAAACTTCTAAACAGGACTCTGTACACAAGTGCATTATCTCATGAGTGCAAATCACTACTACAACATGGAAAAGGCTGACTTTTTAAAAATTCATAGGACTTGATTACTTTGTTTCTAGAATGGGAAATTCTAAATTCTTCTATCCTGATTATAAAGATTAAGAAATCACTTTATATATATATCTAGAAAATATTTTCAGAAGATAAATTGCTTAGAAAATTTCTAAACAATTTTTCTGGGGTTCTGCAATTCTGAGAACATCTTTATAGGAAATGCAGAAAATTACAGGTAGTCTTTGACTTAGGACAGTTTGCTTAATGACCATTTGAAGTTACCACCAGCTTGAAAAAAGTTACCTATGATCTGTTCTAGAAGTTATAACTACTGCACTACCCCATGGTCACATGACTGCAATTCAGGCACTTGGCAATTGGCTTACATTTACAACTGCTTGCAGTGTATCTATGGAAGCAATTACATCAGTTAAAAAGTTATGGAATTTTAATAGCCTGGCAAATTGACTTTTTGGAAAAACCCAACTTTAAAAATTGGAGAAAGATGGTGATATAAAAAATTGAATGGAAGTGGGTATATTAACTTCATCTAATAAATGAAGATGATTTTTTAATATATTTTATGCTAAGAAGTATTATCTATCAGATATAGCCCAATGTCATTTATACAGAATACAGTATAGAATAAGATACCGGTAATTGTTCAAATGTAATGTATGTATATATATAATTCTATATATAATTCTATATATAGAATTATAACTGCTTCTTGTTGTAAAACCATATCATATTATGTTTCCTTTGTCATATTTCTTTCACTTTTGTTAAAGCACTTTTTTTCTTTTTTCCTTCTCTTTGACAATATATGTTTCCCCATCGTTATTATCTTTGTGTTTTGCTTTTTTCTTTTTGTTATTAATTAAAAAGCAATAAATAAATAAGATATAATTTGTATTTACTTCTTATAAATAAGAAAATAACACTAATCAAGAAAACATTTTAATCACACTGGAAACATTATGATTTAGCTGTACTCTGGTTAGTATTATAAGAAGCTTTTTCAATTTCATCTCCCCTCTCCAGCAGGACCAACACATTTGGAGGGCATTAAGTTGAACAAGGATACACACAAACTTTATATGGTATCTTACCCAATCCCTGGTTCCAGGTATGTTGGTGGATACATAGGAGTTGGTCTGCGAAGAAATAAGCCCATACAAGATTAATCAAAACCCCATCAAATCATTTCATTAAAAGCAGAGTGTATCCCAGACAAATAACTTTGGGGGGAGGGAAGAGAACATGTTTTACCAATGTCCACCTCCCACTTCAGATTTTATTTCTTATCTTAGAGATCCTCCAGTGACTTCAAAGTTATTGAAGTATTATCATTATGGGGTAGTATTATGATCACCATAATTATAACACACTGAGTGCTGTAGATAATTCATGCTCTACTCAAACACATATACATCAGACTGGATGAAGAGTTTAAGCTACAACCCCAATTAGAGATCAGTTTGACTATTTATTGCTGGCAAAATTCACAACCAAAAGTATTGCATTGAAGTTCCCACTGGAGAATCATTGATGTACAGTAAAGATATAATTAAAGGAAGTTTGTCTTGGAATATTTGAAGTGATTTAACAGCGCTGCATCTTAGTGAACATCTGTGGAGAATACTTCTTTGTGCTTTTTCTTGTATTTTGGCATCTTTTAAAAAGAGGGTAAAAAACCCTAAAAATCAGTTTTGTCTTTTGACTCAGCTTCAAGCAAGGAAGTAGAGGAACAACCCATGAATTGTATTATCCAATTAGCACAACGGAGAACCATACCAAAGGGAAACTGCAACCCTTCAACAGGAGACTGAGCCAAAAGAAACTGGTTATCCAAGCCTTATGAATCTGACCATTCCTACTCCATGGAGATCCCCTTGCTCTGTCAAGCATGTTTTGTCTGGCAAGAAGCTGCTTGGCAGTTTTGATTCTTATACTTCCTTTTCCTTTTTACATGCAGGCAGTTCTCATGGCCTACATCATATTCAGGTTGTTAACTCTGCTGTAAGAACTGTGCATCTCTGTCCAAAATCCCTGCAAGAAAGTTTTCTCTATTTTAAGACTCACATCTATCTTCAGGTTCCTCATCATTGAAGAGCAGTATGTTATAGGTCAGGGTATCATTGAATAAGTGGACTCATTTTCCAACAATCACACATTAACTGATCTGGAACTTCCTACCACTTGAAACACGTTGCTCCAGAGTGATACTTAAACTGTGCTCCTAAGAACACTAGCATGCCAGGAGAATATAAATAATCACAAATTTATTATCAGCACAAAATAGTATTGTCAGCGTCTCTGCATGATTAATAAGTGTTGGCCTATCCTCTTTCCAATCAAGAATGGATCTTGGGGGGAAAATGCTGCTTTGTTTCCTGGATAGAATCTTTTTTTTTTTCAGGTTGTTTCTCTAATTTTAACTTCAAAAACAGATCACGCTCACTTTGCCAGTTGAAAAAACATAAAAATATAAATTAAATATAAAGGAAGTAATGTTTTGTATTTGATTTTGATTCAACATGGGAAGAAAACAGTATCTTTAGAGTTTTATTTCCTGTATCTTAGCAGCCTAATGTCCACCTCACTTCCAAAGTAATCAATGTTGGGATGCTTCCCACAAATTACACTAATTAGATTGACAGTGACTGGTTAGCTGGGCAGAGAGCTTGCAGGCCATATCCAGGTTGGCTTAAAAGTACATACAGCTCATGAATGATCTTTATCGGATCTTTATCGGATGTCAGAACCCATTTCTTTCATCTCTTCTGATCTGGAATTTAAAGACCCTTCACTGGCTATAAAGGTTATGCCTTAGCTGAATAGAAGAAGCAGGCTTGATATTTTATTGGTTTTGATCAAGAACATCCCAATTTTGGACTATAGAGCTTTTCACTTACCCCACATCTCGATCCAGCATAGTGCCTGAGTGAAAGGGGGTGAAGGCGTTGCCGTTTGGGGGCTCCTTTGGAGAGTACAGCTTGAATGACTTAGAGGAACAGCCTGAGGGAGTAAAAAAAGGCCATACATTAATGAATGCTACTTAGAAAAAACAAAACATTTGTAGAATATCATTATGATGTTACAGACACTCTAAGATTCACCCTGCAGTACACTAGGTCTGTTTCATGTCTTCAAGTTCCTAACAGAAGTGGTTAACTCACTAAGGTAGCCCACTGCTGTCATTTCAAACGGCTACATGTAAGGAGATCAGTACTAGAGAAAAATCTAATATTTAAAGGAAGCATTTTCCTCTACAGCCTTGATAATTCTTGTAGGAATTTTAACTAATATCTACAATTAATAAGCAGCATTATTTTTTTCCACTCAGCCAAACCTACTGTAGATAAAGGATTTTGATTTTTGTTAAGACGGTACAAATCAAAAGTAGTAATATATCAGAGACATGTTGGATTTCAAATCAATAAAACCAACTAACAAAACTAAGCAACCAATTAGCATTATGTAGGATAATATTTGTGGCAATATACACCAGTTTCTGTGTATTATTGATGTATACATCGACAATTACCAGAATAATGTCTTCTGGAAGATCATTAAGACACACTAGTTTCCTCAAAAAATAAGCAGAAGTACTAGAAATAAATGATGACAAAATAATTTAATACATAATCCATACTATCTGAGACAAATGAGTGTTTCAGAATTATAAGTTTATGTATTTCAGATACCACACGGATACATATACAAGAAAGGTTGCCTAGATCCTTTTGGTGATCTTAGTGACACATAAAAATTGCAGCTTTTAGTACTCTCAATGTTGGAAAACTCTCTCATATGTATAATCCAATTTGTATATATGATTACTGTACTCTAACTACTTGGATTGCTCCGAGCTTGTAGATGGTATTTCATTCTGCACAAGATTACAAGATCTGCTTGCTGACAATTGCAGCTTAAGCACAATGATGAAAATCCTCAGTGTAGAGTCTATTTTCATATTCTAACCTTTCTGAAGTTGTTTATGGGCACATGATTTGGTACCATCAAAGCATTTAACAGAGATAAGCTTCAAGATCATTACAGAACAATATCTTCCCTCAATGAAAGGCAGATTAATACCACTGTTGGATGAACCATTGGTTAGTGACTCCAAGAATCCTAAATACGGTTTAAATGAATGTTCTTTTATTGAAGAAAAGGAAAGTATATACTATAAGGCACTTACCCTAGATTTGAGAATTCCTGTCAATGCAAACTTATATGGAACGTATTATATAAGGCTTCAGTTCCAAAATGCTACTATTGATCCTATCTTCTAGATCAGCATGATAGAATAGAATATTCTATAATTACAGACCTCAAGGGTTGGCAACTTCACAAAAATAGGAAACAGTAATCCACTGCAGATTTGATTATTTCATCAAGTCACATTCATTCATTTCTATTGCCTATAACCACCATGTTCTTCTAAGGAAGAGATATTTTGTGGTTGGGTTATTAGTCCATGTTTCAATAACCAATGCTGAAACTGTTATGGCTTTTTCCTAAACTATGTCAAGTTCAGAAAAGCGCATTGGGACTGAGGTAGATGACATTTAAACATAACAAAAGCAATTGGTGGATTATCCTTTAAAAGAGCAGTGCGATTCTAGATATATTCTCTTAGCCAGCCAACAACTGTCACCAGAGGGCTCCATGTGCTGCTCATCAATTTCCTCTATAATCAATGCATTTCATTGTCAAAGATTCCAGTTTCTCTCCCTTCCCATTCCATTTTTATGGGTGTTTTTCCACTCATTCACTTTTCCCCCATTTAAATCAGCAGAACAAAGCCAGAGCTTGCCTTTGTTCTTCTAGAAGAAGCAACATGCCAAAACATTAACAGCTCTTGGTAAGCAAGAAAGACCAGTTCTATACATGGCAGGTGCCATCATGTCTATATCACACATGTTGCAGCACCTCATTTTCTCCATTCAGGTATAGCCGTTGGTACTGATTATTTAATTAATGTTGGGAATGCTTAGCTGACAACTGCAGAAACATCACCACAATAAAAGTGACTAAGAAACAACTAAAAACTACCAGATCAAAAATCAGGCCAAGACATGGAATTTTACGCATTATGACTTTATATATAAGTCAAGGAGCACAGTGAAAAATATGGGATTAAGATTAAAGATAAAGACCAAACTAACAACAGGTACAGCAAATCACCTTTCAAATCTTCACCTGGCAATTAAGATACTAAAGTGATGGATAGATTCTGCCTTTTAATATCAATTATCTGCAATAGAAAAATTGCAGACTAGCACTCAGTATAATAGCAAAGAGGGACTTAGAAATGATATTCAGGTACCATGATGTGTCTATATTGGGGGATGGAGGGGTGAATCATGCAGGCAATGTCTTTGTGATGCTCTGTGAAAGTTGAATTTCAAAAAGCAAGACAGAAACAATATATATGTTTTTAAACTGGTTTTTGAGAAGATTCCTCAGAATTCCATGTATGGTCAAGAAAATAAAGAAATGCATCTTTATATAAATTAACTCATAGTTGTTGCCCAAGATATGCATGATAAGCTTAAATTATTGTATAAATTATTATACAATAGTAATAAAGTATTGCATAAATTCTGTGAATATCTAGCTCTCGTGTTAGATCTATAATGCTGGGAAAGGTAGAAGGAAAAAGAAAAAAGATGATAAATAGCAACGTGGATGAACTTAATTCAGCTGCAATGGATGCACCATTGGAAGACTTGAAGAACCAGATTCGGGACTGATCTTCACGGAGAAAATCTATATGACCGCTAAGAATTGTCACCAACTTGATGGCTTATAATCAATTGATCAATCATGCTATAATTGCATATTTATTCCTGGCATTTCAAAGACTCTTTTTGGTCACTTTCCCAGCAATGATATGAAGAAAACAGCTGGAGTGGCCCACACTACTCATTCCTGAGATATATACTTCTTTACAATTAAGATATAGTTGCTCGATAGCAGTTGCTCTGGAAACCAAGAAATTTGGATTGCATTTCAGTGCTATTTAATCCAAACAAATATACAGTCTAATGCCAAAATCCACTTTTTTTTTCAAAATCATATGACAGAACAAAATGTGTATAAAGAAGCATGAATTTAGAGACAAAATGCAGACAAACCCATATATGTAAAAAAAATCACTTGTGCATAATACACATACAAGTACAGTATACTAAACGCATGATAAGAAATGTACATAAACATTAACACAATATTTGTGTATTTTTTTAATAATAAAATGACATGGATTACAGGTTGAAACAAATTTCGGACTGGAAAAACTGAGCAAAACTGTAATTCATATTCACCCAATTTTATACAACCCAATCAACATGTATATAGGAATGCTCTTGTGATAAAATGGAGGCTGCTATGTATCAGACAGAATATTAGCTTTGAATGATACAGATTCAGAAATTTACAAAATCCAAGATAAGTTAGTTTTGCATTTACAGGTAGTCCTGAATTTACAGTTTGTTTAGTGACCGTTCAAAATTACAACGGCACTGAAAAAAGGGACTGACGGGCGTTGCAGCATCCCCATGGTCAGGTGATCAAAATTCAGATGCTTGGCAACTGATTCATATTTACAATGGCTGCAGTGTCCCGGGGTTATGTGATCACCTTTTGCAACTTTCTGACAAGCAAAATCAATTGGGATCAAACTGGATTCATTTAACAACAACGGTGTTACTAACTTAACGACTGCAGTGATTTACTTAACCACTGTGGCAAGAAATGTCATAAAATGGGGCATAACTCACTTAACTATCTCGCTTAGCAATGTAAATTTTGGGGTCAACTGTGGTCGTAAGTTGAGGACTATCTGTATTTTGACATAAGACATATGAATAATATGGATAGCTCAACAGACAGAGCACTGTAATTTAACACCAGCTGTCTGCAATTAAAGTAAGATCGAATCTCGCCAGGCTCAAGATTGACTCAGCCTTCCATCCTTTCTAAGGTAGATAAAATGAGGACCCAGATTGTGGGGGCAATAAGCTGACTTTGTATAAATATACAAAAGTATGAAGGCTATTGCTTAACGCACTGTAAGCTGCCCTGAGTCTCTGGAAAAGGGCGGCATATAAATCAAATAAAAAAAAATATAGATTATTCTCAGTGTGAGGATAAAGCAGTGTGAATTCAGTCTTCATTTTACTTGCATGAAGCATAACTCCAATATATAACATTCAGAAGAGTTCTGGAGTGGCGTCCCCAAAATAAATTCCACTTAGCTTGAAAACTCACATATAAACCCCATTCACCCACTGTATACTGCCTCACCCCAGCAGAGCCTTAATTACAGCCATACCCCTAACTCATGTTTCAACAGATCTCTGAGCTTCATACAGAAAAGGAGAGCATGAGGGGCCTTCTGGGTGACCTTTCCGTTGCTGTGGAGATACAGAAATCACCGAGGCAACCACCCGGCTCCTCCCCTCCCAGCATCCCTTGACAGTCACCATCTGCTGCTGGGTGATTAATGGAGCTTACCAGGCTGACTGCAACCCCAGGTTGACCAAAAAAAGATAGTCAACTATTCTGGCCAACTCATAGCATCTAGACTTGGCATTCCAAAATAACCAAGTTCCTCCTTAATATGCAGCAAGAGAGAGAGGCAAGAAAGATAGCTGTGTTCACTCAGAAAGCCAATATACTGATAGTTTATATGAAGATTAACAACCAAAAACTCATGTAGTTTCCCTCTACGCTGGGTCAGCCATAAAGATTTGAAACTTGTTTTAGATTTGCTGCATCTAAAAGGGATATGAAGCTGATTTGCCAGAATAAGCTAATTCTTTTAATGAGGGCTTGAAGGAAACTACTTTGTTAGCCTTGTCTATCATAAAAAAATCTTATTAGACTGCAGGAAATTATTAAAAAGACTTTTAAGGGATCCTTTGATTTATAGTTATTTTATTACTTATTCTCTGGTTTCATCTGTGGTTTAATTCTGGGGGAGGGGCTTCTTATCGTTTATTTTATGCAATTTTACTCGTACATATTAATGTTGGAAATATAACCCACACAGATACTTTTGAATGAGGCAGGCAATCCCTCCCCCAATAAATAGATAAAATAATCTAAAACGGAAACAAAAGCTTCCAAATCCTTGTGACCATCCTTGGAGAACATTTACCCTCATAATATCAAAACTTGATAGAGCAAGTCAGCCAGTGGGGTAGCATCTCTTCGTAATTATGTAAAAATCCCAGGGGCCAAAGGACCAAAGATCAAAACTCTTTATATTAGCACAGCTTAATAACAAAATAACAAGTTGCTTTAAAACATTACTTTCCTTTGGAAACTCATTGCCTTGTTTGCTTCTACTCTGAGGCAAAGTTTATGTTCAATATTTAGATTGGAAATGTAGTATTGAGTAGCATATATTGCACATATATTTTGTGTGCACATATACAGTATGTAAACTTTAAAAAAATACAACTGGATCTAGTGATAGATTTCCAGATGTTATGCAATAAACTGACAATTATTATTCTTAATTGTCCGATGACAACATTTTCATTTCTCCTATCCCAATTTCTCCTATTGCAATGAAAAGAAAATGGAGTATATTCTATTGCTTGACATTCAAAACTAATTCATGAGTTCAGAATACTTCAACTTTAAATGCTTACCTTTTGAACTAGGATATCTACTCAGTCAGAGACTAAAATGGGTAGCCATAGAAAATGAATGAATGAATGAATGAATGAATGAATGAATGAATGAATGAATAAGTTCTGGGATTCTAGTCAAAGAGAATCATCCATCTTTGTCATGGAAAGAGTTTACTCTTGCCATACTCTGCAGTACTTACAGTTATTACTTCTTGTATTAGAATAAGACTACGTCTACACTAGAAGATCTCTGAACACATATGTATAGGGTATCTAAAAGGCAGAGGCTGAAAAACCTATAATCTCAACTGTGATCTCACAGGCAATAGTTCTGTTTCATGTTGCATTTATATTCCATCTGCCAAAGATCCATCCCATCTATTTTTGAAGTCAAATATTTTCATGTATGTTACCTAGGCTAGTAGCGAAACGTTCGGAAACCCAACAAGCTCGGAGAATGAACCTTCACCCTCATTTTCATTTATATTTATCAATGCTTAAAAAGTATTTCTCATAATATGTATCTTTCTGTACCCTATGTCACTGTGTATTATTAGATAAAATAACTATATTGAAAAAGCAAAAGCATGCTAAAAATAATTGCAATTTTTGTTTGCGATCTTTAATTGCAATCAGTTTGTGAAGTATGAAATGTATCAGTTCATACCAAAATGGGAATGTAATGAACTTGCTTTCCATCCTTTTTTGCAAACTCAAATTTTTGAGTCTCTCTTCCCCATTTGGCCTCCTGCTTGCTAAATCCCCTACGTACTATAACTACGTGGTGCTTTATAGATGTGGGAATTTCAGCTCCCCAAATCTCTCAGTCTGCTTAGGCATTACTGAACATTCTGAAACTGCACATTGGGAGGTATTAAGTTGGGAAAGGCTGCAGGACACTTCATTATCCACAGCAACTGTAATCTCTTTGCTTCATCGCCACTTAAACTGGGTAAAGTAAAACTGGTCTGGTTATCATAGGCTGATAATTCCATTACAGGTATAAAATGTTGGTTTGATGGACAAAAATATGGCTTTTGTACCAGAGAATCAAAATATACTCCCTCATTCTTTGCCATGAAAGTATCAACCAACTTCTTCATTTATTTTGTTCTTTTTTTTCCCAGCAGTTCAAAAAAGGGCTGTTGATTTCTATTCTTGTATGTTAGTACATAGTACACACTTTATTACATGGGGAACAGACTGAAAGAAAAATGATACTGATGAAATAGATGAAACTGAGATTCAGAAGTACAAACAAAAGATCAAATCAGGTAAATTTTCCTTGTGTAGAAAAGGCTCCCTTTATTTAGAAAAGTAGTATAGCAGGAAGAAAGTATCATTGTAGTTCTCTCTACAAATAGTGTGTAAAATTGTATTAACATGTGACAGCACTTTAAGTATCCCCTACCTTAAAACTTGGATAGTACAGGTAGTCCAACTTATGACCACAACTGAGGCCAAAATTTATGTTACTAAGGGAGAAATTTGTGAGTTTTGGCCCATTGTACGACTTTTGTTGCCACATTTGTTAAGTGAATCATGGCAGTTCTTAAATTACTAACATGTTGTTAGTGAATCTGGTTTTCCCATTGACTTTGCTAGTCAGAAGGTTGCTAAAGGGAATTATATGTCTCCGGGACACTGCAACTGTCATAAATGTGAGTCAGCTGTCAAGCATCCGAATGTAAATCTCGTGACCATGGGGATGCTGCAACAGTCATAAGTGTGAAAAATGGTCATAAGTCACTTTTTTCAGTGTCTTTATAACTTCAAACGGTCACTAGATGAACTGTTGTAAGTCGAGGACTATCTGTATTGACCTATTTTGCCTCTTTACTCTGCTGCATACCGATTTAATTTTTTTTAAAAAAAAACTGACACTGAATTTGAAGATGCATAGAAAATCAATGAGAAATAGGGTGTCTGGGTGTATTTAAAATATTTTTGACCATGTGGATAACATATACAGTTTGCAACTCCAATGGAAATCTTTTGTTATGTAAGTGTTGGATGGGTAGCAGCTGGTATTCAAATTACCTCACTGAGCCACTGTGAAGTTCGACTCCTTACATATCTTTTATCTAAAGTACCTACTGCAACAAACCATAAAGGAAAATACCTTGTTCATCATTGCAGGAAAAGGGCTGAAATTACAGATAAGATAGTCAGAAAACATGTATTTCTGTACATGATTCTGCATACAACTGAAACAAATAGAACAGTAACATTAATATACAAATCGGGGTGGGGGGGCTTCAGTTCCACAGAACAGTATATAGTCGTGATGGTGAACCTATGGCACTTGTGCCAGAGGTGGCATGCAGAGCCTCTCTGTGGACACGTACGCCGTCACCAGCTGCTCTTCTGGTTTCCAGCGCACGCATACACGTCGGCCAGCTGGTCTTCATGTGCACCGGAGTACCGGAAACTGGAAGAACAACTGACCAGTGCACATGCATGTGCTGGAAACAGCTGGCTCTGGCGCACACGAAGACCAGCTGGCGAGCACACACATGTGCACTGACCAGCTGGTCTCCAGGTTTCTGGCGCTCCGGTATGCACGTTCTGGTTTGGGCACTCAGTGCCGGAAAGGTGCATGAGGCCCCCCTGTGCCCCGTTTTGGGCCTGGCAAGCCTCCTGCACCAACCTGCACACCCCCCCATGCCTGCGCCCCATCCCCCTGAGCATGCGTGTCCCCCGCACATGCACGGCAGAGACCTGAAGATCAGCTGGCCGGCGGGAGGCACACTTGCATGCACAGTGGAGTTGGGCTGGGGCGACGGCTGGCATGCCCGCATAGAGGGCTCTGCGTGCCACCTGTGGCATGCGTGCCATAGGTTCGTCATCACAGCTCTATCCAAAGCTCTATCCAAAGACTTTTTCCCAAAGGCAAAAGGGATTTTAAGTGCAATTCAATCCCACATTCTTCACTAATCAAGTTCAATACCCCAGCCACTACAAATTCATTAAATCAGTTATGGTCAAAAGATGAACTTGGGTCTGCACAGCAGTTAATAATATTTTATGGTTGTCATAATTTGCAATAATTATGAGGCAGATATATCTTCTCTGATTAACAGTATGACATAGCAGTGCTTATAAGTTCAGAACATATGGAGATCCTCTAAAAAGACAGTCTAGAACTAGAACCCAGCCAGATAGTCTAGAAAGACATATAGGATAAATCTATATTATCAGTTATCAGTTATCAGGCCACATATTATTAGCCGTTAATGTGAAACAAGGTTTAGCTAGATAAAAATGAGTGTAATATTGATTGTGATTTACTTGGGGAAAGCCAGAAAAATGGGGCAGTGTCTACATAGATCAGATGAAAAAAGAATTGCCTTAACAACTAGAAATGACATTAGTCCCTGAAGGCTTTCCTGTAGTAGCACAGCCCCAGGACAAACAGAACCATTTTTATTTAGTTAGTTAACCAATTTATATAGCTGCCTATTGTCACTCAGCAGATACTGCACCAAGAAATAAAGAGAAGTGCTATTAAGGTACACAAAGAAATCAGATAAATCTTTGCAATATCTGGGGAAAAAATAGAAAAGGGGAAGCTGCAGTCCTGATTAAAACATTCAGATTAAAAATTTATGCGTAATCTGAATTCCAAATTGAGATTGAACCATATGTTGGACAGGACTGTAGTTATTCACCTCTTCACTTAGCTGCACTTCACTTATCATTCCTGCTTGCTCTGAAAGGAGAATATAAGATCGTATGGCCTTATCTGTAGCATTGGAACGAGCTTCCCCCGGAGATATGGAGGATCCCGGATCTTCGCACCT
The DNA here is from genome assembly GCA_022577455.1 of Arizona elegans. NCBI lineage: Eukaryota > Metazoa > Chordata > Lepidosauria > Squamata > Colubridae > Arizona > Arizona elegans. The sequence continues at coordinate 48,332,364 of JAKOOJ010000005.1, read as the reverse complement.
TCTCGCGCTTAAAACGTTTTTATTTCATCAAGCTGGCCTGGCCTAAATCATCTCCTCTTTTAAATTTAAATTTTAAACATAAATTTTAATCTGTTTAATTATGGGGTATTTTAAAATTCAGCCTAAATTATTTAATTTGTTTTAATTTATTTTAGATTTTGTATTTCCTGTGTTTTATCTTCTGGCTGTTCACCGCCCTGAGTCCTTCGGGAGAAGGGCGGTATAGAAATTTAATAAAATAAATAAATAAATAAATAAATAAATTTAGCTTGTGGTATTTTAGGAAAAGTCCATTTAAGAATAAGAATTATACGCAAAGTAGCTACATAGGCTTCAGGTCCACTTCTGCAATTCTAGATGCAATTCTAGGTACTAGTTATTATCTTTAAAGCTCTATATGGCACAGGGCCAAGTTATCAGTGGGAATAACTTTCCCTAAAGAAATCTACCTGTCCTACCATATTAGATAGTGTGAGCATACACCTACTGGTAGTCCCTTCCCTTAAACATTATGGGACCATTATGCCACCTTAGGAGAACTAGGAAGTGTGGCTTTTCTATGGCAGCTCCTGCTCTATGGAACACTTTCCCTTTGAAATCTGCAGACATCTACCTTGCTAGCCTTTTGAAAAGTCCTGAAGACTTGACTTTCCTCCCAAGCACTGGGATAGGATGACGTGACTACCTACTGGAAGCTTAAAGATGCTAATTTTTTTCCTTTTAATGTTTATGTTTTTAATAATTTTAATATAGTTTTATGTTGTTTTATTATTGTTAATTCTTGACTACCCAAAGTTTGGTATAAGATGAGTGACTATACAAATGAATAAAAAATAAAATAAATGGTGAAATGAAATGAAAAGAAATAAAATAAATACAAATTTGCAGGTCTTTAACTTGAACCAATATTAAGCTTTTTATATCCTGGCAGTCATCTCATATTTAGAGGTACAAGGTTTGACATACGAAATAAGATCCAGACATTATGGAGGTACTGAAGGAAAAATGTACCAACTTTAAATCAGTGACATTCTGCATAATATATAGATATATGAAAAGATAAAAGTTAGTATTAGTTAATATCTAATGTGGGTTTTTAAAAGTTGTTGAAATATGATTAATTTTCATTAATGAGCCTTTAGCACCAATGTACAACATGCAGGAATGTTTTCATTATTAGTAAGCAACTGCAATAATAAACCCAATACAAGTTATTTACTTTGGCAGTTACTTTAAATTGTATTGCTAGGAACAAATGCTTAGGAGATCCGAATGTCAAATATTATACCTTAATAATATTATTATTATATAATGTATAATATTAAAAATATTTTTTAAATGTGTATCACTGACTACTAAAGTCCCTTAATCCGTTTTATTCCCCCCCCCCTCCTTCTCAATTTTCTAATTTACAACTACTGGTAGTAACTTCCCACAACTATGTTTTTATACAACTCAACTCAGAATGAAAGTGGATAGAACCACAAAAACATGATGTTACCATTTTTGCTGTATCACAGGCTATTGAGACAATTCAAAGACTTGTATCATAAAAAATGCTATTCAGTCAGAGCTGAAGAAGCTTCTTGGATAGAAGCGAAATGTCTTCAAAGAAAAACCAGAAAGTCCTCTTGAAAAAAGCACCTTTAGAATACTTTCTAACATTACTTTTGAATTTCCCTCCTGTCAGTTTAAGCTTATGCTCCCGTGTTTTTGATTTTTGCTTAATATTGAAAATACTGCCTTCTAGAACCTTATTTACAGATTCAAAGGTTTCAATCGTGTCCCGCCTCCTTCCCTTCTGTCTACCAGGCTGTACATATCTCCAATCTCTCCTGATATGTTCTGTTCTCAGAACTTGCACTATTTTTGTTACCTGTCTTTGGACTCGCTCAATCTTATCAATATCGTTTTTTTAAATGAGGTCTCCAGAAATGGAAATAGTATTCCAAATGGGATCTGACTATATAGTAGGATTAAGACCTCCTTTTTCTTGGTGATCCCTCTAGTGATACATCCCAGAATTTTGTTTACCTTCACAGTTGCCTGGCCACACTGTTTACTTATTTTGCAGTCTTCTGTTATGAGCACACTTAAATCCTTTTCTTCTGTTGTTCTAGCACTGGAGCCCTAATACTGGAGCCTGCCAGGCGATTATTTTTCCCCACATGCATAATCTTACATTTAGAAACAATTAAATGCATTCCACATTTTTGACCAATTTTTCTTCAATGCCAAATCGTTTTCCATGTTACAAATATCCCCAGGAACATCAAGTTTAATACACACCCTTGTGGCACCAGCAAAAAGACAAACATTACCTATCTAACAATCCTTCTCACTATTTCTTATCAACCTTTTTTGTTTAATAAAGTAACAGTTCTGAATTTAAGAGTCTAGAGTATGGCAATATTTATTTAAGTAATTGTAAAAGAAACAGATGGAAATCAGAATGTAATCAACATTTCTATGATCACTAAACAGCCACTGAGGTCTTTCAGAATTCTGTTTGCAAAGATGTAATTAGGCAGAGTCTTCTTGTCATGTGTTTGACTGACTACATTTTGGAATCCCAACCCTTTGTCTAGCATTAGGATATTTATACCTCCTGCTACCCATGAATGGAGTTTAGGTATTCAAGAATAATAGTCAGCATGTATCATTTGGTGGCTTATACTGAACTTGAGTTCTGCAAAACGTATGGTAGTGTGTGTGTTTGTGTGTGTGTGTGTGTGTGTGTGTGTGTATCTCTATCTATCTATCTATCTATCTATCTATCTATCTATCTATCTTCATATAAACCCAAAGCTTCTTTTACACAATTCTTAAAATAATTTGTGTTATTTTAGATTTGATACCACATCCTAATTACAATACTGCATCATGCAATAAGGCAAGATTATGATGGGGGAAAGCTGTCTGCTGGTTTATATATCCCACCACAGTAAAACCATTAAATTCAATTGAGCTTTCACTCATGTAAAGATTCATAGGATTATAATCTAAGGCTATAAATTTCTACGGCTAGTGTTACGATCATTTGTTTAATGATTATTTGAAGTTACCACAGCACTGAAAAATTGACTTATGACCTGTTCTTGAATTCATGACCATCGTAGTGTTCCTTCGATCACATGTGCAGAATTTGGGTTGTTGACAAGGTACTCTAGTCTAATCTCTCAGAGTTCTAGTTTTGTATGTCCTTATCGTTTTAAAATTAGGGATAATTGAAAAAAGTCTGGCTAATAACCGCAAAGCAAAAATGCTGATAGTTTTTATCCTTCCAATATGAAACCTCAAGGCTTCTTTCCTGCCAGCACAGTAAAATTCAAAAGGTTATATATTCAGCCACAGAAGGATAGAGCAGCTCCATTTAGACAGTGCATAGCTACTATCTAATTTCCAAATTCAGTTATTCATCTGCCATCATCTTTTTTTTTTATTTCCAAAAGTCTTCCAAATATATTAACTCTTAAATAATCTGCCTTTAAGTACACTGAAGGAAATGGGAAATTTAATTGGTGGAGCACTTTTTTCTATATAGTTGGAAACTCCGGTTTTTCATTAGATTGTACAATTCTTTCACTGTGTGCTCTTTGAGTGATATTGGTCAGTTTGATCAGCAGACTATTGTGTAACCACCAGCCCATGGGTTGGTACTACCACTGTGTTTTAAAAAGAAAGTGATAGACTTAAATTTAATGTCAAGGGCCTGAAGAGACTAGGCTAAGACTTGCTACTGTGGAACTCTAAATCTAAATAAATCCAATGGAAAACTATCTATCCGTTAGAATAGTTTCCAAAAGCTACCAAACAAATGTGCATTAAGCAGGGCAACGGAAAACGGGTCTTCCGGTCCCACTGGAAGTCAGGAAATGGGCCGTTTCCGGCATCCAGAGGGCTTCCTGGGGGGTGGGGAAGGGCGTTTTCGCCCTCCCCAGGCTCCTAGAAAACCTCTGGAGCTTGGGGAGGGCAATAAACGGGTCTACTGGGCCACCGGGCCATTCCATGCCAAAAGTGGGGGGAGTGCTGGGGGGATCATGCGCGCATGTGCAGGGAGCAGGGAGCATTGAATTATGGGTGTGGGCAGCCACGCGCATGACACCCACGCGCTCCCCCCATTTTTGGCACGCCATGTCAAAAAGGTTGTTCCACTAGTTAATTGTTCTCACTATTGGGAAGTTTTGCCTTAATTCCAGGTTGCTTCTCTCCTTAATTAGTTTCCATCCATTGTTTCTTGTCTATACAGAGACAAAATATATACCATATTTATTTATTACTAGCTGTACCCGGCCACGCGTTGCCGTGGCCCAGTCTGGTGCTTCCGCTGGGCTAAAAGAGTGAGGCTGAAGTTCCAAAGTCTCCATGAACATTTGGTAGGCATGGCCAACTCGACGTCACTCACTTTCATCAGTCACATGACAGCCCCCGAGCCACACCTACCCAGCTGGTGATTAGGGCAGAGAACCGGTTGCTATAAAACAATGGGAACCACAAAATCCTCCGTCTCCCCCTCTCTCTTTGTGTCTCTCTATGTCTCTCTCTCTCCCCCGTCTGTATCTCTCTATGTCTCTCTCTCTCTCTCCCCCCCTCTGTATCTCTCTCTGTGTCTCTCTCTCCCTCTCTGTATCTCTGTCTCTCTATCTGCCCCTCTGTATCTCTCTATGTCTCTCTCTCCCCACTCTGTATCTGTCTCTCTCTCCCCCTGTATCTCTCTATGTGTCTTTCTCTCCCCCTCTCTGTATCTCTATATTTCTCTGTCTCTCTCTCCCCCCCCGTATCTCTCTATGTGTCTCTCTCTCCCCCTCTCTCTGTATCTCTATGTCTCTCTCCCCGCTCTCTGTATCTCTCTGTCTCTGTCTCTCTCCCACCCTCTCTCTCTGTATCTCTGTATGTGTCCCCCTCCCGTCTCTCTTTATTTCTCTACGTCTCTCTCTCCCTCTCTCTCTGTTTATCTCTGTCTCTGGCCCAGCCTCTTCTGCATCCCCCGCCATCACCCTTATCTTTTCAGGCCAGGCCTTCGCAGCTCTCCGCACCACAGCAGAAACTCGGGGGGGGGGGCTCCGTCCTCCCTACACAGATGTTCTTTGGGGGCTCAACGGGGAGACGCATAGCAGGGCAAGGAAGGGAAGGGAGGGAGGGAGGGAGGGGATGCAGTGGGGGTTCGAGGCTGGTTTGGGACTTCCCACCCGAAGGAAGAAAGCAGCAAAGCCAGGAGTCATGCACACCCCACTGGATCCTGCTGCGCAGTTCTCCTCCACCTGCTAAGGGCAGGGGAATGATTAAATCCCCCGCTCTTCCAGGCGAAACGGAGAAGGGCCGCCCATCCTCCCTCCTGCCCGTTTCCACCCCCCAAAGCCTCCCCGGAGCCCCTTTTCTGCCAGAGGCTGAAATTTTCGTATAGGCTCCGTGAACTCCCAGAACACCCACCTGGGAATCAAAGGAGGTGCTGGTCAAAGGCAGCCCCAAGGCTCCAGTTGTCTCCATCTCATGCTCACCGACCAGATTCACATAGCACCGGTTAGCACTGGTCTTTCTGACCTCGGGGCCCATGTTAGCGCTGGGCCAGGTGCAATTTGAGCCAGGCGAGGGATGGAGGGTTCCCGCCAGGTGGACCCAGGCAGCCTCGTTGCCAGGTGTTCTTTGGAGGGAGCCCCGAGAGCAGCTGGCGAGGGGGATGGGCAGCAGCAGCGGGTGCGGATAGTTCGCGGGGTGACCGGGGGAGGTCAGAGCCAGGCTCGGGCAGGCCCCACCCAGCCCTAGAAGCGCCGGCTGCGAGGGCTTCTTGGCGGGGAGCCAGCTGCTTACCTGCCGAGCCTGGTGGCAGGATATGGCCCTCGGGCATCTCTGCCTTCCAAATGCACAGTTTCTTGGAAGCAATATGGAGAGTCTAAATATAAGGAACAGAAATCCGTTGAGCATAATCAGGGCTGGGAGGCTGCAATGTTGGTTTTACGTCCAGCAGATGGCGCTGTTTTTCAATGTTTGTCAATGTCTTTCAATGTTTTTCATGTTTTTACCTGTCACAGGTGTGACATCTATATAATATAGGTATATAGAAACACGCCTGTAGTCAAATGCAATGTTGCGTCAAAATTTGAAAGCAATCGGTGAAGAACTTTCGGAGATGTGCGGTTATCTACAAACGGACATTTACATTTTTATTTATATAGATTTATTTATTAGTTCAATTTATATGCCACCCTCCTCTGAAGACTCAGGGCGGCTTACAATGCACTTATAGCAATAGCCTTCATTCTTTTGTATATACCTGCTTATTAGGGCTTTTGGCCCCCCATAAGCGGTGTTTCTACAAAATCAGCTTATTGCCTCCACAATCCGGGTCCTCAATTTACCTACCTCGGAAGGATGGAAGGCTGAGTCAACCTTGAGCCTGGTGAGATTTGAACTCGCACTAATTGCAGGCAGCTGGCAGCTAAGTGCTACATAACAGCACTTAGTCCGCTGCACCACCAAGGCTCTATATACAGGCTATATACAGGTCTGTATATGGGTATATAGAGACAAAATCTGAATTCATATCTGAATCAAGATCAAATCAAACTACAGTCTAACCTTCCTCTAAATAATACGTTCCATTTTAAATATTCTTATTACCTGTTGTGATATCCTAAAGTTTTTATCCTAAGTTTCTGTGCAAAAATGTAATGCCTTATAACTACGCTTAAAGTTGCAGCCAATGTTGGACTGAATACCACAAGATTTATTTCTACTAAATCAAAAAAGGACCACTGTAATGATGTTAACAAACTCAACTACTCTTCATTCTCTACCAACACTCAAATAAAGGATATGTTTTCATGTTTTCACTGAAGCAACTTGTAATTATCATCTGCAATAAAGTTTAGAAATAAGAAGCCTAACCTATGATTCTTACCTTTAAAAAATGAAAAATATTTCCAACCTTAAAATGTATTACATTTCTTCTTCGCTCCTTCCACCTCTCTCATTTTTACAATCTTGACTCTTTAACATCAGCCAAAAGGCTAGATTTATCAGTAAAGACACTGTCAGCTCCTGCACTGTTACCTCTAGAAAAGAAATTATATACAATAATGCATGTCTCTCTGTTTCTTTTCCTAAATATATTTACCTAATAATTTGAAAGAATTAAGTAGCAGTAAGTAAGTAGGACAACAACTAGAAATGATTCCCCCATATAAAGGAGTTAAATATTGTTGCTCTACCTAAAAATAAATAAAAATCACACTAAAACAGATCAAAGATTTATGTAGCCCAGCATTCTATCTTCACAAAATGCTCTGGAAGAGCCCACAAATAGAACATGCTGCCAACAACATTATCCCCATTTCAATATTTCTAGTACTGAAAATAAAATCTCTATCTCTCATACTAGGTAGGTAGCTTACCAAACTTTTTATGAGAAGCTATGCCTTACATCTTGTAATAGCAAATTCTACTTCAATCATGTGCTGTTTGAAGCAGTACTTCCTTCATTTGACTAGAATTTCTCCCAATTCAGTTTCACTGGATGATCCCAAAGTTCTAATATTATGTAGTGGACACCATACTTTGCCAAACACCAAACTGACTTTTATTGACCTATTACAACACTCTGCTGGGCCCAATGTTGACTCTGCATTAGAATGAATACTGACACCCTGCCTCTGAGATATTATTGCTTTCCAACACTGCATCTATCACCATATAATGAGTCTAAGAGTTTGTATGAGAAAAGGACTTATGTAATTGGAACAAGTCACCAAATCTAAAAATATGTATTCCCCAATTTTTCATAATATGTATTGCATGTAAGGTCTAAGGATTTTGCAAATTCATCTATCAGCCTTCTTGCTGTTTCCTTAACATCAAGCTGAAAGGCATGCAGAAATTTCATTCCACTCTGCCATGTCTTAAATCAGGGGTCCCCAAACTTGGCAGCTTTAAGACTTGTGGACTTCAACTCCCAGAATTCTCCAGCCAGCATAGCATAGCTGGCTGGAGAATTCTGACAGTTGAAGTCCACAAGTCTTAAAGCGGCCAACTTTGAAGACCTCTGTCTTAAATCCTATTTGTTTAAATTATCTTTTCTCCTAACTGCCAAAAAATTTGCAAGGAACATGTAATAGTGCTAGAGTAGAAATAGTTCTGTTTTTGCCTATGCACAAGTAAACTATTGGTGTTCAGCATCTAGGCTTCTTTTAGGTAAAATATGGATATGCAGATTCCATATTATTTCAAAGTTTAGTGCAAGCATCATACACATGACAATAAAGGTTAGCAATATTATGTCAGCCCCAAGGCCATCTAGATTATAACTTTAATACTACTATCAATTCAATATGCAACTTTTATTTAACCCTTGATAATACTATCATTGTAAATCTTATTTTAATACTATATCAATATTCAGGACCATGGCCTGAGTAACCAGTAGTCTCTAATGTTCAAAATTAGTTAATATATAATAATCTCCAGGCAAGCATGTTTCTAATATGACAAGGTTTCTCTAAATGAATAAATCAAGATACAAGGAACTGCCTTCCAACCATACTCAATATACATTTCACCCATTAAGCAATTTCTTCAGTGTTAAAAACTATGTTCGGATTCAAGGATATTAAACAGAATTGCTGACAATGCTCTTCATTATTTTCCCCAAGAGCTGCATATATTAAAAGCATAAAAATATGGGGCCATTTGCTTCAAATCTAGAAATGGTGTAGCAAATTCAGCAAAGCATGAGGCTTGGTTAAGAAGGCCCCTTTGTATAATCTGGCAGCAATGCCAACACACACTTATTTAAGATACAAACTCCATTTTATCACCAACCAATCCTGTTCTTCTACTTGAGTGAAATAGTCTGGGAACTGGAAAAACCTGCAACCTCAGCCAAGTACAGGGATGCTACTCTTATTTACAAGGGAAAAAAAACAAGAGAGAAGTGAGGAGAAAGGGTCTGAGACTTATAGAAATGGTTGCAAGAATAGATTGACAACATGAACTGGAGCTCTCTCCAGACAAACAGTGCTACTCATTACACTTTGTGATTTCTATACTGCACACTTCTGAGGTGGATTTCTTTTTAGAATACCAGGAACCTGCCTTTCCTGTTTGAAAGTCATCAAGATCTCTAGAAGTTGCAGTGTCAAACCCTACCTCGTTGTCTATTGGCCAGCCATTTCATTCAGCCCCCTGATGAACTGCACACCTCGATTGGGAACTTTTAAAATATGTTCCTGGTTTTCCAGTCCCATTCCTCCAAAACAGAGTACCCACATCCAAAAGCCTCCCCATACAAAGTTATATTCTCTGCACTTCCTGTATTTCACTTCCCTCTCCACAATCCAATTTACAACTAGCTTCTGAGAGCAGAACTTGCATCTCTACCCATCAATTCAAGAGGATGAAAGGAATCTAAAATGCATAAGGTGGGAAATAGCAAGTTCTTTACCCAAAGATCACTTTCACACACAAACACAAAGATAAACACACACACAGATCACACACATATATCTATATCCAATCCAAACCCATTAATCCAAAATCTTCCAGCATTGGCTTGAAGCCTCTCTTGCCTTTCTCTCTTGCATAGCTAGTTACAAATCCTCACATGGATCTGGCACCAACTACTACAGCACCAAGAGATCCATTTGCTGGGGAGAAGCCACTGGAAAGTGCCTCCGCCACCACCGACCAATTCCAAGCACCCTGGGACTCTGCATCCATCCCAACCCAGAGGCTTACCTGAGGAGAACTGCTGGAGTGGTGCAGATGTGGTGGGGTAGGGAAAAGGTGGGAGAACGCAGGACGGAAACTCAGAACATCTCTGTTCCGCGGGCGCCTTACTCCAACCCAGCCATTGGGGGGGGGGGGGGAGAAAAAAGTTCAAAATGAAAATAATAACAGAGAAAAGCCGAGTTGCAACCGGACGAGGCAGGAGTGGAGCGAGGGGGCCGCCGAGAGGCCTAGCTGTGCGAATGGCAGCCGGAGGAAACAGGAAGGCTTCGGTGGAAAGGAGGAAGCCCGTCCTTTGTTTGCCAGGTTTTCCCTGAACAATGGCTGCTGCTGCTGCTGCTGCTGCTGTCTCAGGCCCTCTGTTGGGGTATGGAGGAGGCTCCTGCTATTGCACATTCGCTCGCTCTCGCGTACACGCGCGCACAAACACACACACCTCCCAGTGCCTCTCAGAAAGAGGCCCAGAAGCTATCCAAGGAGGGGGACCTTCTTCCCTCCTCCCATTTCTCTCCCCCGCTCCAGGAGCTGCTCTGATCGCAGGAACGAGGGAGGGATCTGCTATGCCAAGGCTGAGAGAAAAACAAAAGGGAGAGGCAGAGTCCGGCAGAAAGAGGAGGTAAATCCCCAAGGCGGAAGGGAGACAACGCAGCGGAAAGACCAGAGGAGAGAAGGCAAAGGCAGGAGCTGATGCCAGCCCTTGAAAAGGAAAAAGCTTCCTGTTGTAAAAGTACACACAGCTGCCTTGCAAAACAGATCTCGCAACTAGAAGAGCCCCCCACCTTGGAAGAAACTCTCGGGCTGTTCCCTCTCTTCCCCACCTCCAAAAAACCGTGATCCAAGAAGGATGGGAAAGCTTCAGAGTGGGTGTTATATTTTGGGAGTCTGAAAATGGGAGGAAGGAAACAGAACTTTGTCATATCTGGGTGCTCTCTTATATATCTGCATGAAATAAAGCCAGTATTGCCTCAGTTACAAGGGTGTGGAAGAGTGAGATGTATTTGTTCAAGACCACATTTGTACTAGGAAAAAAACCCCACCGCAATCAGAAGAATAGGTACTAGCAAGCAAATCTGTCTGAATTTAATGGGAATGACTTCTAAGTAAATATACTGCTCAAAAAAATAAAGGGAACACAAGCAGAAGACATCCGAGATCTGAATGAACGAAATAGCCTTATTAAATACTTTGTTCTTTACATACAGTAGTTTATACACTGCTCAAACAACTAAAGGGAACACAAAACTACTGTATGTAATGAACAAAGTATTTAATAAGGCTATTTCATTCATTCAGATCTCGGATATCTTCTGCTTGTGTTCCCTTTATTTTTTTGAGCAGTGTATAATGAAAGCCTGGTTGAAATTAGTATGGTCATTACCAATATTAAAATAGAAAGCGAATTCTATAAAAACTGGAGGGGGAGAGAATAGTGGCAAACTGGTATCTGATCACACCATAGATCCTTTATGCGTGGATGTTTGAGGTTTAGAATGAGCCAGAAACTTGCATAACAGCAACAGAAAATCATAATTTTAGACATATACAGAGATTGGATATTAATATACTAAGACATTTTAGGATCATTTGGTTCCATATCAGGAGTCCCATATACAGGATCTGATGTGTTCTTATATATGAGGTCTTATATAGCTTATATAGCTGTCTTCCAATAAAGGGCAAGGAATATAGAAGAAACTACCTCAACAGATAAGATCACTGCTATTTCCACCAAATCTGATATGTATCCTGAGATTATTGCTGTACGCTATTTAGTGGTAGGGTTTGCCCTGTTCTAGACTCAACTTTGCAGTTAACTTTTAGAACTAGAAATTGAGTTGCCAATTTTCATACATATCACTAATAGGAGACGCCAACAACTGCCTTTCCCAATATGGTGTCCTCAAATTATTTTTAGACTACAATTTGTAGATTTCCTATTCAACCTGTAATGATGCAGAAATACAACAGATGAAATATGGGATTACTACAATGGTTAAAGCTTCTGCTTTTGAATTTTTATATTTAATATAGATGCCAACAAGATAGGGCCACTGTCAATAAGCAAGTGTGATTCACTTAATAACTGCAGTGATTCACTTAACAACTGTGGCAAAAAAGGTTGTAAAATGAGGCACAACTCACTTAACAACTGCAACTGAAACTTTAGGCTCAGTTGTGGACATACGTCAACCTGCTTATATATTTATGTATGTGAGCATAGACAGATTACTTTTTCCTGTTAAATATCCTGAAGACATCAAGGCAAGATGAGAACACATAAACTTGTAGGTTATGATATTGTTTACTTCTTGATTGGTGATCTAGTCTTAATCTTGGAGACCAACAATCAAAAACAATAACCCAATCTAGTAAACAAGGAACCACTAACTCAAACAAACTATCTAATAGTAAACAACAGCCTAACCAAGGAACCACCAAAACAACTTCCACCAACAATGACAGGACAAGCTATTAGTATATAAAATAAGTGCAACCCCACTCCTTTCTAGCACTGATGCTGTTACTTAGTTTGGTAATGAAAGACCTGTAAGAAAACAACCAAGCTCAGAAAGCATCAAGGACCCCACAGATCTGCATCTGTTTTAAAATATTGTGAACTTTTTAAAAAAATTAATGTATTTCTAGGTTTACTATAATAAAACAAACCACAGGCATCCAATGCAAATTAGGAAACAGTAAATGAAAAGATGTAACATGTAGTGATTTGAAAACAAAAGGCCCATCTTTTTATCCAACTGTCTAGATACAAGTCATATGGTTTGAATAGTAGCAACGTGATGTAAGTTTTATCATTTGTCCTTGCTGCCCACCCACCCCCAAAGTATACCTATGAGGCAAATCTTTAAACTATGGACAGCAACAAGTCCTTGATTAGTTCAATGTAATGGAGACCAAACAGTTATCATATTCTCATCCAGTGCTCGGTTTAGAAGTTAGCAAACATGCTGTTTTAAATGCTAGCTCAAAAAACAACAAAACAAAAGAAGAAAACATAATGCTGCAGGAAAATTTACTCCATGTATTCTGAGCAATTGCATTTGATTAAAACTAAAGGCCTGCATGTTTGTTTTCTTTTCCATGAAAGGATTTGGAGCTTGGAGTTTATGTTCTGAAATACTGTATCATACACACATACACACAAACATAATTTGGCCAGAGCACTGCATGTCAAACTACCATTGGAACAAATAAGACTATGCTTTGGAACAATAGAACAACAAGCATGGTTCTAATTATCAGAACTAAGCTTCAGAACTCAGATTCCCAACATTTTCCAAGACTCAGTTGGTTTCAATGAGTAATCACCAAATTTGGATCTGTAATATATAAAAATGCCTTAATATATAAAAATAGTCCTACTTGGTCGGGTGTCTAGGTTAATATTCCATGACAAGTACCAGTCTCAGATGCATCAGTTTAAGAAGAGGCAAATTCCATTTTTCTGCCTCCTTCTGGAGTCCTCTCCAAGTATGAATCAGATTTTTCTGGTATAGTGCCAAAAGTTAGTGTCATTTATTTTGGAGAGATAATGAAACAATTGTATAAATCCCCAGAACAGCTTTCACTTATTTTTAAAAATAAAACATATCATTCAAAACATCCGCATATGTGAAAAAAAAGATAAAATATCAAAACATACTGTAGACTACCTACTTTGTGTCATTATCCTGCAGACTCTACAGCAGGGTGGCAAACTGGTGGACCATGGGCCAGATGCATCACACACAGGCCACGCCCACTCCTGGCTTCACAAAGGTAAAAAATGTCACAATATGTCATAATACAATGGAGTTTGACACCCGTGCTCTACAGTCTCTGCACTGCACCTCCCAAAAGCACATCAACCCTAAGGAAAATCTAAAACATTGCATTCAAATATCTATCCCATCTGTATTCATGTTAAAAATCTGATCCTCTCAACCTCAGACACCAACTAAATTCATACAACATGCTAACTCATAGTTAATCATTGTTTGTTAAGCTATTTCCCTGGATTTGCAAAGTACACTGAGCCACAAACTAACAATTTTTTAGCTGAGCATGATGTGAGAATCCACCATTTTAGGCAAATTAATCAAATTATGTTGCTTAATAACTGTTGAATCCTTTTTTTTTTGCAACCCCCCCACAAACCCAACATTCTCAGATCAAGTGCAACATAGAATTTTAGCATAGTAAACAAAGGCAGTATTTACACATTCCTCCAGTTGCTCCTATGCTACTAAATGAAATGCAAAACAGTGTATTTTTTAAAAAAAATCTAAAGTTAAGATGACCCAAATTTAAAAGGCTAGCAACAGTCTTTTTACCAATTTGGATTTGCAGAAAATACTTGTTACAAGTAGATGTATAGCAACAGGGTAAACTGTTCCTTCTGGCAGCAACAAAGAGATTGTGGATCTGTCATTTGGCATAACCAACTGCTATGGCTGCAGTGATGATGACTGGGAAGTATGTTGGTCCAATTATGGTTCACTATGATAGCAGAGACATGAGTCATTATTCCCCAAATGCCGAGTGGCACACTTTGTGACAGAATGCTGAATAGCCATGGAAAACTCAAAAGGACTAGTTACAATCCAGTTTTTCAGATAAACCTAAAAGTCACTAATGACAATACAAACCTTTACAATAACCTTTCTGAAGAAAATCCTTCTTCCCTCATGAACTAACTGGTGACGTTCTAATTTTACATAGTGATAAGTGCCAATGAAATAATTAAGGGAAACAAAATACCTGTCAGCATAGAGGTATTGATGATGAGTATTTCTTAATCTAGTATCTTTTCAAAATTCATGCTTCCTAATTAAAGTGAACATTTACAGTTCTTTGTTGTAGATATTAGAAATTTGATACTGTATATATTGCAGAATGCTACAAAAAATATCCTGATACTGTATATATTGCAGAATGCTACAAAAAATACCCTTTCTCTCTCCTTTCCACATTTATGTTGCTATCATACTGAGAAGCATATCCAAGTTAACCTAAACACCAAAGTTGAGTTTCTAGAACTGATTACTATAAAATGAAATATTAAAACAAATTACAACACCCCCAATGCTAGAGCGCATGGCAATAAGGCCAAGCGCTTATTTCAGGGTTCAAAAAATATAAGACAGGGTCTTACTTTCAGGGAAACATGGTAGTTACTAAGGCATTTCTAATTTGCAAACTATGTGATAGGTTTTATTGAATTTGCTATGAAAATAACCCTGTGAAACATTAATATTTTACACCAATAGAACTGAGCTTGAGTTTTTCTGATCAATGGTTTTGTGGCAGAGATGGGATGAATCAAGATTCAATTCTACCCTAGATGCCACATGAAATAGTGTTGCAATATATTGTATACAAATGTATTTGTATATGTGCACATGTGCATGTGTATACATGTTTCTAGGAAATAAATGAAACAAATAGCTTCTCTAGCTATTAGAACTAGAAGTATAGTGATTCATGTTAATTTGGCATTGTGTAAAAGAGAATATGTACTGTATAAGCACCAGCATAGATCTTACTCTCTATCCTTTCTTCAATAGGGTGCCCTCCAGATGGCTGTTTTCAACTCCTTGTATTTTAAGCCTACAAAAATAAAGCCATTCTGGTTGAGAATTCTGAAAGTCAGAACCTAAAACAACCAGTTAGCAAACTGAGGAAAGCATTGTGAAGGCATCCTAGATATACAGCACTCTTGAAGCTATGTAACTTAGGTGCAGACCCACTGAGATGCAGCAACTCCAGCTGATTCTGGCCATGCCCATGGTCAAGTTAATAATTTAAGATGCACTGGATGAATGCTGAGATGGATTGGGATGCAGCTGGCAAAAGTCCCATTTAGTCCCCAGCAGGAGGCATTGATGTATTCTTCCCCCAAACCCTGTATTTAGAAATCCTACAGTACCATCTTCCCCAGCCCACCCCCTTTTATACCTGCAGCTTTCTTTTCAGTTCTATTGTATATCCTGGTTCCTCAGGTTTTTTACTGCACACTGTGCAGCTAGCACTGCTGCTCTGGGAGACATAAATCACATGGACGCAGCTTTATGGCCATTGATCCAACCACGTGGCAGTGGATGCCACTCTCAGACAAGCAGCATTTCCTCTTATTATAAGAGACACAGCTGTTCAGAAACTCAGGCCTTTTTTGCAGGTGCCCCCCTCCACTTGCTAAGATTGGAACAGCAATGGTTACAATACATTGGGAAATATGAAGACTGCAGAAAAATTATATTAAATTTGCAAACCACGTGCACAGAATTCAAGCTTGAAGGCATCGGGAATGCAAGGTCAATATTTTCTGGAACCTAATTTCTACAGAAAACACCAAAACAAAGCATCAATCTGATAGCAAATCCTTACCCTTGCTATCTGGCATTTCTTATCATTCTGTTTGTACATGAGGGAAAACATTACCATCAGTGAAACAGGCAGGTCTGCTCTGTGGCTTACTAGAATAAATTGGAAGCAGGGTAAACTCTGCAGGTGTAGAGGCCACTGCTGAGCAGGTGCTTCCTGTCACTTGTTTCAGAAAGTTAAGTGTTTTCTTTAGACCTTCTGAATTGAACCCCTGGTTTTCCTCCTCCAGAGCAAGTTCTGGAGCCAAAGATTCTGATTTGCTCACAGTGTGCTCTCTTTGCTCAATGAAGTTTCCAGGAGACTTTTGCACTAGGCCTTGTCTGTTCTGAAATTCTCAAGATTCCAGGAACTCATGCTGCAGATGCTGCAAATTTGATTGCCATTGCCACAAGAAAACATACGGTTTATTTTTTTATTTTCTTTTTTTTTTAAGCAGGGGCTCAGTGAAGGATCATATTCACAAACAGCTTTATCTCCAGGTGGATTTACCCAAACATTTGTATTGTTATGGAGGGCATGCTTTACTAAACGGACTGAAGTAGTTCTGATCTCTTCTGTCTGTTTTCTAAAACAAAATGTCAGAACTATCTTTTCTCAAAATTGAATAAGACAACAAAACATCCAGCCTCAATAATATTATGTGATTTTGATTATTTTGTATACTCTATATTTTTTTTCAACCACAAGAATGGCCAAGCAACAAGTGCCAAACCATGTCCCATCTAAAGAACATGGAAGTCTTAGTTTTTATTTCTTTGCTCCTTGAAGTTACTAATTAAAACCTGCTCTTGAATTCTGAGATTTCATGTCACATTTAAATTGTCAGTCAGTAATAGCTATCAACAAGTTTTAGAAGATATTATAAAATAGGTCTTTGCAATTTCTGTGCTTTGCTGAATTTAACTTATTTTATTTATTTATTTATTTATTTATTTATTATATTTATTATATTTATATCCCACCTTTTCTCTGAAAACTCAAGGTAGCCTTGGAAGGGAAAAGGATTCCTTTCTAATTTTATCTTCATAACATTCCTGTGAAATAGATTGAGCCAAGACAATGACTCACCCCAAAATCACCCTGTGAGTTCTGATCAAGTTTGGACTTGGAAGCTGGGTCTCCCAAGTCTAACTTCAATATATTAATTATAAAAGCACATCAGTACAGGGAGCTGTGAAATGCATAAAGATGCTGCCTAGGAAACAATCAGAAAGAGAGGCAGGAGCTCCCAGAGGTTTAATTGCCTGAAAAAGAAACTTAAGAATCCACCCTAATAGATCAAGCAGTTAAAAGTGGTGTCAGAATGTTTGTACTTTCAGATTTGCAAAACTGTTGTCAGCCCTTCCAGGTAAGTTAGTCAGGAAACACAACTAGATGGACTAATTCTATTTTACGGTAAGTCTATGTTAACAGAACTTGCAAGTCTGAAAGGTTTGGTCCTTCTGGACTCAGGGCTCCTACTTGATGAACAGGTAGCAGTCAAGGCTAGGGATTCATCTTGTGCACCAATTGCGCTCTTTCCTAGCCAGGAAGCCTTGCTCACAATCAGTCACAATTTACTCACCTTCAGTCTGGATTATTGCAATGCACTTTACATGGTGCTGCCCTTGAAGGCTACTCAGAAGTTACAACTGGTGCAGAACACAGCAGCAGATACAGTACTGGTTACCTATCCATGTTACACCTTTGTTGCATGAACTACATTGGCTTCCAGTTTTCTTCTGGGGGCAATTCAAGGTGCTGGTTATCACTTTTAATGCCCTACCTGACACAGGACCTGGTTATTTGCCTAAGAATATTCACCTGTCCCACTAAATCAAATAGGATGGGCATGCTCCAGGTCCCCTCCCTGAAATCTTGCCATCTAGCAGAACCTTAGAAGTGTATCTTTTCTATGGCTGCCTCTATTGTGGAAGCAATTTGAGAGGTCCCTATCAGGGGTGAAATTCACTTACCTTCGCTAATGGATTGCAAATGTGAATGCGTTCACGCGCACCTCCTCCACATATGTGCAGAGCCTTCTGCGCATGCACAGAGGGTCAAAAACAGGATGTGATGACATCCGGGCAGGTGGGCGGAGCCTTCCACCGCTGATGCTACGACATCGCGTGATCCGGATAGATCCAGCTGAATTTCACCACTGGTCCCTGCCCTTCTAGCCTTTCAGAAGGCCATTAAGGGCTGGCTTTCTATTGAGATTCTGGGATGGTTTGGGTAGAAGACATGGAAGGAGAGAACTGAGGCTTTTTGTGAGGCATCCCAAGGGAAATTGATATGGCAGAGAGTTTTTGTTTATTATTTTATTGTTTTCATGCTTTATGCTTTATGTATTTATTGATTTTATAATTGTAAGTTTTCCAAAGTTGTTTAACATGGCTGGTCGTATAAATCTATTAAATAAATAAACATTATGAAACACAATTTCTGGCTGCATTAGCAGAAGTATAACTTCCAAATCATGGGATGTAAGACTGTAATGTTACTCTATATTCAGCATACTTCATTTGAATACTGTACTCAGAGCTGTATACATTTTTAAAAGTTTCAGATAAGTTAGAGCAGAATCAAAAAAGGGCCACTAGGAGGATCAGGAGATTACAAATTAATCCTATTAGCAAAAGAGTAAATAAACTGGGAATATTTTCCTTTGATAAGACCAGAGGGAAGGGAAAGATGCTACCCACTCCTTATCAAGATAAGTTTCTCTATAGAATTGTAAAATTCTGATAAGGTTAAAGTAGATGATGCTATCTTTAAATGAGTGTTTGGCAGGAATTCTGGCAGATGCAATTCTTTCAAAAACAGAGGATGCTAGGTTGGGAAAAGCTGGTATAAAACAAGTTGTTTCCCCAAAATAACCCATTGTGTTAAAAGGCAACTGATTAAAGGAGGAAGGTTTGCACAGATTAAAGGAGGAAGGTTTTTTTTTTAAATCAATACATGGGATAAAACTCAGAAAAGGAAAGAAAATCAGTCAAATTCAGAAGAGGAACTGTGAAGGTAAAACATGGGGAGGGCAACAAAGTCACAAATAACTGCAAAACTGTGACCAAGGTTGCTATTTCTATAATCATAGAACATTGTAGCTACTCTTGCTACAGTAACACAGGCTGCCAGATAGAGTAATGATTTGAGAACTAAAAGACCACAGCAGTTAGCTAATTACAAGGAGATATATATGGTAATGGTAGTAGCTCAGCTTAATCCACCCACTCTGTGAAGGAAAACCACTGGTCTGTATAGTTGTAGATGCTGGACAGGAAGCTTCTTTGTAGCTTGTAGATGCTGGACAGGAGAATCTTTTGTGTACTGTATATAATGTATGTACCATCGTTGTTTGACGGGATAATGATAGAAGTTACATAGTGTGCATATACGCAGAACTGGTGGCATCAGCAATTTGCCAGGTGCGCTGTGTGATGTCCATTCCAAAATCTCCCCATCTTTGCTGCTTGTTATATTGCTTTCTAGGGTCACTTTCTAAAGATACATCACAATGGGTTTCAGGCTTTCAGCTGATATGGTTTCTCTGCTGAAAATAATGTGCAATACTTCTAAGGCAAACATTTCAACTAATCACTTTTTGCTGCATTTATAATTAACTCTACTATGAAAAGAGAAAGTGAAACATAGTAGTATGCTTGCAACGGGAAATCTTAACTAGATCCCTGTAACACAATGGATTCTCTTTGGTATGGAGCTTGTATCTGTTGCAGAGCCCTTGTACAGGGCAGGCAGTTTGTGAATTCCAAGTTAGGCAGAAAATGTTATCAGACAACAACACCAAACTCAACAGGGAGTAGCAGCATCTGCAGCACTAAGATTAGAACTTGCGAAGTGTTCCTTCTTACTTGGACACAGGGCTGAGGGATTAAACAGGAGAAAAAGAAAAAATACCTACTCAGTAGGGAACTCTCTATTTAACTAGGCAGGATCCCAAAAGGGACTGTAAACCAGTCTGGATTGGACTATACTGTTCTCCTGGGACAGAGCTGGCAGGAGAAACTGTCTTCCTAGTGCATTCAACATTCCCCTAGGAATCCAGATGCTAGAGCTAATGGAGGATATGGGGCAATGAATGTGTTTGAGCTATTGTGTATGTGTTAATAAACATTTGCATTTGGGTATTTGTGCAAATATATGGATGTTATATACTAAATGTAGGCATTCATAAACACTAGGCATTCTGCAAATAATAGAGCAATTTGTATCTCCTGAGTATGAACATTTGTGATCTGTGCTTCAATCTACATGTTTGTGCATCTGGGCTCTGAGATGTTTTTAATCTACAGGATCTGCATAGTTACTTTTTCAAATTTTTGTTTTATATAATTGCAAAGGTAACTGGTTTCCTAAGCATACACATTTGAATCTAGATTTCAAGATATTATCCATGTTCAGTAGTCATTTCTCAAGGAATGCATACTGATACATAAAATTAGTCCCTCAATACATCCTTTGGGCAGCAGGTGGTAGACAGTTCTCCTAATTTTTTTCCTATATTGGATGCCTCCCACATAATTGTTATTGCTAAAGAACCTTCATAATTACTAGCACTCATAGCCACTAGTCATGTTGGCCTAACTTTATAGGAGTTGCCATTCAACCTATCTAGAAAGCATCTGAATACAGAAGACTGCTTATTTTCCTAGTAACATTACCATGGCATACCAAATGTAAGCCACTTTTCATTAACAAATTCACTTGAAGAAAGTTTGTTTCACTGAGGACACCTTAATGATCTAACTTTGTCCCCATCCATCTTCTGACTTTTAGAAAACCAGGATAATGCATTGGTGTTGGAGCAAGGAGACCCAGATTCTAGTCCATCTTCAGCCACAGAGGCTCACTGAGTGTCTTTGAGCCAGTCACACTCTCAGTCCAACCTTCCTCATGGAGTTAATGTTGTGGGGGAAAATAGGAGGAAAGAGTACTATGTAGTCCACCTTTACCTCCTGAATGATAAACAGGATATAAATCAAATAAATCAATAAAATATCTGTGTCATATGAGCTATAAACGAGTAGTAAGTTTTTTCTCCCAAGATGATGAATAAGGAACTATTCCATCTCTCCCAATGTCCCATCAACTGAAGGAAACCACAAGTTCTCCTGCAGCTGCCTGATAAGAACCTTTCCTATAAGTCATTTTATGCAAAAAAAATGAGGAGCAGGCTTGATTTCCTTCTTGCCATTATTTCCCCAATTTCTTTCTTTCCCCAAGATTACATGCATACATATAAAACCCTCAGTTTGCACTATTGTCAGGTCTGTGAAAATGATCCTACTAGCCCATTTTCCAAATCCCATCAGATAATAAGATGATGTTAATATCCAAACAATTCAATGCTGTATAAACAGGAGACCAATATTTGTTCTTGCTTTAAAAAGGAAACTAAAAAAAAAAAAAAAGAATTGCTAAACTCTTTACATCTCTCATCCAGTCACTAAACTGTTATTGTTAAAATAAGGAGTCACTTTTCTAGCATTATATTGACAATACAATATACAGTACTATTAATATCTACATCAGGAATCTCTAAACTTGGCAACTTTAACAGACATGTCTGGTTGTGGAATTCAGGGAGTTGAAGTCCACAAGTCTTAAAGTTGCCAAGTTTGGAGAGTCCTGATCTATATTGTATCAGCATTATAGGACAATTTTTTGAAATCTCAAGTCAGTCTCTCAAATCATAAGAATTGGAGCAAATTTATTCCAGAATCCTCTTTCCCAGTGCTCTTCAATATCTTCATAAATCATTTAGACGAAGGGATAGAAGGGGAACTCATCAAATTTCAAATGACACCAAGCTGGCAGGAATAGCCAACAGTCCAGAAAATAGGCTCAAGATAGAGAAGAATTTTGACAGACTTAAACAATGTGCTCTATCTAACAAAATGAAATTCAATGGTAAGAAAAGTAAGATTCTACATTTAGACAAGAAAAACCAAATGTATATGTATAGAATAGGTGGCACTGGTTCAATAGTAATTACTGTGAGAGGGACCTTCGAGTCCTAGTGGAGAATCAAATATGAGCCAGAAATGTGTGGCAGCTGCCAAAAAAGTCAATGCAGTTCTAGGCTGCATTAACAGAGGAATGGAATCAAGATCATATGAAATGATAGTACCACCTTATAATGCCTTGGTATGACCACACTTGGATCATACCAAGTGTGGTCATCCAGTTTCGGTCACCATGATATTAAAAAGATGTTGAGAAAGCATGCAGAAAAGAACAAAGATAATTAGAGTACTGGAGACTAAAATATATGAAGAACAGTTGCAGGAATTGGGAGTGTCTAATTCAATGAATAGACAGACTAGGGGTGGCATGATAATGTTCCAATATCTAAGGGGTTGCCACAAAGAAGGGGGAATTAACCTATTCCTCAAAGCACCTGAAGGCAGGACAAGAAGCAATGGATGGAAACTAATCAAGGAGAGAACCAACCTGTAGAACTGAAGAGAAATTTCCTGATGGAACAATTAAGCAGTGGAACAGCTTGCCTTCAAACGTTTTGGGTACTTCATCACAGGTGGTTTTTAAGAAGAGACTGGACAGCCACTTGCCTCAAATTGTATGGGGTCTCCTGCTTGAGCAGAGGATTAAACTAGAAGACCTCCAAGGTCTCTTCCAGCTCTATTCTGATCACTTTCCCACCAACTACTATACCAAATATTTTAAGGTGAAGTGGAAAAATCCAGCAAAGAAATATTCTAAAGATGGAATTATACTTTTATAGTTACTGGGAATCACTGCTTCTGGACTGTTCTGGACTGCTTAATGTAATAATTGTAGTTCAAGCCAACACAATTTCTATGCTCAATATTACCCTATGTACTGAAACACTATATACATTTTCCCATAGCAGGGGGTGAATGTGTGACTGTTGTGTACTTTATTTCTGCATATGATTCCCACAAAATGGAAATGGTCCATAGAAATACCTTCATGAGACACCAGCATCACTGAAACATAACTTTCACTGAGATTCATTAATGGAAAAATGGCACAGCTAACAGAATGTTTTTAAAATCTGTTAGAAACTTATTTGTAGGCTGGCAATATTAGAATAGCATTCTCTTTCTCACAGAATAAACAGCTGAAAAGAAATTTCTTGTTCATCATTCAGCTAGAAAAAGGGAAAAATACTGTTGCTTTTTTGGAGCACTTAACTGTTACAAACAGAGGAGGAACAAGCCGCCCTGAGTCTCCGGAGAAGGGCGGCATATAAATTGAACCAATAAACAAACAAACAAACTCTCACTATTCTTATTTCTATATAATATTTTGGTGTAGGACAATACATTTCTGTTAAGTAGACCATTTTTATTTGCATTTCATAGTCAAAGTTATTAGAATGAAAGAATATCTATGCAGTGCAGAGATAATGATTATGGATTAAACATGGCCTTTTACATAAGTTATTTGTTTAAAAAATCCAGAGGATGAGTTAAGTAACCTTCCAGTTTCACAGCAGGGTATCATCTCAGCACTAAATTCTAGATTTTATACCAAGTTCAGATCCTCTCCCTTTCTTTACTCATACAAAGCTAAATTTCCTTCATTTTTCTGGCATCTTAAAATTTATTTTGCTAAGATGAAACACACCCCATGGTGTCCCCAAACATTTGTGAGATACCTACTGTAACTGATTACTGAAATTCTGTTGTCTGGCATATGCTACCTAGAAATCAGGACCAATAGAGTTTGTGATAGCACCTTAGTTAGAATTATTGCATGACAAATGCTTCATAGAACTATGACTTCAAAGCATATTTTGCAAAGAAACAGAAACATATACTACTGTATAATTCCTGGTAACATTCTTAAGACTGCTAATAGCTAAAGAATGACATAAAACAAGAATCTTATTTTCTCTTTAACCGTGCATGATGAAAAATTTCAGTCAATGAAAAAGTTGTATACAGTAGTGACCAAAGTTATGCAATACGTATCTGGGATTCAAGTAACTATTTGAAAATATTATAGTAGGTAAAGAAACATCATTTAGAATATTATTGTAATCAATTCTGCAAGTTGAGATTTCCTCTCACCTCTATGTTAAAGTTCACTATGAGGGTCCTAGATCAGAAAGGGTCAAACCTCCTAAATTTATTCTGCTTTCAATCTTATAATTGCATTGTTCTAATCAGCTAAATAACTAGCACATCTTAATCAAGACCTTATATTGCTTAGTGGTATTGCAGTGGAAACCTGATTTACCTTGTATTACGGTACTTCATGTGCTTCTCTAAAATATAATTGCATAGGGAGAATTTGTGGCAGCGGCAGTTTTAGAAAGTATGTAAACACAGTACAATCAGAAAGGATTCGGTGAAAGAGAACACAAAATATAGAGAAAATAGAGGTGGCAAAATGGCTGATTTCAGCAGCACATTTTTTTTTTATTTCTTAAAAAGATGTTGTGAACAAAAAGCCACTAGGAGGCAAACTGTTTCAATTTCCACTCATGTATCCTCCCAAAAAGTCCAAAGTGGAATTGCAAAAATCTAGCAGTGATTTGGACCATACCCTAACATCTAAGAAAGTTTTTTTTTAATGTAGGAGTGGGAACAATTTGTCTCCCAGTGATTCCTGTCTCTATTCCTACCCTTAATTTCCCCAAGGCTAAAAATGGGGAACCTTCCTTACCAGTGACATCAACTTTGACCTTCATGTTGATTGGAGACGCAAATTGCAGCCTCCAATCCTGGGAAAGCTGCCCACTCAGCTTAATTGTATGGCTTTATGCCATATGTGAACCAACTGTTGTATCACAAATAAAATAATAATAAAAATAATATCTTGCAGTGTAGTGGAATGTGAACAATGTTTTGTTCTCATGCAGTTGTAAGGTCTTCTTATTGTATCTAGTGTTATGCTAAATCTTTAAACCCAAAACTGAATTAGCTTCCCATTATTGCTTGTATGTCTTCCTTAGCCCTCCAACCTCCACCAAGATATAAATTTAAATCCTGAGCTAGCAAAGCTCCTTTGGAGGGTAAGAAATTGAGAATAGTGAGAAAGGAGACGTTTTTAGTCTCTTTCATCTCTTGCCGTTTTTTTCTGCTGCAATTGCCTCTTCCAACTGCTCCAGCATAGGTTTTCAGAGGTCAGTTTATCTTTGCAGATATGACTCTTGAGAGGGGAGGCCAGCTTAGGAAAGTTCTTTTCAAATATGAAAGACAGATGGTTAGGTCGAGAAGGGACCTGAGAGTTTGTTTAGAATCAGCTTCTTTCAACAGAAAACAATCTGAGTGATTGCAAGAGAACTAGCTGGATGGTAAAGGGGAATTCCAGTTTGCTGCAGCTTTAGCCTGTCCCAGTAGGAAGCACTTCCTGCCTCCTGCAGTCCCCCCTCCCCCAGCCTTGCCCATCCCCTCTCTATTCCCAAGACTAGTGCATGCCCAGGCGGTGCTGAGCAAGCCCCAGGCTGGCAGCAAGGAGGCTCTTTTGTATTTCTCTTGGAGGTGATTGGCTGGTGAATCCCCTAGGCAGCCAAGCGGCAGAGTACAGCGAGTTGCTGCAGTCTGGCTGGCAGGGTCTCACATGCACCCAGCATGTGACAGTTCCCAATTAACTCCTGCTCCAGTTCTGAACATACGCAGGAAAAGCCACACACATGGACAATATAGCTCTCTCATCTCCCACCAACCGTCACCGATGGATATTTACAGCTCCTGCCTCCATTTACCACCTACTGTCTCCATCCTCATTCTACTGCTTTTCTAATCTGGCCATTGCAGGCAGCAAAGTCCTATCTCCAGTTCTCTTTTCCTGGGCAACAATTCCTATCAGCATTTGAGAGCTAGTTTGGTCTAGTGGTTAAGGCACCAGGCTAGAAACCAGGAAACTGTGAGTTCTAGTATTGCCTTAGGCATGCAAGTTATTGGCTGGGTGACTTTGGGCTAGTCACTCTCTCAGCCTGGATATCAGGCTCAAGCAAGAAGCTGATCAGTTAATTGTTTTTTAATTTGATTTATATGCCACCCTTCTCCGGAGACTCAGGGCGGCTTACAGTGCGTTAAGCAATAGCCTTCATACTTTTGTATATTTTTTATACAAAGTCAGCTTATTGCCGCCACAAACTGGGTCCTCAATTTACCTACCTTAGAAAGGATGGAAGGCTGAGTCAACCTTGAGCCTGGCAAGATTCGAACTTACTTTAATTGCAGACAGCTGGTGTTAAATTGCAATGCCTTGTCTGCAGAGCTACCCAGGCTATCAATTCCTGTTGCAACCAAAGGATCAACATTCAGTTGACAGACCATGCACTTGCAGAGGGAGAAGGGAGACACTAGGAACGAAAAAAAATTCCTGTCAGCAACTACTGCCATCCTGTGGCTTGGATAATAAGAAAACTCCTTCCTTTTGGTTTGCCAAGAACTCTTTCAAATGTCCATTGCTAGGAGAAATTGGACAACATCAGCATTTGCTTAAATTTGACTCAGTATTATTTGTCTCTTTTCCTGAAATTACAGGCAGTATTTAAACCCTAAAGCCCAACTCTGCTCAGTCAATATTTCATTTGCAGAGTTTTTTCTGGTACCTCTTTCCCACATACTCTGGTGATGGTAAACCATTGTGAGCATTCAGTTGTAGTCCCCCAAAGCTGGAGAGCTCCTATTTGCCTATCACTGCTCTAGAAGTAATACCGTGTTTCCCCGAAAAAAAGACCCTGTCTTATTCTTTTTTGAACCCTGAAATAAGCGCTTGGCCTTATTGCCATGCGCTCAAAAGCCCGATTGGGCTTATTATCAGGGGATGTCTTATTTTGGGGAAAACAGGGTAATAGAATTTCTAAGCTCTTACACAGAAACTTACTCAAGCTCCTATTGTGCTGAATCAAGTACTTCTATGGACAATTTCTCTCTCACTTGCTCAAATATATTTTAAAAATACTACCGGTATGAGAAAAAGAACAAAGGATGGATCACTTTTATTTCCTTGATCTCTCTCCTAGCCCATCTTGACAACTCAATACAAAAAGCAATTCAGAGATAATATTTACAATAATTTAGAACTGGTATTTCCTTCACAGAATACAGTATGACCCTGAATCAGATCCTTGGTCCTTATTTTCTGCTGTGATGTGTCATCTAAAGATGAATGATAGAGTGTTATTCTATTCAGGCAGCAGTTAACTTAGTTTATGAAAGTGATGGTTGGACTTGAAAGGGAAGGATTTCAGCCATAATTTCCAGTATGACTGCTGGCAATTCAGTTTTAAGCAGGGGTGAAATAAACTTACCTTCCTTACTGGTTCACAAATGTGTGCGCGCCATGAGTGTGCTCGCTTTGCTCACATGCACTGTCGTCCACGCATGCACAGAGCCCTCTGCACATGCACAGAGACTTATAATCGTCACAAAAAAATGACATCCTGACGTCCGCATGGATGGATGGAGCCTCCCACAGCCACCACTACTGATTCGCCCAAGCCAGATAGAACCGGCTGAATTTCACCCTTGCCTCCAAGTCATATTTTCTGTCTGAGATTATAAAGTCAGGATAAAGGACTAAAATAATCTAGGATGCCTCCACATTGGGACACAATACTGCAATGCAGGCACTACTCTTCCTTTGTAATTTGAAAATGTATTTATCATTGTGATTTCACACTGAACTTAACATTGAGTTACTAATCCTGCATTCTTGCAATCTGTATCAGGTGAATATTGGAAATGAGAGGTACATGACAGGTAAGAAACTTCAGTTATTTATACCCATCAATTTTAACAAAGCCAGGCAAATGTGAGTTCTTAAATATATTTTAAATGTATTATTAACATTATAAATCATTATAAATCTAATAATAAATAAATAAACAGCAAATTTGAGTAAATGCATGAAGAGAAATAAAAATACCACAAATAAACAATAACAAAGTTAATAGTAATGTAGAATAACACAGGAAAACAGAATTACATACTCTGCCAATGAAGAAAATGCAAACATAAGAAATGGTTTCATAATATCATAAAGGTTTTTTGTGTGTTATGTGAAATAAGGTAATGTGGTATTTCTTTGTCATTCTACCCTTTAAAGACCTTTATTTCCAAATGTATAATCCCCCCACCCCACTTTTTTTTTTAAAATTTGATTTATATGCCGCCCTTCTCTGAAGACTCAGGGCGGCTTACAATGTGCTCAGCAATAGCCTTCATCCTTTTGTATATTTATACAAAGTCAGCTTATTGCCCCCACAAACTGGGTCCTCATTTCACCTACCTTTGAAAGGATGGAAGGCTGAGTCAACCTGAGTCAACCTTGAGCCTGGTGAGATTCGAACCCTGCAGTAATAACCATCTTAATAACAGGGTGCCTTAAACCACTGTACTACCAAGGCTCTTTTTATAGAGAATGTTAATTAATCCATGCTAATTTGTAAAAAAACGTAGAGGAATGTGAAAATATAAGAAAAGCTTTGCAAGGAAGGTTATCTGAATTCTCAGGAATATATGACACTTTTACATTAAGAGAGGAAAGCTCTTATAATCCAATCCTAACTTGGAAATCCTCAGCAGCACACTAACAAAAAGAAAGAGAAAGTTTTACCACAAGGTAAAAAAAAAAAAGTATCCTGTCAGACAATGGCCACAGTTACAAGATCTAACCAACCCAAAGTCTTTACTTGATTGTGCCTAAGAGGGAAATTTTGAGGAAAAAAATTAAAGGCACTTTGTAAAACATGCATATCAAAATATTTACAGATATACAGATTTACTGAACTTGGAAGTATTATCTTTATACCTTTACATCAAGGTAGACGTTCCTATATTTTACTATTCCCAGAAGACAAGCTTATATCTTGTAGATTAATGTTTAGAGAAGCAGATAATCAAGCCACCAATATTATAGTACGGATACTTGTAGATCAACGAATGCATTTAGAAAATAGATTCAGCACATAAGCATGTGATATACAGTGAACTCAAAATTGTCAGTCAATTTTTCATATTAGAAACATGAAAACAAA
This sequence comes from Arizona elegans, assembly GCA_022577455.1. Taxonomy (NCBI): domain Eukaryota; kingdom Metazoa; phylum Chordata; class Lepidosauria; order Squamata; family Colubridae; genus Arizona; species Arizona elegans. Next base: position 48,303,278 of record JAKOOJ010000005.1, on the reverse strand, counting down.
AACCATTCACAAATCTAAACATTTTCATTATTTTCCAAGCAGACTTTTTTGCCTGACTCACTGCAATCCATTAAAATGGTTTTAGAGGATACTAGCCATGGCAATCCTCTTGAACTGAAGTTACTTCTGCTCAATTGTGTTCAATTGTAGAAATTCTTACAGTTCCCAGACTGCATGAAAATCATCATCAAGCACTCTACAGAGCAGCTTCACTGAGTGGACAGTGACAAAGGGATAGCATGTCCGGCACCAGCTTCAATCAGTTATACCCTCCTCCTGCATTATACACTTTTGCCATACTTTTCCCTCTAAAAATGGAAAACTTTTTCTTTAAAAAAATCTGAATTTGGGAAACTGGAGAACTGTAAAGCAAAAAGCAAATGAACAGATCAAATACTGGGATCAGACATTTTCCTCCACTCTAAAGAATGAAGATGAGGAACTCGCTTTGCCTTATCCTTTGGAGAATTGAAGAAACACAGAGCTACACCGTATGTAGAAATGACCAATGAAGGCAGCCCTTTTGTTATAACTTACAAATGCCACTGCTTCCTCTTTAAAGGCAGACACCCACAGCTGGAAACTCCTCCAAGTTAATGCACCCCCTCCCCAGAAGAGCAGCCACATGAGAGGTTCATTAAATGTTTCTAGCTGGCAGAAAGCCAGAACCGGAGCTTGTTTGTTCTTCATTCCAATAAACAGTCTGTCATGAACCCCAAGAGCAAAATCACAAGGAAAGCTTCAATTTGAGAAGAAAAATCATACACGAAAATATAAACCCAGCAGTTTACTTCTTATTTGCATTAAAAAAAAAAAGTCCACATTCAACTGGCAGGCTGATTTGATTCTTCTAGGAGGCCCTCTGAATCCCAGGGCAATTATAATACCTTATCTATAAACATGATTACATCATAACTTGGGGCATGGCATAGTAACAACACAGCGTTTGTTTCAAATGCAATGTTGTAGGAAGGTGAGATTTAATAAAATCCTTGCTGCATCACAGCCTCTCCACTCTCCCCAAGGCTCAGCTAAAAAGCAAAATAGCGATAATGGCATTATCCTGCACAGACATTTGTGAGCATTTAGCTACAGATGCAGCAAGAATTAACCTCAAGCTCACAGAGCAAGTATGAATGTGAAATTCCCTCAGAGAAATCAGGTATGTCCAAGCTGCAGCCTGGAAGGAGGGTGCTGGTTCCATGAGCTATCCTGCCAGCCCCCATTTCAGTCAATGGGCAAGGGGGGAGGGAGAGAGAGAGAAGTGAAATCCTGGAAAAGTGTGAAAGGAAGTTGGGTGGGGGAAGGGGGAGAAGCCCATGCTGTGCCTGGTGCTTTAAATGTTTGGCCTGGCTTTGGAGGGAGAACACGTGACTTTCTGCTTGAGGAAGCAGCAGCCGCTCTGGCAGCTTCCAGCGGGAGATGGAGGAGGAGGACAAGGAGGTAGTAGTGGCAGTGGTGGTGGGGGAAGGGAAACAGGAAAGGAAAGGACTTGTTTAAAGCAGGGATTGCTGCAAGCTAAGGAAATAGATTCAGCCAGACAACAGGTAGGGGGCAATGGCGGAATCAGAGAGGTGAGCCACTCAAATATCCAGCAACAGAGCAGGCATGTGGCTCTGGCTTTCTAGGAGGGAGGAATGGTTGTGCTACTCTATACACATTGAAGGAATTTACCAATATCTGGAGCAAGGAACATGATGCACTGAGACAGACAACTTGGGTAATACTATCTGGATGTTCCACAGCTGGCAGAATCTCAGCATGGAGCTGAATTGCTTTTCAAGAACTGCAGAAATTCTCACAGAGAGAAATCATATCTTCGTCAAACTACAGTAGAGGAGATCATCCCTCATACCTGGAGTGAAAGGCATCCAAATATGTCAGACTTGTCTGTCTGCAAGTCCTAAACTATCCCTATTACAATGCATAGTTCATTTATTTCAAGCAGAGAAGCTGAAATAATCCTGTTTCTAAGGAAGAGTAATACCTGAATTGCATTTCCAATTTTGGAACATATCTCATCCTAAATTCAATACATTTATATGTCCTCTAGGAAACTCTAGTACTATTTATTATTTATTAAATTTATTTGCCATCTATCTCATTGTGGGAGGCTTAAAATACTCCAGGAAGCTTAAAATAATCCAAAAGCTCCATGAGCAAAGTTGTGGGGCAGTGAAAGAAACACATAATGTCAGTATCCAACTGTCTTGGATGATCTCGGAAAGCTAAGCAATGCCAGCCTTGGTTGACACTTGGATAGGAAATTACCATGAAATTGCAAGGTCGGCTTAATTGAGAAGACAACAACAGAATGTTTCCATGCTGTTGCCAAGCAAACAATCAAGACATGTCCATAAAGTCACTAAGAATCAAGTTTGACTCAAGATAAATGCTGACTTTTTTAAAAATCTAACAGTGTAGCATTTCCTTCTAAGTTTCATGTGAAAGAGCCATTATAGAGTACATTATAATCTATTCAGCAATGATGAGTCTGTATCTATGCCAACCATGTTTAAAAGCTATGCAGGTTCCATTTCTTAAAGGTGGAAGATGTCTGTCCATCGTCCACATAAACAGACTTTATCATCATCTTCCCCACCCAGGCCACAAAGGCCAATTTAGCAGTGCAAAGAGCTATTCCTTCACAGAGCTCCTCCTCCATCAGGGAGCAAAGCTTTGCCCTGACACAAACAGAGCAAACTCAATAACCACATCCTTGAGAATTGGCATGCCTTCAATAATGGGCATTCATGATCCTAAACTGAAGAGATGTTTCAGATGTCAACGTCCACCTTGAAGGAGAGGCCAGATCACAGAAAACCAACTCAGCACAGCTGCATCCTTCTGCTATGAACACAAACAGTCCTGGCCAATGCTCTGCCCCTGCAGAGAAGCCCTAGAGAACAGGACCCACTGAGGACAAGCCCCCCCTTAACTATTTTTGTAACATGGATTCCGTAGCCCAGCACCTCTTCAGATTACCTGCAGTATACTTTCTAGTCCCCCTTTCCTTCTCCCGGAGATAGCCTTCCCTTCCACGGATATTCCCCTTCCATAGTAACTTCCACGGATATTCACCTCCCAGCCGGGAACCCCTCAGGAACCCCAGACTTCTTTCTCATTCAAACTGACACCAACAGTTAACGGCAAGCAAAACGATCAAAAGCATCGGCACTGTGCGCCCCAACCCCAAACAGATACCAGGTTGTTGTCCCCCACCCCTTTGCCAGAAAACCGAATTCCCGCGCCCGTGCTTGTTGGGGGAACCTAGATTCCCAAATGCCATTTTCTTTCTCCCTTGTCTTTTCCTGGAAGAAGGAAGATTGCTCGGAGGTTGTTTTCCCACTGCCTGTTCCCAACTGCAGAGGGGCCCGGGCAGGGGCAGGAGGAAGGGGAGTCCCTGGACTCGCCAAAAGGATGTACGTCCCAGCCCTTCTCTTTCTCCGCGCGCCTAGACTCACCTGGGCATGCACAGCCTACTGACATCTTCACATGCCCGGCCTGGCGCAGCAAAGGTGCGACGTGCCCGCTCGGCGGGTCCTGGCATCCGCCGCTCCGAGAGAGACCCCAATCGCTGGGCAAGGCCGCCCCCCGATTGTGGGGCCTCCCCGCCGGGAAGCACAGCAACCGCACTAAGTGGGGCAGCCCGATGCCTCTCTCCCTCCGCTCGTCGGCAAGTCCAGGGCTGGGCAGGGCTGGGCTGCGTTGGCCTGGCTGTGCGCGAGACGACCCTGCGCTCCGACCGACTCGGAATCCGATCGCTGGGCTGATTAATATGCTAATTGCGCGACGAAGGAGGAGGAGGAGGAGGAGGAAGAAGAAGAAGAGGAGAGCGCGAGCTTGTCAAAGTGACCTGAGCTGAGTGGCGAGCCGCGATAGGGAAGGGAAGGGAAGGGCGAGGAGAGAGGGGGGGAGGGGCAGCCATGTGACGCAGATGGAGAAAAACACACCAATCTCTGCCACAGTAGCCACCCTAGGCGGGCTCGCGCAAGGAGAGGAAAGGGGAGGGAACGGAAGGGAAGGGAAGGGAGGGAACGCAAGGCAAGACGCGCGCTTCCATGTGTGTGTGCGTGTGTGTGTGTGCTCAGAAAAAGACATGTGCTGACACGTTTGCAGGCATGTTTGCAGGCAGAGGCACCATATAGGCTTCACTTGGGTTCAGGTTGTTGTTTTTTTTAGGCGCGAATTGTGCTATAGATTAACCCGCGTAAGTAAAAAAAAAAAAAAAAAATCCTCTCGTTTCCCTTTCACCAAGGCAGTATTTTTTAAAAACCCGAATTTTCTCTTTAATTAGAGCAGACTTTCCCATTTTCCGACGAGTTCAGGCTCTTCCGATCCACTGGGCTTCGTGGGCTGAATATTTCACTGCCTGTAAAGGACGAAGTGAAGGTTCTTCCAGATTGCCTGGAGTGTAAGCCCTGCTTTCCCAAGGATGAGCAGACTTTGGGTTAGTAGGCTCTGCTTTGTTAGGAACTAGAATCCTGAGATTTACTAGGTGAAGCCAGGTGCAAAAAGAGAAGCCATACACAGGTGGGCAAATAGGCACTCCAGAAGTGATTAAGGCTCACAGTGCTGTTCCACAAAAAAATCTTAAAACCTCGCCACAGTGGGAGTGGGGTTATTGGTTTGTAGGTAAAATGTGTGCAATGGTTAGGAAATATCCAATCCAAATCCAAATGTCCCTTAAATCTGTCTCTCATTTAATCAACTTTTTTTTTCAGGAAAAAGCTGTATCTTTGTATGTTTTTTTCTTTTTACTACTCAGTGCAGTTAACTGTAAATAGTTTTCAGATCCAGGTTAGATGATTTGCAAAAATGGAATAAAAAGTATATTGCAAAATGATTGTTCCTGCAGTTTAACATTCAACCTAAATAGCTTTTCCCTCAATTTTTAAGAGTAGGATCCTGTCATTAAAAGTCATATACACTTATGGAAGGGTTGGTATCCTCTATTTTTTCCTCTATATTGGAATAACTATAGTTCCCAACATATTAATCACCAATCACTTTGATTGCGACTGGTGAGTCCTTAAATCTGTGCTCTATAGGATCATTGTATGTTACTCCTTCACATTTTTTCCATCTTACTTTCTGGGTTCTGATTCACCTTTTTTATCTGTTCTGTTTTTTGCATTTAAAATTTAGCACATCTTCCAGAATTCCTTTTGCTGAGATTCAATCTTTCCTAAGAGTTAAGAGAATATTTGGTGATTACTGTTAAGGAAGTATAGATCATTTTTCTGATGACAATATCAAAACAATGATTCCTAACATGTAGTTTATGATTTATTATGAATACAGGGGGAAAGTTCTTTAATGTACAATATAAATATGTATAAGTATGATAATTAACAAGTGTTTGTTTAATTTTGCCACTTTTAATACTAGGATTATATTATCAGTTTCTTTTTAATCATTTCATATTTTGTTTTTGTTTTTTTCAAATAAGGGTTTAAATCTCTTAAATAGGTTTCTTAGATATATTATGAATATATTCAGTTATTTGTTGATTTTCTGCTTTCTATTTAATGACTAATTGTAGAATGTTTTTATTTCTTCATAATATCAGTAGAGGCCTTGTAGAAACCTCTTTATAGATGTTCTGGTTCATATTTTTAATTTTATATAAAATGATTTTTATTAATTTGATTAATTATTTAGTCCAACTGAGGGTAAACCTCTGTGTGATAGTAGATTCCTTCAGGGTACATTTCTTACTTAGCAGCATGTCCAGCAGCCAATCTAAAAGCTGTTGAACCAAATGGGTTTCATTCATGTTTCCTCAAACAAATAATGAAGGAGAAACATACATTTTATATTGTAATTAAAGAATAAATGTTTTCTATTATTATTCACCAAAGTTTTGCCAATACACCTCTTTTCAGATTAATAACTCCCTGGATTATGAAAATCATGAGAAAGAATATGTATCATATTTCAAGAAAAGGATTGGTCAATATAAAAAACTAATTTGTTTTAAAAAAACATACCCAACTCTTTAGGCTTTTGTATAAGAGGGGAAAAAATGAGTGGTTTGATATAATATGCCTATTTGACCAATCTTTTACCTTTACTTTTTTTAAAAAAAATCCGGAGACTTGATAAACTAGAATTGAAGTTAGAATTACACCATTCTGTTAAGAATTAGACTGCAGTATAGGATAATCTTTCTTTTAGAGTATTTTGTCTGCTGTATGCCTCTTTTGTCTTGGATATGCTATTCGCTATCAAATGTATTTTTAAATGGCTGACCAGAGCAGATTCTTACAGGGATACAATACAGTAATTCCAGATCTAGCCAAGCACCCCCTCCATCCCCTTAAGAATGAATGACCTAATAGGCTAATATATTGTGGGAATAATGGCTAAAGTAAAGCATACTTAAGATAACCTGGAAATTTTTTTCACGGTCTTGAAGCTTATCTCTAACCTGGAAACTGTCTTCTGCATCTCAGTTAGAAAAACCATTCTACATGGTTGTAACCCTATAGAAAATGCACAGAGGCAAAGATGATGTCATTAGCTAAGGTCTCATAGTGCCTACGTCTGGTGAAGAAACCAGTTGGGAATTTTCCAGCAGTTTTAGCAAAGGACAAAGAAATCACAGAGGAGATGTCATGGGAGGAGTTGCTGTAATAAAAACATAAAAAGGAGGCCCTATAGGGAACACAAGGTTCCTGCTGACTGGAGCCAGATCCTTCAGCAGGAATTGGTGGTATGAAAGAGATTTCCAAGCATGAGCTCATTTTGGCAAACCAGATAGGAAGTACTGCTTTACTGTTAAAATCTAGTTTTAAGTTAACAGAATGAAAAAGGGAAAGCTAGAAAATACTCTTAACTTCTCAGAAGAAATTGCACATAACTTCAAAATTGCTTTAGTATATTATTGTTCGGCCAAATAATAAACATTGACGCCATTCTCCTTTACAAGATACAATGCTATTTATATTCATTATATACATTAATAGTGGAAAAAATACCCTCATTATATGGTGCATTTCTATAATGAATTTACCCAGCAGAAAGTGCTTAGAGAATATGTAAGTTGAATTGGAAATACAAGAAAAAATGCTACCTCAAGAATACTTTAAAACAAAATATATTCTTTATATATAAAATTGTATTATTAAAAGCGGGGCTGCTCAGATATAAAAGGAGAGGAAAAATAGGAAAACAATGGAAATTAATTCTCTTTCATACACACAGTTCCCAATGAAATAATGTCCAAATTATCTGCTTGTGTAGACTCCTGCTTCAGACTATACACAATATTTATAAAGATGAAGGAAGAATGACACTTGCGTTTTGATTAGATGTTAAGAAGCCTCACACTGAGAGCAAAGTCACATGTTTTATACAAATTCAATATTATAAAAACCAACTTCTTAGCAGAATTAAGTCAACATAGCTATAAAAAAAAAATGACACAAGATAAAATAGTTTACAAAAGACACACTGGAGAAAGTAAAACAGTGTTTCCAAAGATACAACTTATTTAAGCTATAGGGAAAGAAGCTACCTTTAAGTGAGCTACATTTCACTGGCTAATCTGATCCAGCTGATTGACTGATTATGTGCCATCAAGTTGTTGTCAACTCTGACTGATCACAAAGATATTCTCCAGGACAATCTGTCCATAATTTGGTGAATGCAAACAGCATGGCTGGGACAACAGGAAAAAATGTGGTTATCATCAAGCTGCTTGCATATAGTCATTCCAATAGACAACAAAATAGGAAAAGAATGGAAATTAATAATGGGATTATTGCCTGTTTTTGGATGGCAGATTTTCAAGAATAGGATAATTGAAATGGGTAGAGTTCAGATGATGGAATGCATCATTTGGTTTAAGGGGGAGAGGATTGAACAGAAAACTTTAGTTTTAGCTCCATTCTGGATTCAAATCAGAGCAGAATATATAGTCTGGTATTTTTGAGCATGGATTTTCCTGTGAAAATGTAATGTTTTAGATTTTTCTTTATAGTCTAATAAGAACATGGTCTACTGAAAAACTATTTTGATGAATTTCCTGGGTATCTCCAGCTCATAGGTGATACTATAGTAAACTGTAGAATAACACATGTCTTTGTTCTCTTTGCATTCCTACAAGGAGGAATAAGTGGAAAGCAATGCTGCTGATCTACATCAAAAAGGTCTGGGTGTGTCATAGATCTTGGCAGCCTTGATTAGATTTGAAGTAATCAGGAGGTCAGCACAAGTCTATCAACATACACTCATAGCTTAGCCTCTGATGCATTGCACAACACACAGTTGTTTAGCTCTTGAAAGAGCTTTCTGCTAAATTATTTTCCCCTTTTCAGATACATTTTTCAAAGGCTTCTTTAAACCAAGAAAAAGAGCTTTGAGAAACTGGCATCTGGAAAGAAAGGATAGGGAAATCTACAGTTGCTGAGTTCTCAATTCCAATATACTTTAAAAACAATTCATACCTGAAATGTGCTAGTTTCAGGTTTTCTAAAGTGACGCTTTGTTCAGTATTGATGGCTGTAAAGAGCCATACGTTCAAGTTTGAAGATAGGTTATATTGGCAGTCAATTTAGAATTTAATCCAGAGACATTCTTCATTTCCCTTATATTTATTTAATATTAAATGTATATTCCATCTTTCTGTTGTATAAACACTCAACAGCTTAGAACAATTTAAAATGCATAATATAAAACATAGTAAAACAGTACATACAGTTAAAATCATTAAAATAATGTGGATCCGTATCTGTGCTTAGCCTATTTCAACGCAGGGATCTAAGAATACTTCTTATTTTTTATGAGAGCATTGTTATACTAGAGTTTGTATTGACTTCTCCCAATATATTTCTCAGGTAGAGGATTTATTTATCCAAAGACATGTGCAAGGTTTATTCATCCAGAGATGACAGGGATTTATGTTCCTTTCAAAGGCTTGTCAGTTTTTTTACAGATGTTTTTTTTTTTTAAAAAAAAAAAGCTGCTGTCCTTTAGTTAAACATGCTAAAATTCAGTTGTTTGCCCAATCTTGGAAGTTGTAGGATCTAGTCTGGGCTGAAGAAATCCGGATAACCATTAGATGGCAACAAAAAGACGCTCTAATTTGTAACTATCCCCAGAGTGACCACATTTTTAGAACTCAGATCTGACTGTTCTTACAGGGAGTTCTGCAGATGCTGGATAAGCAGCTAGTTTCTGTGTTGAGAGCTGTCTGGACTTTTGACTTCTGTGGCATGGAATTCCACAGGAGTTCTGATAATAGCTGTAATATCAAGAGGAGGGAAGCTAAGCGTTAAAATGTTTGCAGACATTCCATTGAATGCATGCCACCCGACTTTGAAGTAAAAATAATTTAAAATAAACAAATTAATAAATAGAAAATGATGTGCCCACATAAACATTACTTGGTCTTTCTGCTAACTAGGTTTGGGTAATGCGGATGCTTGTCTATACCTCATACAGATTCAGAAGGCAAAATAAAAGGAATTGTTTGAACTCAGAGTTGTAGTTTCATGCTTTGGAGGGATGTTAGACATGTAAGATTGGGGAAGAGATTAAAAACCCCACTGAGAGGACCATAAACTGGCTGCAGTTTTGTAAATCATCCAGACGACTGAATGATTCCAATAAAAGAATAAAAGAAATTGGTGTATCCCAAAAGAGTGACAACTCTAATTTTTTCTTGTAAACAGAGTTTGTATTTTCCAGGTTGGTTAATGTGCTAGAGAACAGATAACTATATTTCTCTATAAAATAATGCTCTTTTATTTTTCATGTACAGTAGTAGAAAGACTAGTAATTTACTCACAAAGATGACCACTGTAATAATCCTTCAGTTATTTATATTAGGGTTAGGTTATGCTGACTTCACTTTTCTTTTTCCACACAATGTCTAAATTAAAATTACATGAAAAGGAGTAGGCAATGGAAACAATGGTGACATTCCTCAATTCTGAAGCTATTGTCCAGCTTCTCTCATCAGGCTAACCTGGAATCAATTAAATGGTGGACAAGAATCCAGAAATTTCCAATAATAGGCTTTATGGTAGAAAAGTTGTCAGGCCCAAAACCAAGAATAACACATGTTGACTCTTCCAAGCTGTTTTCTTTATTGTTACGTGTAACAAAATCTTTCCAGACTGACTACGAACTGTACCTACAATATACTGTGAACTATAAATAGTCCTCGACTTACGAGTATAATCGAGCTCAAAATTTCTGTTGCTAAATGAGATAGTCATTACATGAATTTTGCCCCATTTTATCACCTTTCTTGCCACAGTTAAGTGAATTGCTGCAGTTAATAACACACCTGTTAAGTGAATCTAGCTTCTTCATTGACTTTACTTGTCACAAGATTGCAAAAAGTGATCCCATGACCCTGGGACACTGCAACCGTCATAAATATGAGTCAGTTGCCAAGAGTCTGATCATGTGACCATGGCGATGCTACAACAGTCAAGTGAAAACTGGTCATAAGTCAATTTTTTTCAGTACTGTTGTAACTTTGAATGGTCACTAAATGAACTATTGTTAAGTCGAGGACTTCTTGTATTAGGGAAGAGCAGACTTTACCCTCTTTCTTTCACACATAGTATCTGGACCAAGTTGCCTCTCTGGAATGCACCAGGTCCCTCCTGGGAATCTGCTTTCTGACTAGATTCCATCACCTATGCGCGAGCTGCATTGGCTTCCAGTGGTCTTCCGGGTGCGCTTCAAGGTGTTGGTTCTCATCTTCAAAGCGCTTCATGGCTTAGGGCCCGGTTACTTACGAGACCACCTTCTGCCTCCGATAACCTCCCACCGGCCAACACGCTCCCACAGAGAGGACCTCCTCAGGGTGCCGTCTGTCAGGCAATGTCAGCTGGCGACCCCCCCCCGGGGAAGAGCCTTCTCTGTGGGGGCACCCGCCCTCTGGAATGAGCTACCCCCAGGGATACGACTGATCCCGGACCTCCGGACCTTCCGCCGGGCCCTGAAGACTTTTTTATTTCAGCAAGCCAGGCTGGGTTAAAAATCTTTTAATTTGGGAATTTTATGGGTAAGGGGTTTTAAATTGGGGAAGCCAAAGATAAATTTAATTTCGTTTTAATGTATTTTAATATTTGTATTGTGTGTTTTTTAATTTTGGCTGTTCACCGCCCCGAGTCCTTCGGGAGAGGGGGTGGTATAAAAATTTAAAAATAAAATAAATAAAAAGTTTCAATAATTTAATGTGTACCAACTGTAAATTCTATTGTTCAAATCTTCCACTATTTTTTTCTCTTTAAAATAATTTTATTGAACACTACAATCAAAAGGATAAATGCTAATAGAAACTAAACAGAAAAAATGTAAAAGCAAAAACTAAATGTAGAAAAGAAAAATATAGTAAAAAAAGGGAAGATATATATAAAGAAATTATTTTCCCCTTTGTACAGTTATTAACAATTTTAATAACTTATCACCTTCTCTTAAAATACATCAAATGATCTGTTCTTCCCATATTTCATCTCTTATCTATAAACAAAAGAAAGCCTCATCATTCCATCCTGGTCAGTAAAAGTCCTTTAAGAGTTACCAGACATAGCAAACTATATATTTTAATTTTGTTCAAGTAAACCAATTTTATATTCCTTAACTTTACTTTTAATAAACTTGGTCTTTAATCCTTGAATTCTTTTTATTTTTTCTTTATCTCTTCTTGCAAAATCCTTTAAAAGTTTAACAGATCTCTTTTGTAAATCCAGCAGAGGAAAGTTAACTTATAAAGTAATAAAGGTGGGATAAAATCAAATAAGTAACTCAAGGGAATGAATATACAGTGCATGGTACTCCTTCCTCCTATTTTCTCCACAGTAACAGCCCATTGAGGTATGTTGAGCTGAGAGAGAATGACTGGCCTATAGTCACCCAGTCAGCTTTCAAGGCTAAGGCAGGAGTAGAAAACTCAGTCTCCTGTTTTCTACTTCTAGGACAACACCTTAACCTTTCTAGGAGAACACCTGTTCTGACCTAGGCTTCCTGAGTCATTAAAACACAGTAGTCCCAAAAACCTCTTTTATTGCAACAGCTGTGAATTCTGATCATTCACAGATGAGTCCCAATTAGTTGTAAAGAGTCCTTCGTGAGAAGTCCTTCGGGATAATCACCCACCTTTATCTCTCTTGACACACTGCCAAAGACCTAATTGGCAAAGCCACATGGAGTCCAGAATCAAAAAGAGCTTCAAGCTTTAAGCTGAACAGAATGAACAAATGTTGCTTCCTGCAAAGGCCCACATGCCTTTGCTTCTCTTTTAAGTCTTATGGGAGGGGCCAATCATCTCCAAGCCCTACTCCCGAGTCGTCCCTTTTGTTTTAACTGTTCTTGCCTTCTGGTAGCTCTGTGCATGCACACACTGTTCCTCTGCCTTGCTGAGGTCCAACTGGAAGCTCCGGAGGCAGCCCGTACCTCCCAGATGGCCCTTTCTCTGCCTCTGATGCAGAGCCCTCGTCTGAGCCTTCCCCAGACTCCAGGACTAGCCCATGTTCCTCCCCAGCCTCCTCACTGTCTGACTGCTGTCAGCTCCGCAGACTGCTAGCGGCCACAACAATTACAACAAACTGGCCTTCTACTATAAGAAACTAATCCAAGTCATTCTTCTGGTTAGTTATTTGCATGTGCCTTTTAATTATTAAAACATCAATCAAACAAGAGCCCCCTCTGCTTCTGGGAGTTTTATCATCTTTGGCCCTGGATAGAATTGCACTTCCCCACAAAGACCTGGTGCATAATCTGGGGTTCTTCCTGGACTCATAACTCCTGCTCAAAGAGCAGGTGGCAATTGTGGCTAGGAAGGACTTTGCTGAACTTCATAGTGTGGGCCAATTATGCTTTTTCCTAGATAGGGAAATTCTTCTCATGCTTAATCACACCCTGGTCATCTCCTGTCTGGACTATTGTAATCTGCTCTACATGGAATTTACCCTTGAAGAGTATCTGGAAGCTTCAGCTGATACAGAACATGGCTGCACAAGCAATTATGGGCATCCCAAGGGCAGTACATGTTAACACCTCTGCTTTGCAATCTGCTTTGGATGCCAGTTTTCTTCTAAATCCAATTCAAAGTGTTGGTTATGACCTTGGCATGGGGCCAGTTTACCTGCAGAACCACCACCTCATTATATCAGTCCATCCCAGCCAATCAGGCAGAAGGGTATGTTACAAACCTTGCCAGTTAAAGAATTTCAACTGATGGGGTCAAGGAAGTCTTTTCTGCCATCACCTCTGTCCTTTGGAATATTTTACCCCAAGAGATGAGATGAAGCATCTGAAGACCTGGCTCTGCCAACTTGCTTGGAACTCGCAAAGGAGTATGCAGCCTTGGAGCTGATTAGCACCTTGAAATCACTCCCCATATTTTCAACTTTAATTACTTTATTCCTGTTTTAATTACTTCCTACTGGAATATAATATTTATATGTTTTTTTACGTTTTCATTGTGCATTGTCCAGCATTGCTCCCTTGAGGGAAATGGGTGATCTCCAAATTTGATATATAAATAAATAAAATAAAACCACCTGGTTTCATTTATATATCCAGTATATCTTTTTCCAAGAGTTTATACCCATCCAACTTGATCCGATAGACATATTGCAGATCCCATCAGCCAGAGCAGGGGTTGCCAACCTTTCGGACCTCAGGGACCACTAAATTCATAATTTTAAATCCCACGGACCACTAATATGAATTTTTTAAAAAGATAAATAGTATTTAGTGCAATATAAAAAAGGCAAATAATTTTTCTGTGGACCACGTTGGTGACCGCTGAGCTGGAGTATCAACTGGTGGGACTAGAAGACAGAATTTTTCTGCTGTAGCCTCTGCCTTATGGAATATTCTCCCTTGGGGATCAGAATGGCTACAACTCCGTTGGCCATTCGCAAAGCTTTAAAAACTTGGCATTTACATAGAACTGGGGCTCAGAATGTGCTGAGGAACTTGTTACTTGCCTTTGCTATTAATTGATTAATCATCACTGCTGTTATTTGTGGGTGTTCTTTTAATGTTTTAAATTTTTTTTCAGTTTTAAAACTATAAGCTGTCCAGTTACTTGGTTGAGTTGTGCAGCTATAGAAACTGAATAAATATATTTTCCATATTGTTTTTGTAGCCTGTTATTTTTAAATCCACATTCAAATCAATTTCAGTCCTGGCTGGTATAACTTGCTCCTATTGCTTCTCATCATTTATGCACAGTCTCTAATGGGAAGTATTCTTAAAATTAATTTCTGATTCAATTTTTCAAAAATATCCTTCAATACCTCCAATATTAAGGTATTTTTTTCCACTCTAATGTTAGCAAGTCGAATTTAAGTGTTCTTCTCCCTTAATTGTAATCTGTAGTTCTTTGTAGTTCCATCTAGTGTCCAGTCTTCGAGTCCCATCTTATGTTTTTTTATTAAGAATTCAAAACATCAGTAATTTCCCATAGGAAGGATTCTTATAATTATTTTCAATAACTTATTTCCAATTCATCTGGACCCTTCACCCATTTATAACTTTCCAAAATCAATATTCTAATCACCCTTTTGCTGTTTATTCGTCCATAAATAGAATTTTTCTAAATCCTTATTTTTGTACTTAAAACTTACTTCCTTAAGAATTGAAGGAAACTCTTAATGAATACCATAAAACTTGCAATTCCAAAGGTTCTTAATATTTGAAAGCAGTAAAAAAGTAATTCCAAAAGTGATTAACAAAAGACTCAAGCAAATTTTGTGTCCATATAGGTTGCATTATAACTGTGAGTTTAACCACTTGACTCACAAAAAATCCAGAAGACGAAAACCAGACCATGGGTTTGGTGAATAAAAATCTATGACAACTGTTGATTACAAATTAAGATTAAATGTGCTATTCCCTAACCACAATATAACCCATGATCTGGGTTCAAAAATTATAGCCTAACTACAAAGTAATTGTGCAGGTTGATGTTGACCAACCTTGGTGTTCAATAACATGCTTTTATTAATGACTCAAATGCAGACGTGGTATTCAGCAGAACTGGTATTCTGACCAGTTCTGGAGAACCAGTAGCGGAAATTTTGAGTAGTTCGGAGAACCGGTAAATACCACCTCTAACTGGTCCCACCCCCATCTATTCTCTGCCTCCCGAGTCCCAGCTGATCGGGAGGAAATGGGGATTTTGCAGTATCCTTCCCCTGGAGTGGGGTGGGAAAGGAGATTTTATCCTTCCCCTGCCGTGCCCACTGAGCCATGCCACGCCTACCAAGCCACACCCACAGAACTGGTAGTAAAAAAATTTGAATCCCACCACTGCTCAAATACCTAGATTAATTTTTATTAATTACTCAGGTAGAAGAAAATTTACGTGGGAGGTACAGAGAGCAGTTCCCTTGCCACTCCACCCCCATATATGTGCACATTAAGTCCCTATGGATAACTTAGTAATTATTCAAGGTAAATTTCCAGTACAGGTAGGCCTCAACTTACAACCATTTGTTTAGTGACCTTTCAAAGTTAGAACAGCACTGAAAAAAAGTGACCATTTTTCACACTTACAACTGTTGCAGCAGCTCTCCATGGCCACATGGTCAAAATTCATACGTTTGGCAACTGGCATGTATTTATAAAAAATGCATTAATTTCTGTAGTAAAACTTTTTTTACAGGAAAAATGTATGTGGTTAAATAATCCACATTACATGCTCCAGAATGAATTCCTAAACTTGTCAAAAATCCACAAAAGCTTTGGATGTATCATCAACAATAGCAATTAACCAGGGAATAAATAGACCACCAAACACTACTGGGCTACCGTAGTGAGGTTTTAATTTCTGGTTTACTTTGGAATAGGTTTTTCTTAATATTTCAGTCATACCTTTTTGCTGTAGGGTACTCCAATCCTACAGGGGCTTTGGCATATTCAAAATATCCCTGCTACAGTCAGCAGCTACCAGGGCAGGAAGCACAGAAGTGCCCCCTAGAGAACGATCCAGGAAAATATGCATAGCATGATGTTTCTCACTTTCTTAAGTCTCCTGTTATGGGCATGATGTAATCTAATGAAAGGTCATTATTTATTTGTTTTATTTATTCCTCACCTTTATTATTTTGTAGTTAATAACTCAAGATGGCTAACATATCCAATGCTTGTTTCTCCATTTTTCCCCATAACAGCAACCCTGTTGCTATTGGGCTGAGTGTGTGTAACTGACCCAAAATCACATAGCTGGCTTTCAGGCTTATGGTGGGACTAAAAATCTTTCAACATGTGAAAGAAAACTATTGGTCCACTAATGGGAAAAGATGGCAGGGAGGTGACAGGTAGCATGGATAAAGTGGAACTGCTTAATTCATTCTTTGCACCTGTCTTTATGCAAAAGGAAAAAACGGTCCAACCTGTTGGAAGAAATGTCCATCTGGGTTCAGTTCCAAGTGGGAAAGGAGGACACTGGAAACATAGAGACTGCTTGGTTTAATGGTGCACAGGACCACATGGTTTGAGGTCCTGAGCAAAAAGAGTGAGAGAGGGACCGAGACCTCCCTCTCTGTTATACCCTGTTGGGGTTTGAACTTGCTTCCTGTTCCTGTGGCAAGAAATGTATCCTGATTGGTTGTCAGACTCCCATGGGGCCATGCAAGGGTAACTTTGTAGGTTGTCTTGAGTCCCAGGCTTGGTTGAATCTTGCTGGGTGATATAATCTTCCCAGGTGTCATGTGGTGAGATGGGTAGAGGGCTAATCCTATTAGGTCCTGAGAGTGAAGGTCTTTTGTGTTGTAGATAAATTGGTCCTTTCTGGGGCTATTAGCAAAGGTGGGGGGTGCTTTCCAAGAGCATATTTCTCCTTTTCTCATCCAGGGAGCTATAATATTCTTCCTTTTTAATATTTCCTAGAATATTTCATTCTTTTAGGAAAGGGATGGGTGCTAACCTCTTACAAACCTATAAAAGGTTAAGTGAATCACTAAAGTTAAGTGAATCATGCAGTTCTTAAGCGAATCTGGCTTCTCCCATTGACTTTGCTTGTCGAAAGCCAGCTGGGAAGGTTACAAATGGTGATCACATGACTCCAGGACAGTGCAATTGTCATAAATACAAGCCAGTTGCTGAGTGCTCAAATTTTGATCACGTGACTATGGAGATGCTGCAATGGTTGTAAGTGAAAAATGGTCAAAAGTGACTTTTTCCAGTGCCATTGTAACTTAGAATGGTTACTAAATAAATGGTTGTAAGTTGAACACTATCTGCAATATGCTTTCCATTCACGGTCTTTTCAAATTTTTAAATTTCAAATTTTCAATTGTTCAATTTGAAACTTCATAAGAGATTCATGTTAAAACTTCAGACTTTGATGCTTTTACTAATCAATTTTATGAAGGAAATGAACAGCCCATAATCATCATGCTGTTCTACTAGTTTCATCCTTGGAATGTGATTCCTAGGACAAATTTTGTTCTGTCTGACAGAATCAAAGCCCTGCAACATTTTACACCATTTCTCCTTCTCCTTTTCTGATTGCATATGCTTTTGAAGAAGTGGCTTATTTTTCAAGGACATTTGCAAGTTCCTTCTACTGTCAAGAATTTGAAAATGACCTTATCCAAGCCTGGACTGCCTTGGCCCCACTCCCCCAAGTCTCCTCTTACCTCTTATCACAACTCAGTCTGGCAACATTCCCAGTTACCAAGCTGAGGGCCAAGTGCAGGTTGCCCCTGTGCTCAACCTGGGAAGTGCTGCTAATCTGTTGCTACAAAAACTTCAGAGATTACATTCACACAACATGGTAAACCAAACTATAGTTTGTCTGCACAGGGATCCCCAATACTTCTGAATCACTGAGCAAAAGTGGAATTTTGAGAACACTCCTTACTTATTCATGGAACATGCTACAAAGAGCTTTTTCTTGTTGTTCAGTTGTGTCTAATTCTTGGAGACTGCCTGGACAAATTCCTGCACCTTTCTTGGCAAGATTTCAGAAATGCCTTGCCATTGCCTCCTTTCTAGGCCTGAGAGTGAATGGTTCAAGGCCACCCAGCTGACTTTGTGCCTAAAGCAGGATTAGAATTCTCAAGTGTCCAGGTTTGTAGCCCCACGCCTTAACTGCTGCCCTAAACTGGCTCTTTTACCACAAAAACATAGGCTGTTACAAAAACTTCATTACCAGAGGGCAAACTTGGAAGCTTATCCATAGTCCTCCCCTTGACCACTGCAGAGGAAGAAGAGTATTTCCAATGACTCCTGACTATATTTTCTCAGCATTACTAATGTTTAGATGTCTCTGATATCTGTGTGGGATTTTTGGAAATAAGAGACTTCACTTATAATTGCAGTCTTTGCCTTGCAGCATGCTTATTTTATTTTTTATTGCTATTAAAAGAAACAAAAAAATATAACGGAGGAATAGAATATCCTACTCCTTTTTCATCATGATCAGGAGACAGGTGGTTTAATATGTTGTGCAAATGACATTCACTATGGTTTTCTCAGCAAACTGTGATTAAGCAGAATATGATTTAGCATGGATCTTGTAGCATTTGTTGCTGTTTGAAATCGGAGGCATAACAAACCAGAGTAGCACAAACTCCTGCCCGGTGTAATCCTGGCATTGAAACAAGCAAGCGGTTGGTGGCAGGGTGAACTCAAAATGCGCAATGCTAAACAAAGCATCTTGATGTCTGGTGTTCCGCCGACCTACCGCTGCATCCTTCCTGGCAAAGTTACAAGGAAGCTGCAATCACCACCACGCTGTCATCGCACAGGAGCTGCCCTCATGGAAGCCAAGCGCCCACGAAACGAAGCGGGAGGGTGTTAACTTCCGGCTGCTAACCGCGGGAAAATCGGGCTACAAAGGTGGCGATGTTGTCAACTACTCTTTGAATTGGATGGTGGGATGTCCACGGCTGAGACGAATCTGAAACATCAGACGGTGCAAAATGGCTTCCATTTTAAGCAAAGATTGAACTACAATCGCTTTGCGGTCTTCATTTTATTACTAGAGGTCGCCTGCAGCGTTTTGAGCAAAAGGCGATAAGATTTTAGATACGGTAGATACGTTACAGAATATAGCTAGGAACCTATTAAAGGCGAGAAGATTTTAAAGTACGGTAGATAAATTACGGAATGCAGCTGCAAACCTATTAACAGCTACATCTGTGTCAAAATCAGGAACAAACCAATGAGCTGTGCCCCATCAAATTTAAATGAACGAGTGGGTAATTTAACGTGTTAAGTAATATGCTACGCACGTTACTTGGAACTGTCTCTCATAGGATCGCTGCTGACTCCTGCAAAGGCGTTGCATCCTTCATTCTTAAATTTGTACCCGTTACTGATCATTTAGGTTAAGAGAATTGCAGAAAAATGTGTGTCCGTTCTGCTGGCATTCAAAGATCCTCATCTCTCCTAATCAACGGGTAGTTTTAATCCAGCAAATTGAGTATATTTAGTAAACTATAGCCCGCAATTATTTTCCGGAAAAGTTGTGTGCCAACTAGAGGAATACTAAATATCAAATCTAAATTATAGCCTACCATTTACGTTTCTTCAAATGCCGCCCTTTTTTTTTCTCTTTTTATGCATCACTACACCAAATAGGTCAAACTCTACCAATATTAAAAAGTGTTGCTTTTGTATTGCTTTTGTATTGCATTTCATTCACTTGAAATGAATTTACCGTTTAGTACAGTCTAGACTCGAGATTGAACAAGAAAAAAATGCCCACGACACTTAGGAAAATATTTCCCAGCATGCTTTGTTCCACCCCAAAAAAAAAAAAAAAAAAACCCTCGCCCGCTCTGCTTTCAGTTGCGTTGCTTCCTGGGAAATATAGTTCTACAGTGCCGGCCGGGCTTCTGAAGCTGTTTGTGAGGAGGTGCCAAGATGGCGGCCCTGTGGGGCGGCGGTGCGGGACATGCTGGGGCTGGGGGAACCCTCCCCATGCGAGGCGCCTCGGAGCCTTTGGTGGGCAATAGCTTTTCTTCTACGCAGGTACCGGCCGGTCTGGTTCCTTGGAACTGAGCTGGAGAGTGTCATTTAGCCGCGTCGGCTAACGCTAGATGGACACGTGGAAGCGGTGTGTCTGGCATAGGGAGGTGGCACTGGCAGCGGCAGCGGGAACGCGGGCTGCGGGGGCTTTGGAATGGAGGCAGGCACCGGGAAGAATGTTCGATAGAAAAGCCTCTCAGGGAGAGGAGCTTGTGAGAAACTCAAAGCGATGCTTTGGCTGCACGATCCTAGTTGGTGGCCATTTCGCTTGAGCTTCCATACAGTTGGTAATGGTGGACTGGCGGGCTGGAATGGGCGGACGATGTGCGACAAAATTAGCGTAGTGGAGCAAATGCCCAGGATGAACTAGCTGCAGTTCAGGAATTTGGGGGCTTTCTGAAGACCATCCCCCCCCCCCCCGTGATGCAGGAACAATGAAAGTGGAGAGTTTTTAAGGCAAAGGCAAATCCTGGAATTGCTAGGTGTGGCAAGACGTCCTGACCCCGTGAATTTTTGGCGTAGACTCACACTTACTTTATTTGAGTTGTGGAGCATTTTGGCCTTGGTCGGGGTCCTTTGGAAAATGTGCAAATAGAAAAGCTTGTTTGTAAGATTAGAGTGCTGCTTAATCGAGTCGCGCGTTTCCACTCATTGTTTTGAATTACTTATCAAAATGGTACTCTCTGCGGCTTTAATTTTTCCATCGACTTTTAAAACTTTCGTTTGCTTTGTCCCCTTCCCCCAACGTGCCAAAAAAAAAAAAAAAACCTTAAAAGCATTTAAGAAAGTCGGGGAGACCAGGGTATACCTAGTAGGTTGATCGGGGAGCACCAACGTATTCTCTTATGTAAAAATGAATTCCAGTGCTTTCCCCTGCTCTGTTCTCCCCTCTGGGTGTGTTCATATCCTCCCACTTGCTGATCCTGTTCAGCCCCATTTGATGATGCTCTCTCTCAGCAGTTCTTTTTTAATTCTTGTGTGTAAAAATCATTTTGTGTGTGTCTGCTTTTACCTATTCTTGCTTCTCCTGTTCTCTGAGTCTGATTTTAGCATAATCCTGAATGCTTTGTCCCCTTTAAATAAAAATAATAATAATTTGCAGCAAATCATTTCACTTTAGAAAGCTGTTTTAAGAGAAGCCATTTATGGGAACTTACTAAACTATTGTACTAGAATGACAAATAGAAATAATGAGCTGTTCACTTGAAAAGTCTGCTGAAACGCCTACTCTTTCATGCTTTTTCCTGCTACACATTATCTTCCAATGAGTGCAATAGGAGATTGTGCCAGAGCCATAAGAGAAAAAAAAAACATTTTGTGTTGCTGTGCTAAATAATAGTTAAATTTAAATGCTAAGTCTTTTGTAGTTAAAGTTAAATGTAACTCATTCCCTTACTATACAAAATATTGAGGCTGTTTGATTCACATTCTTAATAAGATTGGAGCTATATTTTAGTTTTGCTTTGAATTAACTTTTTTTGCTCAAGACTTTATCTTTGGAAGTTAAAATTTTCTATGCAAGCCTTACTTAATATGTTTTGCACAATGGTAAGGATACTTCTTTAAAAATTCTACCCAAGCACAATCATCTGTTTTCTGCCTGACATCTTCCCAATTCTGTAGGGTCTAATCAAGAGACAAGAGAAAGTGGAGAGGAGGGCGATTTAAAGCTTTAAACAAGCTCTTCACGAGTTTTATTTGAATATGTTTAAAACTGTATTTTCCCTCATCACACAATTTAAATATAATTCTTTTCCTAAACACATTGTAAACCATATTATCACTATGTAAATTTTTTTAATAAATACATTTAGTAATATGTAATATATAGAGTGTTATATCCAAACTTAAAATTGTCTCTTTGGTCCTTTTTGGGCTTGTTGATTGTGGCATGATGAGTAACATAGTAAAGTGCCCCCAAAGTTTATAAAACTAAACAAGTATTGCTTCTCCTATTTGTTTGCTTGGGCCATCCCCTAACATAGTGCCTTTCAGAGATATTGATCTTCCTTTATTGGGTCACAGACTAATAACTAATCAAGCATGAGCTTTGGAAGTTAGAGAACGGGAAACTTTGGGTACACCCACAAATCTGGATGCCAAAGATGTAAAATGATAACCCTTTAATTTTTGTGTTAAGATTACATTGGTAATCAGTCGAGAAAGCAAACCAAATGATGGACTTGTCTCGTGGTAGTTTTATTTATAATTTCTGAAATTTCACTTCAGTCATCATTAGAGAGTGCTTTAACTAATTTCATTAGTTTGTGGCAAAGAATCTGAAGTGTCACCTTGTAAGAGTTGAAAGAAATTATTTTGAGTAATTTCACATTCAGTTGACAGAATTAAAAGGAATATTAAACTTTGTACTTTGTATTTTCAGAGAAAGATATGTAGTGAGCATATTAATTCCAACTTTAGGTAAATTCATTGATAAACAGTATCAAGGCTTCTTTAGTTTCTCTATTTTCCACACTGCATTATTTTCATGCCAGAAGTGTAACTACAGTACTTTTTTTACTTCACAACAAAATAGTGATGTTCAGATAGTGTTCTTTAAGAACACATCTCTTATTCTAGAGATGACCACTGTCTTTGAGGGATGAAGGAAGAGTGGGAAATTGTTTTTGGTTCTATCAGCATGGATGTTCAATATGCAGCTCCAATAAAGGAGAATATTTGTAGCTCAGAGTTGAAATGAGGGGTCCTTGGTGCTCTCTGAGCTTGGTTGTTTTCTTGCAGATGTTTCATTACGTAAATTAGGTAACATTAGTATAATAGCAATGCGATAGCATTGGTGATATTACATAGTTTGGGTAATGAAATATCTGCAAAAAACAACCAAGCTCAGAGAGCATCAAAGACCCCTCAAAGTGCATCTCTACAAATGTGGCTGAGCATACTCAGTAAAGAAAAACATTGGGGGATGTACAGTGATGTTTAAAAGTTTGTGAATCAACATTTCTGCATAAATATAACCCAAAACAAGTCCTAAAATTAGATAGAGGGAACTCAATTAAATGGCCAAAACATTGTTTATTTGTTTGTTTATGGAAAAGAATGATCTAAGGCCACATAAGTATTTGTGGCAAATATCTGGAAACACACCCCCCCCCCTAGCAATGACTGCAATAAAACATTTCCAGTAGCTGTTGATCCTTGATTTAAGGCAAGATCCTTGCAGGGTCTTTCTGTGCAACCTTGATGTTTCCTCTCACGATTTTAGCCCTCTGAAGCCAGTCAAAACTCAATGTGAACATGTTTTCTCTGTTACGGTTTTTAAAAAGTGATTTATTATTACATTTGCCTTCTGCTGCACCTGACTTCCTAGTGTCAGCATGCCAGTATTTAACTGTAAATTCATCTTCAGAATTACAGGAGTAGATGTTGACAACTGCATTAAAATTGATGCTGTTTAAACATTTGTATGTATATTTTTCAAAGCTTGGTTCTTGTTTGGAAACCTTCATGTTAATTGGGATAACTGGGAGCTGTTCTATCTCATCTAGAATGCAGCAGGATGAGAGAGACTATTACAGGTTAATCAGCAGAAGAGTATGGGAAGAGACGCAATCATGTCTTGGTCCTCCCAACTTTCTGCAATTAAAACATCCTGCTTATCTGATTAAAAACTTCAATGAGCTTCTTCAGTGAGTAGTTTGTTTCGCATTATGCTTGATTACATAGATGCAGGATTGTAGATAGTCTTGGTTGAAAAGATTTGCAGTAATTACACATATGGGTCTGATAAACTAGGAGAAAACCATATTTGCAGAATAGTAGATTTGGGTCTCAGAAATATAAGTTTTTATTTTAAATGCCCAGCCTCTAAATCTAAGCTTTTGGGCAGCTTGAAAACAAAACAATACTGTAGTCCAAAACATCAGGTATTTTGGTAATAATGAAAATCAAAGCATTAAGCTAAGAAAACATGGCAGCTAATGATGGGTGAAACTTGTAAAGTTCTCAAATTCTAGAAATTGAGACATGTACACTACAAGAACATATTTGGCAGTTGCAAGAAGTTGTTTGCCTTTTCTCTATTGCTGTTAAGCATTATTAGCATTCAGTTCCTCATTTAATCTGGGTACTAGAGGGAATTATTCTGTGCCCTAGAAGATAATACTTAATTCACATTCAGCTACTTTCATTCTTCTCATCTGATTTATTTTTACTGTCCCTCCCTTCCCCTGTATTTTCTCCTTCCAGTGTTTACTGGCAGAGGATTTGCACTTGGCATCTTTGGAAGCAGAAACCATCCTTGAAGCTGGGGAATTCCTGGAAACAATGCAGGACTACTTAGACTCTTCTGTCATTTCCATCATTGAAGATTTCAGCAGTTTGACTGAGGTGTGTGTGCTTAGAGATGACTGGCTTCTGCATTGCTTTGTGCATGGTAACATGAACTAAGGTGGACTGCTTAGCCCTAAATGAAGAAAACAAACATTGTAGCTTTTCTTCTTGCCTTAAATATAGTGAAAGTGCAATTCTCTGCTTTCATTACATTGTATGCTTTTGTGGACAATAAATGGAGTGGGGGGTTTCTGTGATGAAGTAGAAGATCTACTTCAGCCTAATAAGTGGTTTTATCTTGAACAGATAATAGTTTTATATTGAATTCCTCATATTTATGAGAGGGCATGGTTTTAAAAATGAAAGAAGCTCAGAAGTTGGACTCTTGACACTTTTCTTGTGCCAGAATCCTGAAATTAAGATGCTGAATGCTCAGAATTCAGCTCACATTTTCCTGGAATGAAAGTCAAAGTTGCTATTTTTCTGATGCTCTCAATTTGCTCTTAGTAAATTATTAATATAAAACTGGGGGCCTGAAGAAGCAGAATAATAGTTTTAAAAGTGTTAGTTTTTTATATCACACTTCAATTTCTGTATTTGTGGAACAGGTTAGAATAGATGTAGGTACATTTCTGGTTTTTATGTTCCAGTCATTGATTGTGTGGTGTGAAAAAGTCTTGGAATTTGACTTCAGAGTCCATGTATCTGATTTCTTTACTATGTAAATTTGAATCAGCTTTACCTATCAGATATAGTAGACAGCAAGGATGATCAATCTTCCATCCTCCTGGTTAAATCGGATGGGTACAGTCAACACATATGAAGAGGACTAGGTCAGGGCAGGGTGATTTATTGGAAGCGCTTGTATTATTGGAGTTGAACAGTGGATAACATTTCTACTGTGGTTTGTTCTTCTAATAACAGGTAAAAAGCCACATGGATGCAGAGAATGAACTTTCCCTGTTGACTGCAATAACAGATATTCTTGATAGCACGGATGATGAGACACTGTCTCCCTTTGATCCTATTCCTGAATCTGAATTGCTAACATCATCCAGAGAAATTGAAAATTCTTCGGTATGATGATATTTAATTAAATGTTATGCCATCCTAACAGTTATTTTATTTCATCTCTGGAAAGTTAATTAAAAATAGTTATTTTTCTTAATATGTCCTATAGTTCTTCAATTAAGATTGTATAAGTCTATAATATTTAAAAGCAATTCAAACCAAATAAAAACAAGTTTGATCTAATCTAATATAGCATTATCTTTGCCCTTGTAAATATTTGGAATTATTGCTTTACCTATTCTACTCACCTCTTGCTATAGGCTGCTCAGAGCCTCCTTGAACCACAAGATAGACAGCAAATAAATTTGATAATACCTGATTCATATTGAATTAATTTGCATGTTTTTTTTCTGAGTGGAGTATAAATGATCCTCATATGTTCTTTCTTTGGCCTGAAATATGTCCTGCGTCATTTTTTTGTTTGGATTCAACTTTATGGTTTACTCAGTGCTTTCATCCAGTTAGTAATGCGTGAGGAATTGCTTTCTATTCTCAATTAGCAGCTTTTGGCAAAATCTCAACTGCAGGGTAATACTTCCCAACATTGTTTAAAATTATAGAGGCATCTCCATTTGTCAGAGGTGTCTGCAGTTTAATTTTTTCTTTAAATTGGCATTCAGCTTCATCAAATTTAACATACTGTACTGAGAACTCTGCAGGGTAAGAGTGCCCTCTATTGCTCAAATGTATCTATTTAATATTGTTATGGTGTTTACAAGATACACAGGAGATGTTAAAGGACTACCTTGCAGATTATTAAAGATAAGGAAAATGTTTAACGTGCCTTTGAGTTATTATTTTTGATATTTCCTAGTCTTAGCATCACAGTCAAGCATGATGTTTCTTGTATTTTGATGTAATGAAGATGGGTCATTACTGTAATTTGTGTTATTTCCAAACTGTTTTTTTCCCATCAGTTTCAGAAATTTCTTAGTTTTTCTGTGACACCCGATGAGCAAGATTTACACAATATTGAGGATTTCCAGGAGCCTGGACTGTGCACCATTATGTCAAAGAAGGTGATATATTTTGTGAAAACTAAGACATAGGTGGCTCTAATTGATTCTGCCACCTTTAATTTCTGCCCAGAAAAAACCCCCTGATCGTGATTGGTTGTATGCTCTCTTTTGCATGTATCCTGCTGGATTAAAAGCTATACTAATACTTACAGTTTGGGTAGAAAAGGGTTGCTCAAGTGTAATCTTTATGCTACATATCCCCATGTTTTAACTGGCATGCAAACTAGTAGAATGATAGGAGTGAGTATACTCTCTGTTTCAAGCTTTGTGGGCTGTTTCATAGATATAGTTTAAGCACCCTTAAAATTGTAGGGTTGTCAGAAATACCTTCTGCCCAACAGTATTTTGGTTACTTTCAGTTGTTTTTACTTTGTTGCATAATCTCTGATTTGATTCATCTTTCCCTAGGTTGAAGCCAGTACTACCGGCATTCCCTTCTCATTATCTTCAACTTGTGCCAAACTTTCGGCTTTTTCAAACAACACAAGTAACAAAGCATTCTGGGGGGAACAGAAGCTCTTCAAGACTAAAGAACAAGAATCACCTGTATTACGGAACAGTGATGGAGAGGAAGAGGAAGAAGAAGTTGCACGAGGGTGCAAGGAGAGTCTCATGGCAGCTGTGAAGGAGATGGAACCTGAGAGAGACCTTGATGAATGCAATGATCCCTATATCATTGCCGCAGAAAATATTTCCCTTGATGAGCTGGTGAGATCAGTGCACTCTTACTGCCAGCCCATCCTCACTGTATGCCTGAGTTCTGATAATCAGTCTCTTGCTGAGAAGAATCTCACAGGCTCACTTGTCTTAGAAATAATGCCTGATGCTGGAGAGCTCCTGGAGACCAAGCTCTCACCTACAATGGATAGCAATTGCACAACTGGCCTTATGAATACTGAAGCAGAACTTTTGTCCCCTGCCCTGGGAAAAGAATTGCCTGAATACATGATGAGTTATGCAAGGGTGGACCGAGAAATTGACTCATGCGAAGAAGATGGGAAGGTACTTAATGCTGCCCTTCCAAACTTAAAAGATGATCATCCACAGATAGAACAGGACACTCAGAAATCAACAGGTAATAAAAAGAATACATCTAAGCCTGCCTCAGTGCCTCCAAAAAATGCCAAGCTCTTTGCCTCAAAGAAGGGTCAGGTATCTACAAATATTAAGAAGAAGAAGAGGAAGAAATCCAGAGAGGAAATGAAGTATCACAAAACCATAAACTGCCAACAAATATCTGCCTGTCCTCGAATGCAGACCAGGATTGATGCAAGGAAATCTGTTTCAGATTCTAGTTTTCGAAAAAAAGAACCAGAGAAAACTAGAGGGAAAGAATTGATCCTAAATCAAGTATCTCAGACAAAGGAAACATTTGAACCTCAAGTAGAACGGTCAAAGTGTGCGAGAGAGAAAGGGTCCAAAAATCTGCTTCTGTCAAGCTTAGTAAGTGCCACGGATTTGCCATATGCAGAGGAGCCTACACAAAATCTAGGGAATTCAGACCTTGTGCCTGTTGTCCAGAAGGATGTCCCAGGAGAACCCCACGAAAAAAGCCAGTTCCTCCTACCAATGATTGGGATATCTAGCTCAGAAACTTCCCAAATGCTCCCTGGTTGCACTACAGAATTTACAGAGCAGCTGACCAAGGATACACCTTGCTCTGAAAATAAAGAAGTCATCTGTCCTCCAAGGGAAGTTAAACCTCGGCCTCTCAGCTTGAGTGAATACAGGCAGCGCCGGTGGCAGCGCCAATGTAATAATGACAGTATCCAAAACACCAGAGAGAACCGGAGTGCCAGCAAGTGGCCCAGCGTTCCCAAGCTCCCTACAAAGTTGGCTGACCTTCCTTGCCTGCAAGCTCCTCTGCTATCCACCAAAGCCGCAGCACCTAAACCTGCAAAGGAGCCTGAAAAACCTGCTGACTCCACTACTCTTGCCCCCGATGACAAAGCAAGTGCTATGACCCTTTCCATGCCCTCTTCCTCTACAACTCTGAAACAAAGAGATCCTCCATCTTCACAGCTTCCTTCGCCTACCCCTATTCCTGTTGTGCCTACTAGTAAAGTATGTGCTTTTTCTCACATTGGGCCACACGTGCCTCCACCATTGCCCATACCTCATGTGCCACCAGCCCCAGAGGCTTTCCTACCAGCTCCTCCTAATCACTACAATTTGGGCTCATCCCAACCAGTAGGATCTTCATGGTCTCACTTTGCTCTTCTACCAGCTAATTACCAAAGCTTGCCACCACCACCACCACCTGCTACTGAAGCTTGTTCTCCTCTCTTCCATACAGTTCCCCACTTACTCCCTCCAACATGGCCTCCCCCACCTGTTCCTTTGCCTTTTGTTCCAGCCCTGCCTTATGGCTCTGTTGAGTGGGCTCCACTGCCACAGTCTTCCTACTGGTCTGGAATACCTGTGCCACCTCCAATGTTGCCCATCCCATATGGAGATCAAGGAGGTCTCAGGCAAAATCCTCAGGTTGGCACTTTACCTGTCTCATCTCTTTCTGATGGATTTCCTAGCCAGCAAAGTACGGCTTTAACACCAGAGTCCTGTATTGGATTTCAAAATGTGGTCAGTGAAAGTCAAAGCCCAACTGTCCAGACATACCAAGTAGAAGCTCCTTCAGCAGAAAAGTTAGGTCCCAGAAAAATATCTGACCCAAGGAGACAAACACCGCTCTCTACATTTCAATCCCAAACTGAAGTAACTTCAAGCAGTTCTCAGTCATTGGAGAAACTGCCTTTGTTGCCATCAACTGATAAGCCTTCAAAAGAAACAGCATTGACTCAGCATGGATGCAAAAGTTCTGCCTTGCAGTCCTTAGAGGTGCCTGTTCCTGTGCCTCCTTCCCATCAAATACTGGGAGAACCTGCTGATAAACTGAAGTTTTCAGAAGAAGACTTTCAGCTTGTAGAGAAGAACCTTGAACTCTCTGACTCTGGAGAAGCTACTAATGTTCCTGTGGCTCAGAACAACACGAAGCCCCGAGCAGAGGAACATTCTTCCCTTTCAGTTTCCTTGGCACCTGGAAAACAAAAGGAGCCAGCTGAAATCCAGTCAGATATCATAGAACATGTCCTAATTGCTCCCAGTCCTTCAACATTATCAGGGCTCCAGAAAGTACAGAAAAATGGCAATCTTTCCAAAAAAATATCATCACCTATGTGGAAAAACCAGCCTTTCATCAGCTCTGCACAGCATAAGCACGATAAAGATCTTGTTCACTCATTTATCAATGAGATTGGTGAGTATTTGTGTTATTGAAGATGACTTTACTGAACATGGCTTAGGATAGTTGGCAATAATACATGGGGTAAAAACTTAAGTCACAAATCATTCCATTTGAACACTCTGATGCGTTATGCTTTCTTTCAAATGTGAAAGCAATATTCTTCTATTTCCTCTTTGTCCAGGATTTGGTAATATTTTTTTTAAACTGCTGCTTATATAAAGTCAGTATTGTGTTTTGATACCCATGTACACATACTGACCCGTTTCTGACTTGATTGGGAAAGAGGGACAGTGAGCAGAATCTGTGTATGACTTGAGCCAATGAAACTTCTTGTATGCGAAATTACAGAGTACCAACGAGTGTGTAAAATTAATATTTTTTCACTCCCTTAGGAATTGAGGCCTCTGACCTATCTAGCCTGCTAGAGCAATTTGAAAAGACTGAAGGTGAGGATTAAATAGGACAAGTTGACCAAGACTAAGTTTGGTGCCATTAAAATGTTTTGCCTAAAGTTATCCAAAGGACAAGGAATACCTTCCAACTTCAAAGGATTTTTCATTAATTTGTGGCTGAGTTTCAGAATAGTACTGAGGTTTGATTTATTTAACCCTAGATTATTAAGTGAAAATTGCTTGGGTTTGTACCACATGCTAAGCAAGCCATAAACTGATTTACAAACCACAATATGTTTACACATTGTTCAGGATGCAGAATTATACTTTTTTCTGCTTTCCTCTTCAGACACCTCCCTGGTTTTCTTGTTCCAACAATATTTTTGTTTTATCTTTTCAAAGTGTTTTGTCTCATGATGAATTTGAAGCATTTTTAAATAATTAAAGCTTAGATGTATAACAGATCTGTTCCTACATTATTAGACTACCATCGTCTTGACTAAGCACTGTGTTTTAGAATCAGATCTTGCCTTAATGGCTATTGCTATAATATATTTGACATTTGTTGACACTGTTTTTCAGCCAAAACGGAAGTATCTCCTGTGTTAAAGAAAAATAAATCTACAGGGAATAATGGGTAAGCATAGGCCTGATCCTGAGCCTGGTCTTCATCCTGTTTCTTAGTACTGGTAGTCCTCAACTTAAACCACAATTGGGATCAGAATTCTGTTGTTAAGCAAGGTGGTTGTTAAATGAGTCATAGCCAGTATTACAATACAAGTAGTCCTCGACTTAACAGTTCATTTAGTGACTGTTCAAAGTTACAATGGCACTGAAAAAAGTGATTTATGACAATTTTTCACAGTTATGACCATTGCAGCATCCCCATGGTCACGTGATTTATATTTGTATGCTTGACAACTGACTCATATTTATGACAGTTGCAGTGTCCTGTGATCATGCAATCTCCTTTTTGAATTTAACAAGCGGAGTAATGGGGAAACCAGATTCACTTAACAACCATGTTACTAATTTAACAACTGCAGTGATTCGCTTAACAAATGTGGCAAGAAAAGTCATAAAATGAGAAGGGCAATACTCACTTAACAAATTTCTCACTTAGCAACATAAATTTTGGACTCAATGATGGTCCTAAGTCAAGGACTACTTGTATTTTTGCCACAGTTTTGAGGCAAAAGAGTTTTCATCATGTCTTGAAGGGCCAACTAAAGCCAATTGAAGCCCTTCAAAACATCCTAAGTAAACCAAAAGATCCAGCAGCCCTAAAAGAAAAAACAAGTCATCTACAAGATACAGTGTAATGACTGCAACAGCCACTATTTAGGACAACCAGGCAGAAGACTGGCAGAACGCATCCATGGACACAATTTAGCAGTCATAAGACATGATGAAAACTTTTTAATGTCACAACATATGGACAAACTTCACTATAGTTTCCACTAGACCAAGCCAAGTCCAAAAATGCTAGGGGATTTCTAGAAATCTGGCACTCAGACAAACTAACCATCAATAACACATAAACAATATCTACATAGTATGCTAGAGATATAGAGTATAAAAAGATAATCAACAAGTCAAAATGGGAACAAAAAAGCAATATACCTCCCCACCAGCAATCAGCACCCAGAGGAGCATAGATTAACATCAGAGCAACAATCAAGTAAACAATACCTCAATCAAGGACCTGCCAAACAAGTCAACAATAAACAGACCTACCAAAGAACCTCTAAGACCACGCCCACCAACATCGACAGGGCAAGCCACTAGATCCGAGATGGCGAACCAATGGCATGTGTGCCACAAGTGGCACGCAGCGCCCTTTTCTGGCCGTCACCCCAGTTCACATGCATGCGCCTCCCGCTAGCCAGCTGGTCTTCAGGTCTCTGCCGGGCGGGGGCGGGGCACATGTGCAGGGGCCACATGTGCATTGCATTTTGTGCATGCTTTGGACACTCAGTTTGGGAAAGGTTAGCCATCACTACACTAGAACATAAACTTAGAGCAAACCCCACTCCTTACTAGTGGGGTTACCTAGTTTGGGTAATGAAATGTCTGTAAGTATACAACCAAGGTAAAAAAGCACCAAAGACCCCTCATTTCAACCCTGAACTACTATTCTTTATTGATTGTCAATATATGTTGCTTGCTAAGCACCCAAATTTTGATCACGTGACTATGGGGATGCTATGGTGGTGTAGCTTTTTGTAATTTCAAATAGTCACTAAATGAATGGTTGTAATTCATGGACTACCTGTAATATTTTGTTAGGAAACAGACAAAACATATTAGTCAAAGCAAGAGCATCTTGACTTAAATGTCCTCTTATGCCATTAAGAAGCACTAGCACCCTTTGGTTTGGTGCTTTATATGCTAGGTAGGAAACTATGGAGAATATTGTTGAGAGGTCTGTAGTGGAACCTTTTTTTCTCTTTCAGGTCTGAGATACAATGGGAAAAGAAAATGGTGGACCGGCTTCATGCACCAGAGCTCATTAATGTTGCAGGTAAAATTTCTTTGTGGAATTCAGAATATTTCTGAAATGGAAAAGCCAAGAAATCTCTTTCCCAGGATTTAGTCTTTTTGTCAGTAAGAGAATGTCAAAGATTTGTGATGTTTGACATTTTCTTTGGCATAACAAACTTCCTTTAGCACCTGTGTATAGTTGTAAGCCCACTGAGCAGTTGCTGAAGTACACGGTGGGACTTACTTTGAAGAGTTTATCCAAAGAAAGCCTGTTCTGTTGTGACTGTGGAGGGAGATAAGATGAAGATATAAAATGTAGGTATTCATATGTGTTTTGAGAATACTACACAGGTATAGAAATTACCATATTTTTCGGACTATAAGACACACTTCCTCCCCACACACATTAGTCTTATACAACGAATGTTGCCAAAGCCCCGCCCACCAGCTGTCCCCCACCCTTTGGCCGTTTTCAGCCTCAGCGCATCACATTTTCGACCTCCACATGCTCCATTTAGACCCATTCCAGGCTGCGGGGATCGTCACAGCATATCACCACCGATCACCGCCTCCGCGCATCGTGTTTTCGCCTCCGCACGGCCCGTTTTAGACTGTTCCAGGCTGTGGGGATCACCACAGCACATCGCCGCCTCTGCGCGTTGCGTTTTTGGCTTCTGCGTGTCACATTTTCAACCTCAGCACGTCCCGTTTTAGAACCATTCCAGACAGTGGGAATTGCCACAGCACATTGCTGCTGATCGCTGTCTCTGACCGTCACATTTTCAGCCTCCGCACATCGTGTTTTTGGCCTCCGTATGCCCCATTTTTGGCCTCAGCATGTTGCATTTTCGGCTGGTTCCAGGCGGTTCCCCACCACCAATCCTTGCTGCCTAGAACTGGCTGAAAATGTGACACGTGGAGGCCAAAAATGGGGCATGCGGAGGCTGAAAATGTGATGCATGGAGGTGTTGATTGGCATTGATGTGCTGTAGCGATCCCGGCAGCCTGAAACGGGTCTAAAATGGTGTTTGCGGAGGCAAAAAAATGGGACGTGTGGTGGCAGTGATGGGCTGTGGTGATCCCCACAGCCTGGAACAGCTGATTGTTGATATTCCGGGAGGCCAATCCAACTGTCAATCAGCTGCTCATGCTGAATCAGGCTGCAATAATGTGCTGAAGCTGACCAGGCTGTTTGCTGTTTGCTGTAAGGATGCTAGCCAGATGAATACCGATGGATGCTGGTAGGCAGAGGCAGATTTTTTTCCCCTTGTTTTCCTCCCCAAAAACAAATATGCGTCTTATACTCCAGAGCGTCTTAAACTCTGAAAAATGCAGTATAAATACTTTTATACTGCTTTCCATAGTAGAGGAGGGTGGCTTGCTGAGGATGGCATGAGTCTTTACTAAGCAGTTCTAGTGGAAATAATCACTAAATCTGCTCAGCTCGTGGTTTTATGTTTTAACTGATGCTCCATTTCCTTCTTTCCATTTTTATGCAGGTTTGACTCCACCAGCCACTCCACCCCATCAGCTGTGGAAACCTTTGGTACCTGTCTCATTGCTGGGACAGGATGGGTCCCCAAAAGATACCAAGATTTTGAAGTCCCTAAACAAATCACACTGGAAAGCTGTAACCCCTGTCCATGTAGGTTCTGGTGAGCATGACTACTGTCAACTAATGGTTGCACAGCCAAAGGGAGGTGCCAGATGGAATGTCAAACAAAACTTGGATATCACCATAAAACCTATTAAGACCTTAACAAGACAAGTACTAGGTCAGACCTCTGCTGATATAAAGAGGCCCCCTGCTACTGTTAGACTGAAGCCTGTAGTTCTTACTTGCCAGAATCCTAGAGAAATTACCAACCATATTAATTCCAACAAGGGCCAAACCAAAGATTCCAGGACTGTTACGGCTGACTTGAAACCCACTACCTTAAATTCAACATTGTTGGAGACCAGTTTTATACATCCATGCAAAGAAGCATTGGACCACCGGACTACTATTCCAAGGTCCATGACTAAGAGCAATGATGATCCATGCTCTGTACTGCTGTCACCAGCTGCATCCCCTTGCCAAGATTCAGGAGAATCAACATTACAGCAACTTCAGGAGATACAGCAGAAACCACTCACTTCGAAGCGCTCCTTAAGATGCTACCGGAGCAGACAGAGGTCAGTTAGTCCAAAAAGCCAAAGGGGGAGAAGCCGACGAAACCATGCTAGCCGGTCCTTCAGTTCAAGCTCTGATGGTGACAGTGATACTTCATCATCTTCATCGTCGTCTTCGTCATCATCATCTTCTTCGTCACAATCACGTTCTCGGTCTCCACCATCCAAACACTGGCGAAGGTGAGTAATATTTCTTTTCCGCCTTACATAGATTCAGTATTTCAAGAATTAGGTGTAATTTTTGCCGAAATAATTGCTTTATATCATGAAATGCCATGCTCAAGAAGGGATTCTATTTGAACAAAATTAATGTAAAAAAACGTTGGTCGTGAATGGTTGGCACAAATACAATCTCTGACAGATGTCTATGAAGATTCTCAATCATCAGGTCATAGTTGTCCCAAAGGTGCTTTTCAAAAATGTAGCTGCTTTTTGAAAAGCACCTTTGGGAGAATTTCTGATAGACTGCACTTATGACATTTAAAGGATGTCATAAATACTTTACAGCTTTTGATAACTGGTTGCTGTTTTAGGAATGGCTATATGTTTCAGGAATGGATGACTGTATGTATATTTTGGGAATGACTGTATGTATGTATATGTCCTCCTATTGAATAACTGCTCATGGTGATTTTTCTCTCAGCAATTTAACTTAATTCCTCCTGGAGATAATGCGTAAACTGTTCAGTTTGTTTCTAGCTTTCTTTTGTCCTTATTTTAATTGTCTAAATTTTGTTTTCTCCTGAAAACCACAATTAATGTTTGATATTCTCTTTCATTGCCTTTATTTATTTATTTGTTTGTTTGTTTGTCTGAAGGGTTTCCTACTTTAGTAAATAATATGCTGAACCATATACTGTTATTTGCAAACATCAACAACTGGTTCAGCGCAGTATGTTAAGTTACAAACTAAGTGAATCATATTGTGATGAGTATGTGATCCCTCTATTATAGCATGAGAAAATAGTGGGAAAATGTTCCAGTATGGGCAGCTTGTAGATCAATCTTATCAGACTTGCTAATTTTTTTATTAAATTTG
This sequence comes from Arizona elegans, assembly GCA_022577455.1. Taxonomy (NCBI): domain Eukaryota; kingdom Metazoa; phylum Chordata; class Lepidosauria; order Squamata; family Colubridae; genus Arizona; species Arizona elegans. The sequence goes on along the minus strand of JAKOOJ010000005.1, from coordinate 48,267,608 downwards.
ATTTATATGCCGCCCTTCTCTGGAGACTCAGGGCGGCTTACAATGCGTTAAGCAATAGCCTTCATACTTTTGTATATTTATACAAAGTCAGCCTATTGCCCCCACAAACTGGCTGGGTCCTCATTTTACCTACCTTAGAAAGGATGGAAGGCTGAGTCAACCTTGAGCCTGGTGAGATTCGAACTTACAATAATTGCAGACAGCTGGTGTTAATCACAATGCTTTTCGTCTACTGAGATACCAGGCCCTTCTGAATTATCACTTTTTTCCTATAAGTGGAATATAATTTATTTATAATAAATGCAAAGGTCTTGACTTACCCAATATATATCAAGCAAATAAATTCATCCTTTCTACTTAAAAAGCAGAATTTTGCAATTTTCCCAATTTGCAATAGAAAATAGTGCCTGACCATATGCGGCACTTAACAGTATTTCATCTACTTTAAGAATAAAATAGTTTAAAGCTGCTGCACATATGTTTGAAGTGCTGTTAGCAATGTGTTTATTTCTTGCAACATAATCTGTTTTTGTACAGAGTCACACTATTTGTTCATTTAGCTCTGTAGTGTTTAAACTAACTAGTGATTGAGGTCTTTAGCATCATCTACTACAGGGCTGTCAAACTCCTGGCCTGTGGGCCGGATAGGTCACATTCTGGCCACACCCATGCCTAGTTAAGCGAAGGGGGGAAAAGTTACGATATGTCACATGACACCGCCGTGACGAAGTGAGTTTGACACCCCTGACCTGCTATTAATCTTTTTAACTGTAGATTCCTGGAATGGAACTCAGGATCTTCTAAATACAAACCAGAGGCCTAACTCCTGAGCTATGATTACTTTTTAGAACTTGATTAAAAGATTTAAATATTTGGACAGACAATCATTCTCAGCAAATACTGCATACATCTTAATCTGTCCTATAGCAAATGTTCTTCCTACCCTAATAATTTTTTGGGTTTTTTTTGAAAAAGATTGAATGCTCACACAAACATACAAGTTACAATCAACCCAAAAAAACCAACGGTAGTTAGATACTAGATACTGATCTCATACATGATCATGTTCGGGTCTCAAATCAAACCAAACCTTTATTGTCAATGCACAACGTGTACAATGAGATTGAATGAGCCTCCCTTGGTGCAGCTCCCCCTGAAACACAGAATATATCTCAATAACTCAATAAATAAAAGAAAAAGAAATCCCTAAATCTAAATAGCACACATTCCCATATATATATATGTATATAAAATTATATTATATTATACTGGTATGAACATGTTGCATGTTGCGCTGGCCCTGCAAGTCTATCATATTAAACCTAATTGTGGTGTTTTCTTGTGTTCAGAAGTCTAGATGACGGCCCACGGATAAAAGCTATTTTTCAGCCTGTTGTTTGGCTGGCTATGCTTCTATATCTCCTGCCCGATGGTAGGAGAGAAAAGAAGTGCTGACCAGGGTGTGAATCATCCCTGAGGATTTTCCTTCTTCTCCTAGATGTCGCTCACGGAATTCCAGTTCTTCTTCCGCTAAATGGAGCCATTCAAGGGGCAGGTCCCACTCTCCCTCCAATTCCTCTTACAGATCAAGATCATCTTCCAGGTCCCTTTCTCCACACAGAAGGAGTAGTTACAGGAAAAGGTGAGAAAATGGAATTGTTCTTTCTCTTCTTGATTCCTAGGTTTTTGAGGCATTGAAATGTCTTAGCAAAGTTTCTGTTTTTGGAACATCCTTGATATTTTATAGCTCTTTACCTCCAAATCCAAACCCAAATTATCATTTGGGGATGAGATGGTATTCAGTGAGTCAGAGTGGTCTAGAATCTATAGTACATTATAATTACAAGCTGAAGTATTGTCTAAAAAATCAGGTCACATTACACACAATTTCTTGGTTGGATTACTGTAATGCCCTCTACATGGGGCTGCCCTTGGGGTGCACCCAGAGGCTCCAGCTGGTCCAGAATGCGGCCGCGCGGGTTGTTACGTGCTATTCCCGTGTAACACCTCTCTTGCGCGAGCTGCACTGGCTGCCGGTGGCCCTCCGGATTCGCTTCAAGGTGCTAGTACTTACCTATAAAGCCCTTCATGGCATGGGCCCGGGGTACTTGCAGGACCATCTCCTACTGGCCTCCCACCGCCCGGTGCGCTCACATAGGACTTCCTTGCTCCGGGTGCCGTCGGCCAGACAATGTCGGCTGGCGGCCCCCAGGGTGAGGGCGTTCTTTGTGGCCGCACCGACCCTCTGGAATGGGTTACCCACCGGGCTCCGGACAGCCCCTGACCTCCGCACTTTCCGCGCCGAGCTGAAGACATGGCTTTTTCAGCAAATTCCCTGATGTCGCAAGGTTTTTTTAATTGTCTGGGCTTTTTAATTGACTAATTTTAGCACTTGGATTGTTGTGTTGTTTTTATTTTGTGAGCTGCCCCAAGTCCTACGGGAGAAGGGCAGCATATAAATTTGAAAAATAAAATAAATAAATAAAATAAATAAATTTGGATTTTCTTCTCTTTTGGGACTTTTTGAGGGTATTTTTCCCCATTGATTTATAAGGTTTCAAAGCATGCCAGGAGAAAATTTGGCTTTTCATATGAAGTTGAACTGCAATTCTTAGAATTTGTTAGCATTTGCCATGCTAATTAATTCTGATAGTCCAGCAATGTCTGGAAACATAAATTTCTCACTTCTGCTTGAAATATTTGGCAAAATATAACCCCATGAACATTATATAAAGATTATATCTAATGCAAAGTAATAAGTTGTTTTTAAACACTGAGATTTTTTGCTATGATATTTCTTCCTATAAATACTTTTTTTCATACTAAATTGTTTTTTTTTCCTCAAAGAACCCAGAATACTGTGTTTAACCTCAAATACTTGCAATAGGAAAATCTGATTTCGTTTCTCTATGAGCAGTCCTTGTAGTATCAATTTTTTCATCTTAGATACCTAGAATCATTGCTCAGACTTTCTTGCAAGTTACCTGGGGCCTGTGTTTGTCTTATTTGTGTTCAAAGACCAAATGGAGATATTCTACCTTGATCGCATTTCCTAAGCAAAGAATCAAGATGTTCTTTTCTGTTTACCGTCATTTTATTTTTCCATAGGATAGGAAGGGTTATTAATGAACACTGAACAAAACTGTAATTTTGTATTTTTGGTGCTCTTTTTTTTTTTTAGCTACAATTCCAGCAGTTCCTATGAACGTTACCAAAGGCAGAAAAACAAATATAAAGAACGTGCAATTGTGAGTATATGTATTGTACAATAATATTATGGGAAGAATTGTGGGCTGTTTTTTTTAGAGTTACTTTTTTTTTTTAAGTCAGTTATATAAAAAAAATTTCCATAGAAAGGAATTGCAGGATAGAAAGCTTTACAGAAACATTTCTATATATCAGACATGGATTGAGAAGAATCCATATTGCTTGCTAAATCCAATAGTATTATCCAACTACAATTCACTTTTAATAATTGAGATTCAGTCATAACTTCTGTTCCATTGTGATCCGCACCCTAGGAAGGTTTAGTTCAGATCATGGTTTACTAAGAAAGTGGGTTGAATTGGCTGGCAAGAGAAAGGTGTCCAAATAATAAAGCTGTGAGTGAATATTGGCCCTGAATTGTGTGCATAGGAGGAACGCCGCGTTGTCTTCATTGGTAAGATCCACAACAGGATGACCCGATCAGAGTTGCGACATCGTTTCTCAGTTTTTGGGGACATTGAAGACTGCACACTGCACTTCCGGGAGCATGGGTAAGGGGTAGCTCTGACTTTCCTTTGCGCAAGTGTCAACCTACTGGGTAATATTGAGCTAATGGAAAAAGGGAGAGAAAGGAATGGGGTATTCAGAAAAAGCAGCAATTCTTTTCTTTTCTTCCCTGCTTATCCTGCATTATGTATATCATGACTGCCGTGTCTTTTAATACATAACTGTCCTGCTTGGTAGGGATAACTTTGGCTTTGTGACTTATCGATACGCTGAAGATGCCTTTGCTGCTATAGAAGGTGGACGTGCACTGCTTCGTCCTGATGAACAGCCCTTTGATCTGGGCTTTGGAGGACGTCGACAGTTCTGTAAAAGAAGCTACGCTGACTTAGGTGAGTCCGTGATGGAGGCTAATTAGTTGAAACGTTGGGCATTCAAATGATACATTTTAGTGCAAAAGATTGGAACAAAAATCTGAAATACACCAGGAAAGTGCTCCCAATTGAAAACATAGAAAGTTTGGCCTTAAGTGTTGGAGTTAACATGATGTGCAAACCCAATCATTATGAACAAAAGTCTCTGTGGAGCAAGGAACTAACATTTCTAATGTGCATATTTGGTTGTTAATTCTGATGAATTATTGTTCTTGTGGTTTCAGATTCCAGCCAAGATGACTTTCAACCTGCCCATCTGAAGAATAAATATGATTCTCTTGACTTTGACACCTTATTGAAGCAGGCTCAGCGAAGTCTGCGGAGGTAGCGGTAGTTCTCTTGGGCTCAGTTGCCCAGTAGGCATCTGCCTACACCAGCCTTACCTCAGATTGGTTGCAGGGGCAAACAGCCCCCTTCTAGGCCAACTCCATGTCCAGCATGATTTTTTTAATGAAATATAAAACATAAAAAATTTTATTCTGGGTTTTTCCTAACAGCTATTTAAGGGAAGGACCTTTGTTTAACAAGTGGGATAGGAATGGAAATATATTGACAATTTCTAGTCCACTTAATTGCTATGCAGATAATAAAATTCCAATTATAGACTTAACAAATTTATGGCTATTTCTCACTCTATCACTACAAGAGTTAATTTTAATAATTGTTTCTCAGTTTATCAGAACCCCCACTCCAAAAGACAGCAGACAATGGGTGCCAATGGCCAATACACAGGAGGTGCGATGCGGGGGAGATGGCGGGCAACAATGGAGGAATTACAAACTGCCTTCATTATTTAAAGGATTGTAGGCTTTACATGGGAATAAAACGCTGCAGAGAACATTTTATATTTCTTGGATAGCTTAGTTGCTTTGTTCTCTTACTACGAATCCCTGCTTTCTTACCTTTCAGTTTATTCTGTCTTTCATCTCTATGAATCTCTATTCATAGATCCAGCCCACGGGGTGCTTAGATCTGGGCCGCCCTGGAAACAGTGAAGGACTGATCATAGTGCCTCTGCCAGTGAAAATGGCAGGCCACCACAGGCGCCCCCCAATATGAGTGACATCAAGCTAGCCATGCCCACCCAGCCCCCCAAGGTCAAAAACAATCCTGAGGTGGCCCTCAATTAAATTGAGGATACTCATGCTCTATAGCAAACAATGAAATTTTTCCTTTTACCTTGATTAACAAATTCTACAAACAAATTACGGTTAAAGATGTGGATAAAGATGTGAACTCAACGTTATTCCCATTTTATGCAAAAAAAATTGCATATTCTAGTTTTCCTAATGATTTGCAAAAACAAGGAATTATTCATGCCACTGAGCCCTTATCCTGAGCATCTTAACCTAGTTGACTGTGCTATCTGAAACCTCATTTGGTTTTGCTGGCTGAAAGTTCCAATGAAACTATGCCATAAGAAATAAAGGTTTGCTAGTTTCGCTTAATTCTGACACATAAAGTAGATTCTATCCAGTAAAACACTTCCACATACTTCTGAACTGAAACATCAATTAATTTTACAGGTAATCCTCGATTTAACTGTAACAATGGTTCAAAGTTAGGATGGCTGGAAATAGTTATTTACAATCTGTCCTCACAATTACAACCATTGTACCACCCCCACAGTCATGCAATTGCAATTTCGGTGCTTGGCAACTGGTTCACATTTACAATTGGTTGCAGCATCCTGTGGTCACATGATCCCAATTTGATAACATTCCCAGCCAGTTTCTTGGGGGGGGGGGATATCAACTGGGGAGGCTAGATACACTTAGTGACCCTATGAGTCAATTATCATTATTAAATGATTGTAAAATTGGGTCTATTCATGTGATGACTACTTGCAACAGAAATTCTAATCTCATGGTCCAAAAATTGAGGACTATTTATATGAAGCAGTGCTTGCCTATGACCCTTATTCCATCCACTAGAACTCAAACCAGGGCTCAACATGCCTGGGCACTGATTTCCATTAATGGGCTTGTACTATCCTATGCATTCCATCCTAAAATCATCTACAAAACAGATTTGAAAACATTAAAGAAAATGTGTTGTCTGCTAGAAGTAATAGTTGAACATTAGGATTTGTGCGGGGTGGGGGATAACAGCAAAGGACAGAACAGCAACTCACAACCTGATAATTTACTCAGAACCTGTTTTGCGTTAGCTATTTGTACAGTAAAAGCTCAGGCAAAGTGATGACAGTTCTACTTGGATACTCACAGCAGGTTTTCAGAGATGCTGTTTCTATGGGAAATATTCTACCTTGATGCATGAGAACAAATAGCAGTGTTGCTGTTTGCCACTTGATGGCATTAGGCATAAATCAAAAAACTGAAGCAAGAAAAAATGATTTATTATTTACTATTACTACTACTACTATTCCCACCACTACCATGGAAAGACAATATTCTCAATTAATGAAAGTCTACCTACCTCTTCTTTGGCTATGTGTATGGAATTGCCCACTGCTTTGTTTTGAAGTGACTGCTTGCAAGGCTTGGATTTTATAGTATGAATAGAATATGGTTTCATATTATAATATTTATGCCACAATATTTCATTGCATTTTTCCAGTAAGAGAAATACAGAATTGAAACATGTTATACCTAGCATAATTTCAGGATTATAGTGGAGCAGCATAGACATACAATCCCAAACAGACATAAAGCTACAGTATGCAACTACATCTCTAATGACTTCAACAGCAGATGTTTATAGGAGTACTATTTAATTGATCGAAACAGATGATAAGCCAAAAGTTCAATCATGGCATGTCAGTTCAGAGCAATTCGGATCCTGGATTGCTTTGAGAAACTTTCTTGTGATAATCACCTTTGTTACCTAGAAAATATATAAATGTCTAGAAATTCATGATGCCATTTAGTGCCTGAATGTAGAAATAAAAAATCCTCAGTCTTCAGCAAATGCATTCCTGCTTGGTACATCCACTCCCAACTTAGTCATTATTCAATATTTCATTATTCTTCACACCATTTTCTATGTTGTCATTCTTTTGACCAGGTGCTAGGGTTTGGGGCCTATAAGTCTACTCCATCTCCCCTCTTTGTCAAGTTTTCTATGTCCCCTCGTGGCACTTGTCAGTCCACTCTGATAGCGTCAGTGTGAGGCTGCTGCTTTTTTACTACATTTCACTGTGTGCTTCGAGAATGCAGCTCACTGCATGTGTGGGTTGATGACAGGATTTCACTGTGATGCATGCTTTTCCTATATAACTAAATTACATTTAGTAGCAGAAACAGTAAATACTACATGCATGAATAATAGAAAAGAATTGGACACTTTAATGTATGCAAAGCAGTTCTTTTAGCCAATTCCATAAATGAAATTAACAGCTAATGAAGCTCTTTGCATAATCCATTTCCTTCGGTTGCTGGATAACTGGAACTTTTGTACTAGATTTTAATGTGTTACTGCTGAGACCCAGAGATAAACGAACAAAGAAGTAAATAGGAATATCTTATACAACCCACCAGATCAACATTGCCTTCAAATAGTCTAGAATCACGGGTATCAAACTCGATCACATCACGTGATGTATCATCATGTTTTTTGCCTTTGCAGAGCCAAGGTGGGTATGGCCTGCACATCCGGCCTGCAGGCTGCCAGTTTGACAGGCCTGGGATGGAAGTGTAACTTGGCCCTATAGAAGAGGCTATTTCTGAGACTTTCTCTAATACCATGACATTCTTTTTATTTATACATTTTTACTCATTGCAGCATAGTTCTATAAAATACTGGTTCTTTTTGGCTATATTATTCTGGTAGTTCAACCCTGAGCTCTGAGAATCTTCTCCACAGTAACAGTTTCTTTTGAACACACAAGAAGCCACAAGTAGTGGCCATTACTAAAATTAAAATCTGCAGTACTACAATATGCAGCATACTTTTTAGTTTGCCTTTCCTGTAGCCTAATATTCTCTTCATCCACTAGCTTCTCATTATGTTTTAATGTTGGGTTCTTACCAAATCTGAGTCTGGAAGCTAAGCAGCAGAGCTCCAAATTTCTTTTCCAATTGGTAGGGAAAGCTGAGTAACGAAGTTGAGCAAAGATGGGTGGAGACTTTGGGAGAAAAGAAGTTTACATATTTTTAAATTTTTAATTTGGACCAAATTAAGTGGTTCATATTAGTGTTTCTATTCACAGAATGAGATGAAATAGATAAGTGAATGGCATTCAAGTCCATATCAATCTTTTGAGTTTTGTTTCACCTTCTTGATGTGCGTCATAACAATCCTAAGAAAATAAGGCTGTATTAAATGCTTAAAAGTTTCTGTAATCTTCCTCAATAATCTAATCCATTTAGTTTTGAGTTCTTTTTTGCTGTTACCTACTTATATATTTGCCACACCAAACTTTCTTTGTATAGAAGGCACAGATAGGCAAGGAATAGTATTTCCTGTTTAAAAATTAAAAATAAACTCTTGCCACAGAACTCAAATTTCTTGGTTACTAATTGTGGCGTTTTCACAAAGGGATTTAGAATTGCTAATGAGTTTATGCCAACTTTCGTTCTCTTTTCAGGATAATAGTTGGTGTGAACTTTGTCACTTCCAAAGGTCCAAGGAGTTGCTTAAAAATTCTAGTATGTATGAAGGGAGTGACAAACAGCAGTTAATGAGTAATATAGCTACGGCTGGAAAGGTTCAAGTAGCCCTGTACAGAATTTGCAAGTGGAGATAGAAACAAATGGATTGTGTTGAGGTTTATTCTTTGTTCAGTTCAAAGCTATATGACAGACATGAATAGAAACATTTTAAGCATACAGTGGCGCTTGGAAGTTTGGAACACTTTTGAATTGTCAATATTTTTGTTTAATGTAACTTAAAACAATGTTTTCCACAGAACTTCATATAATTAGATATGAGTACAAACGTTATGCTTGTTTATATATTGAGGGAAAAGATCCAAATAGTATTTCTGGTCTATATTTCACGTGTGTACAGAATTCTTAGAGTCAAGAAGTTATTTTCTGGGGTGGGGGGAAGGGTCTTCAATGTTGAAGTAACATGAACTGCTAGGTTCAGTTCTTCACTGCCAAAAGGTTATGCTTTGGATGGATCCTTTGAGTAACAAAACTTCAGTTACTTTCTATATATATTGAGGCATATGGTAGAGGTTTTAATTTGAAATCAGTAAAGATATATGTAAGGGATTATCTTTCACTAGCATGCAGGTATCTAAAACATGCAAAGATGAAGATAGACTTTGTTCAACCACTGTCAACTGAAATAATCTAATTTGAAATTTCAGTTTTTTCATCAGACAATCATTAGATGCGAATGCTGAGCTGTTTTGGCTAGTAGTTACATTTGAATGCTACTATAAAATGGCTGGTTTGGGAGTATGCTTTGTCACAAGATTTGTGTATTATGAAATACATAACAGTGGTGGGTTGCTCCCGGTTCTGTCTGGTTCTATAGAAACCGGTAGTAAAACCGGCAGGAGGCTCTGCCACCTGCCACGACGTCATGGGTGATCTGCCATGCGCAGAAGCTTCTACACAGGCACGCACGCTCCCGCTGCGAACTAGTAGTAAAGGTAAGTAGAACCCACCTCTGATACATAATTCAAGTATTATGAAAAACAGCCTACTGAAATTATGTGACAGGTGACTTCATATTCTATCTAGAAGATATTCCAGAGATTTCAAATAGGTATAAGTGATGTCTAATCTTCAATATGACATGGCACCTCTACAGACCCATAGTTATTTTTACAATTATCCACATTTCTAGGAAACTAGATCCAATATTAAAAAGGTAGCCATGCAGTGTCCTGGGGTTACATGATCACCTTTTGCGACCTTCTGACAAGCAAAGTTGATGGGAAAGCCACATTCACTGAACAACTCTGTTACTAACGTTAACTCCTGCAGTGATTCATTTAGCAACTGTGGCAAGAAAAGTTGTAAATTGGGGCAAAACTCACTTAACGAATTTCTCATTTAAAGACATAAATTTTGGGCTTAATTGTGGTCTTAAGTTGAGGACTACCTGTAGCTTGTTCTTAGTTTTGATGCTCATTGGAATGATGTGATTTGATTGCTAATTTAACTATTTTAAAAAAAACCAGAATTCTTTTGGGTATTATTCAACAGCCCATTCATATTTTGTGAGAATTTCTCTTTCTCTTTCATTCCATTTGTTTCTTATTGCTTCAATAAAGTTCATAATGAATAACAAAGAGAAAATTAAAGGAGGCATACACCAAATGAAAGCTTTGAAAGAAAATGTCCAGTTTTTCTACTACATTTTTGAAGATAATATGTGAGTTCTTCATGGTCTTTGTACTTCATATGGATTATGCACCAGTCTGAGTTCTGCTCAAAATTCAGTATTTTCAGCCAAAATCCCCTAATGTGCAGTGTTGCGTTCCCTACCCAATCATAAACAATTTTCTGTAAATCCATGAGTGAAATTAATGATTTCATTCAACTTATGATCAAGCAATTGTTACATAAAAAATTTCACATCTCACCCTTATGGGTGGCCTGTATCTTCAATGCTTGGGTCCTCTATCAGAATTTGCACGAGGACAGAAATGTGTTTATTATTAGGCTGAGGAAAGGATAAATATTTCCACATTTTATGCATATATCTAACTAAAGGAAGATATACACACAATCACAAAGTACCAGTGAATGGCCTGAAAGCACAAATAAATTCTGGTACCAATTCTGGTTTTAAGTTGACTACCTATTAAACAAAAGTTATCAATTTTTGGGCAATGATAAAATATAATTTTGGCAAGCTACTTGACCAGCTTAGCATCCTCATTATAATTATCCAATATAATTTTCCTAGCCTTGGGCAGGATCTTAAATGAAAACAATATTTCTTTTCAGAAATGTATGTATTTATTACATTTGTATACTGCCAGAAGCACAAGACTTGGTGGCTCATGAGACAAAGAAATACAATAAAAAATACAAAATAGCCAATTTGAACTAGTGATTAAGGTACCAGAAACCAGGCTATAAATTCTAGTCTCATTTTAGGTATGAAAGTCAGCTGGATGACTGAGCCAGTCATTCTCTCTTAGCCCAACTTACCTGACAGAATTGTCATGGGAAAAATAGGAGAAGGAGCATTAGTATCTTTGCTACTTTGAGTTATTCATACAAATACTAAAAACGGGAAAAATATTTAAAAATAATAAAGCAACTTAGAAATAAGGCAAACAAAGCCCAGTACACTACAGGGTGAGCTCCAGCAATCTTCTGGAAACAGTGTATAGTCTTCAACTTTTTCTGGAAAACAGACAAGCTGGGGACAAATGAACCTCCAACGAAGTCATTCCAGAGGACAGGCCCATTACCAAAAAATAGTGCCCCTCATGATCTGGAATTCGGGACAATTCCAGCAGGATCTAAACCGTCAGGCCAATTCTAATGGTGAGATGCAGGAAACCAAGTGCTAAGCCATAAAGAGTTTTATAGTTTAAGACCAGCTTTTAAAACTGCACTCGGGAGCTAATAAGCAGCCATTGCAGGGCTAGAGAACAGGTATAATACGTGCCCAACAGTCCATACCCAAGAATACCGTTCCATTGCATTGTGCACCAACTGAAGTTTCCTTTAAAGGCAGCCTCATACAGTGAGTTGCAATAATCTAACTGGTTACAGATAAGGGCATGAACCACTGTAGTCAGGTTCTCTTGTCCCATAATAAATCTGTCAAGATTTATTGAAGAAGCTTATACAGAAATTGCTGCATCATACTACATGGTTTCAGAATTATGTAGTGACAGATGAGACAGGCTCTTTTCATGACACTGTGCCAAATATGACCAATATCTGTGAGATCTGTTAGGAGACAAAGTATTAATTGTGCTGAAAGTATATGGCAGAAGATGTTACTCATCAGTTTGTTCCTTCATATGATAAGTGGGTGAAATAATACATCTGTTGTCTTTGGCCATGGTAAAGTTAGCAGTCTAAAAATGTTCAATGTGACAGAGGAGTTTAGATTATCTAGAAAATAAATGATAAGAAATGAACTAAAGCAACATTCGTGAAGGAATATGGTTGTTCGCCAATTAAAGATGAATAAACCCTTGCCTAATGTAACCTACAGTAAAAGGACACAGTAATTTTTTTTTTACAAAAGCTGAAAGATTTTAGAATATTTTTAATATTTTCATTGTAATGATATAATTGGTGGTTCAATTTTCTTTTGTTACAATGAATCCAGGGAGTTTCTTAATAGCTGTAAACCTCCATATTATTTTGAACTATTTATCTTTTAGTATCTGAGGCAGAGCACATTTCATGGGAGAAAGATGCAGCAGAAAATGTAGCTTTGAGTTGGAATGGAGTTGCTGCCTTACTTGCCTTCTGGCAGATTTTTCCTGTTATGTGTAATCATTTTTTCTTCTTCGGCCAGTTTTTTAGTATATAAATATTGTACTATTATAGAAATAATGTACATTTCCAATTGTTTTTCATTCAAAATGCCATGTAATATGGCAATGCAGTGAAATATCTGTTTTCTGGATAGGAGAAGAACAGATTTTGGGATACCCTACAAATATATAGAAGTTGTGGTGGAATATTCAAAATGTGGTTTCTTCAACATAGTTTTTCTGAAGAAGCATTCTTCATAATATAATTATATCAAGTTTGAATACAGAACATTCAGGTTCAGGAAGTCATTCTATATATCCTTAATACTTGTGGGAAGAAATGTGAAGAAATGAAAGGCAATGTTGCAGAGCCTCATGAAATTGTACCAACCATACCTAAAGATGATCGCGTACGGTTTAAATATTTTTAACGTATATTAGAAATACGTTTTGTTATTTAAAAGATTGAAAGAGAATGCCTCTTATTTTTATGTCAAATTTAACTCTTTTCTCTTGCAGTTAAACTTAATTTTGTTTATTTGGAAGGACTTCCGCGTCCAATGACCTGCAGGCTAGTTGGTGGCACCCCTTAGATTTAGAAAGTCGCATTTGTGTAGATTTTACATCCATTTATCTCCTAATTTAAACTCTCTTATTAGTGGGCCGAGCCTGACCGGAACGCATCTCTGGCCGAATTCGGCGGACCTCCCAAGCGGGAGACGCGAGGGGAGGAGGGAAGAGATTCCCCACCTGCCAACAACAGAGGCTTTTATCCCAGCTATGATTGCCATGTAACCAAAGTCCGCCCACTTTGGTTCGGGCGGTCGTAGGCAGTTGCGCCCCGCCCCCGCGCGGCTCGTGCGCGTTGACGCGCGCGTGACGCAGATGGCAGAGGCGTGCCGGCGGTGACTTGGGGCCCCTCCCCCAGAAGATGGCGAGTCCGTGCGGGCGGCAGAAGTGCTCCATCGAGAGGCGCGGCTTCCGCCACCAGCTCGACTCGTGGCGACACCGGCTGCTGCGCTGTGTGGGTGAGGGACCGAGGGGGGAGCGAGGAGACTCTCTGGGAGGAGGGGAAGCTGACCGCTGTTTGACCCCCCCTCCCCCTTTCCCTTCCCTTGCAGCGAGGGGACAGCGCGCCGCACCCTCCCCCCCCCTCACTCCCACCTGCTCAACCGCTCGCCGGCTGGCCCTGCACGCGCCCGCCCGCACGCGCGGATCGGTCGCTTCTCGCGCGCTCTCTACCCCTCCCCCATTTGCGCCTCACGGAGCAACCGCGGCCTAGGCTCCGCCCCGCCCACTCCGGCCTGGCCTCCCGCCCCTTTGGGGGAGAGGAAGAGGGCCCTTTGTTTGGGGGAAGGGGTTAGGCCGGTCTGTATCCGCCGGAACGGGTGAAGGAAGGAAGTGTTTAGATTAGCCCTCGCCGAGCGAGGCACATCCATGATGAGAAGCTGAGCGACTTGGAGAAAGTTGCCCTTGGTGGGGGATGATCGTGGAGACGAATCGTTCCGGGTGACCACGCCCCTCTCATATTCCCCAGATTTTAACGAGCAGATCGCCATGGCCACCCCCTTTTTCCTCATCCCGCTTTTCTCCTGGCTTTCCCCTGTTGACAGCCGAATTATAATCCGTAACTAAGGAGTAGCCTTTTCTTAGCACTAGTTTAGACACAAGCGCCAACTTATTTTGGGGTGGTAGGGTCGAAAGATAATGGTCCTTAACTCATATTTTGAATATCTAAATTATATTTTGGTCAAAAATATATCCTGCGGCTTAAACTATTTTTAAAGGAAATACTGATTTGAATGTTGGTACTGTACATGGTTTTTTCTTCTTGAAAAGGTAGCTGTTATTGCAATCATAATTAGCTGCTAGAGATAAAACAAAGATGAAGGTGAAGGATGCACTAATTTAGGAAACAAGGCTTACTATCTGATTGAATTTCAAAATGCATCAACGATATAGGCACCTTTCAGTAATTAACAATGCATCCAATCCTGTACAAGTCTGTTCAGCACTAAGCCAGGCTGAGTTCAGTGAGTCTTTTTCCAAGGTAAATTAGTACAGGATTATATCCTAAACATCTTTTTAAATTCATGCTGCATATATTCTCTTGATTTTCTTGAAGAATAAGGTATTTTTCTTCAGGTTAAGACAATATAGTACTGTTATTATCTCAGTACTTAACTTGGAAGTTATAAGTTTACAATGTAATCTTTTGCATGCTTATTGGAAGTACACTCACTGTTTTAGAGACATTATTGCCAAGTAAGTGTATCTTAGAATTCAAGCATACCGGTATAATTGTTTAATGTGCAGGAGTAGTAGAAACTAAGATCTTGTTTCTTAAATAGCAAAGGAAACATGCTGGAATATGTTTACTGTGATCGTAAAAATATTTACTGCTGTTTTACTTTGAAACCCCCAAATTTTAGCACAAGCATAATTCAGTTTAATAATCATGATCTTTATTATGATTCACTTGTGATATGCTTATTTATTCTGAACCATGTACTTTTTTTTTTACAACATATTGATATTTGAATTCAAAAAATGAAATAATTTCTTTTTGTTCCACTAGTATATTGCTCAGTAAACAATTTTGGTTAATTGTAACAAAAATAGCCCATGATTTATAAGAATATATTGTCAGTTGTAAGCATCTGACTATGAGTTATGTCATAAAAGTAACTTAGAGTTAATATTTTTAAAAAATGTAAATATATATTATATATGTTAGTGCTGTTTTTAAAAAACCTGAAGAATGTAATGTATTAAACACATTTCTTTTAAGGAGACTCTTGTGCATAGAGTTTATACAGATTAGTCTCTGACTACTAGGATCTTACTAGGAGATTAATAATTTTGCTGCTATATCACTTGATTTAACACTCATATATTCTCTCATTACATCTGTTTTCACAAATTCTTTAGTGTTCCTCATTGTGATGTTCTCCAGATGTACTGAATATAGATCTTATCTTCAGCCTGTATTGCCCTTGGTTTTGTAATCCAACACATTTGTAGGGCAAATAGTTGAAAGGTTTCTTGGGTTGAATTGTACTTTCAGTTTTAGAGGGCTTGGGGCTTAAACTGATTTTCTGGATGTATTGATAATGGTCTCTTGTTCAAATAGAACTATTAAAGTTAGTTGTAGGCTCAAAGGAAGGAAAGCTATAAAGCAGTTTGGGTAATTTTACCAGTCAATTTCTGAGCAGATGGTAACATCTAGCTGACCTTATTTAGGCTCAGAAGCTGACCACCAGGGATTTCCAGACTGTAGGCTAGACTTGGAAATCAAAACACTATCCCAGAAGGCATTGGCAGCTCCATATTGCTGCCACGAAAATTACATGGATGGTATCCATGAAATCTCCAGAAGCTGAACTTGACTTGGAGATTATTTTTTATTTTAGCAACCTAATGTATTCTGGGGAAAAATATTATCTATGCTAAATGCTTCACTCCTTTTCCTCTTGCCTTCTTTGCAGCCCCAGTTTCCATTTGGGTGTACTTTCCCCCTCTTGTGTAAACAAAAGATATGAAGGAAATGACTAAACTGTGAAGGTTAATCACCTAGTCATCCAGATTATTTTTGGAGGTAAAGTACAAAAACATTTTAGACAGTCCAAAGTATAATTATGTTAGTGATATTTTATCTTGATAGTATTGTACCTAATAGTTTGAACTTCACATTGATCCATTTTATGAGGTGTTGTTTACTTCATGTACCAACTCTCATAAAATTACTAGAATATATTAAGGTATTTTCTGATCCTTATTTCATAGAAGTGAAACAATTGTGTATATAATTTCATTTTCATTTATGAGAAAGGAAAGCCTGATAGTATAGAATACTATCTGTTCTGTTTGCATAGTTGATCTTAGGTAGCAGAACTGAAAAAGAAAGCTTGTTATTTCAGAGGCTAGGTTCCATACAATTTGTTTACATGTTGTACAAGGCAGGTAATCTAGCCTTTTTAAGGTAACAAGTAGGGAAAATAGAAGAAAGATGGCATCTGTAAATTGGAGTGATATAAAATCATTAAAATAAGATGATGAATTTTGTGTTCTTAAGCATTCTGAAATATATAAAGGCATACCTACATATTTTAAACATTACTTGTATGCTTTGATTTGGGATACAGAAATAGCTCTTAAATATGATATTACTTGCTTAGAAATGAGTTATTCTACTTGTATCAAGATACATTTGGAGTAAAAGCTATTTGCTGTTTAGAAACTAGAAATAAGTATTATGATTTCCTTAATATTTGCCTGTATGTCAGGACTACAAATAGAAATGAGGATTTGCAAATAAAAAACAAGGTATCAGAATCTATCTTTTATAATATAATAAAAGGAATATGATTGGTACCAATAAGATTGTATGTTATTGTTTTTGATTTGCATGTTGCATACTAACTGACTTCACCTGATCAGGTGAAATAACTATTGCAATGGAATAATTCTTTCAGTTTTTTTCCTTAATTTTAAAATGTTGGCATGGATATTATAGCAAATGAGAAAATAATGATTTAGTTTCAGATAAAATATGCCATTTATACACATTGGAATGCAGGAAATAAATTTACATAAAGTTTTTCATGAATTTTCATAACTTTTTTCATGGAAAAAATCCCATTATAGTTAATATACTAACTAGCTATTCTACCAGGAGAATTGTAGAATTTATTTGAGATACTTTCTAGGGTAAAGATTATATTTAGAAATATTTTCTAAATATTTCTAATGGATATTTTCACTCAGTCATTTGGCACTTAGTGGCCATCTCTTTCTGAATCCTTAATAAATACCCATTATTGTACATTTAATACTTAATTTTTCTGATTATCCTGTTTGCAGATATTGGAGCTCATCTTGAGCTTTTTTTCATCTCTTGCAGCTCTACTGTTCGAACATGTAGTCGTTTTGTGTCAGGTGAAGAAAAAATGCCTGATACTGTATATATTTTTTTAATGTACATATAGCAGCTTACCAGATTTGAGTTTCAGACTTTGAAACCACAAGCTAAAAATCTATAATTGTGATAATGTATCTTGTTATATAGATTAAATTTATAATCTCAGAAACATAATTGAATTTGTAACTGAATATTTTAGTCTTTTGCTTATAAGTATAATTTTATCATATTTATAGGTAATGTAGCAGAAGTTGAAAGAGCTGGCACTATCTGATTTGGAAAAGAATACTGATGAAACAAATCCTGTCTTCAGAGAAAAGTATTCAGTTATACAGGACAGATGAAGTTCAGGAAAGGCCTCTGGCAAAAGAGTGACAATGAGATTAATGTTAAGCGCCCTATGTTCCTTTGCCAGGCATCTGGTAGTACTGTGTTGGTGAACACACAACTAGGAAGGTACATAAAAATGTCAAAGTTATTGTTGTGAATTGTTTAGCTAGCAAATCTCTGAAAGTCATAAAAATTGAATAAAGGAAACAGTGCAGCAAAATCTCAAATTGAGCATAAATTTATGTTTACATTAGACTCCCTCAAGATTGTATACATTGATAAAAGTATTTGCCAAAAGAGTATTATCCAAGGTTGTATCTCCATGATTATTTATCAAAAGTGAGACATTAGTTCTTAGTCAAATAATTAGATTAGGAAAATTGTAATTTTTGCAGAAATTGTTCCAGCTATCTAAGAATGAAAGTCATTTCCTCCTTTATGTCTAGTAAGCAATTTGATAAACCTTGTGGTAAAACTATTAAAGATTTGATTATAAAAGACTGTGTTGTGCTGATCTACTTTGTAATTTAAAAAATTCTATTGTAGCCTGTTCTAATGGGAGACGTGTCTTAGTGAAAAAAAGTATAAGAAGTCTTTTTTACTGGGAATAATTTATAGAAAAACACTATATGGTAAATCTAAGACCTCAAGAGAGATATTCCAGAGAGTTAACTGTGGACTTTAGAAACCTTAAATGTCTTATAACTGAGAAGTGAATGACTTAACTAAAAAAAGCTATATTCCGAGATTTTTTAATACTAAAGAAATAGCTTACAGGAAGCTAAAAAGTAAAAGTGGTATTGCTGTTGATGCATATTTATTAACCAAGAATTTCTGAGTATGTAAGATATGTGACAGCTGATAACCTATTCTTTCTCAAATGTAAAACAATTATGTTTACATAATTGTTATCTTCAATAACGGTTATTTTCATGAACTCCTATTTGCAGAGTTCCCTTATTTCTTAACATCAAACTTGCAAGTATATTCATGGTTTTATAAAGCAGTGAATAATGTTAAAGCAATTTAAAGTTTATAAAATGTGCAGTTGTATGTTTTAAGCACTCAGGGACATTTACTGTAGTTAAGGAAACAACATAAATGTAAAAATTGCCATTTCATCAAATGTAAAGTGACCAATGTATTTAAAAGTGACTTTGTCTTTAGTAGCAAACATGGTAATTGGGAAAAGGGTTGGGTTCCATCATGCATGTATTTCAAAGGAAAAAGCTACAGTGTGTACATGAATGTGCCTTTTATAAGTCATGCACACATTCTGCTAAACATAATAAAGTATCTCATAAAGTTACTCTTAGATTAAAGATGGTTCTGAATAAATAGCTTGCTTGAATATTTTAATGTCATGCAGGATTTTCTATAGATAATGAAAGAAAATCCTGTCTTACAAATCCCTCTACTAAAAATAGACAATATTGCCTTTCTTCCCCCCCCCCTTTGTATGGTTAGATGTTTCTTTGTTTAAACAAATATTCTGTTAGATAGTATGCAGTAATACAATATCTTTTAAACCTTGAACTTGGCCCAAGTTATATCAAGTAGTTTTAGCATTTCTATGTGGTCAGTATGAATCAATTCCTTCTTGATGGCATATAATCAATATGTTGTCAGAACTCAGTATTTATATTCTAAAATTTTACCTTACGGTATATTGTTACTTTATGTGGATTTTACCAGTTTTTTCTGAGGAAATTTGTGTGTGTGTGTGTGTGTGTGTGTAACATTCTTAACATATCATTAAGATAAATCAGGACAGCCCCGAACACAGATAAGAAAATTTAATGCTGAAGGTTTGAATTCCAATCCTTCTAAATTGTATAATATAAGGTTATTTGTGAGGGGAAGGGGTCATGTATGGTATAAGCAAACTGTAAAGGTCCCAGACAAAATTGCAAACTAATAATTCTCAATAGATTCTGAATAAAAATTGATTTACAAAATGATAGAGAATAAGTATCAGAAGTAATTGGTCTGTTGATCAAGAAACATTTATTTTTGAGACTGAGTACAGTTGTTGAAGCTTGCTATCTGTTGCACGTTATTTTCCCAGTTTGTTTTTAATAGTGTGCAGAAAACAGTATGAAGAGAAATACATAAAGCCATCTATGCTATAGTGCTATATTGTCTTTTGTGATGAGATGAACCATATGTGTTAACTAGAATAATATCTAAAACTCTGCCATTGATTCAAATCCATATAATTGCATTGTACTATTTGTTTGAAACCAAGGTAGCCAGAGGGTATTTTCTGCCAAAACAGGCAAAGAGGAATTTTTCATAATTTTTCAGTTAGATTTTGTTAGAAAGTCAAGTGAACCGCCAGTCTTATTTTGGAAGTATTTATGGTTGATGTTCCCATTAAAACAATTGTTTATTTTGACAAAAAAGGCTAAAATATGTTATTCTTTTGTAAATTCTTGGCCTAAATTTTTACACTTGATGGAAATAAAATCAGTGTAGAAAAAAAATTGTTTTTACCATATAGCTGGAAATCTAGGTAGAAAACTAAATACCTTAATAGGAATGTGCACCTTTTGCTTCCTAAGCACGCTTATTGCATCTTTCTGAGAGGAAATGCAGTTTCCCCCCTTTAAAGGTTCAGTAACTATGGTACAAGGACCATGTGTATGAAAGTGAATGAAGGTTTCTATAGAAAGTGTCCATAGTTAATTTTACTCAGTGTAGCGAGGCGAGAGTGATTTTATTGTGGCTCAGAAATGAAACATTCCTAGTCCTTACGTTTTCTTATCTCTCACTGCTCTTCTGTATTGGGATTTTTTGGGAGCATTTTCACTGTCTGTTGAACTCTGCATATCAGTGTCATGTTTGTGAAATATGCATTTTCCTTCACGTCTTCCAAAATCCATTTGTAATTTTGTTCTTGCTAATGTTTGTAGCCGTACCCAAGTAGTGCCATCTGTGAATTTAACTAACATGCTGTTTACCCTTTTTTCCAGATCCAGTTTCTGATCCTACTTCCACATTTGGGAGTATGCAAGGGACAAAAACACCTCTTTGCGTAGCTTGACTGGATGCCCCAAGACTAGGATGTTAGTATGTTTAAACTATTTTTGTTTCTATATTGTCTTGCCAATGTATGCACATTGGTTGTTTGGCTAGAATAGCGTTGTGAATGCAAAAGAAAGTTAGCTTCTGTAAATTTGGCCAACATGTCCAAATTGTCTGGCAAAAGCTGGGCTCCCAATTAATCTATATACGATAGGTTTTTGGAAGCATAAATTAAGGTCTGTTCTCTTTGTCAGGAAACCTAAGAAAATTTGTTTTAAATAATTTAAAATGGACCTGGAAATCTCATTTTAAACAGGTTTCAAAAAAATGTGTACTACTAATAATATATAATGTGGCTTGCACTAGATTATCTTTAACTAGTTTCAGATAAGTTGGTAAATTGAACTAGTACTGTCCTTCAGTTACTGATCAAATAGTTATCAAAATAATGAGATTGTATTTTCCATTTTGATTTTATTTTAAAATCTACAACTGTGTCCCATAGTGAAATATTCATAATTTTTTCTTGAGATACCATGTTGAGTAGGTAGATTGCTTGAAAAATTTCTTATATTATATATTGTTATATATCCATATACAGGTAGTCCTCCACTTACGACCAGACTTGAGCCCAAAATTTATCTTGCTAAGTGAGACATTTGTTAAGTGAGTTTTGCCTCATTTAATGACTTTTCTTGCCATAGTTGTTAAGACAATCATTGTAGCTGTTAAGTTAGTAACCAGGCTGTTAAGTGAATCTGGCTTCCACATTGACTTTGCTTGTTAGAAGGTTGCAAAAGGGGATCACATGACCCCAAAACACTGCAACTGTCATAAATACGAACCGGTTGCCAAATATCTGAATTTTGATCATATGATCATGGGGATGCTGCAATGGTTATAAGTGTGAAAAACAAAAATCAATTTTTTACTAGTTGATAATACTAAAAACAAAAAAAAAATAGTGGGAAAGTAAGGGAGGGAGAAGGGAAGGGAAAAGTGTAAGGCAGAGGGAAAAAAGAAAGAAAAGCCGTTGACTTTCGACTTCCTTTGATGCAGTAGAATAAGATAATAGTATTAAACCTCAACTTTTTACTTTTACAAAGTAATATAAATTGCCCATTTATATAATAGCAAACCTATTTAATCAAAACCCAAAATCAAAGTTTCTTTCTTTTTCTTTCTTTCTTTCTTTCTTTTTTTTTGCACCTCAAGCAAAAAGTCCAGAAGCAGTTTCCAAGTAGAAAGAAAAGTAATTATGTTTTTTTTCTTTAATCAAAGCAGTCAATTTAGTCATCTCTGCTACCTCCATCAACTTTTGGTCATAAGTCACTTTTTTCAGTGTGGTTGTAACTTTGAACGGTCACTAAACAAACTGTTGTATGTAGACAACTATCTGTATATTCTGTAATAAGGATTGATTGAAAAACCTAACAATTGGATAGGCATTTTAAATCAGTCCAATGTTTGATAGCAAATCTTTTTTCATATTTTAAATATTTGGCATCTACTTAATTGCTAAGCAATTTGGAAAAAAAATAGATTCTTCCATGCTTTCATAGAGAATTTCATCTTAACTACAGATAGTCCTTGATATAAAACAGTTCATTTAGTGACCGTTCAAAGTTACAACCACACTGAAAAAAGTGAGTTATGACCATTTTTCACTCTTATGACCATTGCAGAATCTGCATGGTCACGTGATCAAAATCCGGATGCTTGGAAACTGATTCACATTTATGACAGTTGTAGTGTCCTAGGCTAATGTGATCACCTTTTGCAACCTTCTGACAAGCAAAGTCAATGGGGAAGCCAAATTCATTTAACAAATGTGGCAAGGAAAGTTGTAAAATGGGGCAAAACTCATTTAACAAAATTGTCACTTAGCAACATACATTTTGGGCTCAATGGTGGTCGTAAGTCGAGGAAGCTGTAAAGTGAAAATTACTCTATAGAAAAGCTGCAGTAATTTGTATGGCACTAAATAGAAACAGAAGAAGGTAGGAATTACAAGGAGGGCAAAAACTATTCTCTATTGCATTTTGCCCCTGATGAACTGGCTTAAATTTTGAGATGCGACTGATGCAGTTTTCACAACTTTGACTGATATCTCTGTCTTAGCCAACATTGGTACTTTTTTTTTCTGAAGATGCCACAGATTACTACAGGACTTCGTTGAATTTGTTTTTCTGTTCCTTGATGTGGTTATTCAAATATACAGGCTGAAGCTTTTTAAAAGTGTTTTCAAATGTTCAGCATTAAAGATCCTTTGTATTTTGTAAGTGTCCTGTAGGTTAGAGCAAGTAATTATACAGTAATTATACTGTAAAAATGGCAAATGAATAAAGAGATAAATTCAAGATAAAAATGAAAATATGGGGGAAAATAGAGAACAAATATGAGGAAAAATAGAGAACAAAACGGGTTCCCAATCCCCAGTCTGCGGACCAGTACTGGTCTGCAGCCTGTTAGGAACCAGGTTGTGCCAGTGAGCAAAGCTTCATCTGCACATGTGCGGGATCTAGGTAGTGCACAAAAAATATACATCCCCCGCCTCCGGTTCGTGGAATTTTTTTTCCCATGGAACAGTTGCTGCTGCCCAAAATGTTGGGGGCCGCTGTTCTAGAAGACTTGAAAATAGACTCTTCCATGTGTTGCTCTATTAGTATGTAATGGTAAGCTTCTCAGTAGGAAGAGTTAAATGAGCCCCTGAAAATTTCTTTCATAATTTGTTTATCATGATACGTAAACTTACTTCCCTTTTCTTTTCTCTTCTTAAGAAGTCAGGAATCAAAAGCTGAGAACAAATGATTCCAACTCATTCTTATTGGCAGTGCATCAACCCAGAGATCCTGGTTTGCGTGTCATACCATTGAAGAGTTTTTGAGGCTTAGATGCTTCTGCTGGCGTTTAATGCCAAGCACGAGCAGTCAAGCACTATGAATTAGTGCAATATTTATTGCTAGAAAGCCAACATTTCTAGAATTCTGAATTATGGTAAATAAATTATGGTAATAAATGCATTGTGATAAGCATGCCTTCTGATTTCTGAGTACCAAATACAGGTTTTAAACTTTAAAAACCTCTTTCTTTGAGATAAATCCCAATGTGTAACTTGTAATGAATGTGAGTTTTTTGAGGTATTATATTTGCTGACATAGTGTATTCTGTCCCTGATACTCTGCATATCTGTTTTAACAAAGAAGAGCTAACATGCCTAAGTAAGATCATAAAAGAAGGGCCAATTACTTCATAAAATTTGGTTGAGGCATGAAGCAAGGTAAGATCTGTAGTTGTCAGCCCTAATGAGCAGATCAGACTAATGTCATATAAGTCTAAAATTATTTTTATTGAAATGGTATTGTTACAGAATATTGCAGATAGTAATATCTTTCCACCTTCTCACGTTATCTTTGTGAAAATTAAAGAGGGGCCTGAGAGAGACATTTTCTCGTTAGGTTTTGGAATAGATTTAAGTGATGCTTCTGTGACCGTTGTCTTGGTAACTGATCTTTCCATTGTCCTTCAAGGACATTTATGCCCTCTCTAGTAGCAGTGTTTGGACATAAGACTTTTGAAAAATTAAACCACCTGTAATATTCAGATGTCCCAAATGATCACAAAGTTATCACAAAAAAGGGGATCAACCTATTCTCTAAAGCACCTGAAGGCAGGACAAGAAATAATGGATGGAAACTTATTAAGGAGAGATCCAACCTAGAATTAAGGAGAAATTTCTTGAGAATGAAAACAATTAGTGGAACAAATGCTTGTCTTCAGAAATTGTGGGTACTCCATCACTAGAGATTTTTAATAAGAGATTGACCATCATTTGTCTGAATGGTATAGGATGACCTGCTTGAGTAGGGGGTTGGAATAGAAGACCTTCAAGGTACCTTCTAACTCTGTTATTCTGATATTCTTTTATCAGTGTCACAGTTTGTCCCAAATGGAGAAGAATGAACCCAAGATTTTTATATACCAATGTCAAGATGATTTATCATGCTTTTAAATACATACAGGCACATACACAGAGATGATTATTTTGCTTTTGGGTTGTAGAACCAAACCAGACAGTTATAGAGGTGCAGATGACAAACCCAATAATTCCTCTGTAGAACTGTATCAGCAGCTCCTTGGGCAGTTTGAGCTTTCTGAGTTGGTGCAGAACCTAGAAATTTCTACTTTGATACTGTGTTGTCTAGTATTGTGAGAAGTGGAAGTATGGAAGGGTTTCTCCTAAAGTCTACCACCATTTCTACTGTTTTGAGTGTGTTCGGTTCCAGATTGTTCCGGTCGCACCATGAGGCTAGTTGTTTAACCTCCTGTCTGTATGCGGATTCGTCATTGTCTCAAATGAGACCGATCACTGTTGTGTCATCTGCGAACTTCAGTAGTTTAACAGATGGATCGTTAGAGATGCAGTCATTGGTATACAGAGAGAAGAGAAGTGGGAGAGCACACAGCCTTGGGCTCCCCTGTGCTAATTGTACAGGTATCTGATGTGACTCTGCTTAGCTTCACCTGCTGCTTCCTGTTTGTTAGGAAGTTTATGATCCACTTACAAGGGTGTTCAGGTACCTGTAGCTGGTTTAGCTTAGTTAGAAGAGTGTCTGGAATGATGGTATTGAATGCTGAACTAAAGTCTACAAAGAGGACCCTTGCGTAGGTCTTTGGAGATTCAAGATGTTGTAGGATGTAGTGCAGAGCCATATTAACAGTATCATCTGTTGATCTATTTGCTTGATATGCAAATTGTAAGGGGTCTAACAGCGGATCCATGATGGTTTTCAAGTGGGACAGCACTAGCCTTTCAAAGGTTTTCATGACTACAGATGTTAGAGCAACTGGTCTGTAGTCATTCAGTTCCTTGATGGTGGGCTTCTTCGGCACTGGAATACTAGTAGAGCGTTTGAAGCAAGAAGGAACATAGCACATCTCTAGCGATTTATTGAAGATACGGATGAAGAAAAAATAAGGGAGAAAAAAAATATTTACTGCATCTCCCTACCCCAGGATTGCAAGCAATTATGAATACGTATGTGAATACATATAACAAATATACATATACCAAATTCCCCATATTGTTTTAAAATTGCTTGAACTCTAAACAGTATATGATCATATAGGGCACAGATGTCAAACTTGCGGCGTCACATTGCCGTGACATTTCACGATGTTTTTTTCCTTTGTGGAGCTGGGGAATTTGTGGCCTGTGCATGATGCATCTGGCCTGCGGAATACCAGTTTGACACCCCTGACACAAAGCATACAGTAAAGTTCCTTTATCCTGTGGAGAAACTTCCACAACTGCAAATAATTCTAAAACTAGTAGAAGCTGAAAGCTGTGTATAATGCACTATCAGAAAACGTTGGAAATACAGCAGTGTAAAGTCAAGATTACTAACCCAAATGAAACAACAATTTAGGGAGAAGAATTAAACAGTTGACTTTCATTTATACACCTTTAGAAAAAGTAATTACAAAAGTAGCTTGATGTACATTTTCTGAAGCCACTTCTAATTTCCTGAGAGAATCCTCTGAAATATTTTTTTTAGACTTTGAGGAATTATACAATATAAGTTAGAAACTGGAGGATATGGTGGTAATTTTTTTTTATTTGAAAAACAGAAACTTAAATTGACCTGAATTCTTGACCATGGATAGATCTATATCTGAATATTTTTATTTCTGCTCCTGGAAATGAGAAGTGTGACTAATGCACGCAATCATATCCAGAGGGTGTGACTGGCTAGTTAAGCTATTTTGCAAATACTATTAGAGGAACTATTTTGCATCATGCTCCACATTGGATTTTTGGAAACCGGTAATATATTTCTCAAGATGTAATAGGAAATATGTACCTCCAGGGAGTCATATTAGATCCTGGGTTATTAGATCACGCTACCACTTTTTTTTAATTGGAATTGTAGCATGACTTAGAGCAGGGGTCGGCAACCTTAAACACTCAAAGAGCCACTTGGACTCGTTTCCCAGAGGGGAAAAAAAAACACCAGAGCCACATAACCTGTGTGGGCATGGCCAACTCGATGTCACTCACTCTCACCCAGTCACATGACCCCCCCTAGCCACTACTCAGCCACAAAACCATTGTCTCTCCCTCTCCCTATCTCCCCCTCTCTCCCCCTGTGTCTCTCTCCCTATGTATGTATGTATGTATATATATATCTCCCCCTCTCTCTGTATTTGTGTGTCTCTCTCTCTCCCCCACCTCCCTTCGGGCAACTGTCCTCCTCCCCCCTCCTCTTGTGATGCGCAAAGCGGCCGCTCGCTTAGGAGGGTCTTAACAGGACACAGCTTCTTTCCTGCACTAATGCTCCGGCCATCGCCTTGCCATTTCATCCCCCACCCCCAGCAGCTCTTCAGCCGAGTGCGGAGAGTGCGAACTCCAGCCCGAAGCAGCAGGAAGCGAAGGCTGCCTTACATGCAAATGTGGTATGAAGGCACGTACAGAGAAGCTTCGCTCCTGCACTCTCCTCCTCCTTCCACTCTCGTGATGCCCTGGCCGGCTGTGGCTGAGCCGGGAGCATGTGCACGTGTGGGGAGATCCTCCTTACGCGAGCTGCTGCCTGCCCCACAGGCACCTTTACTGAGCTTCGGGGCTTGCTTGAGGAGGGTCTCCTTGCTCGTGTGCACGCTCCTGGCTCAGCCACAGCCAGGGCATCACGAGAGTGGGAGGAGGAGATCTGACGATGGCCTAATCATTAGTGCAGGAGAGAAGCCGCATCCTGCTAAGACCCTCCTAAGCAAATGGCCGCCCACCCCACATGCACCTTTGCTGTGCTTTTGTGCTTGCTTGAGGAGGGTCTCCCTGCACGTGTGCACGCTCCGGCTCAGGGGGAGGAGAGTGTAGGAGCAAAGCTATCCTGTACCTGCCTTTGTGCCACATTTGCACATAAGGCAGCCTTCGCTTCCTGCTGCTTCGGGATGGAGTCCAAAAAAGAAATAAGAGGGGCGAAGGGTGGGGCCAACCAGTGATGGGACAGGGAGCCGCAGCAGAGTGCCCAAAGAGCCGCATGCAGCTCCGGAGCCACGGGTTGCCGACCCCTGACTTAGAGGAATATTAGGAAAATCAGAGGTTCAGTTAATGATGTAGCTTACAGTACAGAAACCAGACTTCAAATTTAAAAGGTCAACTGAAATTAGTATTTCTATATGTGGAATAAGTAACAAATTATCAATAAAATAATGTTTTGGCTTGGATATAGATTTTGACTCTCAGAAGTATCAAATTGTCTTGTAAAGGTACTTTAACAAAATAACAAAAATTATTCAAAAGAACATTTGTTAAGATCAGATTTACTTAAGAGTTATTTCTTCTCCTAGCTATACTAGCTGTTTGGCTCTCAGTATTTTAACCATTTTGGATTACTCTGCTTTTTTTCTTTAGCTGAAATTGCTAACCATCTTTTACTGAAAATATATTTGAGTAAAGACTCTGAGCTTCACTTTGTCACATCCTTCCATGCAAAACTCCTAATTTCCTTTCTTCCAGTTGTCAGCTAGAGATCATTGGATTTATTTATTTATTAAACTTGCATACCACCCTTCTCCCCAGTGTTGACTGTAGGCAGCTTACAAATATACAATTAAAAATAACACTGTAAAATATTGAAACAAGTTCTTAAATTTAAAATATGGTTAAAATAAAAATGAGGAGGGAGGGAACCAAACGTGCACAGGGGGAACATGGGATGTTATCTACTCCATTGGCTCCCTCCAAAATGTCACATCCCCATTGGGGCCTAGACTAGTTGGCACAGCCATGTCTTCAAAGTCTTTCAGGAGGCCAAAAGGAAGCATGTGGATATCATCTTGGGAGAGCATAATGTTCTAGATGGTGGGAACCATGGCAGAAAACACTCCTCTTTTGGACCCTGCCAGCCAAAATTTCTTAGCCAAAGGGGCCCCTTATGCTGGCACAAGTGGGGTGGCTCGTCCCATTAAGGTAAACCGGTTCGGTCCCATGCCATAAAGGGCTTTAAATGTGATAATAACTAACACCTTGAATTGGACTTGGAAGGAAACTACTGTACTAGCCAGTGCAACTCACAGTACAGTAGTGTAATATAGGCCGCCCTAGAGGCCCTAAGACTGCCTGAACAGCTGTATTCTACACCAGCTGAAGCTTCAGATACTCTTCAAGAGTAACCCCATGTAGAGCACATTGCAGTAGTCCAGGCATGAGATGATTAGGGCTTGAGTGATTGAGGGCAGAGTTCTCAGCTCTTTCTTTCTTTACACCTTTCCTTCAGGAATCAAGGTGAGAGGAGATCCTCAATTTAAACCATTTTGAGTGATGGATTCCATTTACTACTAACTTTTAGAGCAAAGGTGGTATTAAATGTATTTATTTTCACTAGTTTTCCAATTTTTTTGTTTGGTGAATAGACAGAGGAGAGTTTATTCCATACTTTTGGGAATGATGGGATAAATGGCCAAGGAGACAGTGGGGGTTATAATGCATGACATTTTTCTCAGATGTCCTTATTTTGCCTGCAGGATGGGTCACACAATAGTTTTGATTTTTTTGAACCTTGTTCAGGTCAGTGGGGTTTTTTTGTGTGTGTGTGTTAAGTTTTCCTAATCAGGAAATGCAATCCAAGTTTTTTCGGTCCCCGGGTTCCCAACCCTCAGGCCACGGATTGGTACTGGATTGGTACTGGTCTGTGGCTTGTTAGGAACAGGGCCGCACAGGTAAAAGTGAGTGGCAGGTGAGTAAGTAAAACCAAAACCAACCCACCCACCCCAATCCGTGGAAAAATTGTCTTCCTTGAAACCAGTCCTTGGTGCCAAAAAGGTTGGGGACCGCTGTTTTAGTTCATGAGCCACTTCACAAACCATATTGTGTTTGTATGATTTCTTTGTACTTGCTAAAGTTATTCTATGTTTTCGGTTTTTAATTTGCATACATATCTTTTCTATCCATGTGAATGTCAGCAAAATAGTTATAAATGACAAATTGGGAGCAGACACTATGGAAGTATGGAAAAAGGAAAAAAATTGCTGTAGTATTGTCAAGAAGTTAAAGAATTTTTTTTAATGTATGTAATATTCCTGTGGAAAATTGGTAAATCTGTTTCTGGGATCATGGTCTGAGGTTTTTTTGCATGTTGAATAAAAGAATTTGCTGACCAGAAGCATGTACTATTTAAAGCATGTTCTGTGAGGGAAAAGCATTTACACTTAGTTGGCTAATCAGTTAAAGTGAAAAGGTGTGTTGCTTTTCCTGTCCAAATCATCTAAAAGATGAAGACATAGTCTGTCAGGGCAATTAACACCTCACTTGAAGGTGAAGGCACTGATTATCTGGGATGCAGATTTGTTTCATCCATATCAATTAAATTCTGTGAATAGGAAGAATGGTTTTAGAAAGCTGCATTTTTTCAGCCTTGGACCCTAACCCCAAAATTGTAGAATTGTATTCTCAGTGCTGTTCGTAAAGATAAAGGTAAAGGTTCCCCTCGCACATATGTGCTAGTTGTTCCCGACTCTAGGGGGAGGTGCTCATCTCCGTTTCAAAGCCGAAGAGCCAGCGCTGTCCGAAGACATCTCCATGGTCCTGTGGCTGGCATGACTAAACCACAAAGGCACACGGGACACTGTTACCTTCCCACCAAAGGTGGTCCCTATTTTTCTACTTGCATTTTTTTACGTGCTTTCGAACTGCTAGGTTAGTAGAAGCTGGGACAAGTAACAGGATCTCACCCCATTACGCGGCACTAGGGATTCGAACCACTGAACTGTCAACCTTTCGATTGACAAGCTCAGCATCTTAGCCACTGAGCCACGATGTCCCTTCATAGGTTTTACCAAAAAATATGCTTGGTCTCTTTTTGAGCACTTCTCTATGGAATATTAGAAGTTTCAGAGATTAATGTTTTTAAATCCTCCTGGAAGATACCCCAGAGAAAAGTAAAATCAAGCATACTCTTTCCACCCCATTTAATTTTCTCTGGGGTCTCTTCCACCATAAGGATATGGTGGAAGGGATAAATAGACTTAACTATATGTTCTATGTTCCCAAATAATACTCAAACAAAAAATGAGGCAACAGTAAAAACTAGTTACAAAAATTTTTTTAACTACAGAAAATTGAGCAAACGTTTCATTATTATTCTTTACAAACACCATTCTTTAAGGGGTTTTTTGCATTCTTTTTATTTATTTTTTAATAATAAAAAAAGTTAAAGTTGTGTGTCCTATTTACCACTCAAGTTTTCTGGCTTCTCAAATTTATTAGAAATCTTCAAAATTCCAAATCTATTTTAGCAACAATAAATGTTGGGAGTATTTTTTAATTTTATTTGTAACTTTGTTTGTACAATTTGTAATTGTAATTGTACTTGTTCAATATAAAATAAATGTGTAATTAAACTGTGTACACTTGGAACATGTGGGCATGAACTTCCCTGTCTAGATGAAATACATAACGATGCACGTTCATAATATATGGTCCTGATGCTGACTGCAGATACTTAGATATTAGAGGTTTTGATTGTAACTCTTTGCAGGAGCTTTGATTTGAGATTTTATACCATTTTACAGTCATACTACACTGCTTAATTGCATTTACAAATACTGTACAAGAAGTGAAAGCCAGTTTGGTGTAGTGCTTAAGACATCAGACCAGAAACTGAGAGACCGTGTGTTCTAGTTCCGCCTAGGCATGAACCCAGCTAGGTGACCTTGGGCTAATCACTTTTTCTCAGCCTTAGGAAGGAGGCAGTGGCAAACCACCTTTGAAAAACCTTCCCTAGAAAACTGCAGGGACTCTCTCAGGCAATCTCTTAGAATGGAATGGGACACAATTGAATGAAAGAATAAAATTGTACAAGAAGTAATGCTTAAGTACATTATAGCACAAATGCTAAAGTTGGAAATGCAATCAGGCACCTACTACCATATGTGGTGGACATGCAGTAAAGCAAGAAAATAATGGGAGAAAATATATAACTGGTTGGAAATGATAACTGAGCAAAATATTGAATTTAAACCAGAAACATGTCTTTTAGGTATACTATCGGAAAGTTATGATAAAGCAGCTATATATTTAGTGTTGCATATATTGACGGCAGCAAGAATTATATATGCTAAATATTGGAAAAACGTGAACACCCCATCAGATGAGGATATAATTAGGAAAATTTGGGATTGTGCTGAAATGGATAAACTAACTTTAAAAATTAAAGATAAAGAAGACTCAATATTATCGGACATGGAATAAATTTGATGAATGGATAGAGACGAGGTAGAAATGAGAGAAAGTAAGAGTATGAATGTTAATAATTGTTAGTATGGAAAATAAAGATGTATAAAATTAACTATAGTAAGGGATAAAAATGTAAATAAGCTAATGTAAGAAGAAATTTAGTTTAAGTATTTTTGGTTATACTATTATTACTGGTATATTATAATTAATTTGTGTGTTAAGATTTACTATTAATTTTTCTTTGTTTTCGCACTATTTGTAAATGTCTTGACAAGGCACTGTTTTTTTGTTTTTTTGTTTTAAAAAGTACATTATAGCACAACCCACAACCCATTATTAGTATGTCAGGTAGAGTATAAGGATTGAAGATTCTACTTGTACAAAGCTTCCTTGCCTTGAGACAGATTTTTTCCCCAACTCACCCTCTTTTCTTACCTTTGTATTGTATTGCTAGAGTACAAAATGTTATTTTAAGCAAATTAATAAAATAGTCACTTGTGACAAATAAGAAACATAGGAGGGATATTTTTTTTAATCAATTAAGATTTGTTTGTTTTCCTTATCGTGATGCTTATGCCAGTGCTACTTGTGAATAGCCATCATTAAGCAATTAACTGATGTTTCAGATTTAATTCTGACCATAGTGCTTTCAATCTATTACCATCCTGCTTTTTGTATCTATGTAATTCATCTGGTTTTATAAAACTTCAAAAAAAATTATGCCATCCAAATCACAGAGTTTAGATAGTTTACAATATAAAACAACACAACTGTCCAGATTTAATGATTGTGGTGATAGAAAATCAACCAGAAAATCAACATATAATTCTTCAAAATTATTATAGTCCAATGTAATGTTTTTAAACTTATTATTTGTGTGCATGTATGTGTGCGTATAATGCAGATACTAACAACATCTGGAAGGTATTTTAAGGGAAATGGGTTGAACGAAGGAACGTTGTCTTTTCCTCCTCCTCCATTTAAACAGAAAGAATTTAAACATTCTTAAAATGAATGAAGGGAACAGGTATAGATAGATCTATCGGGCATAATTTGTAACAGCATCTCGTCCAATCAACTTAGTTCCATGAATTTGATGAAAAGGATAGTCTTTATCTCTTTCCAAAACAAAAAACAAGAGACAGAGAGAGAACTATTTTGATTTTAGGGAAGTGTATATTTTGTATATACCTATATATTCTGTATAAGTTACGAAGAGTCGGACATGACTAAATGGTTAAAAACAACAACATATTCTGTAGTATTGTGGTACCTATAGGAAAACCTATTTCAGAGTATTTCCCTTGGGAATTGACATAGTTACAAGCAGTGTCTCCAGAAAGGACATATTAGATGCAGAGACTCTGATTGGAGAAAAGGGTACTATGGTTAATGAAGACCTGAACCATAAAGGCCTTTATATATTGGAGGTAATAGTAATAATTTTGGATCTTGCTTATTGGTAACTAGTTGTATTCTGGATAATAAGAGTTATTCTGCTGAACTGGCTATGACTGCTAGCTGAATTTTGAACTAGAAGTACTTTGCAGGCTGTTGCCCCATAATCTCCAGTTTCTGTCTATCATGCTTCCAACTCTGTTTGTATTGTATGCTGAGATAATCTAAGAATGCAAACCTTTCTTGATTACTCATGGCAAGTAAAAAATGGAGTTAAAAAAACCCCTTAGATTTTCAAGTTAAGGAAGAGAGCAGCAGTTACCATATTTTTCGGATTATAAATTGCACCGGTGTATAAGACGCACCAAGATTTTGAAGAGGTAAGCAAGAAAAAAAAGTTTTTGCCCTCCCTGGCCCCCAGGAGCACTTTGCAGGCGTCCCAAAGCCCCTGCATGCCCCGTTTTTACGAAAAAAGGGACACGCGGGGTGGGGCTTCGGGAGGCCAAAAATGGTATTTGGTGTAGAAGACCCACCAAGATTTCCACCCTCTTTTAGGCGGGGGTGGGGGGAGTGTATCTTATACTCCAAAAAGTATGGTAATCGTAATACCCACAATATTCTTGTGGACTGTAACTGGAATTTGAAAGATTGTTTTAACTAAAAGTGGAAATATATCTAGATAATCTGTTGTAAAGTTTCTGATATATTTCAACCAGTGGTGGGATTCAGCCAGTTCGCACCACTTTGGGAAAACCAGTTGTTAACTTTCTGAGCAGTTTGGCACACTGGTTGTTGGAAGAAATCATTAGGGCAGAGAACCGGTTATTAAATTACCTGAATCCCACCACTGATTTTGTAATTAATTAATTCGTAAAATTAATCTGATTTTAAATTAAATCCATTAGAGATACATAGGGATTGCCAATATTCTGAGAAATCACCATTGTCGTTATATTCTTGTTTCAATGAGCTCAGGACCACAAACATGATTATAAGAATTCTCTAGGACAGCTGCCTCCAACCTTTTGGGCTCCAGGAAATGGTTCCATGGAGAGAGTTTTTCTGTGGACTGGTGAGGGCGTGGTTTCATGTGTTGCCTGCATCCTGCGGATGGGACGTCACTTGTTTATATGGCCCAGTTTCTGGTATGTCACGGAACAGTGCAGGTCCACAGACCAGCAGTTGGGGACCCCTGCTCTAGGAAGTATTGTAAAATAATTCTTTATTGTTGCCTAATTCAGTTTGAATGAGCTCTCTCCTTCATTGTTCTGCAGTATAAGTGAAGAATTTAAAAAGTCTTATCCTTTATGCAATTTTATACAATTGTAGAGATCCTATGGATAAGTAGTTACTTCGCTTTGTTTCTGCTTCCTATCTTGAGAGATCAGTGAGCAAATCATTTGAAGCCTGTCCTCCCAGAAATTAAGTTTTCTTAATGCATTGGTTTTTTTTCTTCCTCCCCAGTTGTTCATCTTCCTGTTTTTATCAGGTATATCAGGTTAATGAGAAGGGCAATGGATGATACATTCACTGAAAATAATGAGATTAATCCAAATTTCTTTCCCTGGTTGGTGTCCAGTTTTGAATGTTTTCTAAGCTTTTCTAGTTTCAGTGGTTTGTATCTTCAAACAAAAAAATAATTTCCACACAAAAGATAAGGAAACTGAGGCAAACAGGAAGAAAGAATAATTAGAGAATGTGTTATACAAAGACTGTGATATTTATCTCTGGTTGGTCTGAACATCTGAATCTTCTCTGTAATTTAAGTTAACATGATAGTGGCAAGATATTTTGGCCAGTCAGCAACTGATGCTACCAAGGCTTCCTGAAAGCATAGGATAGGTTCATCTCAGAAACCTTACATTCACTGACTTTCCCTCAGTTCAGGGAATAGCCAGCCATTATGGTATAGCTATAGAAAGAGTTTTCATACTGGCTTTGCTTGAACTGGGCCGTTTGCACTTCACCATATGAAATTCCAAAGAGAATAGATTCAAGGTAATAAAGCATTAAGAGAAGTAAAAACATGTAAATATATACATATTACAATAAGATTTTCATATTTAATTTAAGATAACCCAATTTAAAAAAGGTTTGTTGGAAGTGCTCTCAGAAATAATAACCAAAATAATACATGCTAACTTTTTAAGTATGAATCTAAGTACATGAGTGTCTTAAGAATACAGTTTTGTTTTGCAATGATCTCTTATACTGGTTTATGATTGTAATAAATACTTGATTTGATTTGATTGGCATTAATCCTTGAATTTTTAAAAATATCTCAGTGAGTCTTCTGCAGTAAATTATCTTTCTCTTGCAGTGGAACTTTTTTACTGAAAAGGTCAAATATTGTTATTTGTGGTAGTTTTTTTTTTTTAATAGAAGGATTATATAACTGTGTTTCCTTGAAATCACCACCACCACCAAGTACAGAAAATCCAAATTCATTGTGAAGTGGAAATAATAAAATGAAAATTTCCGGAGACTTTTAATACTGTTCTATTCAGAAGTGGAAATGATCGAACATTCATGGGAATGAATAAAAGAGTCAAACAAAGGCAGCCATATTGTTTCCTCTTGAAATCAATAGGAATATATTACATCTCAATGCAAATGAGTAAACTATTATCAGTGGATAAAATCGTATTTCCTTTAGTTTCTAAAACAGTGATAGAGAAGTCTTAGTAAATATTAGCAATTTCTCATTATCTAAACTCCTTCCAATTTAATTGTTCCATGCATCCTTGTTTACTTTGACTCTTTCTGTATTAAACATAGCAAAACATATTATTTGATAAATTTGTTGCTATTTCTGATGTATTGGATTGGGCTGTATAACTAAATCTAATAAATTATAATAGTGCTAGATGTTTAAAATATTTTTAAAATATGTTCATCCTTGCTTGTTTGGCATTTTCTGTGACAAGTATTACATATAAGCTTTTCTGCTGTTGCTATGCAACTGTTAAATCTAATATTTAATATTAATATACACCAAGCGTCATTACCATTGGTAGAACAGTGAACAAAGCAAGCCAGATTGTATACTTTATATAATCCATTTCATAGACACTGTGAATGCTTATTTAGTTGCATAAAAATTCTGTGTGATAGGAATTAATGACCATTATTTAAAAGATTTCTTTTTTAGAGACCATCCTGTATAAGTTAAAATGTGCAAGTTTTTAACATTTCACATTTTAATTGCATTTACCTGCATATTTTAATAGGAAATCTTTAAAGTGTTGTAAGATTTCTTAAATTTTATTTCTTTCTCAGTAGTCTAAATTTTGTCAGCTTTTAGTTTTCTAAAAACATTTTTTTTTAAATGTACTTATTTATACTAATATGTAATATACAAAGCATCCATGTTTCTGGACTATTTCTATTGTGAATTAGAGATGTGTCAATTTTACTTAAAAGATAGAGCTGTTTTAAAATTAATTAAAGCAAGGCTAAGACACCATCTGCATCCAAAAATTTGGGTTTATTATCTGTGTATGTGTAAGTGTTCTTTTCAATTCCTTATTTTTCTATTGTTTAATTTGTGCTTTATTTCCCCTATACTTTTGCCATTTCTTTGTAGTTTTGTCATTACATTATAGATTAAAATGTGATTATGTTGTCAAGTTTATTCCAGCACAGTTCTTTGACTATTTTAGTATAGTTCTTTGACTATTTAAGATGTTATGATGCTGCCCATTCAATCATGCTTGATTCTTGAAGATTTTATGGACTAGCTGTCTCCAATATTTTAGTTACTTTATAATTGATATTTTATGCGCTGGCTGGTGTTGGCTTTAATGGTGTCTAGGCACCATGTTTTCTGAGTGGCCTCCTTTTACTGCTGACAATTCCAAGCATAACTGCCTTTTCCAGTGGGTTTGATTGCTTGATATAGCTAAAATAAGTAAGGTTGCCTTCCAACTATACACGTAGTGTTACGTGGTCTTGTACTTTCGGGATCTACTTAATTATTATGCCTCAAAAATTGCACTATGACTCTTGATAATATTTATTAAATGAGCATTGGACTTCTTCTGCATACCAGAAGTAATTTTCTCTTCCAGAGTGAAATAGTCCATCACTCACTATGTAATATGAATAAAGAAATAATTTATTCCTTGAATTATTTTATATTGAAAATGTGAAAAAACTACTGTTCAGTTCAGATATTGTACAACGAAAGTCTTTATGTGCAATATCTTTCCATATAAATAGTAAATAGATTACCTCAGTAGAATTTGTGCTTGTTACAATATTTTCTATATCCCTTATATTCTGAGAAGCTGATAAATAGGTATGCTGTTTCTTTAGCTGCAAGCCAAAAGTACACTGTAATTATATTCACAAATATGGCACTAATTTGGGGGGAGGGGGAGGTGTAATATTTGAAATAGGAACTCTGGGCATTGTAAAAAAAAATGTAAATACCTCAGTAATAATTAAGCATCTACAGAGTAAACACATTCCATATTTGGCTTCAGATTAACTTCAGTGGCTTTCCTTTTCAAATAATTTATAAATCTTAAAAGTAGACTCTGGGAGATACATTTTTGAATTCATAATCTGAAGTGAGTACTTATTTTTAATGTTGGAATCATTTAATTGAATTATATTTAAATAGAACATTTTCAATTTTTAAACTGTTTTGGTTCATTTTCACTATGCGGCATTTATATAATTATATCTGCGTGCATGTTTTAACTGATTTTGATAAGATTGACCAAGAAATATAGACTACATAATAAAAGCACATTCAGATTATTCTAATAACAGATAAATGTAGAATTGTCAATATTCTGGCATTGAGATATATAATTTGAGGAAATTAAACGTTCTTTCTTTAATTTTAGGATTTGAAAGTATTCTAGAAGGGCTGTTTGGAGCTGAATTATTAAAAGATCTGAATTTGTTTAAAGGTATTATATATACAGTATATTTATATATATATATATTGCCTTGATCTGCATCTTTAATGACAAACTCAACCTCTGCTCTGTCTCTAGAAAATGTATGTTACCTTGGTGATTTGTGCTTTTTTTCCCTCCCCCAGGCAGTGCTCACAGTTAGTTTCATATTGGCTAAAATTACTAATGAGCATAACTGGCAGTGGTTTTGGTGTTGCTTAGGAAAATTAGCTTTGTGTGTAGGCGAAAATTATACTTTTGTAACATTGTGGAAATGAAAAGCATGTTAGCATTCAAACTAGCATTGCTCATATAGCATCAAGCGTCTTATAAAACGGGTATGGAATTAGGAATGAATTTTAACCATTCAAAAGTTGCATCTTTATAGATGTGAAATAACTTTTTCTTCTTATTCACAGACTTTGAACCTGAAGGTGTCTCTGATTGGTCTTTTGATGAAAATTGTCTTTTCTGCTGTTTGAGAAGAGAAAAAGTGAAGGTAACAATGCAATAAAGATAAACTTTGGCAAAGACTAGGGATTTCATTTAGCTTTGTTTTTGGCAAAACATAATCAGAAGGTGTTTCTGCTGGTCCTTATTCACCTCTTC
Source organism: Arizona elegans (assembly GCA_022577455.1). Classification (NCBI taxonomy): domain Eukaryota; kingdom Metazoa; phylum Chordata; class Lepidosauria; order Squamata; family Colubridae; genus Arizona; species Arizona elegans. Next base: position 48,228,664 of record JAKOOJ010000005.1, on the reverse strand, counting down.
ATAACAGGAGAATATTGAACAAAGTAAGCAATATTGACTGGGTGAAGTGTTTTCTCAAAGTGGGTTTTTTTTCCATTTGCTTTCATTTTTAAAATTATCTAGTGATACAAGACAATTGTATTCTTACTGTGCCTGAGAACGCAGATGACACTAAATGTTTTGTGGCTACTAGCTGTGAGGTGCAATATGTAAAGTACGGATGAAGCATGCAGCTCTCACTGCAATTGTTATACAAAGAGTTCTACCTGTGCTTGCACTCTGTGGAGATTCTTTTTCCATGGTGGTACCTTTTAACCGTATATGCCATGCAGTTATTTCATGGCTTAAAGAGAAGGCTGCATCTATTGGTCTCCCCCAATAGATGCACCCTTTTTGTTTTCTGTCCTGCAATATTAAAATTCTCTGTTCTAGTATTTCCTTAGATAAGAAAATAGTAACTACTAGTAGCTACTTAAAGCCAGACTGCCTAATAAATATAAAATTATAATTCTGCTCTTTGTTTTCTTGATGTATTGATTGGTGTACTATCTTTTCATTTTATTCTCATTATCTTTATATATTATACTCTTATAAGTAAGCTATGAGATACTACATTTATTGGAGTGATTGTTGCATTTCTGGTGTATTTCATTCATACAATCTAAATGCCTTTACTGTTTTTTTTAAAATCATAATTACAGTAGGGAGTAGAGCTATAAAGATCAACAAGAATTTCATGGGAAATGATGCAAGAAATGTCAGTAAAACTGATTTTAAGTGTAAGAATTGGTTAGATTTTGACACTATTATTCTGTTGTTTGTATTTTCTATGTATTTTAAATTTGTTGCTTCAGAGTAATTGATACTGAATATGGGAGATACTTAGCACATCTGCAGATTTGAACCAGCATTGTCTTCTTATTTTTGATGTGGCTACATCACTACAATATCTAGTATCCCTTTCCATTGACTAAGATTGCTAGGACATATTTCAATAATATGTCAAGGACTATTAGTATTGATCTTAGTGAAATCACTGAGATTTGTTCATTTGATCACTAGATATATATATTATCTTAGCTCCAAAATTAAGATATGTTTTGTATTTTTTTAATTTATGCTAAATAGCATAATGTATATGACCCACTTCAATATATAATTCCACAGTCTTTTTTGTGATTTTTTAAAACTTTGTTAAAAATATTTGCAGCCATAACATGTTGCACTGGGATAAGAGCTAATAAGTAGATTTTTCAAAAATACACTTATATAGTAGGAATAGGGGCCGCATTAATAGAAAAGCAGCTAATTTTGTTTGAATCTATGTGAAACAGAAAAAAAAAAAAACCCTAATAGGGAATATAGTTACATGCAAAATTTTTGTCCATCCCAGATCAAATGAATGTTTCAGTGAATTCTGAGTAAAAAGAAGCTGATAGAATCTTTATATGGCTAAAAACTGAAACCACATCTTTTTGTAAATCTGAATGCACATTTGCTATTCATGTCCATCTGTTTACAGATTCAGAATAAGAATACAGCAAAAGTGGATTAGGGTTAGGATCCCTAGACCTGAATATTATTGAAAATGTATGCAGAGATGTGAGATGAGCAACACATTCAGGAAGATGTAATTATTGTTGAGCTAGATGAGTTCTATAAGGAAATATGGAGAAAATTATAAGAGGAAGAATAGATTGACTTAGCTGGCTACAGAAATCCTTCTAAAGATCTGCCAAAGCAAAATACGGACTGAAAGGTTTTCCATATTTTGGTATCAATCTTATTCACTGCTTCATTACTTCATCATCTACACTATGTAGGATAGGATAGGATAGGATAGGGAATAGCATAGCATAGCATAGCATAGCATAGCATAGCATAGCATAGCATAGCATAGCATAGAATAGATGATGTTATGATCTGGTCTGCATTCTGCCTTAGTGTCACAGGTTGTCCATCCTAAATTTTAGAGATAGTTTTAGAACAGCTTCATCTAGAAATGATTTTAGTAAGTTGATAGAAGTTGTGTAGTAACACAGCAACTCACACAGTGAAACTGGTATGTATACTTGCATAATAAATGCTTGATTATGTGAATAGTATTGCAGTTGTTTTATTAAATTTAACAATGAGAAGCAGTATTTTGTTTTTATTCTTTTGTTAAATGTTTTCACAGGAACATTTCGTCAGTCTGGATGATCCAGCATTGGAAGTTGGGCATCACGCTCTGCTTAAACAAGAGCAAACAAAGATCACTTGGTTTGAGAGGCAAGCGGAAGAATTCCTCCATGAAGTCTTTTATCGAAAAGGTTGGACTTAATAAAAAAGAAATATTTAATGTATTGGTTCAATATATTAATTTTTAATATTTATTTTGCAATAGTAAAATATTTGCCTCCTCTCCTCTGCTTATCAATTGCCAATGCTTTCCCAATAGTCTCCCTGGTCCCCAATTTTTTCATTCTCTTTCTTTCCTTTCCACATCTTTCTTTCCTCACCTTCCTGCACTAATGACCCAGTGTAGCATATTTCATTGGCCTGCACATTCCCCGATCTTCCAGGTGCCTTCCTTTTCCTCTGCTCTCTCATCTATCTCTTAATGTTAGTGTGGTGACATATCCCTGTCCCTCATCTTCCCATTGATTTCCTTTTTATCTGTCCTCTCAGCTTCTGTGATGTCCTAGTATGGCACATTCCATCAATTCTTTTGGATAAAATTTTGATCACAGAGATTTAATCTCTGAATACATTGGTAGTTCCCAACCATGTTTCAGTCTGTCTCAATCTTCAGTGCTGCCCTTCATCTTATCCTTCACAATGTCTTAGGGGAACACATAATTTTTTGACTGAACCAAAGTACTGCAGTAGTTTTGCTTTTTTTTTTTTTTGTCCTTCAAATTACTTCCTTTCTGTTTCACTTATGAGAAAGCATACATAGATAACCGACAGAATATTGGCAACACTTGAATATAGTTATTGAACTTCTGTTCATTTTTCCACATTGCCCAGTTCATTAATTAAAAGCAAGGGATAAGCAGCCATTTGGGAGCAGGAAGAAAGAAATGGATAAAGTTTCTGTTTTCTGTTTGAATGTCGAATTAGTGTGTGGAGGAGATATGAAAATGTGCATATATTTTTATGGTCTCTTGAATATGTGTGAGTTGCCGAAATTTCCCAATCTACCCTGTCTAGAATGAAGAGAAAGTTGAGTATTGTTTATGTCTGTCTTCCACTATCACTGACCTAAGTTATTTCCATCACTGACATTCTTTTCTTATTTATGACCCTTATTTATTACGGCATGCTTTCCTCCCTCATCCATCCAAAGTGCCTTGTATTGTTTTTTATTGATAGTGTTATGTGAGGTTTTAGCATTCAGATTCACAAATTAATACCTTGTTTCCCTGAAACTAAGACCTCTCCAGATAATAAGCCTGATCGGGCTTTTCAGCTCATGAGTTAAAATAAACCCCCAAATAAGCCCCCCACCAACTACTTATACACATACGCAGCCGGTCCCACCATTTCCTCTGGTTGCTTGTTGTGCTAACAACACAAGGTGAGATGAGGCCAGGGGGGAAGGAGGGGACATGCCCTCCCCTCCCTGTTCATGCCGGCCGAGCGGCTGGCCATCGCTGCCCTGACGTGTCCTGCCGCTGCCTTGTAGAGCAGGACTCTGCAAGGCTTGTGCCATTGCATGCATGAACAGCAGCACTGCTGTGAGCTTCATCATATCTTGGGAGTGCAGGCAGCACCGCTGCAAGCTTCATAACGGCACAGCTGGCATCCTGCCACTCACAACTACGCCAGTATGTCAAACCTTGCAGCAGTCCTGCCGCTGCCTTGTGGAGCAGGACTCTGCAAGGCTTGTGCCATTGCATGCACGAACAGCAGCACTGCTGTAAGCTTCATCATACCTTGGGAGTGCAGGCAGCACCACCGCAAGCTTCATAACGGCACAGCTGGCGTCCTGCCGCTCGCAACTACGCCAGTATGTCAAACCTTGCAGCAGTGATGGCGTTCGTGCATACAATGGCACAAGCCTTGCAGAGTCCTGTTCCACGAGGTGGTGCCGGCGGCGCAATAAGTCTCACAAAGACTCATTTCTGACAGGTGGGGTGGGGGAGAAGCGAGACCCATGGGGTGAGACGTGGTTCCCCTTACCGTATCTCTCTCCCCCCCCCCCCTTGCCGGGCATGGCAGGACTCCTGCCCCTTGCTTAGCCACCCGCCCCTTTAGGGATGCAATTTTGGGGTGGCAAGTGGGGCAGGCGAGAAGTGGGATGCACGTCTTACCTTTCAAGCTCAGTCACGTTCCTCGCCGTTGTGTCCAGGGAAACGTAAAAAAAAAACCTCGTAAGTTCAATAAAGTTTTTTTTACAATCTTTCTAGCTCCGTGGCATTCCTCGCCATTGTGTCCAGGAAAACACATTATAAAATTATACTCGGGAGTTCGAGAAGTTTGATTTAAGTTGCGAGGGGTTTTTTTATGTGTTTCTCTGGACACAATGTCAAGGAACACAACAGAGCTTGAAAGGTAAGATGCGCGTTCCGCTTCTTGCCTGCCCCACTTGCTACCCCCAAATTGCATTCCTAAAAGGGGCGGATGGCTAAGCAAGGGGATGGAGCCCTGCCATGCCCGACGAGGGGGGGGGGGAGAAGAGATGGCAAGGGGAGCCATGTCTTGCTCCATGGGTCTCCCCTGCCCCACCTGTCATAAATGAGTCTTTGTAAGACTCATTGCGCCGCTGCCTCATGGAGCAGGACTCTAAGGCTTCTGCTGTTGCACGCACGAATGGCAGCATTGCTGCGAGGTTCGACATACCAGTGCAGCCGCAAGCGGCAAAACGCCAGCTGTGCCGTTATGAAGCTTACGGCGGTGCTGCCTGCACTCCCAAAATAATAAGAACACCCCCATCCCCCGATAATAAGGCCAAGCCCTTATTTCAGGGTTCAAAAGAAAATAAGACCCTGTGTTATTTTTGGCGAAACACGGTAAATATTACACAAACTGATTTTGCTTCGCTCATCCAAACACTCCATAGAATTCCTGGTGCAATTTTTTTAACAAAATAGAAATACAGTATAAACAGAATATTTGTCTAGGTCTATTTGTGGTGTTACATAGAGCCAGTTTAGTTAGTAGTTTAAGGCAGCAGACTAGAATGCAGGAGACTGCAACTTCTTATTCATGAAAGCCAGCTGAGTAACTTTGGGCCAGTCTCTCTTTCTCAATCCATGGCATCAGGCTTAGGCAATTCCATCTCAACCAATGGATCAAGATTCAGTTCTGAAAAAAGTGCATGCATTTTTCCTACACTTCAGGAAAAAATACTAGGGGAAAAAAGTGATATTTCCTATTTTGCATACCGAAATGCTTAACCTGCTTTGTTTTCTGAAAAAGAAGTAAAGTAATTCTTGGTTAATATCCACTCATGCAGTGACCAATCAGAGTTACAACAGCACTGAACGAAGAGGAGTTATGGGTCCTCATTGTTACAGCTGTTGCAGCATTCCCATGGTCACATGATTGCAATTCAGGTGTTCAGTAAATGGTTTGTAAGTACAACATTACAGCATCCCACTTTCACATGATTGCCATTTGCAACCTTTACCACTGTTTTCCAACAAGCATAGTCAATGGGGAAACTGTCAGGAGGTTCCAAATGGCAATGTTGTGACTGCGGGATGCTGTGACTGCCTCATTAGGATTGCCTAATGACAGCAACTGGAACTGCTGCAGCTACCATCATAAATTGGCACAGTCACATGACATTGCACCTTATGACTGTGTTGCTTAGTGAGACAGTTTCCGTTCACAATTGCCAAGCAAGGATTACTTGTATTTCCAAGTTCTACTTATTATAATGTGAGAGGTTGAAATATATACTGTATTTAAGACCCACCTTACTTGTTTTCTGATAGACTCCTAGTAGTATTTTCAAGCCTTTAGCAGGATACAGTGAAACTTATTTTTGTTGCAGGTATTGTTGCTGTGTTTTTATCATGTATATATTTTCGTGTTTGTTTATTTAACTGCAATTTTGCTGTACAAAATTGAAATTCATAAATGTATATAAAAAACAGTAAATAATGAAATACTGAATATAATGGGATTGTTAAATAATCGATTTGGCAAAGTTGTGACGTAAACTTATATATCAGGTAGCAGTACTAATGAACGATGCTCTCAAATGTTAATAAGAAAGAAAAATAATTTGTAGGATTGCAAGTACCGGTAGTCCTTGACTAATGAGTATAATGGAGCCCAAAATTTCTGTTGTATATCATGATGGTCATAAGTCGAGGCACTTCGTAAATCATCCAATTTTATGACATTTTTTACGGCAGTCATTAAGTGAATGTGAAATTTGTAAAGAAAACCCATTGTTTGCAATGGGTATTTTATGCTGAAAACTTCAAGTAAACACCCATTTCTGTCAAAAAGCATTGTAAATTGTGGTCACTTGACCATGGGAGTTGCAAATGACTATAAAGGTAGCCAATTTGCCAAGCACCCAAAATGCAGTCATGAGCCTGTTGGAACTTTGAATGTGGATCATAAGTACCTTTTGGAGCGGGGCATCATAAGTTTGAATGGCTGCTAAGCGACTGGTTGTAAGCCAAGGACTACCTGTACTAATAACAATAGCTTTTACTTAGCACATTTCAAGTATTCACAGTGTATATATTATGTCAGTTATCTTTATGATAGCTCATTAAGTGGGCAAGTTTGGCTAATTCAATCCAGCACGGTTCAATCCATCAAGCATTTCCAGATTCTTTTTTTTTTCAATTAAAATTTTATTAATTTATCAGAATATAAAATATAAAGAAAGTGAAAATATTGAGAGACTAAGGGAAGAAAAAGGAAGAAGAGGAAGAAGAAGAAAAAAGGCGTTGACTTCCGACTCTTTTTAGCACAGCAGAAGAAAAAAACATTCCAGCTTCAACTTATTTACCTTTACCCAATAATATATATTAGCCATTTCTATAACAACAAACCTATTGTCAGGGTTCCAAGTAACACCCCCAACGAAAAAAAACTCCAAGGCTCAAAGTTCCATTTTATTAGAGATATCATATTGACACACCTGGGAAAACCCAAATCTGAAAGTTTCCAGGTTTTCCCCACCCATAGAAAAGTCCAAATCCCTGCCCAGCATCCACATGTCCATCATATGGTCGAATCAATGCACCTTCCCAACTGGAGATGCCTCCCAGTCACACCCTTCCAGGTGCAGGGCAAGATGTCCTTGACTCTCAGACAAAGGAATCTTACTATGACTATATCTCTTCCCTGCTCCATACAATCCCCCCTCCCAGTTTCCCACAGTACTAAATGTGGCAGGCCTGAAGATCCAATGCAAAGATGGCTTCCAGGTCTGACAATTATCAACAAAACCAAAATCAAAGATTCATTTTTTTTTCATCACAAGCACAAAATCCAGAAGCAATTTCCAAATGGAAACAAAATTAGATGTGTTCTTTTCTTTTAATAAAGCCATCAATTTAACCATCTTTACTTTTTTTTTTTTTTTGCTATGGGAGATAATATATATTTATGTTTATACTTATTATACTTATTAGTCTTTATAAACAATCATCAATTAGATTAAAATTTTCTACACTGTCTCAGGTTGTTTAACCTTAAAGGGGAAAGACCTTTTTTAACATCAATTTTAAAGCTTTAAATTTTCATGCATCGTTGCTTTCTAAAATTAATAAATTCTAATACATATTTTTTTATTTCTTCCTAACATTCATATTTTCAAATTCAATTATATTTTACAAACTTTAGGAATTACTGAAGCATTTTATATATATAAAAAAACATTTTCAGACCCACTTTATGAGCACAAAACTGCATCAGAACTTTCTTTCAATTACACATATCAGACTTGTAAAAATTCATCTTAAGTCCAATTAACTCATTAAATTTAAGTCACTCCCTCCAGCTTATCTTCATATAATAAAATCTTTCTTCTCTGGAATTTCCATCAGATCTCTTTTTTCTCAAGGAGTTCTCAACCTTGTTAATATCCATGAAGAAAATGTCCCAACTTTGCCCTTTTGAATTGAATTGAATTGAATTTATTAAATTTTTATACCGCCCTTCTCCCAGAGGGACTCAGGGCGGTGAACAGCCAGGATTAAAATACATACAATATGGAAATTAAAATAATTTAAAACATAATTAAATCCATTTGGCTTCCCCAATTTAAAACCCCTTACCCATAAAACAATTAAAAATTTTAAGCCAGCCCGGCTTGCTGAAAGAAGAAGGTCTTCAGAGCCTGGCGGAAAGTACAGAGGTCCGGGATCAATTGTATTCCTGGGGGTAGCTCGTTCCAGAGGACGGGTGCCCCCACAGAGAAGGCTCGCCCCCTGGGGGTCACCAGTCGACATTGCTTGACCGACAGCACCCTGAGGAGACCCTCTCTGTGGGAGCGTATTGGTTGGTGGGAGGTTGTTGGTGGCAGAAGGTGGTCTCGTAGGTACCCACGCCCTAAGCCATGGAGCGCTTTAAAGATGAGAACCAATACCTTGAAGTGCACCCAGAAGAGCACCGGAAGCCAGTGCAGCTCCCGCAGGAGAAGTGTTACATGGGAGCACCATGTCGCCCCCATAATCACCCGCGCGGCTGCATTCTGGACCAGTTAGAGCCTCCGGGTGCTCCTCAAGGGGAGCCCCATGTAGAGAGCATTACAGTAGTCCAAGCGGGAAGTAACGAGGGCGTGAGTGACAGTGCATAAGGAGTCCCGATCCAGAAAGGGGCGCAACTGACATATCAGGCGAACCTGATAAAAAGCCACCCTGGCCATGGCCATCATATGCTCTTCTAAAGACAGCTGTGCATCCAGGAGGACACCCAAGTTATGAGCCCTCTCCGTTTTGAGAGTTATAGATTTGCATGGACAGTATTCCGTGTGCCTTTGGCATATAGCGATGTCTTCAGACAATGCTGGTTCCCTTGGCCAAGAAGCAAAAGATGAGCACTGTGCCCTAGAGTTGGACATGACTGGACAGGGAAATCTTTACCTTGTTTCAGTTGTGCTGAGAGGGTAGTATCATCATAACAAAGATTGGTATTAGATTTGTATTCCAATTTGCAGTTAAATCCTTTACATTGTCAGATATTTGTGAAATTGCCTCATGATGTGTAGAAGTTTCCAGATTCTTTTGATTAAACAGTATCATCTTTTGGGACCCCAGAAATGTGCCTTTGTTTCAGTTCTGACCTTGTGGAATAAGATTCCTCCTCAGATCCAGGTGTCCCCCACTCTGTTGTCATTTCAAGGGGTTTTGAAGACCTGGCTCTTCATTCAGACTTTAAGCTAGGGTAGTTGGAACCCTTTACAGGGTTGGCCAAATTTGCCATGTCGTTCATTGTTTTTATCTGGATTGCATATTATTGTTTGTTTTTACTCAGTGAGCCATCTACAATCAACGGATATCAGGCAGTGTCCACATCAAATAAACAATAAAAATATGTCAGTCTTGAGCTGGCATTTTAAAATCATTGAGCATGAATCTAAAAATATTTGGATGTAGATTATGAATGTATAATTCAAGTTTACATTTTTTCTGAGTATTACTATTTCAAATTTTATGTCCTTTAGATAGTCCCAGGGTCTCAGACCCCAACATTCCCTTAGTGGCCCGCGAGATCATGCAGCGGATGATCCGACAATTTGCTGCTGAATATACCTCAAAAACTAGCTCTACTCAGGACTCCAGTTCGCCCAATAGCACAAAGAACCAAAGCCTGCTGAAAGCATCTCCGGTTGCCTCATCCACTGCAGGTGCAAGAGCTCAAAATCCCGTGCTCAGCAAACTTCTCATGGCTGACCAGGACTCACCCTTGGACCTCACTGTCAGAAAGTCACAGTTGGACCCTAGTGAACAAGGTATGCATACATTTCTGCCTTGTTTTTTGCAGATAGTTAAAATTTGTTAGTATGAATTGTTAAATGAATAGAAGAATAAATTATGATTGTGAGATTTAGGAAACGTCTGCCCCAGCAGATTGGCCCATTGTATATGACATCTCAAATTCTGCTCTCTTCCCCCAAATCTATGAGTGAGATGGCTATATTGGGAAAGCTATTTCTGCCTTGTCATATTGAATGTTGAAAGCATTGAAGATCTATGTAATGTCAGAGATGAAACCACATTTCAAAATACCAGAACCTCTGCTGAACTTTAGAAATAACGAATTTTTTCATTCCTTATGGTTCTGCGATATTTTTCTTTTCATGTTGATGCTAGCTAGTTGTATTTATGCAGTAGCTGGCCCCAATCAATATTTGTCTGTAGCTTTGCCTGTAATCCTTTTAAAAGTAAAGCTTCAGTTTTATGACAAATTGGGCATGTAAACAATTTTTATTTATTTTTTTATTTATGAAATTTGTATGGTGCCCAAATTCATAACACCTCTTTGCTGTGAAACAGTTTGGAAGAGTACATACCTTAGGGACCATAGATCCCTGGGGAGATGCTATTCCAGATGGTATGCACTGCAACAGAAAAAGCTCACTTCCTGGATCCTATGATGACATTTAATCAATGGAATCCAATGCATGCCAACATTATCAAATTGAAGACAATTGGCAGACACCCAACAGGAGACAGATGATAGACACTATGCTACTGAATAGCTTTATAGATAATAACCAGCACCTTGAATTGTATTCTGAGGCCTACTTGTAACCAGGATAGCTGAGAAAGCAGATGGATTACATGGATTTACTGTGGCATGCTCATAGTTCCCCATTCTATCACATTCTGAACCATCTGCAGCTTCCAATTCGGTTTTCAGTGGCATCTCCCCATAGAGTGCATTGAAGTAGTCCATACTATTTTTAAAATTCCAGAAATGGTTGAATAAAACACCAGGAAGAAGCAGAAATAGCAAGGGTGGAGACATGTGAAGAACAAGCGTTATAATCTCATACTGTGAAGACTGATAAAGATAAAGACAAGTTTTATTTCCTGAGCATTGGGTTAGATTGAAGGCAAGATGCAAGTGAACGTGCATTGAACTTGATGGATATAATGAAGGATATAATGAAAAGCTTCCGTTTTTAGGCTGAGTTTAGGCTGAAGGTGAGTGATAGAGAAGCGGACTTTGTGTTTGTGTTACAATTTACAGTATATCCAGCAAATTCTCAGAAACTCTGAGTAGCTTACAATAGAAATATAGTAAACTTATAATTGTATGAATTTACTTTTTTAATTAATCTGACGTGACACAGTTTGGAAATAGCTTGGCTATACACATTCCCAAATGCTTTCCTGAAGAACTGCATTTTTATAGCTCTCTGAAAATGTTGCAAGGTAATGGTTGCATATCTGGTGATACAGTATTCCAAAGCCATTACTGAGAAGAGGTGAACCTCCAGTCCCTGAAGTTGGCCCTCCTACAATGATGGGACCCTCCTCAAATACTTTTCCTATAAGCGCTTAGTGTTCAGGCCTATTCTACCTGAAGAAACTGGTCACAAAGATATCGAAGCCCTGAGCACAGAGGGCTTTAAAAGTGATAGACAGGACTTTGAATTGCACTAGGCTGCCCTTACCTGAAAGATTCAGTTATTGCAATATGTCCAGGCAATTAAGGGAGCAGTAAACTTTGCCTGTAGAACACCATTAAAATAGAAACTAAGAAGGCAAGCAGCTGGCAGCCTTCTTGGCTCCTGTTTTACTGGTTCTACAGGCAAAGTTTAGTACTCCCTTAATTGCCTATACTGCTCTGTATTGTAATAGCTGAATCTTCCAGGTAAACTTGAATGGCAGCTCAATGTAGAGCACATTAGAAGACTACAACTGTGTGGCAAGAAGGATATGAGTGACTGTAAGTAGGGCCACCTGATCCAGGAAAAGTGATAAAGAATGTAAAGAGCAATGTACTGTTGCTTTTCCTTGGTAGAGAAACTTAAGATTTCAATTGACCATCTGGTGATATTAACAAATTATATATTTATATAAATGGACATCATTATCCATTGTTTCAGTTCCTGCAGTTACATGAACGGTTAAAAAAACCTTCATTATTCACTAAAAATATTTCATGTACCTTTAAGTTTGACATGTGGTTCTGTTTTCAAGTATTTTTGTATGTTTTTCACATGTACAAAATTGAAGATGGCCTTTTGTGCATGCACAGAGATTGTTTTTCAAGGTTTTGTTATCCATTGTTTTGCTATCTATGGATAGGCTGGAATGAAACTCCTACAAGTAATGAGGTCTTGAAAAGTCATTGCCTACTTAGTAGTCACCCACCCCATTTGCAGATGTCAGAGGCAAAGTATGTATTGCTAAGATGATGTGAGTTTCTTTTAACTACCAATTGTTTGAATAATTATTAAATCAGAACACATTGACAGTATAAAAGTTTGTGAGTGTTACTTAGCTATGTAAGAAAAGATCTGCAATAAGCTTCTTCATTAGTGTGCTAAAGATAGTGTGGATGTCACTTAGCATAGCAACAATTTTGATCTGAATTGGTTAGAAAATGAAAAGCTTGAATTTTTACTCTATTTCACAAAGCAAAACTTGCAAACATAATCTTAGATGTGGACATTTATAACTATGGTAATAAAAGTGTGCATTTTGAGTGGATGTAGAGATTCATTACTTAGACAATTATTATTTCCCTCTTATTGCTTCTTTAGAGTTGTTTGTAATAGGGTATTTTTTAACAAAGTTATGCATTTCCTAAAAGTTATTATTCTTAACTTAGCGTTCCCAGGAGATTTTCCATGGAGTTAGTTAAGAGAAGTATGTTTAACTACTTGGGAAAATCCTAGAAAAAAGAATCAAGCAGTGGATTTGCAAGCACTTAGAAAAGAGCAATGTGATTGCTATAACCATAATTTCATTAAGCAAAGAATATGTTAAACAAATCATATTGGGGTTTTTTTCTTTTGACAAAGTGACTAAATCCATAGATCAAGAGAATGCTATGGATATAATGTATCTAGACTTAAGTAGGACATTCAGTGAAGTTGATCAGAGTCACCTTCTTAATAAAATAGAACAACGTGAGATGGGTGGTCCCACTATTAAATGAATTTGCAATTGATTGAACAACTGTACCTGATGTGTGGCGCTTAATTGATATATATCTAGGTGGAGTAAGGAATACAATAAGGTACTTCAGGGTTATATCATGGATCAAGTGCTCTTCAAAATATTTATAAATTACTTAGAAGAGGATTTAGTAGTGATGGCCAGTAAATTTACAGATATCACAAATTTGGGGTCAGCAAAGGATTGCCAATGTCTCAAAAGACAAACTCAAGATTTAAAAGGATCTTGATAGACTTGAACATTGAACCAACAAAATGCAGTTCAGGGTTCTGAATTTAGATAGAAAATTTACAAGATAAATGGTACCTGGCTCAGCAGTTGTATCTGTGAGAAAGACCACATATGAACTGCTGCAGCTACCAAGAGTGAATTCAGTCTTGGGCTGTATCAATATAAATTCAATGCCAAAATTTCAGAAAGTGATAGTCTGCTCTATCCTGCATCAGACCACTTTGGAATATTGTATCCAGTTTTGGTTGCCATAATAAAAAAAAAAAAGGATGCTGAGAAACTGGAAAGAGTGCAGAAAAGAACAACATGCTGGTGAACAGCTTGGAGGCTAACTCATAAGAATGGTTAAAATAATTGACTATATTTAGCTTGAATAAGAAAAGATGAAGAGTAGACATAACAACAGTATTTCTATATTTGTAGGGCTGTCACGGGGGAAAAAATATGGATTTATTCTCCATACTGCCCAAGGGGAGGACAGAAACCAATAAGTGAAATTTTACAGAGATAAGGAGGAATTTCCTGACTGTGAGAGCTGTTAAGTAATGGAATAACAGCATGGGTGCTCCATCACTGATTTGACAGCCATTTGTCTAAGATGTCCGAGGATTCCTGCCCTTGGCAAGTCAAACTAGAACTTCTCCATGGTTTTTTTTAAACCTATGCTTCTATGTAATTTTAATTGAAAATCATATGGGGAAGAAACTCTCCATGTCTAAAATCTCAAAATATTTTCCACATCTTTCTAGGATATAGCCTGCTGATGTAGACCTTGCACAATTAACATTTTTGGCTAGAAATATTTATACTAATTGAAAAGCTTTTCATCTTTGCTAGCAAAAATATTGGAAGATTTTGCTTTGAGATTTTTTTTGGCTAAACTTAAGAATATGTTATAAACAATATAAATAAAATACTTGTTGATGTGCTAAGATACTGTAATGCGAAGTTCAGGAAGAGTCATTGGAATTGAACCTAGATTAACAAGTTAAGATCTTAATAAGTTTTCAAATATGTGTTTGGTTTTCCCATTCTTTCCCATTCTCAAATTACACTCATGTTGTTGCAGACGGAGTGCTTGATCTGTCCACTAAGAAAAGTCCTTGTGCAGGCAACGCCTCCTTGAGCCATTCACCTGGCTGCTCTGCTACTCCTGGGAATGGGTAAGAAAAATTCTTAATATTTTTGCTCACACCTAATGTTTGGGGGTATAATTGAAGTCAACTGCTTTTGATAGGCTGAGTTTTTAACTTTTTGGATTATTAATTAATTTAGAAAGTTTCTTATTTCCAAAGTTTAACTATAAAATCAAGAGAAATAATCAGTCTTTCTGTTGAATATAGACATAGGGTTTTTCAGCTTTTAAAGTCTAAATTTATATCCAATGATTAACACCCACAGACTTGATGCAAAAGCACTTAGGCCATTATTATGCTTAAAAACCTACCAAGAATTGTGTGAGGCACTACTTGTGTGAACCTGCACTTTGACTTGAAGCTGTACAAATTACTTAGGTTCCATTTAAAACTTATGTACATTTATATTATCATAGCAACTTCATAAAGTTTATATTATTATTGCAGTTACAGCATTCCTAAATACAAGTAGTCCTCAACTTACAACCAAATGACTGTTTGAAGTTACAATGGCACTGAAAAAAGAGACTTATGGCTGATTCTCACACTTATGACTGTTGCAGCATCCCCCAATCACTTGACCAAAATTTAGGCACTTGGCAATGATTGTTGTGTCATAAGGTCACATAATCACCATTTGCGACCTTCCCAGATAGCTTCTAACAAGCAAAATCAATAGCAGAAGCCAGATTAATATAACAACTGCATTATTCGCTTAAGAACCATGTGATTTATTTAACAACTGCAATTTTGATTAACAACCATGGCTTTTTTAGGTTGTAAAATCTGACATGGCTCATTTAACAATCGCCTTGCTTAGCAACAGAAATTCTGGTCCTAATTGTGGTCTTAAGGCAAGAACTTCCTATATAGATCATTTATAGAGATACTACTATGTCTACATATGAACTGTGCATAGAGGGCCTGCTACAATTTTTAGAGGATCTTCAGATAAGTTTCCTGCCATCATCTTTGGAGTAGTGGATTCTGCTTTTCACAATTAATATGGCTACTACGAAGTTTTCATGTGAAAAACACTGATGTAGACTGAAAACAGAATGTAGTAACCATTCATCATAATACATTATCTTGGGTACAAAGACAATACATAACTTAGTTTATCTGCCATCGAAAAACTTGTTGAGAGGAAGCATGTCACTGAGTTTAAATCGCCTGTCATAGGAGGTTTAATTGCTTTTACTGCACACTGCAGAGAAGTGATCCTTGTAGTCGCTTTCAACTCTACAATTCTTTTGAGTCTAAGATGAAGATTAGACCTTTGAGCCTTAGCAGCTATCTACAACCATGTTGTTGATGGTTCTGTCAGTTTGGGTTATTAGGCCCCTAAAAGCTCTGCAGGCTCCTATAACAGACTGCATGAGGTTGGCTGAATAACTTAGCCAGGTCCCATTTTTTTAATAGACTGAAATGTTAATAGCTGATAGTTTCAGTAATTTAACACAAACCAATCAAGAATGCTTAATATTAATGAACACAGTGTTTGGACAAGGGTGCCAAAGCAAACTAGTGGCTGAAGAATTGTATAAAATTTGTTAAAGATAGAGGCAAAGAGGAGAAATAAACCATTATTATAACATAGTACTGTCATTGCACAAGTTTCTTACGATTCGTTAGGTCAAGGCAGATTTGTAAATACTTATATTGGGGATGTTTTCAAAATAAAATACTATAAAAGCACTTACTATACTATTCTAACTCTATACTGGGAAAGACTTCTGTTGAAAAAGCTTGTAGAGTCCTGTCGGTTCTGAATTTTTAGCTATGTCTGCTGATATAAATCATTTAGAAGTAAAGAGATACAGAATGGCATTGTAAGGGCTATAGTAGATATAAGAGTAAGGATAGACTATATAAAAATATTTTCTTCAGGATTAGTTTAACCATGTAAATATGTTGTTACAATTAGTTGGACTTCTACATAAAATAGCATTGTTTGCAGCCACTGATTTTAATTGCAAAATGAAGTATTTAAATTGCTCATTACATGAATTCTTTATTTAGCCCCATGATCTCTAGGCTCCTAAAATCCCAAAGTTTCTTAAAGAGGAATATCTGACTATATCCGTTCATTTTCTGAATAATTTAGCATAAATTTCTGAAATTTGTTTTAAACATTACATACCACATGGAAAGTTGAAGATCATCTTCAAAAGATCAGCATATTTTGCTGTGTCTTATGTAAAGAAGTTGGCATTAAGTGATGTCAAACAGTACTATTTGTCTATGTTTATGTTTGTACTGTTAAGATTAATGCCATTGAACATTTGTCTTCTTAATTAATGTTCCCTGGACAATGGTTCACTGTTATCAGACTAGTAGAAATATTCAGTACGTGTTAAATGTCTTATCAAAAATATAAACCACAGGGCTGTTTTGTTCAGAAACAATTTTATCAAAACGAAATGTTAAATTTGGATTCTAATATTGAAAACAGATGCCTAAAGGATTAGAATCCCTAAAAACTTTTTAAATATGTTCTTTGTCCATTCCGTGTTCTCAGATTTTTCTAGTTGCAAAATGGGAAAACTTACATTATGATTGTCCTAATGGAAACAACAAAAAGGAATGTGTTAACATATGTTTTGGGGGACTATTGATTAGAATACACTGTAAATAATTTACGGGTTTTTAATAGTCTGATTAAACTGGATAACATTAAAATAGATTAATTCCTAATCTGTTGAATTAGTAAAGTTGGAAGGTGCATAGACTGCTGAGTACTGTAGTTTTGAAATAGAAACTGTTTCTTCATGACTTGGCATAAAGAAAAAATGAGGTTAATGTTTTTGTAACTCATGATGACAATTTTTAAAATAAATGAAGTCTGGACATTAGTACTAAATTTGTGAACTCTTCATTATTTTTGTTTTTGTGTTTAATGGGAACAAAATGATTTGAATTCTGCTGAATAGTTTTGATGATGCTGCAGCAACAAGCATTTATAGTGTGAATCCATATCGTTTTCACTTTTTATAAAAAGTGCAGATGGCTGGTGTGTATGAGTGTGTGTTGAACTTGCTGCAATTTGTCACTTGGCTTACTCTTTTATTACTGTACTTGTTTAGTGGTAACGTCACACTAGTAATACAGTCGTGAATAGACTCTGGTGATTATTCCTTTCTAATCTATAATTAAGATGCTATTTTCAGACACTTGCGCGAAGTCTTTTCTGCTCCAAGATTTTGTGAACCCAACCAAAGACCAGCTGACAGGTTTCATTTTTCTTTGCCCAAAAAGCTTCTCTTTGTTTTTTGAACATTTTTAAAAACTGACTGCTGAGACTTTAAAAAAATAATAAAACCACAAAAGTGATGTTACCCAAGCAAGGCCTTCTAATAAAGGAGTGGCCCCCTCACCCATTCCTCCCTACCTGTGCAAGTCCTGCTCACATCAGTTTCCTTCCATCCAATTAGGCGACCTGGGAGACCCAGCCAGCACCATGCAGAGGGACTTCGGAGTGGTGATGGGGTACCCCCAAGAAGCTGGCAGGATGGAACGAGGGAAGGGTCTGGCCACTCCACATCTCTCAAAGTTCCATTGGCTCGATCACTGCAGATAAGTGAAGAACTGCTGAGCAGAAACCAGCATGCTACCGCTACCAGCCATGGGCCATCTGGGTTGCAGAATCACGGACAGCACATGATACTATCCAGGGAGGCTTCTTGGGCAAAACCACACTACGAATTCAACTTTACCCGAATGAAATTCAGGGGAAATGGTGCACTCCACAACATCAGTGACCTTCCTTTTCTTACAGAAAACTCTGCTTTTCAAAAAATGGCACTTCAAACTAAACAGGATGGGAAAAAGGACATGAGCCATTCAACTCCTGTGGATTTAAAGATACCACAAGTTCGAGGCATGGACCTTTCATGGGAATCCCGTTCTGGTGACCAGTATAGCTATAGCTCTTTGGTGATGGGTTCACAAACGGAGAGCGCGCTTAGTAAAAAGTTAAGGGCTATCCTTCCGAAACAAAATAGGAGGAGCTTGCTGGATCCTGGACCAGATTCCTGGGGCTCAGATGCTGAGCAATCTACCTCTGGACAGCCATATTCCACCTCTGATCAGGAGGGTGATCCTGGCTCTAAGCAACCTCGGAAGAAAAGAGGCAGATACAGACAATACAACAGTGAGATATTGGAGGAAGCAATTTCTGTGGTGATGAATGGGAAAATGAGCGTTTCCAAAGCTCAGAGTATTTATGGGATTCCCCACAGCACCCTGGAGTATAAAGTGAAAGAGAGGCTGGGCACTTTGAAAAACCCTCCAAAGAAAAAAATGAAATTAATGCGTTCGGAGGGACAAGATGTCTCTGTAAAGCTTGAGATAGATCCCCAGGGAGAGGCAGCACACAGTGCAAATGAGTCAAAGGATGATTAGGGATGTTGTAGAGTGCCAATTACATAATAAACTGGGTGAGCATTATGGCATTGTTCAACTCCAGCTGTGTGTACCTAACTCCTCTTCAATCACCGGGTGCAGAACACGTTCCATTGCAATTCAGCAGAGACTTGTGAGGGCACAGGGAAAAGGGTGCTCTGAATGTTGCATATTTGTAAATTTTCTGGCTCAGTATGGCTTAGAGCCTTTTGTGTTTTGTTTTGTTTTGTTTTGTTTTTTGGCCTTTTGCATGTTTCTCTAATATTTTATAGAGAATTGAGTTACCTCACAAAAAATGCAGACATGGAAGTGGACTGCTTGCCTCTTGAGCCTGCATGGACTTTCAGTTATTTTACTGGGTTTGCTTTTTTCATATGGCCTTTTAAATAATAATAATAATAATAATCCCTTTCTTGAGCTCTTAATACCAGACTTTGAAAACAAAACTGAATTATTGGATTATACTTAGATTTTCTCTTTTTGTTCCCTTGGATCCATCCAGTTGGTTGGAAAGAATTTTTTAAAATAATAATTGGTCTGTTCGAATTCAGAGATTTGGGGCTGGTTTGTTATTGGATCTAATAGGAGCCATTTTGTTTTAAATTTGGGAGGGTTTTTCTTAATTGTTTGCAATCTGCTTAGTGTTCACCTGGTGAAGCGGGTGGGAATGGGACGGGGAAATCTTTACATACGTACACTACCTGCAAAATGCTTTGGTTAATTTCTTTGGAACACTATTTTCATTGTAATTTTATTCATTCTTTTATAAAGGTGAGGGTTGGACTTGCCTGCTTGAGGATGTAGCCTTATCTCAACAAACTCCTTGTATTCTAGGAGAATCAGGGTACACTGAATGATACACTAGGGTATTCCTCATTTTAACAAGAATATGGTTTTTTGTGACCAATATGCTTTTCGTAGATTTGATCCTGAGTTCACTAGACTGTGTGTTTCCAACAATTAGTTAAAACATACCTTTCTGGGGGTCAGAAATACATATAACAGTTTACTATATTCTTGGGCAAACAAACAAAAACCCTCGTTAATTCACTAATTTCTAAATATTACAACCTCAGTAGTCTGACTAAATAGTTGTATAAATGAAGGATCTATGTTATAATGTTCAGGGAAGAAATTTTTACAAATTTTAATAAAACCTATGATCAGATCATTCTGGTCTGGTTTAGGCTGAGCATCTTATCTAGCTATAACGCTGTCAGGGTTGAACACCCAATGGGTGTTTCCTTTTTAAATACTAAAGTTGCCAGTAACAGGAAATGTTCTTGCATCTCCTGACATTTTGTTTTTGTTTTATCCACTATTGATTTAATAGTGGAGTAGCACACACATAGGTAAATCATCTGAAGCACTCCTAATCCACAATTCAGCCTTTTTAGTTAGCATCTTTTCATTCTTATATTTTAAGCTTTAAGTAAAGCTTTCTGGATCTGCAGCTTCACTGAATTAGACTTAATGGTTCTTCAGGTAGAGAGACAATTTGATCATAGCTGTGCAAAAGATTGATAGGACTCCATTCTACTTTGCACAACCAAAAGAGGCTATGGGATTTGTATGTAAGATGACATTAAGCACTGTTCATGGTTAGTTTTTGTCCTGATGACTGAAAGTGGATGCTATGATTCATAGGAAGATGGCCTAAGTAACCCCAGGACTGCTGCTTGAATTTGGGGCAATTAATTGTGGGCCTTCTTGATTTGTTGACTGAATACAGTGGATTGCTGGGAAGCAGAGGTTAGGCACACCATTGCTGTCATGTTAAATATGCACTTCTCATTCTTGAGAGAGATTGGGCTTCTAGCCCATATATGCTTTGTACTACTGTTAATGTACTTTTTTTAAATTGCTTAATGTATTTCCATACTCAAAAAGCAGAGTTCCTTAGCTGTCCTAGATGCCATCTCAGTACAGACATCTGTTTAAAGCCCTGTAGTAGTATAGAAACTCTGCAATATAATCCAGTTTCACTGGAGATTGCAATAAAATGCACTGTTTTAAATTTGTGGTTTCATCTGCTATTGAAAGTGTGGGAGAGGGTTTGCTGCAAGCTAGAAGTGTAACACTTGCATAGACTTTAGCTGTCTGAGGTTTAACCTTTTGTGACTGTTTTTATTTAAGTGATGTATGAATTGAGTTCCGTAAAATCTGTTATTGTATTTGGTGTGCTCATTTTGCTTACTTAATATTTTCAATTTGTATCATTAAGTGGATGACAATCGTGCAGCAGAAAAATGGTGTGCCTACCCTTTAATGCTGCAGTTTAGAAGAGAACTAATTGTATGTCATTTCAGACCATAGGTTAAGAACTGTAAATAGATAGTGATAGTTGTGTATTCTTATTGCTTTGGTTAGAAAATGAATTAAACAACCAAACAATTTTCTCAGATTTAAGTCCTGGGACCTGAAGATTGTAAGATTCTTATCTACAAAGCTTTGAAATGTAACACTTATTATCTGTGATCACTTTCTATTCAGGTAAAAAAAAAACCCAGAAGCTTTGGAACAACCATATTTCCTCAAAAGGTCTCTGTTTTTAAAAAGAAAAGAAAAAGTAGGTTATTTTTAAAGCACTAATTGCATTACTTTGGTAATTGCAATATAAAATAGCCATTATTGTTTTGTGAAGCATGTTTAAAATTAGTTGTCCCTTTTTAAAATTTCAGAAGCCTCTCAAAAATAAACAAAACGCTGCTGAATATTCAAAAGATATAAATATATCTATATTTTATCTTATTGTAGGTTTTGTAAACTTAGTCGTAATATTCAGGTGCACCTTTTTAATGTTAAACTTTTGTTATAAGATTTCATCTTACTTGTTTTTTCCAAGGTGGTTCATCCTGTGGCTGTATCTTGCTTTAGATCCCTAAGTGGTCCATTAAAGTCAGACTGCTCTAATAGGCGCCTTTGGTGTAGCTTTGAGTAGTATTTGGGAGCATTTCGCCTGTAGAAAAAATGGAATCAGTGTTTACCCATTAGCATGTTCAATTTTATGCTGAACAGACATTTGCATGACCAAAATCCCAACTGATCATAGGTTGAAGTGGGAAAATGTGGTTTGCTACTGTCTTTGTAAGAAAATCTTTGTTTCCTCCCATTTCTAATAACTGGATGTTCTTGTAAAATTTTGCAAGAAATGTTTGCCTTGTTTTCCTTGCTGATTTTCATGGCAGGTTAAGGAATAGCCAAGTGCAATGCTTCAGAAGTTAAGTCTGCAGGAGGAAAATTGGGGCATTTTTATCATGTATGTTAAACCTAAAACCAGAATTTTTGTAGAGATATGGCATATCTGTTGATGGTGTTATTTGCACCTGCACAACAGAAACAAACTGTGAACATCATTTATGGCAGCCTCTGCTTTTAGAGATGGTATATGAAGGGTGAGTTCTCCCTTTACTCCCAGCCCAGAAGACTAATGACTATGTGTGTGTGGATTTGAGAGAGAGAGAGAATGTGAGTGTGTGTGTGTGTGTGTAAAAAAATGTTTAAAATCAAGTTTTCTATTGTACTGGAATTTAGATGTTGGTTGGTGACCTTTTACTGCAGCAGGTTATACAGATGACTAAGGCTTAGTGTTGTAGGGGTACAAGTGTGGAGTTAATTATTGTACAGTTCTGTGGAACAAGCCCCGTGTGTAGAAAATGTACCAGTTTTTTACTTGGATCTGTAAAATATAAAAGTTATTTCCTGAAAAATCTGGAGATCTGATGAACAATTACCTCTCTATCAGCTACTTTAGGACCTTATTTCTAGTGCCTCAGGCCTCTTTACCACACTGTAGTTATCAAGAATTCAAGTTATAGGATTTGGGCTATAGTCTTACTTTTAATTATCCAAGTGAAATAATCCCCAAATTGATTAATTAGGAGCATTTAAAGATCCTACACTTGCATCCCTCCAAATGCACCAAGAATATATCAATATTTCTTGCGAATTTCAAGGCTGCTCCCAACTGCCTAACGAAAAGCCCCTAGGTTGTATGTATTCTTAACTATGTTTTGAAATAAAATCGGAATAACTTCTAATATTGTTTTAAGAATATGATATATCTTTTAAAGAGGAGAGCAGTATGGGACTGTTTTCTTTGTAATAGTTGATTTTGAATATTGTCAAGTATAGGCAGTTGAGGGAACTTGATTTTAAGTAGATACAATATTTAGTCACAATTTCTAATCCAATACATTTTGGATTAAATGCTTATAAATATTGTGAGTTTTTTAGAGGTGAAAAGAGTTATGGCACATGGGCAGATGGGGAAGCACATTTACCATTCTCTTCTCCTATTCAGAAGCACTTTGCTAGAGCTCTAGAAATTTAAGTCATCTCCTTCAGTCCAAAGGTGAAAAGATTAATGTACTAGACAAGATTGCCTGAAAGATTTAAGCAGCCTTCAAAAGAACAGTTTGTAATGTAAACAATTGAGATAAGACCTCTTTTGCTTTCTTCCTTTTGTTTAAAAATATTTCTGTTCTCTCTGTTTCTTTCTCTCTCTCCCCCCCCTCCCTCTCCCTCCCTCCCTCTCCTTTTGATAACTTGAATTTGATGACTGCATATTTTGATACTTACAATTGGTGTTTTTAATCATTTGTCTACTTATTGTCAGACTTTGTTTAGAAACTCTACCATGCTTCTTCATATTTTACATTTGGTAGAGATAGTCATATATTTTCGATCCACACTTACTGTTTTACTTCTCAGTAAATAAACAACAGGTTAATAATTTACATGTCTTTTAACAGTAGAGGATCTCTTTACAGAAGTATTTGCTTAATAGGACAAAATTGCTGAGTAATATGATAGGTGAATAATTGGTAAATTATTTTGTCATTGGTTTCCCAAATTAACTTGTGAAATACACGTAATTTCTAAGCAGTTTAAGAAATGAAAAGAAATTAATTCAGTAGCTAAGATTCTGGTTCACTTGAGACATGATAATTATTTTCCATCATTCACCCTACCAACAAATTTTAGCTTCTTTCTATCACAAAAGAGGACAATGCAGTAGCAGTATCAATTATTATAACACCTTATATTTGACTACCTGGTAATTGGATATTATCATTATTCTACGAATTCTGATAATTCTTCATAGGAAACAAGTTGATCAGGAATCATCACTAAATCAGAAGTCATCTTTGGAGCTAAAAGGAATGGAATTAAAAGAGTTGATTATGCAGCTCTTGGATATAGAACTTTTGGTTATTTTTTAGATAATACATCATAGAATATCTAGCCATGAGTTGAAGTTTAATAAATGAATAGGTTTTTTGCTAAATGTAGAATTATGCAATTATAATTTAAACAGAAGTAATAGATTTACTTCCTTTCATTTGCAGAAGATATTATGTAGGCAGAAGATCCCTACTGAAGATACTATAGTAAGAAAATATTAGCCATTGCATTCTTTCTCTGATGGATAACTGGATTTTGTACCTTTTGTATATCAGTAGCATTCTTGATAGGACAGAAGTATTCTAATTGGATTATGTCCTGAAAGCACTCATATTTTCTTCAAGAAATTACCATCCTGCTCATAACACTCCCATTAATTATTTTTCTAAGATTCCAAGATCTTTCTCTCATATTAGTACAACATATACTAAGAATCCTTGATAAGAAAAAACTAACCGGGGGTAACAAGTTTATAAAAAATAGATAGATTTTTTTCTCCCATTCTGCAGTTATGGGTGTGCCACCTCTGTCTCTAACGTACCTCACATTTGGTGCTACATTTAACAGAATTTCACAGTTTTTATAAAAATATCTATTAATCTTTACAGTCCATTAATATACCTGTCTAATCAGATTTTTAAAAATAACAAAAAGAAAAGCAGGAAATGGACCTTCAGCACTTTTATTATTGTAACTCTCGTCTTAATTTATCTGGTCTTCAAGTCTAAGGTACTGTTAAAAGTTTCAGTCCACAAAAGATTTATTGCTTTTAGGTCAGATAATTTCTATTGATAATAAATAACTCAGTTATATAATGTTCAGGAAACTTGTAGGCATACATGTCTGATACTTTACATTTCAATAGACTATTTTAAAGACCATTTAGGGCTTTAAAATTTGGGGTCTAAATGTGGGAGGCTAAGTTAAGTTTCCTAAATGAAGAATAATTGTAGAACATTGTGTGGAATTTGGTTTGAGAATATATCATTAGGGAAATGGGTAGGGATTTTTCTCCTTTTTATCTTCAGGGAATGAGCAGTATTTAGAATCTTTGATTGAAATTCAAGCCTTTTTACCATGTAAATTTTAATATAAATTTACTGACATGCTTTTACATCAGAGGACTGAAAATGGATCTTAATGTTTAAGTAGTTGGATGGTATATTTGTTATGCCGTTGAATGGTATATTTCTTAAATGAAGGGAGAATTTTAAAAAAACAAACTAGAGTAGCATACCAGCATTAGTGATCTTAAGGGATTTTATAATATGTTATAGAGAAAATACATTAAAATCTAACTTTGAATTGCTAGTCTGTAATTAGGTGCATCCTACATTTAGTTGTTGGAAAGAGGGTCGGTGACGGCTGTCGTGTGCCCTAGCCTCAAAGAAAAAAACCTGACAGATGGCAACTTCTCTTGAGTCCCATTTGGGGTAGAGATCTATGGGACTTTGGTTTACAGTAGCTAACTACTGCTTAAAGATGTCTAAATATGTTTTGAGAGTTTGCTCATAACTTTCTAACCTCCACTCAATCGTCAAATGTTGGTATTTTATCAGTCCACAGTGTAAGTTTTAAACTAATGTGCTTAGGATTCCAGCTTGTACACACACTGTTTGAAAACCCTCAGGGACAGTTTACACACTACCCTCATTCAATTCAGGTACTTGTACACTATTCTTAAACCTAGCAGTGATTCGTGGGGTTTTTTTTGTTTTTGCTTTTTTTTTTTTAATGTGCTAATAGCACATCCTTGATGAATGTCAATTTAAACTCAGTTCAGGTATCCAGGTATAACTCAGCCAAACGGATTTTAAAGCTGCATATTACTCTCCAGCACGCAGTGCCTCAGACACGTAGTGGCATTCTGTATATTCAGTTATTACTACTGAGCAAGATCGCAGGGGGGGGTTCCTGATAATTATGTATTGTAAGAAATTTCTATATATAGTATGTGTATTATGGTATATACATATATATTATATATGTAATCTTAAATATTTAAAAATGCCACTACCAAGCCAGCACAGCTAATGTCAAATACATTCCTATTTGCCTCTGTAAATAGAGCAGGGGCAGCTTCTCAGTCTAGCTGTGGTTTCTCCTTCATCTTAGGTACTTCTAAGCTTGAGCACTGGCCCTTGGATGTCTGACCTCTACATTCTAGTTATGCAATGTCTCTAGGAATTCTGTGCACTGGCCACTGTGATGGAAGCCAATGGGTCAGACAGGCTCGAGTTTATTAGTAAACCTTCTGCCAAAGTTGATGTAATATGGCAAGTGTGTAAATTTTTCAAATAATCAGCAGGAGCACATATATTGTAGAAACGTATGATCATTTCCAAATTGTAGCCCTTTTCAGGTGTTTCATCTCTAGTTGCCATGCATTAATCATGAATGTATTGGCATTTAACAGCTCTAATAATGGGTCTATTGGTGAACATTAAAGTTAGTGTGAGTAACATATTAGCATAATTACAACTGCTTGTACTGGCATCAATTTCACTGTAACTATACACTAATGATGCTTCTGTATTATTTGATGCTTTTACACTTTATAAAGTTTTCTGCATGTAAAATATGGAAAAATGGCATTTTTACAGACCTCTAAAAGTATAAGTGTCATGGAAAAATAAAGCAGGAACCCCCTTTTTAATCTATGGACCTCATTTCAATATACTGTTTACAGTTTGACGGAATTGTATAAGTTAATATTTCTCTTGTACTGTAGCTTGTATTTATTTACAGATTTTTTGTACTGTGTGATTTGAACTTTTTTTTGTTCCTTGCTATGATCAACATTTTATGTAGTAGAGCACTTATGATCACAAATTAAGGTTTTTGGTTTGATTGCACTACATTTAATTTTTAATGCAGTTCTGATTTTTTGACTGGACTTAATAAGCTGTGTCTTAATATATGTGATAAGTACTTATAAAATTTTAATTCATGTGGTTCTCTCTCTCTCTCTCTCTCTCTCTCTCTCTTTTCATTGTATGTCAAAATGCTGATTCTATTGTGCATGTATAAGGGTTAAACAACCCTCTTGTATTTGGCCATGTCATTTTGGAAACACATTCCCAGCTGTAATATGTATGGTAGTTTTCACTGGATGCTAGACTTTTCAGAACCACTATTCTTCTAATAAATTTTGTTGTGAAAACCTGAATGTTTTATAGCACTGCTTTCTAAAGTGTCTTTTTAAATAATAATGGTAATGCTTTTCATGATGTATTTGTCTAATGGAATATTGAAGTAGATTGATGTGCTTTAATGAGCTGAAGCCACAAATGTATTTGAAAAGTCAAACAGATGCCTATGAATGCAAATATCTGCTCTTGCAACAAAATGTTTACATCAGTTTTAGAAACGGGATCTTACATGAATTGACTGAATATAGTTCTTCCCTCAGAGAAGAATTTGGATAATAAATAATATTTGATGAGGAATGTCACCACAAGATTGCCTATCGTTTTCATTTACAGTATTTTTTTCTGAATATTCTTTCAGTGCAGTAAAATATTAGTATATACTGCAGTACTGTGATCTCTAGATGTAATAAATCTCAGACCTTATGATGCGTCATTATGTACAGAAGGAATTATCACTACATGAAAATAATGGATGAATTTATATCTATCTCATTGTTATCAGAAATATACCCTGAAATCAAATGGAATATTTGCTAATCATTGTGCTCAATATTAGAATTATATTTGCAACAATCTGATCTGTCCCCATACCCACACACACACACACAGGCAGCCGAGGGTTAAGGAAACACTTTGGCACACTCCCAGTTCTTTATCTCCAACTTGGCAGCGATTTACACACCGCCTGCAAGTGCGTTTATTTCCACAAAACAGAAAGACAAGATACTTAGCATACAAAAGTCCAGTCAGAATAATATTTCTCTCAGCAGTTTCCGGATGAGGCTTTAGTGACTATCCAAAGTTTGCTTTGTTCGTCACAAAGATCACTGGCCACCACCCTCTATTATATAGTCTCTGGGGTGTGGTCCAGTGACTCAGTTCTAATCCCTAGCACACCACCTGAGCTGCTGCAATCGTTTATCACGCCTTCGGAGGCGTGCGTCCAGGAATGATGTTTCTCCGTCACTCTCATCCGAGCCACCTGTCTCTCTGTTAATCTCCTCTCCCTTGGCCGGCACCTGAGACAGTGCCAGAGGGGAGGGGCCTGGAGAGGGAGGCCTGGCTGACTCCTCTTCCTCATGCTCGGAGCTTTCTTCCTCCGATGGGACAGGCTCAGAGGGCGGGGCCACAACACAATCTTGTGTTTATATGCAAGACAAGACGAAAGTATAATTAGTACATTTAAAAATTAAAATTCCTCCTCTTTCTAAACCAACTTTTTAATTCTGTTTTTCTCACAGGGTGATTCACTGTATTCACCCAATAATTTCATATTATTTCTATAATCATATCTGTCTCATTTTGGCATCTTGCACAGTTTTCAAGTTACGTATATATCATTTTTTGATTCTAGCTTTATTTATCTGTGGTATAGAGTTTTTAACAATGTTCAATTCTCGTTTATTTTATGAATAATATAAATTATCTTGTTAAAACAAGTGGGTCTGGGTTCATGTTCATAGGCAGTCAGGAACTATTATTCTCATACAAAATGCTATACCAATAGAAAATCACAAAAATGATTATATTTTCCTATTTTTTTAATGGTAAAAGAGTATGCTCAAGAACATTGGTAGAATGACCCCCCCTTTTTGGGGGGGTATCCCATAAAATAGAGATGTAGTCTACATTAGTTAACAAGCGGTTTCTGTTCAAGAAAGGAATGGGTCAAACTTTACAGCAGGAGGCTGGCCTGGACCTTGCATTTTAGGGTGCATGTTGTCAGATGCCTTTGGCAGAGTTGTCTTGCTTTCTTTTTACCCTAATTAAGCACATGCCACTTACAAGGTACATAATCTGCACTCTATTTAAATGCAACCAGTTTTTCTTTCCACGCCATTTTCTTGGATGCTGGATTGCTACCTTCCAAATGCCCTACAACTGGTTCACAGGAATCGGGCTGAACCATCTACCGTAAATAACATCCCTGCCAGATAAGGAATTCAATAGGATTTTTAGAGAATTAAACTATCATTTCTTCTAATATAATATCTAGACCTTAGCATCATTAGGGTGCTACAGAACTTTGCAACTTTAGGTAGATACTTTTTAAGAGGCTTTGAAATTGAATGTTTAATGCAGTAGCAGAGAGTGAGGTATACATCACTGGTCTCTTCCATATCTACATTTAGTATATTCTGGTGGCCTTCTGCCACCAATAGCCTCCCACCGACCAGTACGCTCGCACAGAGTGGGCCTCCTCAGGGTGCCGTCCGCCAGACAATGTTGGCTGGTGACCCCCAGGGGGAGAGCCTTCTCTGTGGTGGTGCCCACCCTCTGGAACAACCTCCCCCCAGAGATACATACAATAACAGACCTCCGGATTTTTCATCGGGCCCTGAAGACCTATTTATTTCAACTAGCTGGGCTGGCTTGAGTTAAATTTTAAATTGATTTTAAATTGGATTGTTTTAATTTACGGCCAAAATATTTAATTATTTTAAACTGTTTTTAAATTTTGTATGTTCTGTTTTTTACTTTGGCTGTTCACCGCCCTGAGTCCTATTTGGAGAAGGGCGGTATAGAAATTGAAACAAACAAACAAACAAATAAATAAATAAATATTTACTACAATACCAATTCTCTTCATACTACCCGTCCTTTGCTGAAAATAATAGCTTTTTCAGACTGTTCGGCCTTATTTCTTTAAACAGATCACTACAATATTTAATAGAACTTACTGTTTAAGTGATAAAGTGGAACGTAGATGTATTTTCTTAAATTTGAATTCTTCATTGAGCACTAGTGAGCAGGACCATTGATCAAGAATGATTTCACAGTTCATTTTCTATCCTTGGAAGTGGTTATATATAAAGCTTGTATGGTTTGTAAGCAGTCCAGGAGGTGAAAACATATTAACAGAACTCTTTGGAAATGATTTAAGAACTTTTAGGAACCTGGAACATCACACAATCACATTAGGGGATGATACATAGAAAGTTCAGGTCGAATTAGGAACTGTCTTACATAATCAAGAATGTTTCTACTTAGTATTTGATGGAAACATGTACCACTTTTCTGTTCAATCTCTTGATTCTGGAACATTCTGGGTAATTAATCTTAACAAGTTTTGAGGTCTATTAATTATATTGTGATACTATATGGAGTTTTTGTCTTTTATCAATCTCTACTGCAGAAGAAACATAAATTTAGCAGAAAAATATGCTTACATCTTTGAACAAATTTGTACATCCATTAGAGAAAAGCCAGGATTTCCTAGATGCCCTTTCATAGACTAAAGATTAAAAGAGTAATCCTGTGCTGCTGTAGCATAATCAAAACCTTAATGAACCAAATATAGTCCCCCAATCCCTGGTAGAGATTACTTGTTGAAATAATAATTAGGATGTGTTTGTTTTGCTGCTTGTGTTCAAACATATAGAATCAAAAGAACACATATGCAGCAAGGACTAAATTAAGAAGATGAAATCTTCAAAACCCTCACCCTTTCTATTATATTTATCAGTCTGTATAGAAACATATTTTTGACCACTCTGTGGATCACTAAATATTGGAGCCACTCCCTCCCTCCAAATGAAATAGAGTTTTGGATTACTTTCTTTCCCCAAAGGATTTTCTTTTATTTTTAGTTCCTTTCTCATGTTTTTTCAGGTGCTGTTAAAACTCTTGATGTTTTTAATTCTGAACACTTTTACTTAGATACATATTCCCATTGAATTTTAAAAGGATTTATTTTCCTGCTCCATATGAGTTGATAAATAAATTCTAAATAGTAGTACTGTTAGAACCATAATAGGGATAGTAACTATTTTCTTTTATGATTTATATGCTATTGAAAGCGATATTAATATTGGTATTAGCTAACCTGTTAGCAAATGTAGTTTCCCTGAAGAGTAAACCCAAGTAATGTAACTATTGGAAGTTTTTACACCTCTTGCTTTTTGCACAATAGCTCATACCTTTGAAACAGTTTGATGAATTGACAAACTCCAACTGTTATGTCTTAACTATTCCAGATAGTTTTCTACTAAACGCAGTGCAATTCAACAATAGTTGATATATATTTCACTGATATATCTCACTATTCTTCATGATTACATGTAAGAGAAAGAGGGAAAAAAAGATAGGTAATAGAAGATGTAGTTATTAAACACACAACTTCATTTTCCCTCCTCCCAACTCTAATGTGCTACTTATAGAATCACTCGTTTTTATGCACTGCATTGCAGTGGGATCTCTGCATATTTCTCCCAACATAATATAGGTGTTAAGTCAAGGCTTCTTCTGAAGGAATTACTCTTCAGTTATGCGCTATCAGTTGAATAAGGAGCGTTGTACTTGTGGTGCCTTCTGGGAGCTTTATTTCAATTATATACTAAGATGTTATTTTTGAACAAGTGTTAAGTTTAATTACTGCAAATAAATATTATCATTGAATTTAATTAGTAGCAAATGACACTGCTTCTCAAAACAATGCTTACATTGCGCATTTTCTGAAATAATTTAGAAAAATCAAGTATTGGCCCACAGATACCATTGACTCCTTTTTTGTTGTTATTGTTGTTTTAACTTCATAAGTGAATCAGTTGCACTGTTAGCTGTTGTAGTTGATACAGGGGTATTTTAAATGAATACATCAGTCTAGATTAAGTGTTCATATATCAACCCTTCTCAATCTGGTGTCCTCAATACATTTTAAGCTATAATTTTAAGAATTCTAGCTGTGAATTTTGAAAGTGTAATCTCTACACTCTACTTGCAGTTGTATATTTTTATTTGCCTTAGAAATTTATAACTGTCACTCTGGATGGCATATAGTAAAAACAATTAAAGCAGAAATAACCTCTCCAGATACCAAGAAAAAAAGCCATCTTAAAAGACAAACAAACCTGCCAGACCCCTGTGGCCTAAGAAAAGAGCTAGGTTTTCAGAACGCTTTTGAATACAGTCAGGTCTGGGGTCAAAGGGGGATAGTGTTCCAGAGGACAGGTCCTGTGATCAAAAGTTTTCCTAGATCCCTTCAGTGTCATTGCTTATAAATGGATCTGAACCATGTCATCTCTGCCTGACCCTACAAGTCAGGTTGAAACTGTAGAACAGAGTTCCCCAATGTTTCTGGCTTTGCAAACTGGGAGAGGGGATGTTCCATGCGAGCTTCCTAGGAATAACAATAGCCCACAAACCCACGGCCATACTCCACCAGGAATTATTCAGAACCAAAGACAAATTACAGAAGGCTGAAAGAAACAATGTAATCTGCAAACTCATTGTGCCAGTTTATCTACTCTAGTAAAGAGAACTTTGGAAAATGCTTGCTTCCCCGTCTTTACTCGGAGTTGGAGTTTTCTGGAACACTGACACTGTAACCATTGCAACTAATTCTACGTGGGACAAACATCACGTCAATTAAAAACCAGGATCCATGAACACCGACTGGCAGTCAAACGCCACAATCCTAAATCCTTAATCTCTACCCACATCGACACCAAACCACCAGTTCAATTGGAGAAACACAAAAATAATCAGCTATGGTACCACCCATCATGCTCGTGAGTTAATTGAAGCCTGGCATTCCACCAACAGACTCCAATTCCATCAACAGACTTATTGACCTACAACCAGCCTACGAACCCCTTAGAATCCAAATCAACTGCATAGCCAACCAGAGACAGCACCGACCCTCAAACAACCCCTGCAGTGTACCTCCCAATGATCCTGACCTGATGTAATCTTATCACGACGCATCTCAAGACCCATCACAAAACTCACTGATGACTCACAGTTGATCCAGTACAAGACTTGACACACCCACACCTGAAGCCTTTATAAACAAAATAACATTGATACTGACATCCCTTAAACTCCGCTGAAGATGTTACCTAACCTGGCAATGAAATATTTAGAAAGAAACCCACAAATGTCACTATATCAAAAAAAATATAATGTATTATGTGTCTCATAGTGTTTAAAGAGATTCAGTTGTCAACTTTATTAAAATTAAAAAAGAACCAAAAGAATTGTGCAGGCAGTAGTTTTTACTGTTACTCTGGAAGTGAAAGTTGGACTTCGAGAAACAAGATAGAAAGAAGATTGATCCTTTGAATTAACTATTGAACGAAGACTCCTGAAAATACCATAGATTGCCAAGAAAACAAACACCTGGATCATAGAACAAACCGATCCAGAGTTCTCACCTGAAGCACAATTGATCAGGATCAAATTAATCATGTTCTGAACATATGTTGTTAATTATGGGTTCTGTTCTGTCCCCCTTCCTCACACAGGCAAACGTAATACCAAGCACGCCTGCCAATATTTTATTAGGTAAACAGATTAGAATTCTTGGCAGACCAAGGCTTTGGCAGCAAACTGCTGAATGCCTGCCCAGACCGGTTTCACTCCCATAAAGCAGAAGAGGACTTATCTTCAGTCCGTTCCAGGAGCAACAAATTATCCACGAGACAAGAGTTTAGTCAATGTTCAGTCCAAAATATATCCAAGCCGAATTTCAGAGATCACGATGTAACTTTCAGGGTTTAACTTTGTCTGTCACAAAGCCTGAAGAGCAATCCCACCCACTTTTATTCCTGGTGAGGCGTGGCTTTGTGACTCAGCTCAATCTCTGGCCCTCCCACGCCTCTTCCGTTGCTGCGCACGCTTCTCTCTCCGACGCTGCCTGGGATCAAGCCAGGATTCATTATCCTCACTCCCTATCAATTGGTGCTCCGATATGCCTTCCTCCTGGTACATCCCAGGCTGTTCCTCCTGGCCTTCAGATGGAACCTGAGGCATTGCCAGAAAGGAGGGTCCTGGAGAAAGAGACCTTGTCAGTTCCTCCCCATCACCTTCTGAGTCCTCTTCCTCTGTTAGGACAGGCTCGGGAGTCGGGGTCACAACAGCTTCATTGCATAGTCACCCAGATGTTCAGACTGGATTTGGTATTTTTATCCACCTATTGACCTGGGATAGGTATATGTTTGATGGTGTTAAAGGTATCATTGCAGGATGGAAGCTATTCCAAGTAAAACTGCTTTTTGCGATTATTGTTTATTATTTCTGGATTTAATTTCTGGAAAGGTAAAAGGAATGAGAAAAAGAGGACAACCATCAGCAAGGTGGATGGGCTCAATTACAGCAATGAAGGTTGCCTCATTGAAAGACTTGGAGGAGGCAGATCATCCTGGAGAAAATCTATCTATAGCTGCTAAGAGTCTACACCAACTTTTATGGCATGTAATCAATCAAAACGTTAACCAGAATTGCCTTAATATATGTACTTTTGCAGCACACGATGCTTAGTCTCTCTAGGCTTAAATTGTTATCCTGCAATAATGTTGAAGATTCTACAAGCAGGGTTTTTTTTTTTTTGTTACTTTAAAGCTTTTTATGAATTTATCCACTTGTAGACTTACTTATGATTTGTTTATGTAGATGCTATATGCTGTTATGGTTTTATCCATGGAGCCGACTTGTAAGGCAGTGAGTGGTGTTTTACTATCCTAAAGGGAGAAAATAGGAAAGCTCCCAGTGTCCTTGATGAGCATGAAAATTAGCTGGACCATTGTTCAAAGCCCTTGAAAAGGAAGCAGTACGTGGGTTAATGTTTCAGCATGATAAAACTCCTCTAGTTTTAAAGGGATGGACTGAATGATAATGTTTTTCAATTAGCCACAAGAAGGCTGTTAGATGCGTCACAGCTGGTGATTCAAATGTTGTATGGGAAAAGAGGGAGAACAGAACACTCTAGAATGAATGTTTACTCAGGTGCATGTGAATTTAGGTGAGAGAGAATTACCCATCTGCCTTGGGTTAGATGCAGGCAGAATATACGAAGACTATTTTTTTAAAAAATTAAAAAATCTTAAAACCTCTAACTTACAGGCATGATAAAATAATGATTAGCTGTGTCCATGAAAATAAAGTCAGCAACTTCTTAAGGAAATTCTGAATCTTTACAGTAAACAAAATGTTTGATTCTCTTCCCTTCCAATCCTGGAGAACCATCCCTGTTTACATTTGGCACTGGATAGATGACTATCCCTTTTTCTTATGTGTTCCCTTGTTTCCATAGCATACATAATGAGCCGTAGTGGCGCAGCGGTTAGAATGCAGTACTGCAAGCTACTTCTGCTGACTGCCACAGCCTTCCATCCTTCCGAGATCAGTAAAATGAGGACCCAGAATGTTGGGGGCAATATCTGACTCTGTAAACTGCTTAGAGAGGGCTGTAAAGCACTATGAAGTGGTATAGAAGTCTAAGTGCTATTGCTTTACTTAGAAGTCTTTTTCAATTCCACTGTTGGCAAGCAATCCATTTTAGGAATATGAGCCATATGTCAAGCTACAGCCAAGAAATATACTTTTGATACATTGATCAGCCTTCTTAAAAAGTAAAATAAAAATCACAGAATTAATATATGCAGTTCTTTTTTTTAATAGTTTTATTAAACATTACAATTTGAAAGACAAAAGCTAATATAAATTAAGAAAATAAAAGACTAAAAATTAAAAATAGAATGTGAAAAAAAGAATATAATAAAGAAAAAGATATATAAAGAAATAACTTTCCCTTCATTACAATAAGTATATACAATTGTAACTAATCATCTTAAAATACAGCAAGTGATTTCTTCCCATATCTCATCTCTTACCTATAAACAAATCCTTCAAAACTCATGGTACAGTCCTAACCAGCAAAAGTCCATTAAGGGTTACCAGAAATAACCACATACCCATTTTAATTTGATCAAATAAAGCAACTTTATATTTCCTCTCTTTATTTTTAATAATCTTGAACTATAACCTCCTCAAATAATGACCTAAAACTTCATTTTTGTTGCCCCATTAGTTTGAATAGGAGGAAGCTATAATTCCAGCAGGGTGCTGGGGCTGCTTCTGCTAATCAGTCAGACTTCTGAAAAGCATAAGGCAGAAGGGAAAGAAATAAATTTGAGAAGGTATATAAAAATCTAGGAATGGGAGATACAAACTTATAGCTCTATCTCATTTTTTATAGATCTATAATTGTGATGCTTAAAATGATCTGAAAGGAACAGAAACACTTAGCCTTGAACTTTTGTTCTTCTGCTGCTTCTTACATACCTGTAAATTTGTAATCTGAAACTGATTTTCCAGTGAAATAAACAAAGATGGAAAGATTAAATATATTGAATAGTGAAAAACTTTGGTTGGAGTGGGTGATAAAGTGGGCTTTTGTGCGTGTGGATATACAGCAGTTCTGCTATTCTGGTAAGGAACATTTACTTATCTCCTTTCCCTACCTGTAACTCGTATAGAATCATATTGCTAGGTTTTATTAAGCAAGACAAAAAATAAGTACGTACCAAGTGAAAAGGTTTTTGGTGATTCTGTAACCATGAGCCAAATTGACTGTATTTAACCTTAAAGATTCTATTCCAATAAATAAATCTTCCAAAACATCCCAAGTGAAACTTGCTATTGCTTCTAACTTCAGCTATATCTTTGGTTTCCGTCCTAAAACATTTTATCAGAGTATGGATTTTTTGCAGTGCTCTTTATTGTCATCTGTGTGCATCTTTCAGATCGAATCAGGAAAAAAAATGAAGTGTAGATGTAGATATTTGTACTCCCCTTCTAATTGAAAACATAAAATCAATCAGTGGCAGCTCGGTTTTTCCACCCAAGTTTCAACATCCTACTATGTAGACAGTTTCAGAGTACAGCAAATTGTGAAGTGCATTAATTGTAGCACTATGACTGTTGCATGGCAACAGTTCTGTTTGTAGAAATCATAGTTTCACTCTTGATATTCTATCATATGCTCGTCGACAAAAATAGATTATTTATTTATTTATTTATTTATTTATTTATTTATTTGGCGTGTACACCGCCAAATCAATACAGACTCGTGGTTTTTCAAAACAGTAAAAAAAAAAGCATCTATAACAGTAAAACATACACAGTAACAATAAATAAATTAAAAACAATTATTAATTAAAATTACATGAATATTAAACAGATTGTAATACTTTGAGTCAGAGTTGGCTCCTGGCAACTACCTGGACAAATCCCTTGGCAAGATTTCTGAAATGGTTTGCCATTGTTTGCTTCCTAGCACTGATAGAGAGTGACTGGCTCAAAATCAGCAAATTGGCTTTGGGCCTAAAGCAGAACTAGAATTCATGGTATTTCAGTTACTAGCCTGGTACCTTCCTCACTAAAACAAGCTCTTCAAATAATAAAGTATAATAACATAAATTTAATAAATAAATTCAAGGTAAAGTAAAGATAATTATAACTACTCATGGAACACTTTTTGGAAGAGTTTCCAGAATATTAGAAGTGAGAGAGTGAAGTTTAATTTTAATTTAATTTTACTCTAGATGCGCAGGGCACCACTCAAAAACTAGCTGCTTCTGACTTGACTTTCATTCCCTTAACTTCAGAAAAGTGATGTCAAAATAAAAGAATATTTTGAACAAATCCAAATGACTCCTCACGAGAAGCCATATCCCATTCATATATTTTAATTCCATTCTGAGTACTTGCTACATAGCCTCCTTGTTCTGGATGTCTATTCCTTATTAATTTTTTCTTCAAAATTAAAACAATGCAAGTCTGTACCTTCAAATGTGCTGGAGCATGTTAAATCAAGATTTCCTTGGCATACCTTTGCCACTTCAATTTGAAAAAAGGCATCCACTTTTTTGTGAAAACACTGAGACAGTATTTTTGTTATAGTAACACAGGTTTTATTTTTTCTTAAAGGGATTGGTGGAAATTAGGGCTACAAATTATACAGCAAGTTTACATTTATGAAACAATAAAAAGCGTAGCTTGGAGTCCAGAACCACTTCTGTTCTGTCATGGAGCTTTCAAGCTTTTTGTTACCTAAAGAAGCACTATCAGCTGCCAAAAACATGAGGTTACCGGTAATTCCACTGAAATTGGTCCATGAAGCTAGCCTTAGAATAAATTTACTTAAACTTAAAGTTCAAGATAAGAGTCTAGCATTCTCCAGTGTGCTTGTGATTGAACCCTTATTTACAGTATTTAAATTCTGCCCTAGGATTTTTTCCCCCTGGTTTTTCAGAGTTTTTGTATTAATGAGGTCTTGTTGATTGCAGTCACTCAATAGAAATATAAAACTATACCATATATGTGATTCTAAGTACCATTTGTACCTTTATTTGTAAGACTTG
This sequence comes from Arizona elegans, assembly GCA_022577455.1. Taxonomy (NCBI): domain Eukaryota; kingdom Metazoa; phylum Chordata; class Lepidosauria; order Squamata; family Colubridae; genus Arizona; species Arizona elegans. The sequence continues at coordinate 48,190,334 of JAKOOJ010000005.1, read as the reverse complement.
TACATAAAAAGGTTGCAAATGAAAATAAAAAAAATAAAGAACAAATAAACAAGGTAGATAAACTTCTAGCTAGTCATAATTTCTTTATTTTTAAGAATTGTACATAAGTTTGTAAAACGAGAAAGCTACAAGTTGTGGGAAATGGTGTGTGCTAAGGAAAATTAATTCTCAAGATTAAATACACACACACACTCAAGTTAAAATGATGATGGAATTTTGTGCTGATTGTATTCTTTGACCTTTGATTCTTTGAGCATACTAAGGTTTCACAATAATAGTTTCTTTGTATCTGTGTATATAGAGGGCATACATTCCGTTTTTTACTACACTGATCTACTTTATCAGCTTGTATACTAGCAGGTTTTATGGTTAATCTTATCTTAATTTTCATTAGTTATTCTATGTTTAAGAACACTAAATTATTTTAAGACACTGAGAGGTTCTAATTAGACTGCTCCTTTTTTTTTCTTCCTCCCTTTCTTGTATCTTATTAAACATAACTATCACATTATTTATCTCATAAATTTACTGTATTAAATTTATTACTTATTATATTACCTTTGAGCTGGACAGATTAGGTTAAATCCCCAAATGGAAAACTTAGTAAATGTAGTTTCTATTACAGGCCAACAAATATAAGGCTTCTACATCCAATTAGATTTTTTTTTTTATTAGATTCACCACCACAAATGATAGAATTAAAATGTGTATCTGCACCTGAACTTGATGGACTTCATGTTTCTACAAAAGAAAATCCAATACTGTTTATTCAAACTTTCTTCACTTAAGCAGAATACATAATTTTGTTTCTGCTGTTACTATTGATTCATTGATTTGATTTATTGCAAAACACTCAGAGATTTAATACGACTTTATATCCAAAAGCAAAATAAGTTTTAGGGTATGTAGGGAAGCTGTTATAGTTTATACTTGCCTGCAACTTTCTGAAGCAAAACCATCCACCTCAAATATACAAACATCTCCATCTGCTCTGGAACATTAATTTACCTTCAAGTCCAAAACACTACACAGACCTATTTATTATTCTGTCTTCTACTGATGAAACAATACTTCACTCAATTTTACACTGTACCTTTCTTCAGTTTCTAAATAATTGCTTAACATTAAAAATGTTACATTTCATTTGTCCTTTTGCTTTCTAGAGCAATATACTATATGTAAATTTGAATAAATATTAAACTAAATAAGTTATGACTGCTGCCTTCTTTAGGCTGATGTATTCCCTACCCACCAAGCTGTTTGGCCACTGAATTATATCAAAGTGAAAAACCTCACCACTTACTTTGGGAGAGGAGACTTGGTCTAATATTCTGGCCAGAAATTTGTGCTGTTCTGAATTCATTAAGTTGTAACACCCCTAAGCCATTCTCCCTCCCAACCATAAACCTAGAAATATGCCTCCATGCTACTTTTTTAAAAAAATGGTGAGATTTTAGTTGAAGACTTCTGGAAACTTTGAACACATGAAGGAATTTATATTTTCTTAAGGTGTTAGCCTTTGCTGCAGTTAAACCTTGCAGCATAGTTTGAAGAGATTGTTAACCACATGAATGATACATTGTGCTGTATTGCCTGTTTGTTCAGAATCAACAGTAATGAAAATAGCTTACCTGGTGTTATATACTTTGTAAATATTATCCAAGCCTGTTTTTAAATTATTAAGTTTTGCTAATTAGATTTCTACCACACCTTTCTTTCAGGAGTTCAAGGTTCTATGCATAACATTAAAAAAAGGTAAAGGTTTCCCCTACCAAGTTGTGCTCCTTCCTTCAATTTTTACAGATTGAAAATCATCCTGAAATAGGTTGGCCTGAGAGAGACTGAAGAGTAATTGCTGATCAAAAGCTTTCTAGTAAACATCTGTGGGTGTATTTGATCCTGGATCTTCCCAGTCCAAGCTTTTATACCAGACTGGGTCTGTTTGTATAGCTTGTCATTGCATACTAATTTGTTCAGGTTGTTTCTCCCACCTCATTAGATTCACTCCTCTTAAGGATTATGTTGTAAATAGGGTCATATTCAGGTAGTAGTAATGCTTGAGTTATATATAAATAGACAGAAACCAGAAAAGAAATCCAGGCATACTGTTAATATTGTTTGGGATTTTGTGTTATCTACTTGCTCAATTACAGTAGAATATAAATATATGGTCTTTCCAAATAATTCAGTTGTGAAGAGAATTGTGACAATTTTGCTGTGAATTTTGTTCCTGAATTTTGTACTATACTAACTATTCTCTCTCTCTCTCCCCCCCCCCCCTCTCTCTCTCTCTCTCTCTCTCTCTCTCTCTCTCTCTCTCTCTCTCTCTCTCTCTCTCTCTCTCTCTCTCTCTCTCTCTCTCTAGTGAGGAGACAGCACAGGCAGTAGCAATAGATTCTCTTGGCCAGCCGAAATCTCCATTGGAAAAAATTATGGTCAGACTCTGCGAATACCACCAGAAACACTTCGTCCGTGTCCTGAATGACATCTGCACTGAAGTACAAACAGGCTATGAAGGCCAGCAGTTATCTGGACCTGAAAACATAGATGTGTCTACTTGTAGTTCAGGGTGTAGCCAATATCATATTGAGAACCAGGAGCATGGAACTTCTTGCTCTGAGTCAAAACTCCCTCTATTGCTGGATGCAGAACAATCAGAGGCCCGTGGTTCTTTGCGAATACTATGCCATGCGCTGAAACATGCTGTAGAACTGAAATCTACAGACAGAAGAGAAAATTGCAGTTCCGTCAGAAGAGATTTCCCTGAGCTTCCAACTATTAGAACAACTTCTATAAGTCCCAGAGATAGTCCCACTCAAGGGTACCTGACTGCCTCCAATACCCATCACTCTATTAAAAATCTGGAAGGGCAGACCTCTGCTACTGAGCAAGAGACGGGGACTAGAAAAGGTGAAGATGACAAAGATCAGGTGCAAAGTAGAGGTTTACTGGGAGGCTATGTAGCTGTGAAAGCAACAAATGTAAACATTAATGAGGAGAATTTAGAGAATAGGATGGGTTCTTTGAAGAACCCTTTCAAAGCTTTCCCAGAGGAAACTCGAGAGACGGCTTTCACCGCTAGCTCTCCACGGAGAGCAGACAAAGAGAATGCCTTGCAGTGCAGCTCCAAAGCCTTTATGCACCAGGATACAGAAATCAATGACCAGGAAACAAGATCAAAGGTAGAGAATCACTATCTGGCTTCAGGGAAAAGCAAGGGAGTCTGCCACATGCATCCTGGTGACAAGACTCACATGGAGAATGCCAAAGACATTTGGCTGCCTATTAATTCCATGCCAGTAGTGCAGCACAAAACCACCAATGGGCACTCCCGAGTCAAGAGTATTTCAGCTTCTACTAAAAGTACACGTAAAAGCAAGAAGTCTTCAGGATTAAGAATAAATGATTATGATAATCAATATGATGTTGTCTATATTAGCCAACCAATTACAGAGTGTCACTATGAGAGCAAAAAGACAATATCAGCAAGAAAGACAGCAAGGAAGAGCACTCGTGGCTATTACTACAACGGTGAATGTTGTGAGCTTCCTACTATTCGCACCTTGGCCAAGACTCCGCATTCACAGGAAAATGGGAACGTCCTGGCTACAAGGCCTGAAGTGCTAACAAGTCCTATCCAGGGCATTTCTCTTCCAAGTGACAGCTACTTGGCTGCAACTGAACCTGTGGATAGCAATGATGATCAAAGATCTTCCACAGTGGCCCCTACTCAAGAAGATTCCTTCAATGAAATAAGAACTGAGCAATGCTCTTATGAAAGTATCTCTTCTGAGGTCAGTGTCCTCAAGCAGAGAGAAGCTAGTCTTGCTGAACAAGCTACCATGCCTGTTTCTCTATTTCCCCGCCCAGTTTTTCATTCAGATAAAGACAGCTTGTTTGTGTCTTCACTGCAGACCATGACTGTCTCTTTCCCTCGAGAGGATGAAGGGGACTTGCAAGACAGTACTGACATTGTGGAGGCACATAGCTCTGGCTCAGATTCGTATAACTGTAATAGATCTAAAGAAAATAGTGTCAGTATAGCAGACTCTGTTGTACATCCTGTCTCAGAAGCTGCTAACGATAAATCAGCTTCTCTGTTCTTGGGAAATGTGACTATCCCAGAACCTCCTATTTTGATAGAGCCAGAATCCCATGTTTGCATGGATCTGCTGATGCCTGAAGTATCAGCCAATAGCATGGACATGTTGCCTCCATTAGATGAGCCTGCTTCTGTTATAGATGTATCACCATCTATAGAACCCCCACTACTTTCCCCTATAGACTTGGCAGAACCCTCAGTAGTACCACCCGCTCTTGATGTTCTGGACCCTTGTATGACCTTTCCTTCAGAGATTCCCTGTATTTCCAACAGTGTATCACCTCCACAGCTTGTTGCCAGCCCAAGGAGCATGTCTCCTGTAAGTCATCCTACCGGTGGGGTGCCTGAACTTCCTACTCATATTGACCGAGAACCTTCAGAGACTCTTTCTGAAGAATCTTCAGCGGTAGCAACTATCAAAATGAATGTGGAGCTCCCCCAGCTGCTTCCCAATTTAGAAGCAGCAAAGCTGCCTCTCAGTTTGGATTGTACTAACACACACGAAACCACTATTGAAAATTCCCAGAATTTGAAAGAAGGACTCTCTGTTGAATGTAAAAATGTGCTGCCCCTTGTGGCTGGCAATGAAGATAAGGGAGAGAAAAATGTAAATGATACAATAAACATCAGTGAGACCACCAAGTCTGATGAGGAAATGGAGGTTAATAGTGAAACTGCAGTAGAGCCCAAAACATCAGAAAAGGACAAGAAAGAGACTCCTTCCAAAACAAACATAGACAAAAAACGAAGGCGGGAGAAAAAAACCCACATTGTTTCGGATCGCTGTCTTCGAAGCCAGCAGTCTCTGGCGCCTACAGAAGACAGTTCTGAACAACCCTGTTCTTCCAATTCTGTTCAGTTTCCTCAGCTACAGATAAAGCTTTCTAAAAGTCCTGGTGCTAAGCGTTTTAAGAGAGAGGTACATCTTGATGGGGCAACATCTGTGTGTTTGCCTAATGACAGACACCATCAAACACTGCTAAATGATAGTAGCAAATCTACTGAACAGGCAGATGATGAAAATGACATCACAATAAGGCAGACCTATAAGAAACTAATGGCAAAGGAATCTGTAATAGAGGGAAGCCAGAATGGAGAAGATAACAAAGATAAGCCAGCAGCAATGCTTGAAATTTGCTTAGAAGCCAATTCTGACAAGAGAAGTGTTCATGTTCCAACAGAGATGTCTGATAAAACCAAAAAGCAAGTAGATTTAAAGCCAGAAAGTTTAGAGAATTCTGATGGCCCTATGAATATTATTGAAGTATTGTCCAACCAGCATGAGACAAGTAGCTTCGTATGTCCTGGTAGCAAGCATGCACAGCCAGAGAAGGCAATGAAATGCAAGAAACCAGCCTTACAGTTCTATAACTTGAGACACACCCCTACTACAGCTCATGTGGTCACTGCCACAAGAAATACATCAGAAAAAGCAATTGTACAAGCAAACTCTGACATCATGGCCACATCAGCAGATCCTGTTGTCGTAGACGAACCAAATGCAAGAAATGAAAACTCTATTGATTTTAACAGCATGAAAGTACTTTCTGACAAGCCAAGATTTGTGGAATGGTGTGCTGAGGAAGACAACCAAGAACTCATCACTAACTTTAATACCCAGTATATGAAGATCCAGAAAGGCTGGATTCAGCTGGAGAAGGAGGCTCAGCCAGCTCCAAAGGTCAAGAATAAATCTGACAAGTTGAAAGAGATATGGAAAAGCAAGAAGAGGACTCGAAAATTTAAAGGATCCACTGAAGTCCAGAAACTGTCCCCTGTTCAGATGCTTTTCATGAAGGGTTTTGATATATCCAATATCTGCAAATGGTTTATGGAGACAACTGAAACCAAATCTCTGGTCATTGTGAAGAAGTTGAACACACGTATCCCAGGAGACATTCCTCTCATGAAGCTTCCACTCCAAAAGGGTTCTTCTAGTGTCTACCCCAGTTCTCTCCAAGCAGAGCGTCTAAAGAAACACTTAAAGAAGTTTGCTGCTATGACCCCAGCAAAAAATACTATAAAGATCCAAAAGCTGTGGACCAGACTTCGAGAGAATGGTGACCAGACTGAGTCAGAGCAGATTGTCGGTCCAAAGCAGACATCTCCCTCTGAAGTCAGCTTGGCACAATGTATTGGACCCAAGAGCATCCAGCCTTCCCCTAGCATGCCGGTGCAGACAAGCTCACGGATCCTGAGGAAATATTCCAACTTGAGAGGCAAACTTCATGGATTCCATAGAGTGGTCAAACAGGAGAGGCATGACTGTGTGGCCAAGCAGCTCTTGGCTGAAAGCAGTTCAAGCAACAAAAGCATGTGCATTAAACCCTTGATGTCCCCCAAGTTGGCCCAGCAAGTGAAAGCCATCCAACTTCCTACTAAATCCACTCCGATTGAAAAAGGAGGAAAGGGGAGAAAAGGGAAAGGAAAGTTACAGGAGGACACCTCTGCTAAAAGCAGTCTTCAGCAAAGCAAAAAAAAGACACCGAATGAGAATATCAGGACACTGGCCATGCGGCAGTTGAGTCCTTCAAGCAAGGAAAGAATCTCTCTCAAGAAAGTCAGTAAAGTGAAGCAGGTGGGCGCTCCAACTACTAGGAAGCAGACAGCGGCAGGAAGAAATAATAAGCACACCTCTCAGAATGAGAAGTCAAAGAAACTTATTGATTCACGACCTGGGAAAAAAAAGTCTCCCACCCACATAGGGAAAGCCAGTACCAGTCAAAAAGCCAGCCTGCTTTCCAAGCAGCAAGGGCTTATGAAGGCTCTAAAGGAGAAAATGGTGAGAGATTCCCCCAGTCAGTCTCTTAAAAAGGCAAGCAGTGAGAAAGCTCTCACCAGATCAGTGAAACGAATTCAGGAGAACAAAACTCGGAGCAAGAGGAAGTTGAGGGCAAAGAAAGAATCTTCACCCAGCAAGCGCAGGCGGCTGGATGCAAAGTAGCAACGTCTTGGGTAGGAAGTGTGTTATAGAAACTCTTCCTCTTTCTTTCAGTAGTTCTGCTGCTGAACAGGGAAGGAGGGAGGGGTGCTTGGGTCTGGCTAAAGGCCATCTCCCTCTTGCTTTTTAAGGAGCCTTCGATTTGAGTTGCATCTGGAGGCGAACACCATTTTTCTATATCACGGAGAAAGAAAAGTTGAAAGTTCCTGGAGTTGAACTGGAAGCATGGCAGTTTCAGTTCAAAGTACAGTGCCTTATTTATCATGTTAGGAAACAAATAAATTAGTCTGCTTGATTTGAAGCTAGCAGTTTATGGGTTAATGCACATGCACTTGTACTGTAATGGAAAGAGAACCAACCACCTGTCATGCACATCCCACAGAGTTTGATGGCATGTCTGCTAAGGATCATACAGAGTGTTTCCTTCCTTTTGTGCATTGTAGCATACTGACACTGTTTAATTTGTGCAGGGCATTATGAAGCCAAAACCCAAAGTTGTTTCCTCCTCTAATTATATTCTTTACTAGCAGGTTATAATGATGGATTTTATTATTAAGTTATTAATAATTACCTATGTGATGTAACTTTGGGCTTTAGGGTTTGGCTATAAGCTAGCCAGGTTTTGTGTAAAAAAAAATATTTTATGTTTTCAGTGATAGTCAGCCATGCTTGGCCTACCCAAGAAACTAGTCCTGTTGGATGAACGGAAAATGTTACCCTAAAATAGAGATTGCTTGCCTCCTTTAACATTTCTGTAAACCTTAAACACCTTAAAGGCTACTTTTTAAAATGCTGCCTCAATTTCTGCTGGAGTAATTCTGAAATGCATTTACCCCAAAATTCCTGGGATTTTTTTTTTTTTGGTGGGGGGGATCCCTGTTTAAAATACTCCTGAATTCATAGGCATATTATGATGCTAAAATTAACTATGGATCTCAGAGAAAAATATCTGTAAAGAAAAAGTATTGGAAGGTGCTCCTTGTCAGAGTACTTTCATTGCTGAAGATTTTTAAAATTTCTTTACTATGAAGTTGCTGCAAGTTTCTTTTCTATAGACTTCTTCAGATATCTGAAGGCTTTTTAAAAAGTAAAAACATGACAATGCTGGTTGTGAATAAAGTAGCAGCTGGAACTTTCTGGTACTTTCACAAATGTATGGGTTGCAACTTAACATGAAGTAAAAAATTTTCTGCCTTCCCCCAAGAAGATGTAGGCTCACCGATTATTCATTAACTTTATATGCAAGTTGCCTGGCTTTACCTTCAAAGTTTAATTTGTGTATTATATAAAGATAAAGGTGTCATCTTTCTTTAAAGAAGTCATTCCTATGAGAATACAATGTACTTAAAATGCAACAGTCACTTTTCCAGTTCAGACATTTGTTTTGGATCGAATAAGAAGGGAAGCAATGTTTTCTCAAAAGAAAACATCCTGTCTTGTGCTGCTCATTTGGGAGGTAACAGTGACTCCTTTTGCTCTGAGGCTGGAGAAGAAAGGTAAGGACCAGCTTTTTATTTTATTTTTGTAGCTCTCACTAAGCCACAACAAAGGCCTAGATAATTGCTTAGAAACTTGTGCAGACCTCCTCATGTTTGCCATGTTTGACTCCTGAGAGCTTCCTGTGAAGGCCTTCAGATAGTTTGACCTTTCAGAATAGCTTGCCATGGATACCAGATGAGATCAACAAACTCAAACATCTTTATGCATTATTGTATTAACTAGCCTGAACCAGTTTTTCCAAGCGGTGAGGGGGTTATTGAATATAAGATAAACTTTGGGAAGAATGAAGGTGTGAGGAAATTGATTTTTTTTTAAAGGATAGAGAGTACATTAGCATTTCTATTCTTATACCAAAGCTCATTACTGCAGGCAGAAAATTGATAATTACCATACCTATTGTACAGTTCCTAATTGATCAAGGAAATTGGAATTTGGCATCTGAAAATGTAAAGCCCTGTTGCTCGCCCGCTTACTCAAGTCTGTGACTTGAGAGGGTGCCCTAAAGCTACAAGACATATCAGGGTGGACCCATTTTTATATAATATTTTTAAATCATTTGATTTTTAACTTCTCTTTTCATTTAAATCACGATGTATAAAATTAATTGTTGTAAGCATCAGGTTAGTCTTAATATTCTCTGTAAAGATTCATATGAATTTGTCTAGTTGCTATTTTAATTGTAAATATCAAATGTGCTAGACATTCCACCAGGAGTATTAAAAATATTTAAGGAAATGTGTGAGCACATGCATGTGTGTGTGATGGCAAGGGGTTGCAAAAATCTTTTTTTCCCCAACTTTACATGATTACATTCAGATATGCATTCAACTTCCTGCTCCCTCTGCCCAGGGCTGCTTCCTAACAAACTGCTGGGTAGTTGGGGCTTTTTGTGGTACATCACTTTAAGCTAAGTGATTCTGATTTAGATCTCTGCTAATAAAATCTTTCTACAATTTGTGCTGTCCAATTTCTTGTGTGGTCTAGAGTCTAAATGTTCCTTGTGTAAGCATTATGTAACATGCATCAGCTTCAAATCCACCCTGTTTTGCTCTAATCTGCTGCCCATACAATGTTGCATAACTCTGAGAAATCAATTGGTTGCCAGCCCAGAGTTGCTGATAGTTTTAGTTCAGCTTCTTACTATTTTTTGGAGAAGGCCATACCATCCTACACTTCAGCACTCTTGGCTGCCAACTGGACATGCCTTTTCTTTATATACAATCAAAATATTAGAAGCAAGAGATTAACCAAGCAGTTCAAAATAGTTTAGGTAGTTTTTAAAAAAATATATGCAACTTGGTATAGAGAGCTAACAAGTCTTGAGATAAAAGAAAACAAAGTATTATCTAATTGGCAGACAGTGCTCTGTGCTTCAGTCCCAGTGACACTCAGTTCATACCTGGCAAAGATGTTGAGCCTCTAATATTCAAGTATCTTTTAAAGAGTTCCTTGAGATGTCCTTCAAAACACTTCTTTTTTGACACTCAAGTCTCTTCATTAAAATGACCTTTGAAACTTGGCTTGTACTATTGCTGGGTCAGGCTTTTTTTTTTTAGAAACTACAGGACTTAATTATGTGCCTTGCATTCTATTGTGAACATTTTACCTTTCCCCCATCTAATAGATATTAGGTATGTAAGGTGCAGTTTTACGTTCTGATTACCATAGGAAAAATCCCCCAAACCTGTCCTGTTGTTTGGCTTTTATCATATTTATATCTTATCCTTCTTACTGTGGTCTTTTTCTTTGTCTGTCCATAATTCTTCCAACTGGCATGCTTCCGTTCTCTTTTAGTAATCCTACTCTTAGCCAAACTCTTGATGCTTTGCGGTTGGGCGTGCTGTTGCATTCAGTAGTTTCTAGCAATGGCTGTATGGAACAGCTTAAACTCATGTAGTTTATAAAGTGAAGAATTGCACCTTCACATCTCTGTGCATAACAGTAACCTCTATAACAACTGGAGCACTCACTTTTCTCTGTTAATGGCTTTTTTTTTCCATCCTGTCAAACACATATTCTCAACACGTATATGCTTTTACTTTGAAATAATAATAATGATGATGAACTGGAGAAAATCATAAAATATAAAGACCTGCAAAAAAAAGTAGAACAATTCTAGCAAAAGAAAACATCAATAGTACTAATAGTAGTAAGCTCCTTGAGTGCAATTCCAAAACATCCAGAGAGCCATTTGAGGACCATTGACATTCATAAAATCACCAACAATCAGTTGCAAAAGATAGTTGTACAGATAGTCCTTGACTTATAATCACAATGGCCTGGATCTTTGGCTGTAAGCCATTGTAGTCATAAATTGAGGTACCATGTGACCAGAATTGATTTTACAACCATTTTTACCAGGTCATTGAGTCACCATGGTTGTTATTTGGCTATTCAGCAAACCACATAGTTGTAAGTGTGAACTCATTTTATCTGATGAGCATTTTTTGCCTGAAGATGGCAAAAGAGTTGCAAAACATGATCATGTGAACATGGGACAGGGCAACTGGTTATAAATGCAAGCCACATGCCAAGTGCCTGAAATGTGATCACATGACTGGAAGAGGTGATGCATCAGTTGTAACTATTAGGATAGAAGTAACGTTTTTTTAAAAAATCTGTGATAACTTCAAACAGTTGTTAAGTGACCACTCGTACGTTAAAGACTACCTATATTTGGAACAGCTTACATACTGCAACAGTTCCCTTTAATAAAATTAAACAATATTTGCTTATCTCAGTCTTTGGGAAGAACTGAATAGGTGAACAAAAGGGTTGTTTTTTGCATTTACCCAAGGGACTGCAGAATACTTATTTTAGGATAATCTCAGGAGTTTCAAATTTGCATTGAGAGTAAACTCTTCTCTTCTTTAAAAGCTTGTTTTTTGAGCAGGCTTCCTAAATAATTAAAAATGAATGCAGTCTGAATGATTTTTCTAACATGTATGTAATCATTTGCATAAATAACTCTTTACATTGCTATCAAAAATTTCCAAGTGTGTGTGTATGCATTACATTGAAATGCAATTGAATATATACATATATGTATATGTGTGTGTAGTACAGACACATGGACATGATGCTGTGTTTGCCCAGCATCTGGCTAGAGATTAAAATGCTTTCCTAGGTGCAGGATAAATTCTGCCTTTCTCCCTAGGTAGTCACAAAATGGAAGAATAATAATAATGTAAATATAAATAGTTTTAAATATTTATTTCCTGTATTTTGTGCTGACAAGTCTCAGGAGTTCTGTTAGTTTGCAATATTATAGAAAGGTGGTGGTATTTTTTTTAAAAAATAATAAAGGCATGTTTCCTACTGCAAATAGCATTAAACAGAAGAACTGTCAACTGGTCTGGAATTTATGCTGCAAAATCAAAATTCCAGATCTTATTGAGATGTAAGCCTGTGCATGGGCTAAATATTTCACACTCATCATTAAATATTCCTTTATGTTAAAACCAACACCTTTAATACAGAAATCTTGATATTAAGCATTATAAAACCATTATGGACTACATTCTGCATTAGAACAAGTGCTGTGTTATAGTAGACAGGAATTAAAATTCTTAAAACCTTCAGGCTGAAGTGAGAATATCACAGACACAGACTGACCATTTCTGTAAAAGCTACATCAAATGGATTCAAAGCATGATATGATAGGGGGTTTTTTTTCCTCTTTTTTTTCTTCTTCTGTGGAAGTGACTTGAAAATTCAACTTGAGCACAGTTCTTTGAAAACTGCTTGGTCACGTGCACTTTTAGGCACAGCACTTGAAAGCAATAAGAATTCTAGTAATAAATTTTTTTGTGAAAAAAAATGGCATATGGGGGGACGTATGCCTATGTATGCATGTCTCAGTAAAGCCTGCTTCTCTTCAGTGGTCTTGCCACCTAAAGAAAGAAACATCTTATGTTTCAGTCTTACTCCATGTTTGGGCATCATCACAGGGAATAACTGGCAATCCAGAATAAATGTATTGATTGGGGATATGGACTCAGGGATAGTGAATAAAAGGAGATTTTACTAGAAGTTGGGGGGCGGGGGTGGCAGGGTGGCAGTGGCACATATGAGGAATGTTTGTTTGCTTTCTATCATTTGCAGCTGATTCTTGTCAATTCTTATTCTCACTCCAAATCTTCAGCTGCTGCGTTGAGCTAGGTCCTATTTTTTTGGCCTCTTTATTTTTATTTTATTTCTTGGATCATACTTTTATATTCCCTAGTTCCTCTTTCTTAACACTCCTTAGGTCACACTATGCTATTTAAGATATCATTCTCTTTTATTTGATAATTATTTTTATGGGATTGTGTGGATATTCCTAAGCGTGTGATTTTCATGTGCTTTGGGCTGTTGAAAATGCTTGCTCCATTCTTCTTTCTGGAAATCTATTAGTTGCCTGTTTTAAGACATAATCCTATATGTAGCTCCTTTTTGCTAATTCTTGCACCCACTTTCTGCTCTCCAGAAATTTAACTCCTGCCTGCATTTGTTGTTAATGTCTTCACTTCTCTTACAAAGTTGCTACAGGAGGTTTAGTATAGGGAGCAGGCTTCTAACCTTCTGCAATCATTTTATTTTCCAATAGCATACCTGAAAGCTTGTGGGGGAAAGTTCAATGAGCCCTCATCAATGTCTTGCATTCAACAAGCAAACAAATGCATTTGGCAATTTTATATTCTATGCATTAATTTATATTCCTTCCTCTCACAAAGGTTTTTATTTCTTTATCCAAAGCAGTCCTTTCTGTCCCATCTCAAGAATCATGTATGGGGATATCTCCTCCCCATGTTTGACCAGCCTGATATTGTCATCCAAACCCTACATATGATAAGTAGCATTTTTGGAAGGGTTTGATTGTAGATCCTTTTCTTCTCTTCAGGGCACTGGAAAATGCTGTGATGTTAGGAGAAGAATGTGTCTGTTGTGTATTGTTGGTTAAAATGTGTCATTAGATAATGGTTATATACCTCATCTGAAGAACATTTTAAATGTATATAAAAGGTAATTCTCAGTTGCTTTCCAGTAATTCATAAACCTATAACAGCTAGGGCTATTTTACCATTGAAATTGTATCAATTGTGTCAGCTTCATACTTGTGTGTGTCTGTTATTTCTTTGACTAACCAATGGAAAGTGATTTAATCCTTTTATATTTTTTCTGTGCTGCTTTCTTTTATGCATTGTGACGGACTCTATGTACTCCATGGGTCCTTATTTTATTGCAGCTTATTAAACTTTTAAAAATGTCAGCACTGGTGTGGTGTGATGAAGTTTAATATAAAAATTTTTAAGCCATGGTCCACAATTCACTAGTGTTTCACAAGTTTTTTTCAGCCAATTGATGGAAGATCAAGCTGATTATCAATTTCAATGGCTATTTTGGGATACCAGTTGCAGTGAATACACCAGATATTGAATCTTTGAAAAATCAGAAGTGCTTGATAATATTTCTTTGTTAATTATAAACCCCACTTTAATATATGAAACTAAAGCAGCCTGTCTCTCACCTGGCTTCATTTTATTGGTGGAGATTATAGAGACAATTGTAGTAATGAAGAAATAGCTATCAAAATCCTGAGGAAAGCTGAACATAAGCAGAGCTTTTGACTATGCTGCTTGGACATTCTGGAAGTTATAGACAAAATATTTTGACTATATCAGATCAAGGAAGACTGGTCCAAAGCATGCTTATTCAAGACCTGTTTCAATGTCAACTCTTTTTCTTCTGCTTTTTTTTTTTTACTTAAGTATTCCTTCCTATTTGATCCACCACTTCATTAGGTTAATTCTACAATGTGAAACTACAGGTAGACCTTGACTTACGACCACAATTGAGCCCAAAATTTCTGTTGCTACGTGAGACAGTTGTTAAGTGAGCTTTGTCCCATTTTATGACCTTTCTTGCCACATTATTCAGTGAATCATTCCAGTTATTAAGTTAATAACAAGGTCATTAGTGAACCTGGCTTCTCTGTTGACTCTGCTTGTCAGGTGGTCACAAAAAGTGATCACATGACCCCTGCGGGACACTGCAACCATCATAAACATTAGTCAGTTGCCAAGTGTCTGAATTTTGATCACACGACCACAGGGATGCTGCAATACTTATACGTGTGAAAAAAGGTCATAAGCTACTTTTTCAGTGCTATTGTAACTTTGAACAGTCATTAAATGAATTATTGTAAGTCGAGCACTACCTGTATGTAGATGATATTTTTCTCCCCTGCCTTAGCACTGCTGCCTACATGAGGTGTCTCACTGCTCCTATCTCCATGCCGAACATTGGACAAGAGTTAAGAGAGAATTGCTAACTTCTTACAGCTCACTGCTGAGTAAATCACCTATCCCTCTCCCTTCAGAGTTATGGCAATAGTTAAGTCAGAAGGCTAAGTGGTAATAGAAATACTAAGCCAGAAATGGGCTCTCTTACAATTCTCATGCTGGTGTTTCACTTTGGTCTAAAATAAGAACAGAATGTAATAAAATTCTTCAATATTGAATATCCAGTATGCTAATTTTTGCAATTTATGTCCAAATGATGCAAATATTTTTCCTATTGTTTTCAAGTTTCAAAAAGGGCACATTTTTCCTTTTTTTTTCTTTTGTAAGAATAATGTGACAGTTTTCCAAGATCTTTTCAGCTTATGAGATCAAAACCAAGTAGAAAAATAAATGTTACATAAACTACTTTTTTAAAAAATACTTTTTTAAAAAAAGAGCAAATATATTGCATGCATAAATGCCAGGCACATTTGCATGGATGCACTGTATACATCAAAGAACAAAAGCAGGATGTATGAAAACCTGCTGCAAAGTTGATTTGTGAAAAGTGCTACAATGATAGATGTGTTTATAGTGGATTCAAGTCATTCTTAACTCGTGAAACTGCTCAGATAAGTCCACACATTGTTTTTTTGGCTACATCTTTAAAAGTGGTTTGCCACTGTCATCTTCCAAAGGTGGAAAAAGATTGATACAGGTCAGGGGTGGGTTCTACTTACTTTTACTACCGGTTCACAACGGAATGTGCAGAAGAAGCTTCTGCACATGGGCAGTTCGCCAATTATGACATGTGGGCGGAGCCTCCCGCCGCTTTTACTACTGGTTCTAAAGAACCGGACAGAACCAGGAGCAACCCACCACTGGTACAGGTGACTTCTAATTGCTATACCTTAATTGCTGGTACCTTAATTGCTACACCAACTTGGTATGCGTACATGCATGCCTACACATATAATAGAGGCTGTATAACTAGAAGGCAGAGGAATAACAAATTTGATTTTATTGACTGGAATTTTCAGTCTATTGTTTCCTGTTTTGGGTAGAAAGGAGAGACAGATTCTTATTGAAGTAAATATGTGGAATCCACTAATCTATTTTTCTTTGTTTCCTATTAAAAAGCAGCAGGATTGGGTGACAAAGAAGTACTCCTCCATCATATAATGAGGAAAACTCACCATTTTGACATTTTTCTTAGAAAACTGAACACAGCATATTTTACTTGGACAACCATTATAGGAGTTGGAAGATGACACATATTTTGTTACAGACAGAGATGGTTAGTTTCATGTCTCTGATTGAATTAATGTTATCTTCCCATGTGAAAAATCACAAACTACTTTTTTCAAAATCTATAACAAGATTGCTGCTCTAAAGAAGGTATATGTATAAAGGAGTATGTTAGCTTACATAAGGCAGTTCACCTGATTATTCAGGTGTGGCATTGATTAGACTGTTGGGACACCAAAAGTATTGTTTTCAATAATGTTCATACAAAGCTTAGTACAATTTTCAAATGCAGAGGTTAGTGAGACACCATTGCTTCACCAGTTTAAAAAGTCAGTACTAATCTGAATTAAGGAATTGTGCTTTGACAGTCTTATAAGTACCAAATGACATGGGAATCCTTAGAAAGGGAAGAAGACAAAGAATCACATTATTTTTGTTGATTTCAAATAAATCCATTCCAGACTTTGACTCATATTATGACCAAAGGATGTATTAAATGAAAATTATGAGAGTTGAGGCCCATATTTCTAAGTGTATATACAGAATGGAGGTGAGTTGGTCATAATCAGCTAAATTTAGGCATGTAAGCATGATAAAATGTCACTTTGTTTATTCAAACATATGTCTTATGTATTGCATTGGCAAACACGGTGTACAAATTCAGACATGATATTCTGTAGATTCTAATGGTTACCATTAGAAATAGGAAGTCGTTAAAAAAGTTAAGAGCCCTAGGTATATATTTTGTGTCATCCTAAAAGTTCAAAAGTTTCATTTTCTCAGTAAGAAAAAGAATACAATTAACTTTTTGCAGGGTTTCTAGAATAAAAATGAAAAATATTAGGAAGCATGGTAGTGATTAAAATGCCTCTGTAAATCATATATTTGAATCTGAAATTGGTTATCATTTAGATTTCAGCAAGTCTCAACAGCCATAGCAGAATAAACCTCAGTTTTATTCCATTTACCCACGTAGCAAGCAATAGCACAAGTCCCAAAGTAAGCCAGGGAATGTAGGCACAAGCTCATACACAGAGATAACTCTATGTACCTTGAAAAGGAGCTTCTGCAAGAACTCACTGACTAATCACTCCCTAGCTTCCTGCATATCCCCACAGGAAGTAGAAGATGGCTTTATTACTGCTATTTCTTTATTACTGCCAGTTTAATGGACACCATGCATACACTTATAGTAATCTATTTCACCCTCGGGAATATCTTACTGAAACTGCTATACAATAAAATCTGATGTTTTAGAAACGGTTACCTTGAGATCGCACGTGTCACATGCTCTCAAGCTAGTGCCAAGGAGTTACCTATCCAGCGGAACCTTTTGTGTAAAAAAAAAAAAAAAAAGTCATAAGTTTCAAACAACAGACACCTGGCTGAGGTTGTCTTGGAAACAAGAACATTGGTAGAGTTTAAGGCCTCAAAGCTTGCATCAGACTGTGATTGCTTAATAACTGCATTCTTGCAAGGCTGCTGCAGGATAATACCTACCATGAGCTTATTTAATATTTGAATAAGCCCTCAAGGTGACTTAAAAGAATGTAACATCACTGTGCTACAAAGGTATCGGGAAATAGTGTCAGCTCCCAAGGTTACTTCCAGGGCATGGGGAGCAGGCCTTTAGATATATGTTGCAGGGGAACAATGGCCAGAAAGGTGCATCCAGTGTCTCCATTTCCTACTTCCAAGCATCCAGTTGCATTTGGGTGGCCCCCATGAGAAACAAAGGGGGGCTTTTCTCAATCCAGTAGGGTTATTTTTTATGTCTACTATCTGATGAGGTTTCAAAAGCTAGAAAAGGATAAATATTTTCTATCAGTAGGATCCCTACATGGAAAGACAAGGATGCACCCACAAGGGCAAATAGTGTGATAGCCTGCAGATATACTGGTTAGCTACAATATAAGTGGAATATAGTATGATAAAAAAAGGAGTCACCAATCACAAACGGCAGGGTCAGGACAATATGGTGAACTGGGGATGAACACAGTTGTACAAAATGCTAATGCAACAGAAAACTGGCACTGTGATAGGGTGAGTAGGGACTGCTTTAAAAGTCCAAGCCATCTGCCTTATGACCAGGTAACCATCGGCAAGGTTGTAGCAACTCTCTTGGTTCTGGCATCCTGAGAATAGAAGCAATGGCAAACTGTGCCTCTAGATGCATCAACAATATGAATGGAGAAAAGTTCAATGAGAAAGAATGTCATTTTGCCAACCGATGTGCCAAGAAACAAATCAGCTCAGAAAGCTTTTGGCTTTAGAACCCCTTGAAGTTAGTTACAACATGACAGAAAATAATCACAATATAATCTGGAACTAGCAGCCCTGATGTCTAATAGACATCCTTGCTTTTCCCAACCAGCAGCAAAATAAATTATGCAAATAAACTGCAAGTGTATTGCTTAATTTGTGTCTGTATGTGCATGAAAGAGAGAGAGAAGGCCAATTTTTGTAAAATTTAGGTCTTCAGTAATACAGAAAATCTCCTTTGTTTTTGTAATTTAAAGCTACTAGTATTGTACATGTCAACTAATTGTAAGAAGTACAAACAGAATTCATTTACTGATAGGAAACCTTGAGCAAATTGTTCCTGCAGTTAAGGTACTCCACAAAAGCCTTCTCTCAAGCAGGGATCTTATTTTATTTTAAATGCCTTGCTCCACCTTATTCCCAGTGGTGCAGCAAAGTCCCAATCTCATTCCTCTCTCATTTACAGAAGGACAAGTCTTCTATTTTATGGGAAGGCCTGCTGCATCCTATTGCAGGGCTGAAAAATAATACAATAAGCTGAATGCAAGAGATACATGCTGTTCATCTTTCTTCCATGAATACTGATTGGTGTGAACAAGGTTATTCTATAGGTGGTAGCAATGAACGGTAGAACTGACATCTTCCATCAATGCAAACTTATTTCTTACAATAATCAAGTGATATGTAGTAAAAAATGATTTTATGGTATAGAAGACTGATAAGAGTAAAGAATCAAAGAAATGATTGTGGCAGTTGGAGAATTTGCAACAAGAATTGGATGTAGTCCTTTTCCTCCCTGTCAGCAGACCTGCAGTTTGTAGCCCAGGTTCTTTAGCCTTCATGTAATCACAATCTTATTTAGAAATTAAATTCCATGGAATTGAGTAGGTTTTACTTCTGAATAAGTTAGCATCAAATTGCAACAGTACAGCAATAGTAATGCCAGTGGTTCAGCTGTTCTGTTTTTTTTTAAATTATTAATAAATGAAGGCAGCTTTCAGGTAATGACTACAATGCCATTGCATGTCTAAGCTGTTTTTATTCCTCAGTGTTTTATAACCATTAAGCTGTAGGCAGCAACAATTCCTTCCTCAATTTCTTAAGTATTTTTTTCTTTTCTAGTCTTGTAACAATGTTCTCTTTGCTCCTGGTCACTGTACTGCTTGCAATTTAGCCCCATAAACAGAAGATGAAGTTACCATGAGCAGGTACTAAGAATGAGAATAAGAGAAGCTACTCGATAAGAGAAAAAGTAGAATTGGCCAACAGAAGAAAAAAAAATGGTGCAGCTAGGAGATTCCAGTTAAGGTACAAAAGATACAAAATGACTGGTTCCTGAGGCCAGGCATGACCCATGGGCATGGTTCTTAGGACATTACATTGGGCAGCAAAAACAATTGTAGAGATCTTCAATAAGAATCCATGGTGTGCCCAATCAGTGGCCCCAGGTAGAATCCATGCTGGATATAAATACATCTGTTCAGCTGGATTTGCCAGCAAAAAACAACAACAAACAAACCGCTTTTATCTACACCTTTGTCTCTTCTGTCCTGAATAACCACCATGACCATAATAAAGGAACTGCTCAGATTCCTGACTGTTCCCAAGGCTTCTGCTAGGGCAGATCTCACCCTTAGGTCTCTGGCTATGGCCTGCCCTTCACCGGAGACTACATGCAATGGGAACAGCCACATTTGCTAGGTTTTTCCACTTCCTCCACAAAGGATGAGCCATCGCTGCACTCAAAGGTATATTTCTTGCGCTTAAGACGCAGTCCTCCACAGCAGCCTAGTCCTGGGCATGATCCCTGGCAATCCATCCAGGACACTGGGCGTGTTGTCTGGCAAATGGCATAACCTCTCTGGACTTGATGGAAATCTCGCACAGCCTCTCCCCGACACTCTGATTCTGGGGAAAACAGAAAGGTCAGACAAAAGGATGACTTTAAGAATGTCATGATATAATAGACATTTTTATTGTCATAATCATTATCATCATGAAATGGGGGATTCTAGCGAAGGGCATCTAAAATAATGTTCTGCTATCTGTTGTCATACTTGTTTTTGTTGAGGCTTCCGATAGTTTAGAGACAAACTCAGAAAAGTACTATTTACTTATGCCTCTGTTTTCTCCAATGGAAATAGAAGATATAATTTTGTCAACAGTAAAGAATCATTCTAGATTTTAAACACTGGGAATTGTGACTGCATTGCTCATGTTCCTTCATTATTCAAGTCACTTATAATTACCATAGTTGGAAGAAACTGCTTACAGGGACCTCCTATGCTGCAGCTGATGTGCCAAGAAGCTTTCCTATCATCTCAGAGAAACAATATTTTACTTGCTAGAATGTTCACTTCCAGGAGGAAGTTGATTCCTGAATAAGGTTTCTATCATTCACAGAGGACTGGGTTAATATGACTTGCCAGCAAAAATGTGAACCTAACTTTTTGCACAGAAGGGAAATTCCCTTAGTGTCATTATTTATTAATGGTCAACACATGGAAACAGAAATGTTTCTAACCTTGATCACAGAAATCCCCATCAAATCCTGAGTTGCATTCACAATAGGCCTCTCCTGCATCTGAGATCTGGCACTGACCATGAACACACTCCAGGCTCTTGCATGGGTTACGTAGTTCAAGTTCCTGGTTGCATAAGGCTCCTTTGTAACCATCTTGGCACTGGCAACTATAGGAAAGTGCATCAAGAGGCATACAGATTCCATGTTCACACCTGAAGATAAAGTGAGACATAAAGCTAGGTAGATAAATAAAGCTACAATGTCCTACCTGTCAACGAGTACTTCAGCTTCAACCACAACAATATACGAACATGCAATAGATACAAACTTAAAGTGAACTGCTCCAAACTCGATTGCAGAAAATATGACTTCAGTAACAGAGTTGTTAATGCCTGGAATGCACTACCAAACTCTGTGGTCTCATCCCAAAACCCCCTAAACTTTAACCTAAAACTGTCTACTGTTGACCTCACCCCATTCCTAAGAGGTCTGTAGGGAATATGCATAAGAGCACCAGCATGTCTACCATCCCTTCCTAATGTTCCCTTTAATTGTATTCATTTTATGTATTCAATTCATGCTTATACTTATATATATTATCTAATATGTACTTGATAAAATAAATAAATAAATAAATAAAATAAAATAAATACATGTAATTGCACTTAAGCCAGTATCACTTTTCAACTCTTCCCTACTATCTTGAATCAGAGACAATTAGTAACTTAGGGATCCATGTATGACATAAATCTTTCAGCAATGAAGATACTCTCAATACATGTTTTTTGCTCACAGCATTGTAATGAGATACCTGATTTGCATGGATGGTTTCATGCAATGGACAGTAATTGTATCCCACCTTTATTATTTTTACAAATAGCTCAAGGCAGCAAACCTATTCAACACACCTTCCTCCTATTTTTTTCTCACAGCAACAGCCCTGTGAGGTGAGTTGGGCTGAGACAAAGTGACTGGCCCAAGGTCATCCAGCTGGCTTTCATGGCTAAGGTGGGACTAGAACTCACGGTCTCCTGCTTTCTAGCCTGGTGCTTTAACCACTAGAGCAAATGGCTCTAATATGTCCTTGTACACTTCACTTAGTGCCAACCACATTTTCTGACTACCTGATTTTCTTTATAAATTATTCTAATTAAAACAAAATGAAATTAGAAGTTAAAATACCACAAGATAATGGAGCTACCTGTAGCATCTATTCTTTTAAAACTCATAACCAAAATGTTCCAGGTTTTGTTGACTTAAGTGGTATGCGATGGCTGAAACAAGCACATTTTCTTTTCTCACACATCAAAGTCCATTATCAAAGGCCCCACTGGGTAGATAGAGCATATCCAGGATTCTTTTTTCTCCTGGATATTTTGTGACTGGCCACATATGTCATAGCAGCTATGAATAGGCAAGATTCCTATGGCAGATGTCCTGAGAGTGTTCTCATAATTCCACATTTGCTCTCCCCCGCCATCCAAAAAAAAAAAAAGATTGTATTCCCCAGATCTAGCAGAAAAGAATTTTAACACTTGTACTTACTTGTGTCCCTGGCAAGGGTTAGTAATGGGCTGGTCACAATGGGGGCCAGTCCAGCCTGACTCACAGTAACAAATGGGTCCATGAGCAGTGTTGGGTTGGCAAATGCCATGCATGCAATAGAGCTTGCGGCAAGGTTCACAACCAGGAACAACTCCTGGTTTCATCTGAGTCTTAGTAAAGTCTTGTAATTCATTGTTGATGTATAAATTGCGGATACATCCATGGAAGCTGGAACCATTCAAGATTTGCCAAACTCGGAAGGCAGCAGAATTCACATCCACTGGCATGCCTGGTGAGAGAGGGCCATAGGAGCAACATCAGGCAGGGAAGAAAAAAAGAAGATCAGAGTGCTGGTGAGTAAGAACATGACTGATGGAAGGAAATAAACTTTGAAAATCTCAGCCTCCGCTTTTCCCAAACTGATACACTTTAAACATGCTGGGACTGCAATTTAATCAACTTCATAAATTATTTGGAGCATAGCAAGTTGGAGAAGACTGGCCTAGTATATTGTAGAAAAATGTTAAAGCCAGACATATCAATTTAGGGAATACTGAGCCCAGACAATTACACTACTTCGTTCCACCTGCCAGTGGGCCTCTTGTCTCCTTGACTCTCTACATATTGGCCTCTGTTCTGAAAAGGAGAAAGAAAAAATTCCTTCTCTTCCTCCTTCTCCCAATTGATAGTGTATAAATGGTCCAAACTAAGAATTATTAGAACCTCCTAGTCCATATGGTAGCCTCCTTGTAAAAGTGTGGAAGTGTTGGAAAGAACTGATGCTCTCTCTGGTTTCAGCAGGATATTGCTTCCCTGTTCCCCAACAGAGATTGCAGTCCTACCCCCCACATAGAGTGGAGCCTCAGAATTCAGAGTGTGGGCCTTGCCAAAGCTATCCATGGTCATGGGATCACCTCCATCGATAGATAGGTTTACCATCCGCTCAAATGTTACCAGTTCCACTGTATGGAACTGTCCATCATTGATGGTCTCTGCACTGGGAGAAAAGAGAGAGATGGGATGAGAAAGGCTCTTGTATACATCATTTTCATGACATCTTAACATCTACAATCTTGATCACCCAACATTCATTCAACACTCTCTTTAAAGATCATGCTCTGCTTTCTACATCAACTCTCAACATACGTTGTTGGACCCTGATCTAAACCTTAGCATCTCCCCTTCACCCCCAAAAGTCAGTGTGCAGATTGTAGGGTCATGCAGACAAATTTGCTCATATTTCATCAAACTGCCCTTTGTTTGAATGAGAAATCAAAGAGCTACCTATAAAGAGCTGAGCTAGGGTAACTGCCTGGATCATAGCTGACACGCACATGGCCTTGATAAAGTTCCACTGCCATGTGGTCAGTGTCCCCGTTATACAATAGAATCCCATTATCTTCAGCTGTGGAGACCTGCAGATAACAAGGGAGTGGGAAAACAACAGATAGGAAAACCAACATTGTACCAGAAAGTAGATAATGCTTCTTCTTGGAGGGCTGGGGCAGAGACTTAAATCTCTTTTACCTGCAGAGTAATATTGGCAGTGGGCCAATTCTGTAAGTCTGTGAATTGTAGGTATGTGTCCCTATCCACAAAATTGACACTCAGTAGCTTCTCGCATTTGAGCCCTCCAAAGCCAGGAAGGCACTGGCATAAGGCACGATTGCCTAGCTCCACACAGTTGGCACCATTCTGGCACTCCACTCTCTCACAGGGACTGGACTGAAAGGAGCCATGAGATGGGATCTCACAGAGCTGACCACTAGAATGAAGCAAGCATACAACAGGGCACAAGTTTATTGCCAGAATCAGCTATTGAAATTGATAAATTTTTGGAAGCAGGATGTGTTCCCTTATCATTCCAATGTTCTAAATGGATCCCTCATTTTCAGCATCTCATAAACCATAATTGGCATCACCCAGGTGTATAAATGCTATTAATATTTTCTCATAATTCAAGTAATCATATATTTTGCATCCCAGGAAATCAGATTTGTTGTTCAACTTGCTGTCTGCTACTTCCTGACTTAATAAAATATGGTCCAACCATACTGGAAGGAGAATGCTGTGGCATCTATTTTTGGACACTGCTTCTTGAAACAAGTTGGATAAGATTTCAAATAAACAGGTGGTGGCATTGTGATCAACCTGTTGTTGAAAGCACCTGAAAGATGCTACCGGATCACCATCTTGCAAGGGTAATGAAGCCACCCTGGAAACAACTAGTTACTAATAAGTTTGGTCACTACTTTTATGTTTTTGCAAACACTACTCCTTTTGTTACATTTCTTTCTCCTGACTATATTTCAGGCAACTGGGAAAAGGGTCAATCATCCAATAAAGGGCAAACCTCGGTCCTGAGCTTTGTAGAACACTTGGTATTTTTGTAGAAATTATGTGAATTCTGGCAATATCTCCATCTAACATCCTTACCTGAAACCACCAGTACAAAGACAGGAATAACCATTTGGTTCATCAAAACACTTGGCATTGTTCTGGCATTGGTGGTTTAGGCAGTCATTGTAGTCCACACTGCAATTATCTCCCGCATAACCAGGCATACATTCACACCTGGAAGCAGGAACAGGAATGAGATCCAGTCATTGAGGTGGCCTGGCAAGTGCTCAAAAGAACAGCAAGGAAATGGCTGAAGCAATGAATATAACTGTGTTTTTCCTAACTCCACTATACATTATTTGGTACACATTCATGTCCTCCACTTGTTTTTAAATCTATTTCTTCTCCCCAAACTCCACTCTTTCCCTCACTCACTTGGGTCCATCAAGGGAGACTCTACATATGGCATTATGCTGGCAGGGGCTGAGCTCAGGGGAACATACATCCATCGGCTGTTCACAATATGTCCCTGTGGGAAAAATACAGAGATAAGGTAGAAGCATAACAAATAGTGTCTCTCCTTGAATTTGCCTCTCTGCCCCAAAGAAATGGTACATAGAAAGGAGGAAAGCCCATATTTGACCTCGAGAATCCCTATTTGCATTATAGCATTAGTGAACAAAAACATGTATTGCTAAAATGTTTGCCTTTTGGACCTATGAGATGGAAACATTCAGTCATTCAAAAGCTGAAATATCCCTGATCCTTTTTATGTTAGTCAATTCAGGTGGTTGACTTGCATTTTTTTTCAGGATAACTGTACACAATAAGTAAATTCTGTGACATTAAAATAAACAGATGTTTTTCTTCCTATTATGCAGAAACCATTCAACTTTTTGAGGTCATGCAGAAGGACAAGGAGCTACACATTATACATAAGTATTTTGACTATTAGGCCAGAAAGCCTACTCACTCCTTTCCCTTCCTCTTCCAAATGTCAAATTTAGTAAGATACCAGCCAACAGAAAATATCTCCACTGTCTATAGCAATTCTGAAGAATTAATCATGAGGAGAATGAAGCAGTTTATCTTTTCACTAGCTGTTTTCTGCACTTAAGAAAAGGTAAAAACAAACATTTGCCAAAATAGGATACATTTAACATAATTATCCAATATAATCCTATCAATTTATAAGAAGGGCTGGATAATAAAATCATATTAGTATGAAGGGATGGATAATAAAATCATATTAGTAGTCTGGATATGGACCTCCCCATTCCCAACACCATATAAGGTCACTTTAGACACTATGACAATTTTGCTCTCTTCAGAAATAAAAGCAGAAGCTCTGTAACCCCCCCTCCCCCACTATAAGCAGTAGTTTACAATTGAAGTCATACCTGTATAGAAGGGTAGGCACAAGCATGTGTGGTTAGAGGACCCATTAACACATGTGCCCCCATTCTTGCAACTGTTGTTGCAACTATTCGTCTTCAGATTACATCTTGGACCTTCAAATCCATCTACACAAGCACATCTATTAATAAGAAAAATAAGAGCTACTTGATACTTTGAAGCATTTTCTTTTAGACTTTTCTAGAATTTATACCCTTATTTAAATTTTAAGAAAGATGAAAAATAGGGATGCTACTTCTTTTTTGAAACTGGGTTCAGTATCTTCATAACTCTCAGTGTTCCATCTTGTTATCCATCTTATACACCAAGCATTTTGGCCTCCAACTGCAGGAGATAGTTGCACCACTCCAGAAGGCCCTGAACTGAAAAGGAGCTAAAGCTGCTTTAAGTACTGGGACAGATGGAATGGCATCCTACTGAGGTCTTCGATGTTAGCACCAAAAAGAAAAAGCAGAGCCTTTGGAAAGAACTAGAGAAAAGCACAAATGTGAGAATCCTGATCCTGAGTTATTTTTCAATTACAATTAAAACTTGGACCACATGTTTTCTGAATAGTTTTTATCCCAGAGCTATAATTGCACTCAACAACGAACTAAAGGGCCACCATCAATGAGCTGTTGGACAGCATTACTTGGTCTGTTGTGTGGATGTTTGGGTGGTTTAGCGGTGGGGAATTTGTGGAAGGTGGGAGTGTGTTTGGGGATTGTTATGTGTGTTGGACCTGGTCTTTGGGTGTTAAGCGAATTTCATTGTATGGGTATACTGTGTATACACGTACAATACAATAAAGTTGTTGTTGTTGTTGTTGTTGTTATTATTATTATTATTAGCCAAGGTGGCGCAGTGGTTAGAGTGCAGTACTGCAGCTACTTCAGCTGACTGCTAGTTCAGCAGATCAGCTGATCAAATCTCACCGGCTCAAAGTTGACTCAGCCTTCCATCCTTCCGAGGTGGGTAAAATGAGGACCCAGATTGTTAGGGGGTAATATGCTATTTAGTATACTGTCTTTGGTGTAAGCCGCCCAGAGTCCTCAGAGAGTGGGCGGCATAGAAATATGACTAATAAAAATAAAAATAATAATAAATTATTATTCAGTTAACTTCCTTAAATCTATTCCAATGCAGGGGAAGTTGTAGATTATTATTTTAACTATTTCTTAAGTTTTCAAAGCAACCTCCATAGCTGTGTTTGAGGACTATACGTGGTACTTCTTGAGGCAATCCTATTTGAACCACACGTATAATAATGGAGATTCATAGAATACACTAATTTATATATGAGACACCTTCAAACAGATACACATTCATGTAAAGTAGAGGAGAATATTGTAGATGAAGGTTGTGAGATGTTGTGAGTTGTATAATATGGTGGCATTTGCATTTCTATTGCATGGACTTTAGAGGAAGAAGCAAAGACAGAAAAAAACTGGTGACCTTGCCTAACAAAGGCAGGGAGTTGTCAGCTCTGATGCCCTTGATCAAAACATTCATGTTCCTTCTTGCTATCTTTCTACAAAGGGATAATAACAAGCGGCATGTGTAGGGAAAAATCTTTGTTATTCCCAAGGGACATTATGTGCTGGCTTTTAAAGATGCTATGTTGATATGGTGATATGATGAAAAGCCATTTAGCAGTTTAGCAAATTGAATGTACAGATCGGATAGGGCCCCCATTTTTTCTCTGCTGCGTGCAGTTTATTTCAAGCTACTAATTATGGTATGTTTCCCAGAAAGCCGCCCACACTATATTCTGAGGAGGAGAGTGGGAGGGTACGCACCAAGGTTCAGAGTATCAAAAAACTGAAACAGTTGGTAATCCATTGGGATACATGTATTCCAGTGGCTTTTCTCCCAAATCCCAAGCCATAGTTATAGAAATAAATTGCCTACAGAATCAGACCATGTACCAATAACCTCTCCTGTCCCCTAAGTCATGGAGTGCAAGTATATATGATTAACACTGAATAAACACTTCCCAATACTTTTCAGGGTCTATTTCTGGCTTAAGGGAGAAAATGGAGCTGGATTTATTTTAGTTTGACATCTGGCAATTTTGTAATAGGTTTCTGCCAGGGTTCTTGGCAGATAATGTATTGCAGCTAACCAAGATTTTTTTTTTTTCCATTTTAGGTCAGAGACTCTTTCTGAAATCTTGAACTGCCACCACTCACTTAAAGCTGGCTCCATCTCCTTCTTGAGACAGGCAGGTCCCACCATTCTCACAGGGTCTGTCGGAGCAACCATCAACAGATAGGTCGCAGTATTTGCCCTGGGATAAGGAAATAAAATGAAACAATCACACTTTAAATCTCCAACCTTGGCAACTTTAAGACTTCTGGACTTCAACTCCTAGCTTTGCTGGCTGAGGAACTCTGGGAGTTGAAGTCCACAAGTCTTAAAGTTGCCAAGGTTGGAAACCCCTGCTTTAAATGGAAAAGTTCTGCCCAATACAAGTTCTGAAAACCAATTACTTGCTCACCAACCATCTATGTACAGTGAAACAAGACTAACTTGTTATATATAAAATTTCCTGAACTTTTAAATTATTTTTGTTAACAGAAATAGCTCTCCTCATTTCTTTCTTTTTTTTTTTTTGCTCAGTGTCAAAGGAACAATT
This sequence comes from Arizona elegans, assembly GCA_022577455.1. NCBI lineage: Eukaryota > Metazoa > Chordata > Lepidosauria > Squamata > Colubridae > Arizona > Arizona elegans. The sequence continues at coordinate 48,161,576 of JAKOOJ010000005.1, read as the reverse complement.
GGTTGTGTTCACAGAACATGTTTAACTTCACTACTGAACTGACCCACTTTCTGGGTTTGTACAATGCAGGTAGACCTCAATTTATGACCACAATTGAGCCCAACATTTCTGTTGCTAAGTGAGACAGTTATTAAGTGAATGTTGCCCCATTTTACGATCTTTAAATCGTAAAAGATTATTACATAACCTGGAACACCGTAACCATCATAAATATGAATCAGTTGCCAAGATCTGAATTTTGATCACATAACCACGGGCAAGCTGCAACAGCTGAAGGTGTGGAAAGTGATAATAAGTTGTCTTTTTCAGTGCTGTTGTAACTTCAAACAGTCACCAAACAAACTGTTGTAAATCGAGGACAATCTACACTGAAACAAAATAATCCAGAGTATTGCACAACATTCAAAGCCACAAAAAGGCAAACCTCAGCATTTTATATGAATGAACTTATGTCTTTCATTAACCTGGTTAAAAGTGTTGTGGGAACACAGCATTTCCCATGTAGAAGTTTACCACCCAGTCTAACATTTTATATATATCTTTTTGAATCCATGTAGGTTTCACTTCTTAAATTTGCCAGCTGTCTGAGGCTTGGCAAGATATGACTTTAAATAGGCAGCAAACCCACTCCCTTTTTTTTCTAGTTGACCCACCCACCTGCCTTTCACCATACTTACCTTATAACCACTGGGACAGACACAGTGATAGGAGCCCAGAGGATCTCTTTGACAACTGCCCCTGTTTTGGCAGGGATTGGAGAGACAGGGGTTACACTTGGCCTGGATGACCGGTAAAAGAGGCCCTACATAGATAGAAAAAGACATTGCATGAATAAGACTAAGGAAATATAGCTGAAATAACTAAAGACTCATTTCTTATATCTGACTATAAAGATTGTTTGCTTCCTGATCAGTATCTCTTCAAAGGAATTGCCCTTTTCCCAACAGCTGAAACCATGGGGTCTCTGACAAATTTGTGTATATACCATGTTTCCCTGAAAATAAGACCCTGTCTTATGTTTTTTTGAACCCTGAAATAAGCTCTTGGCCTAAATGATGTCTTATTTTGGGGAAAACAGGGTATATACATTAAAAAGTGGATAATGGCTGAAAAGAACACCCATTCACCTATTCCTAGGCATAATACTGAGTCCTGGTGTTAAAATAGTTTAATTTTCTGCAAAGCAAGCAGGGTTCCCCCCCCCAATTTCTTTCATAGGAATAGTTTTCACAGGAAAAAGTAGAAGAACTTTTCAAAGAAGTCTACATTGGTGTGACATACACAGAAGAAAGGGCTCAGACTCTAGGCCTGTTATGAGATAACATAACTTATGTTATGTTAGGGATTCTGGAAATTATAATCTCATTATATCTATAAGGCTTCTGTATCTTACCCTGGCATTCAAACTTCTTAGCTGGAGTTGTGAGCAGAAGTTTGCCTTCCATATCCGCAGGACCAGCACAACGGGCAATGCCAGGTTCTTTGTAGCCAGTTTTGACCCAGCTTGAGAGCCAGCGCATGTGGCAATCACAATACAGGGGGTTGGCACCAATTGCTCTGCACAGCGGAAAGAATCATAAATTCTATATAATTATTCAAAGTACAAGAACCAAGTACAAGTACCTTTTATCTGGTCACTCTGCAGAAATGCCTCTAGATGTCCTAGAACTGATTAATAATCCAATTTTTACTTCCATTTGTTTTTAAATGCAACATTGTTGCATTTCAAATAGTCTCTATTTTCAGTATTTTATTTGATGTCTTAATACTTGATGCTAAATCTGCTACTGTAAATGCCCCAAGTAAAATGTTGCATGCTCATATCATTCATACTCTGAGGTTACAGATACTGTGCACTGAATGTAAATTGAAAGTGTGTATAGAATTTTCTCCTCCTCCAAAGATAGCGCTCATAAATATGTCTAAAAAGATATATACATTCTTAAGGAAAAATATCCTAGCCAATTCCAGAAAGAAACCCTATGAACTCAAGATTAAGATCATTGCCAGTTGTATTAACCTTTGTAATTGGGATTATTGTGGTGCTTTAAAGTTTTGAGGTATGTTTAGCCAACACACTTAAGTGATGGCTTACTGAATAAACACACTTGCTTGGCTTCTCACAACACACCAAGTTCTAACTTATAAATCACAGTTTGCTAAGTCATGTGTTAACCCGGCCTCGATCTAGAAGTCTTTGTCTTTTATTCTTCTGAACTGCAGCAGAAGACTTCATACACATTCCAATTTCTTGGGAGGAAAAAGGGTTCAAGGGCTAATTTTCCTTGTAAGCACACAATGGAGTATTAAGTTAAGCTGCTAACTGATTATGCCAGATGCCAGAAGGAACTTCAACACATTTCAGCAAAGCACATTTCTTATCACTACAGAACTAATGAGAACACTGCTACCTACAAAATTTCTGGAAGTACTTTGTCCAGGAAAGTTATTACCTAAGATATGTGCCTAGCATCTTTGCACAGCTGAATAAACAAAAGTAAATAAATGGTGCTTTCTTCTTTGTATATCCAAGCACCATCCTAAAAAAATGCTAAAAAACCCTATTTGGAATAAAAGGAACAAATGCTTACATTAATGATACAGATACTCACAGATGAGATAGGGAGGTAACATCAGCAAAGATCCCTTCAGGGAGCATGGAGATATCATTTCCATGAAGAGACCTGAATGCAAATACAGACAATTGTTCTTATATTCAAACAAAAGCTCCAATTATGGAGAGGAAGAAATAGAGCCTAATTTTTCATGTTGTGATTTCCCGTTGTCTACTATCTTTAGAAGGCTACATTTGGTACAATTAGTCATAGTAAAACTAATGGGATGCTAAGAATTCAGGATTCCTAACCACATGAGCTGTGGTGGTGCAGTGGTTAGAATGCAGTATTGTAGGCTGATTCTGTTCACTGCCAGGAGTTCGATCCTGACCAGCTGAAGGTTGATTCAGCCTTTCATGCTTTTGAGGTCAGTAAAATGAGAACCCATATAGTTGGGGGCAATATGCTGACTCTGTAAACCTCAAAGAAAGACAAAGGAAGGAAGGAAGGAAGGAAGGAAGGAAGGAAGGAAGGAAGGAAGGAAGGAAGGAAGGAAGGAAGGAAGGAAGGAAGGAAGGAAGGAAGGAGAGGTGGAAAAAGAAAAAGAAAAAAAAATAGCTAGACCCAGTTCCCAAAATACTGTTCTGTTGTTCTGTTCTGTTCTGCTCTGTTCTGTTCTACAGCCAGGTCAATCCTCCACTGGCTCTCACCCATACGAGAGGAAGACCAACCCTGCCACACCAATGGGTCTCTCAGGTCGAATTATGCCTGCATGGGATCCCCAGTCAGTTCCCACAGTCAGGTCCTGCCTCAGATATCCCAGCTGTGATCAACTCCACCACTCCAGCTTCCAATTGCTCAGTCCACAGTTCTCCCTCATTCCAATCGTAACCTCACCATGTCTCACAGGCCTCCCAATGCTTGCCATTTCTCCTTGGGCATTTGCCTCTTGCTGCTACTCCCACTTCCTGCAAAAGCCCCAACCTACTAACTACTGCGCCCCAGCTTCTTTTAACATGCTGATGGTGATTTTAATCAAGGTGTATGACCAGTTTCTCCTATACCCAATGTCCTTTTAGGAACTGTTCAAAGGAGAGAGAAGCCTTTACCTATCCTTTTTTTCTTTCTGTTAATTGTATTTAATTTATAGTTAAAGTTTGCCATATTGTTTTATAATTTTTAGACACCCTCGAGCTTTGATATCACACTGATTACTTTCCCATGACCCTCAGTCACTTATGTTCCAAGACAGGATTGTGTCTCTGGTATGGAATGGCTTCTAGGTCTACCTGGAAGATGGGCCAACATTATCTTTAATCAAACAATGTTAGCCCATTTTTACCTAGGCTAAGGCAACATTGGAGTCGCTCATTTGCCCATTTCCGAAATCTGAAGATCACATCCACCATCCATGAATCTCAGAGAAAATAACTACCCAGTGCCATTTCTTTCCAGGTACTAACAGCCCCACCCCCCCAATAACTCTTAAGGTCATAAAGTGTGAAATGTGAAGGGTGTACACAACCTTTGCTGGGAAAATGATCAAGCTAGGTGAAGATGAGATTTATATCCTCCATTCCTCTCCTCTGAATGACACTTTCTGCATTGAATTCAGAGCCTCCAACACCTCCCAAGGCTGCCAAGAATTTTTCTCAAGAATTCTGTCTCATTTTGCACAATAGAAACAGGTTTATAAGATTACTAGCTTAACTGATTCTGCCCTCTTGTTCCTTTGGGAATTCATGTATTGCTTTGTTTTACTGCAATTGGTAATGGAGCTATATCTGTTTATACCACTAGGATGTTAGTACTGACTTTACAGATATGCACACCTAGGCTCCTTATTTGCAGAAAGCACACACATGAATCATTATCCCAAGATGGAAGGAGAATTGTGAGTTTGTGTTACTTATTCTGGTGTGATCCTAGCTGACAGCTAATTTCTGGATATATCCTCAATATGGGAAATTTCTTAAAATGATACCTACTCTGAAAACTCATAATATTGAGTTTCTATTAAGAAGAAATGTAAACTTGGCCTTGAGAATGGAGAAACAATGACTAAACCACCAAGGAACTTTCAGAAAAGATTAATCAGTCCTGAGAAAAAAGGAGAGCATAAATAACCCAACTCTCAAAATAGCTTGATCTTGTTTGTGTAAGATGGGGCACAGAGAAACCGAGAGGCTTTCAAGATTCTGCTATTTTACCCTACAGTATTATATGAATTCCTGGAATCTCCTCTGTGCCCAATTAATTGATCTTGTCTTCTTTAAAGGCCTGGCAATCTTGAAAGCCTTTCTCTCTCATCAGAAAGACAGATGCTTAACAGAGCCCCTGAAAAAAAATTAAGAAGAGTTTATATGGCAAATAACAGCAGATAATATTCCTATGTTGTTGTTTTTTGTTTTGTTTTGTTTGCTGATGCAGAAATACAATTTTCTGCACTTTAGACTTTGGCACAACTAACTTCATAGATGAAACTACAATGTGTTAATTTGCATTTCCCGTGTAGTTATTACAGAACCTTTTGTTAGTCAGAATTGGACAACTCCGCATGACCAGCTTGATACGGCCAACTCATCACCAGCAGCTTGCCACCGCCAATTCACTGCAGGACAACTCCATACAGCCAACTCTCTGTGAGGACAACTCACTATGGCTGGCCAGAGGGAGAGCCAGTTGGTGGGCAGAGAGCAGAGCGGCAGTGGTGGCTGGAGGCTTCCCATTTTCACACACACACCTTTCATCACCACCACTACCACTACACCAAGATCTGGCCCAAAGAGGCCGGGGACAGGGGCGACAGGCAGTTGGCAGGAAGGTGACAGCAGCCGGGGTGTGTGTGTCCAATTTTCACATACAACCCCTCTTCCCTGCCTCTGCGCCTGCAACCATTCTGAACTTCAGGCCAAAGAGACTAGGGACAACAGTGGTGGTGGCCAAGACAGGCAGTGGTGTGTGTGTGTGTGTGTGTGTGTGTGTGTGTGTGTGTGTGTGTGTGAAAATGGGTCACCTCCATTATTGTCCTGCGGTGACTTGGCGGCAGTGATTTGGCAGAAGTGATTTGGTGATGGTGAGCTGACAGGATGAGCTGGCTGTGCCAAACTGGCTATGCTGAGTTGTACTAAAGCCCTTTTAGTTGAGACAATTGAAGGACAATTTCTTTTAGGTGTAGTATTCTCAAATTGAAAATAAATAATAATGCAGAATTTTTGCCACTCTATATCACATTTTCCTTACATGTTCCTATACTCAGCATAGACTGGCTATAATTCAAAATCCAACTATCCATTAGATGCAGGAAGCAATTTCTCTCCTCTCTCACAAGTATCAACAGTCTCATTTACAGATGTTAGATCGGCGCAGGAAATGGAAGACGTGACCAGCTCGTTACATTAGTAACTTTTATTGAGTACAAGAAACAGTAGCAAGACTGGCCGTGCGCTGCCGGAGCTCTCCTTATATCCGCTCCGGCAGACGCACCGCCCCCTGACAGGGATTCAAACTTTCCCGCCCGGTGGCTGGCAGCCAATCCGGGCGGATGTCCTTATAAGGACATAACACTCCTCCCCCCTAGTCCAAAGAAAACGTTCAGAGTTCGTCAATAAACGTGACGTAGTCCCGCAGGTACGTAGGACGCCTAGGCACCCTACTTGACCTGCGCAGTCTCATTTCTTCCGCGTCCCCGCCCTGGACGGACGGGGTTCCTGTGGCTCCTGGCTCCTTCCCCGGAACCGGGCTCGGTTCGGCTGGCGAGTGTGCGGGGTCACCCTCAGCGCCTCCGGCCGGACCGCAGACCTTGGATGGCTGGTTCTGGTGGTCTTCCTCCTGGCCTGTGGATCTCTCGCCTCGGCGGTGCTGTTCGGTTCCGACCCGGGAAGAGCGTCTGAGTCTCGGTAAGACCCCGGCTGTCACTTGCTCTTCCTCGGTCTCCCGGGGGCTGCGGTTCTGCTGCGGCCCGGTTCGCTGTGGTCCGGAGGGTGGTTCGGGCCGGTGCCCTTGGGTCTGGTCTGCTCGCTGTGGGTGGTGTTGGCCCGGGTAGCGGTGTCCGACCTTGCAGGGGTGGCGCAGGTCTCCTCTGCCGGGCTGACGTTGGCCTTCCCCGTCGGGTTGGTGGTAGTCGACCTGGTCGGGGTGTCGTTGTGGGGATTCCTCCTCGGGCTGGTGGAGGTCTCCCCTGCCGGGGTGGCGCCGGCCTCCCTGGCCGGGTTGTTGTCGGCTTTCCCTTCCCCCTAGTCCCTGGTCTACCGCCTGTTGGTGGTTGGGGTCGTCTGGGTTGGGTTGTTGTTGCCGGGTTGTTTCTTGCGTTGGGCGGGGGTCCCTCTCGCCGGGGAGTCGTGTGCCACCCTCGCCCATGTGCTGTGGTGTGCCCATCTGCGACGGTCCCCGGTCTACTCGCCTTGCGTTGAGGTCTCCCTGGTAGGGCTGCCGTGGGTTGCCTTCACTGGTAGGGTGCGGTGCTCCCCTTCTGGGCAGGTCCCGGTCTACCTGCGGGCTGAGTCGGGGGTCCCTGGCCCTGTTGTGCCGGGTGCCCACCTGGCCGGGTTGGTGTTGCCATCCCCCGTGTGGTTGGCCCCGGTCTACCTCGCTGCACTGCGTTGCTCTGCCTCGCAGGGGTGTGGTAGGCCTACCTCATCTGGGTGTTGTAGGCCTACCTCGCCGGGGTGTTGCAGGCCTACCTCGTCTGGGTGTCGTAGGCCTGCCTCGCCGGGGTGTTGCAGGCCTACCTCGTCTGGGTGTTGTAGGCCTCCCTCGTCAGGCTGGTTTTCGTGTGCTCCCCCCCACCTTTTCCGGAGTTGGTCGATGTGACGTCTCACGACCTGTCCATCTTCCAACTCGACGGTGTAGGATTTGGGGCCGGTTGTGCTGGCAATCTTCCCCTTCAGCCACTTAGGCGAGCCGTTGAAATTCAGCGCGAAAACCGAATTTCCTTTGCTGAAGGCGCGAAGCGGGCGGCTGGCGGTTGCGGTCACTTCCGGGCTGTATTGGGGGTGCAGCCGGTCCAAGGGTGACCTCAACCTTCTGCCCTTCAGGAGTTCGGCCGGGCTCTTGTGGGTGGTGGCATGCGGCGTGATGTGCTGGGTGAGGAGGAAGTTGTCGATGCGTTCTTGCCAGTCTCCCGGGCCCATCTTGGTGAGGGCTTCTTTTGTGAGCCGGACCATCCGTTCCGCTTGTCCGTTTCCGGCCGGCCTGTACGGAGCGGAGAGGGCATGGCGGATGCCCAGTCCTGCCAGGAAGGACTCCATGGCCAGGGATGTGAGCTGGGGGCCGTTGTCCGAGACCAGCACGTCCGGTAGTCCGTGTGTGGCAAACAGGCGGCGCAGGGCTCGGATCGTCGCTTCTGTTGTGGTAGATGCCATGGGTATCACCTCGAGCCACTTGGAGAAGGCATCTACCACGATGAGGAGGTGTCGCCCCTGCATCGGGCCCGCGAAGTCGATGTGGACCCTCGACCAGGGGTTGCTGGGGGTCTCCCAGTTCGTGACTTCAGATTGCGGCGGCGCGGGGCAGACTTCTTGGCACGGGTCGCATCTGGAGACCCATTGTTCGATGTCTCTGTCCAGTGAGGGCCACCAGACGTAACTCCGTGCCAGGGCCTTCATGCGGACGATGCCCGGGTGCCCGTTGTGCAGTGTCTCCAGCGTCCGCCGTTGTAGCGTGCTTGGGATCAGCACCCTGTCTCCCCATAGCAGACAGCCCTTTATGGTGGACAGCTCCGTCTGTTTCCTGGTGAACGGGCTGAACCTCTCTTCCGTCTGTTTCGATGGCCACCCCCTGAGGATCCAGGACCTTACTTGGCGGAGGGTGGGGTCTCTCTGGGTGTGCGCGGCCACATCTGCGGAGGAGACTGGACAGCTGGCGTCGTCATCTATGTGGAATAGATGGAGCGTGGGGGCTGGGTCTTCCACCGGGTTCTTCGATGGGCATCTGCTGAGTGCGTCGGCGTTTCCTATGGCTGTGCCTGGCTGGTGCACAAGCCTATAGGAGTAGCCGGCCAGGAAGATGGCCCATCTCGTCATCCGCGGGGACATGAAGGTCGGGGTGGGTTGGTCGCCTGCGAGGAGTCCCAGGAGTGGCTTGTGATCGGTGACTATGGTGAAGCGTCTTCCATAGAGATATTCGTGGAAGCGCTTCACTCCTGCCACGATGGCCAGGGCTTCTTTGTCCAGCTGACTGTAGTTCCGCTCAGCGCCGGACATGGTTTTCGAGAAGTAGGCGATGGGGGCTTCCGTGCCGTTGGGCAGCTCGTGGCTGAGGACTGCCCCCACCCCGTATGGAGATGCATCACACGTCAGCTTGATGGGTAGCGTCTCGCTGTATTGGATGAGGACGCTTTCGGACGTCAGTAGTCCCTTGATGGGCCGGAACACTGCTTCCTCTTCCTGGCCCCACTTCCAGGAAGCCGATTTCCCCAGCAGGCGGTGGAGTGGCTCAGCAACTGTGGCTTTCTGTTTTAAAAAAATGGCGTAGAAGTTGAGCAACCCAAGGAAAGCCTGAAGCTCCGTTTTGTTTTTGGGGCTTGGAGCTTCATGGATTGCTTCCACTTTTGATTTGGTGGGGTGGATGCCTGTGCTATCAATGAGGTAGCCCAGGAACTTGACTTCCTGTACTCCTATGATGCACTTGTCCCGCCTGACCCTCAAACCCTTGGCCTTGAATCGCTGCAGGACAAACCTCAGCCTTTCAAGGAGTTGGGCTCTTGAGTTCCCGGAGACGAGCACATCATCGAAGTAAGGCACCACCCCTGGAACGCCTTGGAGGAGGCGTTCCATCATGGATTGGAAGATGCCGGGGGCAGCGCTGACTCCAAATGGGAGCCGGTTGCATTTGAATGCCCCCCTGTGCGTGACAATTGTTTGAGCCTCCGCCGTTTTTTCGTCCACTGGCAGTTGCTGGTAAGCCTGGGCCAGGTCCAGTTTCGCAAAAATTGATCCAGATCCCAGGGAATGCAGCAGGTGTTGCACCACTGGGACTGGGTATGCGCTCTGTGCCAACGCCTTGTTGATGGTACAACGGTAGTCGGCGCAGATGCACACAGACCCATCATGCTTCAGTGGGGTCACAATGGGGGTCTCCCATGAGGCATGATCGATCGGTTCCAGGACGCCCTGGGCGATCAGCTTATCCAGCTGCTCATCTACTTTGGGCCGCAGGGCAAACGGAACTCGGCGGGGCTTGAGCCTAATTGGGGTGATTCCCTTGTCCAGATTGAAGGAGATTGGCCTCCCCACAAATTTCCCCAGCTTACCATCGAAGACTTCCTTGAACTCTTCGATGAGGTAGTCGAGTTCGTCCCTGCCAATTTGGTTGATGCCTTCGATTGAAAGCCCCAGCGGCTTGAACCACTCCACTCCTAGCAGGTTCGGTCGGCTGTCCCTTACGACGGTGATGGGGAGCTTGCCTTCGAACTGCTTGTAGGTGACCCGGATGTTGGCTCTTCCTAGCACTCCGATGGGGTTTCCCCCAAAGTCGACGAGCTTGGAGTGTAGTGGCTTCAGCTCTCGCTTGGTGATGCTGGGTTGCAGGCGCTTCAACTGCTGCCAGTCCATGATGGAGTAGACCGAGCCGGAGTCTACCTCCATTTTGCAGGGTGCTCCTTCCACGTGGATGGTCACATGGAACTTGGTGGCACTGTCTGATGTCGTGTGAGCGATGGTCGTCTGGTGGACCGCTCCGCTCCGGGGAAATTCGTCGTCTCTGCGTCTGGAAGGGCCAGAGGACCGTTTGGATGACCTCTGGTAATCCTTCCGATTCTCGCGGGGATGGTGGCTGGAGAGCTCTGGGGCTGGTTCCTCAGCTCTGCAAGCTTCGGCGATGTGACCCCTTCTGTTGCAGCGTCGGCAGGTCGCATCTCTCCACTTGCAGGTTGCTCTGGCGTGGTCCCCTCTGCAGCTGGCGCAGCGCTCCCCTTTGTAGTTCCGTTGGGCGGAACTTCTGGTCCCGTTGATGGAAGGTGAAACGGTTCGCCACCGGTGTTCCTGTTGGGGCATAGTGGTCCTCCAGGATCTGCAGCAGGTCTGTCCATGGCACTTCTTCGATGTCTCGTGGTGCTACGAGATCGATTGCCATGTCGAGGACCTCGGATCCGCAGTTGGCCAGGAAGATGCCCTTCTTCCGGTCATCATCGGCATCCCTGATGTTGTTGCCTCTCAGGTATTGCCGGAATTTCACTACGTAGGATTTCCACTTGTCCTTCCCTGGGCGGAAAGGAGCAAGGGCTGGCAAAGTGACTTCAGCGGATGCCATGCCTTTGGAAATGCCTACTGTAGTTCCCGGTGCCGGAGTCTTGTCTTGTGGCTTGGTGCCGCGAGGTTCGTTCTTCTCTCTAGTCCTTCGTCGCCAGTGTTAGATCGGCGCAGGAAATGGAAGACGTGACCAGCTCGTTACATTAGTAACTTTTATTGAGTACAAGAAACAGTAGCAAGACTGGCCGTGCGCTGCCGGAGCTCTCCTTATATCCGCTCCGGCAGACGCACCGCCCCCTGACAGGGATTCAAACTTTCCCGCCCGGTGGCTGGCAGCCAATCCGGGCGGATGTCCTTATAAGGACATAACAACAGACATGCCACTCTTTTCCTTCTCTCCCTCCTATGCCAGCCTGAATAGCCTCCCTTCCCAGAAAAGTATCTGATTTTCTTGTTGTTTTGGTGAAAGAGGAAGTAGCTGCCTTGCCTCCTCATTGGGTGTGTGACTGTAGCGTCAGCTTAAAACCTGATGCCCCACAAGATGGCAGATGCCCCACAAAAGATAATAGCCTCTGTCTATGAAAGAGTTAATCACTTTAGAACAGTCTCTGGGTGAAAATCTGAAGAAAGGATTTATTTACCCTTCTACATATCCAACGTCTGCCAATGTTTCTTATAAAAAGATAATTCCTTGAGAATTGTACACAATTACAGACTTCTGAATTCTGTAACCATTAGCAACCACTATGCAATGCCTCTTATTTCAGATCTGCCGAATCACTCTCGGAAGGCAGGCATTTTCACTAAATTGGATTTAAGAGGAGATTACAGTTTGATCTGAATGGAAGAGGGCCATGGAAATTTAACAGCTGTTTTCCTGTTAAAATTCAAATGACATCCTGATTTTTTTTCAGAAGACCCACTCTACCACCAATCAACTTTTGAAGAAAGAAATTTAAATGCTGTACTCAAGAGCACCCTGAAAAATCTCTTTTGATCCCAAGTGCTACTCAGGCATCCAGAACCACCCACTCCTTAGCTGTGGAAATTGATGCCTTAGAATCAGCTTCGAGAGCTGTTCTCTTGCAGGTTTTGACAAAGGAAGGGGAGGATTTTTTTTTTTTTTTACCGTTCACCTTATTCTTCCTGACTGAAAGAAACTATGATATTTTCAAGTAAAGATCTGTGGGCCACAAAACCAATATTCCAACAGTGGAGGTATTTCTTGGAGGGAGCAGCCACCAAGAGTGTGGAGCAACTGCAGAAAGCTCAGACACTTGCTCCATGTCAGATTAGGCACACACATTTTCTCCCCATTTTTTGTGTCAACTGTGTTTCTAGTTCATATAAAAAGCTGTTACGTGCACTCTCATGCAAGATTAAATATGATATTCCCTGGCCTTCTCCTCCACCATGATCTGACTGATGGATACTCCTTTCACAACGCTCTTTTATATCTTCCTCTTCCTCTCAAGGAATAAATATTACAACTTTACCATGATAATAAAGTTGTGGTAGGTGTGGTGAGTGTTCAAAACATTGCATTAGAATCCGAATGAAAGAGTCAAATGTCAAAGACAATGCTTCATCCTGTTATGCCTGCCGCTGGGCAAAGACTGGGCTGAGTAAGCCAGCTAGTTTGTTCCAACTGCTCCCCTTCCATCCTACACTATGGGATATAGTTTCCCTGGATTTTATTATTGATCTTTGTACTGTAAAAAAAGTAACACGACCTTTTTGGTGCTAATCTCATCATTCATAATCTAATGGATAACTGGAAAACATAGACATTTACTTGAACAATACTAATAGTTCTCAATTTACAACCAGTCGCTTAGCAACAGTTTGAAGTTACAATGGACCCCCTTCCCCCAAAAACTACTTTTGACCTGGTTCCAAAGTTCCAATATCCGAGTTCCCCTTCATGGTCACATGACCACATTTTGGGCACTTGGCAACCAACCTGCATTTATGGCTATTTGCAGTGCCCGGTGAGAAAATAATACCCCATAACAAACAATGAGTTGCACTTGCTTTAGACCGTTGCGTTCACTGAATGACTGATCCAAAAAGGGTAATAAAAGCGGGTCTGATGATTATGTGATGGTCTGCTTTACAACCATCACAATTTATGATTGATTATAATTGCACAGTTTAATTATGGTCATAACTCGAGAACTACTTGCATTTACACTACAGAATAATTAAATTACAGGTAGTCCTCAACTTATTGTGACCACAATTGAGCCCAAAATTTCTGTTGCTAAGTGAAACATTTGTTAAGTGAGTTTTGCCCCATTTTATGATGTTTCTTGCCACCGTTGTTAAGTGAATCACTCCAGTTTTTAAGTTAGTGGCAAAGTTGTTAAATGAATCCAACTTCCCCATTGACTTTGCTTGTCAAAAGATCGCTAAAGGTTATCACATGACACCTGGATACTGCAACCATCATAAAGATGAGTCAGTTGCCAAGCATCTGAATTTTCATCATGTGACCATAGGGATGCTCCAAGGGTCATAGGTGTGGAGAAAATTTTCAGTGCCATTGTAACTTTGAATGGTCACTAAATGAACTGTTGTAAGTCAAGGACTACCTGTACTGCCTCTTGCAGAATATGCCTATTGCTCATTGCATTCCTCCACCAACATGCCTTCTTTTCTACCAATCAAGCACTGGATTTCAAAGCACAATTTAGAAATGAAGGAACAAGAAATTGAATTATAAGGGTTCACATGAGTGGAGTTTACAGAGATGCAGTACAGTCTGAACTCCAAAAGGAGGGACTGAAGTATAAAAAATGGTATTAGCTAGAGTCTAAGCAGATCACCCATACCCACCCCAGTCCATTCACCTCTCCTGGGCCCCTTAGAGAAGCAATAAAAATGCTAGTAAAGCCATAAATAGGAAGGCAAAGAAACGTTGATCACAAGGAGAATGAATATTTAGAGGCCAGGAAAACTATGGGACGCAAGGACAAGGGAGATAAGAAAAGAAAGAGAAACACCAGATATTTATTACTATTATAACACATGGTTTCTGTATTCTCAATAAACCTTTGTTTTGTTTTGTTTTGTTTTGTTTTAGTTCGACCTTCATTACTTCGCTATCTCTGACACCATAACTTAAAAGTATATTCTAATTTATATAAATCTATATAAGCAAGAGGTTATATAGAAATCAAGGGGTTACTTTCTCTGCCATTAGGCCATTTCTAGTCTTCAGTAAATCAAAATAAATGGCAATTTATGCTTCTATGGGATGGGTATTCTGGTCTCCATTATTAAATGAACTCATACAAGGGTATTTTTTCCTAGGCAGGTAACACGAGTAAGTAATGGACAATAATGCAAGATAATAGCTGTACATATACCTTACATACAAACATGGACTATATGAAGGAAAGGTCTCTCAGGCAGTGGTGGGATTCAAAAATTTTTACTACCGGTTTGTGGGTGTGGCTTGGTGGGCGTGGCAGGGGAAGGATACTATAAAATCTCCATTCCCTCCCCACTCCAGAGGAAGGATACTGCAAAAATCCCCATTTCCTCCCAATCAGCTGGGACTCAGGAGGCAAAGAATAGATGGGGGTGGGGCCAGTCAGAGGTGGTATTTACCGGTTCTCAGAACTACTCAAAATTTCCACTACCAGTTCTCCAGAACTTGTCACAATCTCCTGAAAACCACCTGTGCTCTCAGGTCATAGGAAATTAAACAATTTTCTCTTGAGCACCCCACAATAAAGGAAAATAGGGCCCAAGGGCACCTCTACCCCTCCATGGCCATTACTTTTGACTCCTACAAACACTCTGTTTCACCTGACTTTTTTATTTAAAGCATCTTTTAGTTTAAACATAAAACGGAACTTGGCCTGCAGCAAAGTAAAGATCCAGCCTCTAATATTCTCTTTATTTAAGCAATATACAGCTTTATTTGGTAATCTGCCCTCCTGCCCGGTAAAAAACAAAGTTGATTTTGACTGAGATAGTAGAAAGTATTCGGGAGGCTAAGCTAGGGTAATGATGGAGAGATGCATCATAAATTTGCCTTATAGGAAATGTGTGATTTATGATTGGTCCTTTAAAATGGAAGTCATTTTCTCAACCCGTTCACCCACCCCCAAATTCCCAATGTGCCATACCTTTGCCTGGTTGCTATCCATTAAAACAAAATTAATACAAAATATTGCTTAACGCATTGTAAGCCGCCCTGAGTCTCCGGAGAAGGGCGGCATATAAATCAAATTAAAAAAAAAATAATAATGACCAGGCAAAATTCATTCTCCAGTAAACCACAAACAGGAGATTCCTCAGAGAAATGAATAAGGAAAGACAGGTGATATGAATTGGGTGCAAAAGACAAGATACATACAGCAGCCGTAGTGAATGGAGACCTTCAAAGGCTAGTGAGGGGATACACTGCAGTGCATTGTAGCTGAGGATCCTACATGAAATTGGAGAGAGGCAGAAACAATTTAAACAATCATATGTTGTGTAATTACATCCCATACATTGACTGTATTCCTCTCTGCAGTATTTTGTAAGATGCACTAATAGGTAACTCATAGAAAAATCTTAAATATTTTGAATCAGAATCTCTCTCCCAATCAACCTCATTTTGGACAGGATATAAATCACAACTATAAAGGAAACCTGCTTTGCACAATAAAAAGCCATATAGCAGAT
Source organism: Arizona elegans (assembly GCA_022577455.1). Classification (NCBI taxonomy): domain Eukaryota; kingdom Metazoa; phylum Chordata; class Lepidosauria; order Squamata; family Colubridae; genus Arizona; species Arizona elegans. Next base: position 48,146,149 of record JAKOOJ010000005.1, on the reverse strand, counting down.
ATCTTTATAAGGTCTCTAAGTAAATCCATACAACCTTCTTGCCTTGGCACAAGGAAGGCACGCTAAGACTTTCCTGACAACATAACCTTATGCATCTGCCTGCATCTCAGTGACTCCCAGAACGGGTTTAAGGATTCTTTAAAATACTGTGCTTACCCTAATATCCCACTTAAGACACTGTATGCTGGCAATGTAGAGTGCATTAATGGGCATTCAGGAGGTGGCCTGACATGCTTTGTGATAGCAACTTTGTGGCTTCAATTACTTCTGCTAGTTTCCTGTGGGACCAGTCTCTTCGGTCCCTGATCTCTTTGTCCTCTCTAAATCTTCTTTCGGTTGTAAGGGAAACTGGAAGTCCAATTTTTGCCGCTTTTTTGTTGTTTGGAAAAATGGATGGGTGGGCAGGTCCAGCTAGATAGGGAGAAGTCCTGAAACTGACAAGCTCATGCCTCACTTGATATTCCCTTCTGCCAAATAGTGGTCAACCAACCACATTTGTTTGTTTGTTTTTAAAAAATAGGCCACTAGGAAAAGAAAAAAAAATGTGCATGGAGTTATTAGAGCATTATGCATTCTAAATGGAATAGGCTTTTCAAATGCTAGACGATGGTGGGCAGGGCTGGAATTATAGCCAAATCACTGGCCTTGGGTCATTTTGTGCTAAACGTGGATAGAGAGCAGCTCAGTTTGGGCCTGTTCCAGGTACCTGGTAAGAATGTGCTACAGAGGCAGAAAAAATATGGATTTCCTGCTAGCTTTAGGGTAGAAGGGGAACATAGCAAAAGAGCTGAGTGGATGTGGCCTTTGCCCAGGTTTTCACCACAGGAACCCAATGATATCTGTCCCTGCAATCTGAAGTAGGATAACTCTTTTAGATTCAGCTCTGTTGGAAAACACTCACAAAGTGGTCAGTTGGCTCATATTGGTGAAGGAATTGTTGCTGAGGAAGCTGATCTTATTGTTGCTCAGGTCTCTGCAAAACAGAAGCACGGTGCAGGTTCTAATATCACTTTTAGTATAATCTTTCTTCTTTCCTCTCATTTCTCAAGCAAAAATCTACAATCGTTTGCAATTGCAGTGCCAGTATACATATATATACTGATAAATCCGCTTTATGGTTTATCAGCACTTTTATGCAACTTTCTGCATGACGATTGCATGATGCAATCCATTATTCTACCTCAAATTAGCTGTATCCTATTCAAAATGGCTGAATTTTTCTTGTAAGAACCCTGCAACTTTATTTGCTCTAAGGGGGTGTCATGATTAAGAAGACTAAATTAAGAAGACTAATAGGAAAATTGAATCTAAAAATGTTTCCTAATATTTTTTTTCCTTAAGATTTTTCCATTTTCTGCTTTAAGTATCATTTTGTATGATGCAAATGTTTCTATTTCTCTTCTCAGATGTTTTCTTATGGAGAGTACAGAAGATAAGAGGAGACTACCTCTCTTGACTACTTCTTGGTCTTCTCTGATCCGCTTCTGTTTCAATATACATAATTCTATGGCATTCTATGCTTTTAATGAAACAGTGCTTTTTGCTAATTACTGAAAAAAAGAATATGAAAGATAAATCACTGGGTTGTACAGGGCAGCCTGGCCTTATGTTTTACTTTTGTTTATAACAATGTGAAGCTTCACTGCATATTAGTAACATCATAACCATCTGCTTCTACTAAGAGCTGCTATAGACCCCCTTATCTTCTGCACCAGCTTTAATTTGTAGCACTACATCAATTAACAACACACTGATGTCTCTTCCTATTTATTCTTTGTCCAATTAGATATGCAGCAAAGGAATCCAGGTCACACCTACTCATCTCGAGTCAGCAAGTTGGAGAAAATGGATCTAGATTATGGTGAAGATCTTAGCAGTTTTCAGAACATCCTAGAGGGTGTTATGATCCTTATATTTAATCTACCATCTCCAAGAAAGACCACTGTAGGTTTCATCAGATGAGTAACTTCTTAGAGCTTCTCAGACACTTACACCAGCTGCAAGTAACGGAAGGTGGAGAGTTGTCCTGGAATAAGGATGAATTGGTTGCCATCCAAATAGCTGCAAGAATAATAAAAATATGCATCAGATATTACAACTGAACTGCTAAAAGAGCAAAGTTCAAGATCTCCGTGTGCAAAATGTATAATATGAAGGTATAATTTATCACCTTGTCTTCTTTACTGTTACTGCTATGCAGATGGTTAATTAACATTACAAAGCAACATATTGATAACTGTGGCCCTTTCTGCATACCACAGATTCACTATTTGTGGATGATAAACCATAACGACAAACTTAATACCCCAATAAATACATTTGCCACACAGGAATAATAGTTCAAAATATCCGAAAATATTTTTTAATCTTTCTTCATACAAATGGCAGCAAAATTGCAAATATCATGCAGCTCAAGAGACTAGGTGCATTAGTCAGTTTGCTGCTCCAAATCCAGAGAGTACAACCTGAGACCCAGACAGCTCCTAAAAATATGGGTACAACCCAGTGGTGAAATGTAAAATTTGTTACTACCGGTTCTGTGCGCGTGGTTTGGTGGACGGGTTAATGTGACTGGGTGGGTGTGGCCAACTTTTTTTTTTTTACTTTTAAAAGCATTTTTTCTACAACCATAAGAGGTTGCAGAAACAAATGCTTTTAAAAGCCTCTGACAATCAGGCAACTCAGCTGGGATCATTACAAGCTTTTAAAAACATTTTTTTCTACAACCTCAAAGAGGTTGTAGAAAAAAATGCTTTTAAAAGCCTCTAACCATCCCAGCTGAGCCGCGCGATCATCAGAGGCTTTTTTTTAAAACTTTTAAAAGCATTTTTTCGGCCGAAGAGGTTGTAGAAAAAATGCTTTTAAAAATAAATAAATAAATAAAGCCTCTGATGATTGCGCGGCTCAGCTGGGCATGGGGAGGGGGCAGGGATTTTTGCTACCGGTATCCAAACCACCCGCCACCATCGCTACCGGATTGTGAAATCCGGAAAGTGAACCGGGAGCATTTCACCCCTGGTACAACCCCACTAGCTCTTCCAAAATTTGCTAGTCACGTGTTATTTTTAATGTGATTAAAAAAAACTATTAAATATATGGAAAACAATCATATTAACTGGATTTAATTAATATAATGTCTTCTAAAAGAAATTTGTTTTTGTACTGATTCCACCCATATTTTTGTTCTACTTTTGGGGACTCCAGTCCAGTCCCTAGCACCACCTCAAAACCAAGTGTGGTTGTTAGCCTAAAAAGGCTGTGCTAACCATTTCATCCATGGATACAAAGTGTCAGTTCTCATAATGCTCCTTCCAGCAGATATCCTATATATCTATACTCACAGCTCAGTAACGTTCTTGGGTATCCCTTTTGGAAGGCTTTTCAGGTGCTTATTGCTGCAGCGAACTACTGTGTCTAGGCAGGTGCACTCCTGGGGGCACTGAGGACGTGGGAAACAGATGGTCTCCTCCTGACCTGCCAAGGAACAAGCCAAGAAGAATGCAATATGACACTCCAGATATAAACTTTGTCTCAAATCTTTGCAAGAAATTCTGGGTTTTCTATTAGTATGTAGGTCTTCAAGAGTCAGAAATATAAAGAACAATTAGAACTCGTGATGTTAATCAACTGATGTGATTAATTCATTAGAAATAACAATGTAGGTTTTTATGGGAAGTGATGGAAAGGTTCCATTTTGAAACGGTGCCTTTGTATTGATTTACAAGAAGGTTTCAAGGCAGAAAAGTGCACTCAAAAAGCTAACTTACTGTGATTAATTTTTTCTGGGTCACAGCCATCCCTACCAATTCTCCACACAAAGGCTACGTTGAAAGCAGCTACTGCATTGGATCAAGGCCAATGACGTACACATGCTTGCCAAATTTACATGATTTATTCATTTAGTGAATCAGTATTATCGTAAAATATTTTTTGCATCAAGATATTTCACTTACTTAATGTGGATGGTTAAACACCATAGCTAATTAAATTGCTTTGTCTTTAACCAACTTTTCAAGCTTAAAAAAGAATGCTTAAAATCAGTAGACATAACTCTAGGAACCATTAATAATTAGAAATCCATGCATGTTTAGCAAAAATTACGTTTCAGTTAATTTGTGGGTTGAGGATACTAATTGGTTTTCCCTACTTTGGTGCTACTCTTCAATACTTAGTTTCTATATATCTAAATGGCACAGAGTTGTGTATATCATATTAGACTAGTTGGTTATGCCCATGTATTTGTAACTGAGTGAAGGAAAAAAAAGTGAAGGAAAAGCTAATTCAGTTATAATTTCAATGCAAAATTCAAGTTTTCCTAACTTATATGCAGACAAAAATGCAGTTGTCGTTATTTGATATTTATGATTTTCCTGATACTCTGATGTAATTTTCTGAAGAAAACATTCATACAAAAATAGTTTACTGATTGGGACAGGTTAAAAAATCTAGAAAGAAAGGCAGGAAAAGGCACACAAAAATGTGTATATTGGTAAAAGTTGCATGATATATGCCCGTGATGGCGAACCTATGGCACGCTTCCCACAAGCGGCACATGGAGCCATGTCCCCTGGCATGCCAGCTCAGCTCTGGTGCACATGCGTCGGAATATCTGGAGGTTGGGGACAGCAAAAAAGTCACTTCCTGTCCAACCAGAAGTTGGGAAACGGGTCGTTTCGGGCCTCCGAGGGGATGGGGAAGGCCGTTTTCGCCCTCCCCAGATGCATAGAGAGGATCTGGAGCCAGATGAGAAAGAAAAATGGGCCTACCAGTCCATCGTGTGCTAGGAGTGGGAGGAAGGGGGGTTGCATGCACGGGGCGGGGTGCATAGAATTATGGGTGTGGGCATACGTGCACGCGAACCTCCCCTGCCCCCCTTCCTGGCACACAATGGCAAAAAGGTTAACCATCATTGATATATGCATATTAAAAGAAAACACTTGCAAAAATGAGTAGACTGAGCAATAGATATATATATTATTTAGCTTTGTGCATCAAAATGTGCAAATTGATATATACATGGACTTGAACTATGATTCAAAAGTAAAAATCTAAGAAAAATGTGTTGAAATATAGAATGAGACTGTACATTATTTTGCAGTGTCTGTTTATGTGAGTACCCTATGCTATTTTTAGATTTACAACAAAACAATGTTGAATTATTTTCAATTCATTCAGAGAAATGGGATAAAGAAGTCAATTAGAGCTTTGTATCATGTTTAAGCATGATTCTTTATGAATCTGATTACACTGCTCTTTTAGAAGACACAAAATGATTTGGCGCACATATATAAGAAACCTCACTGTGTAAAGCTTGTATATTTGCTTTGTTGTCCTTGCTATTACCCAAAAACTGAGCGCCCATAAGTTACCTTCCTCACACCTGAAGTCGGGGAAGGCAACATCCTGCAGTGGGATTTGGCGCAGAAAATCTGGATTGTGGCAGCGTGGATTCCCAGTCACAATCTTCCTCTTGCGAAGCCAATCACCCAGCCAGGCCAGATGGCAATTGCAATTGAAGGGGTTAGCCAGTAGGTTCCTGGGTTCAAAAGTTATGTAAAGAAGATAAATAATACCACTGTTGATGGAAATTTCCTGACCTCTTTTAAACTCAATCACCTTTCTCATATCTGGTAAACACCTAATTATATATTGATAATATAAACCTACTTTACGTGTTGTCGAGTTGAACTATTAGCCACCTAGTCTAGCATTGTTTATATTTCCCAAACATGGATTTAAGACAATGTTACACCATCATTTTATAATTACAGCCTGTAGGAATTACCAGCAGCTCTCCAGGAGGATTGGGGAGCTGCTGGTAATTAAGATTGGTCTTCATTGATTACCATGAATTCTTCAAGGTTTCAAGAATAGACCAATTGCAGAGCTTTCAGATTGGCTACCAACCTATATGGTTTTTTTTTTTAAAAAAAATTTATTCATAAAGGCTTCTAACATAGTTCTCCTCCTGCAATGAGAACACAAGTAGCTATACTGGTGTTCTGCCTGTGGACTTCCTGCTGGCTTCTAGTTGGCCATTGTGGAAACAGAATGCTGGGCAACATGCATGATCCAATTCAGCGGAACTGTTCTGTTCTCTTGTCTTTCCCAACCCTACTTAGAGGAGCATCTTTCATTTGGGGAGATCATGAACTGAATCAAGGAGTTCTGAGTTAAGAAATCTTGCACAAGTCTTTCCTCTGAAATATAAACTCATTAAATTGCCTTAGGCAAATTGTTGCACTTGTACCTCAGTGCTTCCCCAGTAACTGTAAAGAGCAAGAGCAAGCTTAGAAGATAAGATGAAGTAGTGTTTTGACTCAAGCAAATGGTATAAATATTCATTTGTTACCATTTGTGTATTTTTAATAGCTTTACTCCCCATAAAGAGATTTACAAAATTGCGAGATAAAATCAAATATTACCAATATGCAAAATAGTTTCTTAGCAACATCCCATGGTTTGAAACAGTGATAAATGCCTATTTTAGCAACTACAGCATTTCAACCATGGCCCCCAGATGAAAGTGAAGAGGGTCATTCTCGCAAACGAAAATTTCCTCTTGTCTAGTCATGACTTGAGAGATGTGGCTCTTTGCAAACAGTTCTCCGATAACTATACTAAGTTTAAAATGGGAACACCCCAGAACCTGGATCAGTTCATGATGGAAGCAATTTCTGAGACCAGAGAATAGTTTGGAAAGGAAAAATAACATAAAAATCCAAGAGAAAGGACCCTGTGTTATATTAAACTAACATTTCTCTTTCTTACAACTCACAGAGTAGAGAGTGACTGCAATGTATCAAAAGCCCCCGGTGAAATAATGCTGATCTGATTGTCATACAAGGAAAGAAGGCGCACATTGCGCAGCCCAGTGAAACTGTCATTGTGAATACAGTTGATGCGATTGTTCCTCAACATCCTGGGGAGAAAAGAGAAGATGGGAAGAAGCCATTTTGCAGCAAGTTGTCAGCAAGAAGCATCGATATTCTGCAAAATGGTGCTCCTCCCTCCTACTATTCCCAGTTAGGGGTGACTTACAATGTCCGCAGCCCATCCAAGCCCCGGAACATGGAGCTGCGCACTGACTCTAGCTGGTTAGCAGTCAAATGTAACTCGCTCACTGAGGCTGCCCCCTCAAAGGCCCCATCCTCGATCTCTGAGAGTTTGTTGTTGCTCAAATTTCTAGGAAAGCAAGGAGCAGGAAGTCAATATAGGAAGGGTTGCATCTTACTTCACAGTCTGCCAGTCTCTGTTACTTCAACGGTAACAAAAGAAGACTAGTTCCGATAGATCCAATGGTGGAAGTGTGTTTCATTTAGCAGCTTTCAATTCTCCCGCTAGATTACTTGAACATCTGTCATAATTTTAGGCCTAATTTTGTAACCTCAAGCAGGTTGCTGAGAGAGTAATCAGAATCTAGGCATTTTTGCATCTGTTTCCTGAAGAATAACAATAGTTAAAATAGTTACGTATTGCTTCCACTATCAGAAGGAATATGCCTCCTAAAATTGGTAGGCAATGTGAGGAGGAGAAGGAGGGTGCTTGTTGTGGACTTCATATATATGCAAGGAGATAGCAGATGGATTCAGCATAGTTCTTTATATCCATTTATACCAATGCCTGTAGGAACTCTGACCGCTCTTTCGCTGCCACATCTTTTTAAATATTGCTATGCTGTAAAGCCCACTCCAAAATCCTATCTAAGGAGGAATGTGTTCCTAGAAGCTGTCATCCATATAACTCACATTTTCTTTAAGTGTGGAAGTTTCTTGAAGATACCTGTTGCCTCCACCACTGTGATTTCATTGTTATTCAGGCGTCTGCACAGGAAAGAAAGTAAAACAAACATGCAAGCCTGAGAGCAAAGATTTACATGAAAGCTGCATGAACAATATAATACCCATGCTTTCTTATACAAAACCCATCCAGAATAAGGAAAAAATGAAGTGAGTGGCACAGTGGAAAGCTTGGGGATTTCCTGAGAAGGACATGAGCATTTGTACAGAGTTTTCCAAAGAGGCTGCATGTGGAATAGGTATTGCATCTCAGATACAGAGTTGGAAGGGACCTTGTAGGTCATCTAGTCCACCCCCACCCCCCAAGCAGACCCTACACCATTTTTGACATATGGCAGTCCAGTCTCTTCTTGAAAGCTTCCAGTGATGAAGCTCCCACAACTTCTGAAGGCAAGCTGTTCCATTGATTGATTGTTCTCACTGTCAGAAAATTTCTCCTTATTTCCAGGTTGAATCTCTTCTTGTTTAGTTTCCATCCATTATTCCTTGTCTGGCCTTTAGGTATTCTGGAAATTAACTTGACCCCCCTCCTCTCTGTGGCAGCCCCTCAAATATTGGAACACTGCTATCATGTCTCCCCTGCTCCTTCTTGTTACTAGACTAGCCATTCCCAGTTCCTGCAACCGTTCATCGTACGTTTTAGCCTCCAGTCCCCTAAACATCTTGGTTGTTCTCTGCACTCTTTCTAGAGTCTCAACATCTTTTTTATAGTGTGGTGACCAAAACTGGATGCAGTAGTCTAGGTGTGGTTTTACTAAGGCTTTATAGAGTGGTATTAGTACATCACTTAATCTTGACTATTAATGCAATTTAGGATTGCTTTGGCTTTTTTGGCTGCTGCCACACACTATTGGCTCATATTTAATTGGTTGTCCACTAAGACTCCAAGATCCCTGTCACAATTACTGCTATTAAGCCTGGTTTCACCCAGTCTATATGTGTACTTTTGGGTTTTTTTGCCTAAGTATAAGACTTTACTTTTCTCTACATTGAATTTCATTTTGTTAGATAGGGCCCAGTGTTCAAGTCTGTCAAGATCCAGATAGATCTTGAGCCTATCACCTAGGGTATTTGTTATACCTGCCAGTTTACTATAATCTGCAAATTTGGTAAATGCCCCTTCTATTCCCTCATCTAAGTCGTTTATGAAGATATTGAAGAGTACTGAGCCTCGTACTCTTCTCACTTTATCTTATTAAGGAACAGTGGCAGAACACATCCTAAAAATAATGACACTTCACAACTCATTGTGTGAAGGAGCCACAGGAAAAACAAAGAAGCAAAGAGCACTCCATTTGGATTGTAAAAAGACATGAATGGATGCTCAATGATGGGCAGAGCAAGTTCAGATCTTACAATTCAGCAGTAGCCTGTGGGAGGCGCTCTGGGATCTTTGTCAGCCTCAGATTGGAACACTCCACCACATTAGCTTCACAGCGGCACTTGGCCGGGCAAACCACATCACTATGGCATTCACTGTTCAAATGATAATCCTCTGTACCTGCCAGAAAAATGAAGTGTGAGTTAAGTGTGAGTTAAAGATAGCTGTACTGTTAGGGAACCTTCTTCTAGAAGACAAGAAAATGTTCCTTACTACTCTCTACACTTAGGTATAATCATTGTCACTTCTCTGCACAGAACAGTGGAGAGCAGGGATCATCTGCCAAAGCAAAAAAATTTCCTTTCTCTACCCCTGTGCTTTCTATAAAAAGAGTTTGAAAGATCAATCTGCAAGAATCTTAAACTAAATTTTCCATTGGTTAGCCTTCCAACTGTACTCTGGCATTTCATATTCAGGAATAAAAGGACTTCCACATAAGTGTTTTATGTCACTTCATCAGATCAGGATCTGGACTGATCTCACAATGCTTGCTTTTAAAAGTTAACTTTAGTTATAATTCTATTCTGAAAACCAATTTTCCATTGGGATTTCTAGTTCATCTTCTAACTAACGTCAGGCTACCCATTGCTCTCTCCATCTGCCTCAGAAGTGGGGGTTCTGTTTTTGGAGCTGTTGTAGCAACATACAACCAAGGCCACTGTTATTGGGGGAAAGTACCTGGTTGCATAATTACAGTAGTCTGTAACTTACAACCACAATTGAGCCCAAAATTTCTGTTGCTAAGTGAGACATTTGTTAAGTGAATTATGCCCCATTTTGCGAACTTCCTTGTTCTGCAGTGATATGCTTAACACTTGTTAAGCATATCACTGCAGTTGTTAAGTTAGTAACACTGCTGTTAAGGGAATCTGGCTTCCCCATTGACTTTGTTTGTCAGAAGGTCACAAAAACTGATCACATGACCCCGGGACACTGCAACTGTCATAAATATGAGTTAGTTACCTAACATCTGAATTTTGACCATGGAGATGCTGCAATGGATGTAACTGTGAAAAATGGTTATAAGTCACTTTTTTCAGTACCATTGTAACTTCAAACGGTCACTAAACAAACTGTTGTTTAAGGCTACCTGTATTACCCCACATGTAATCCATTCTAAACCAAGGAAAGACTACGTTTTTAAGGATTGTTTTAAACATGGTTGGGGAAGAGGGAGACAATGTTGTCCCAGGGAGCACATGAACAGTGAAGGCATGTTTTCTAGATCCCATCAGATGATACTGCTTAATAGATGGATCCTGGACTACACCAAGTTTGGACAAACATGCACGAAAGGCAAAAACTAAAGAAGACTGATGCTCCTTTAGATAACAAGGTTTATGCCACAAAAGGTTTTACAGGTAGTAACCAGTAGCTTGAGCTACACCTGGAAGTTTTAACATAAGTTATTTAAACATAAGCCATTCAATGGTTTACTTGGAAGTTTTAACATAAACCATTCATCTTAAAGGGAAATTCTGAAATTTCTGCCCAGCAAAGAAAGGTATATGCATTCATTCAATACATTAATCCCATCATATCCCATTATAATATTTTCCTTTTACCTGGAATGAAGTATTGTTCCTTAGCTGTAAAGAAAGGTGGGCAAAGAGTATTAATGTAAATGCAGCAAACACAACTCTTTCAGGCATGTTAGAGCAAGCCTGTACATATGTTCTGGCCCAAGATTTTTTCTTCTTCTTCAAATTAAGAGGTTAGAACACTTAGTCAACCAATTTACTGTAAACAGATCTATCTCTGTGTTCTAGACATTAAATAAGAGATTAAATTGCAGACTAGTTGGTCATTTCAACCAAGCCATTCCTGTTGTTCACTTTCAGGGTGTAAGATGGCTTATGGTTTATATGTAACCTGATTCCTTAGACCTCTGGGCACAAGAAAATTTAAAAATGGGGGGTACAATGCAAAATGCATAAAATGCAAAGGAAGTATTATGTGAAGGAAGGAAGGAAGGAAGGAAGGAAGGAAGGAAGGAAGGAAGGGAGGGAGGGAGGGAGGGATGGGAGAACATTTCTACATGTTCTTTATAGTCTATTTGTGTGTTGAGACAAAATTTCTTCAAAGATATGCTAGAACATGCAAAGGTCACCCATCATTACTCTCCTGGACCCAAATTCAAAAGGAACCCTATAGCAGGAAAGCAGCTCATACGGGAACAGCGGAATTTCTTGCTCTTGATCTGTCCAATGCGCTTGTTGGCCAAACGCCGGGGACTGGCACAACGAGCACCACTTGTCTCAATAGGATTGGCACGCAAGAAGTCTGCCAGCCACTTCAGGTTGCAGTCGCAAATAAAGGGGTTCTGGGCCAGATGGCTGCAGTAGGAAAGAAAAAGGAACAACTGAGCATAACCATTCAGGAATCTGTGGGCAGCTCAGGTGGTTGATCTGAGAGCCACGTGTGGCTGCTAAGAGGGTGCTTCTAGCCAGTGCAAAGCTGAATGCTTTTTCAGTAGCCCCTCTCTTTGGCAGATCTCAAAGATCATGGAGGCATGCCAATGGCTCTGGAACACATCCTCTATGAATTTATTTTATTTTATTTATTCATGATTTATGTATTCATTAAGTTTATAACCTGCCTTTCGTCCAGGAGCTCAAGGCAGTATATGGAGCACTTTGTCCTCCATTTCTTTTTCCTCACACCAACTCCATGGGATGGGTTTTGCTAAGAGATGATGCATCATTGCCTAATGAGCTTCTGAGATTGAAGATGGGCATGAATCTGAGTCTGCCCAGTTATAGCCCAATACATTAATCAAAGCACTACATTGGCTCAATGAGTATTGAGTCAGTATCTTCCAATGAGAGCAGGGCTTCTTGTTCCTTTTTAGATGACATTTCTGTTGTAATCTCCTGGTTCTTTTCCCTCAGACTCTGGCCTGCCTTCCCCTCGGCACTCTATAATGCAAATCTTCTACCATCCTCCTACCACCCCATATCATCACTGGACAAATCTGTACAGAAGCCGGCACTCACAGTGTCTGGATGGCACGCAGAGTGGCAAAAGTGCCTTTGGCCAGGGTCTGGATCTTGTTGTCATAAAGAGAGAGCAGTGAGAGGTTCTGCAGGTCAGCAAAGGCATCTGCCCGAATGCAGTTAATCTTGTTGGCATTCAGTAGCCTGGAGTGATGGAGCAATCATACTATAGTAATGTGTGCACATGCTGTGATAACAGTACTGGATACTAGACAAAATTACCGTATTTGCTCATTATGAAAAGGACCTACCCAGATGCACCCCACCAAGTTACCAGCAAAGCTCAGGCAAAGAAATAAATTAAACCTGCATTTTAATCTGAAGTCATCTAATGCATACTTTCAAATCAATATGAAAATTAAACAAAGTTATTCTTTAACATTTGCACCTTTCAAGCACCCAATAAATTTTATAAATAAATAAATAATATTTGCATCTTTCAAGTGGTATGATTAGCTATATTCACATAAAAATGCACATCTCAATAGGAATAATGTACCACATTTAATTGAGTCATGGAAACTGCTTGTAAAACTGTAGAAGGAAGAGTAATATATATAAAACAATGAAATGCACAGGATAATCTGAATGACTTTTCACGTAGTTGCTTTTAATGGTGAACTGATGCAAAAATGAGATGCCATTCATTTAAGGTTGGAAAAAATGACAAAAAAGTATATAGCTATTTATCCAGCCCTAATTCAAGCCAAGTAAAGGGATAGGGAGAAAAGTCCACAGGGAAGATTTATAGGGATAAAAACAAATAACGTTTCCGTCTGGAATAATGCAGATGGAAGGGGAATAAAGGTAGGCTAAGAAGAGGTGCAGAAGCTGATGTTGGAAATGAAATGAGAGCAACTAGGTGTGAAAATGTGGAAAAAATATAAATGAGTAAGGCAGGCAGTGTGGAAAATAGAGTACAGTATCTTCAGTTTTTAAGCAACTGGGGAGGCTGTTAGTTTCTGAAAATAAATAATAACTATGTCGCTGGAAATAAAGTTCTAGATGACTGTAACAGAGGTATCTAAGGGTCTCCTACTATGCTGATATCCAGATAGCCATTAAGCCATCTTTCTTATTGGTGCTTACAGTAGTTGTAGTGCATAGAGGCCCCCAAATACTCCTTTGGGCAACTCTGTGATCTTGTTCCCATACAAGACTCTGGAAAAGAAATAAAACCAGTCCTTGGATTAGTGATGCCCTATATAGTATATTAAGAAAGGAGGCTATCATGTATTATTCAATATTAGGCTCACTTTTTAATACACAGTTTCCTTATATCACACACAACAGCAATGTTTTAGCATTTAAAAAGATTAAAATCTGGGTTCCTATAAGTACTGTATCCAATATACCCAAAATATGTAGCTGCTTAAATCAGACAAATAGCTAAAACTCTATAAAGCAGCAGTTTTCAAACATTCCACTGCAAACTCCCTGAAGGGAAGAATTGCAATACTGTAGTGTAATTAATCAGCATAATGGCATGAAAACCTCATTCACAGAAATACTTTCTCTCTGAAACTAACTAACTATGAAAATGAATTATGAGGTAACTATTCTACACATTATATTTAGGAGATGAGCCAAATGAATTTCTAAGAACAGAGATTTGGTAGTATCTAGAAACTGAAATAGCTATAGAAAATATTGGTCAAAGAAACAGGGAACAAAGACTGGCATCTTCAGGGAGTTCCAGCTTGGAATTTTCAGGATATTGTAAGCATTACTCTGGCTGGCATCAGTTACGTTGTGCAAGTGGAGTCATGAAAGAAGAACATTCTTTCTCAACATGCAGGCAGGATTTTGCATCCATAACTATAGTAATATATTTCATATGTTTCCCCCACTGACTACTCACAGAGAGTTGAGTGAACGAAGGCCTTGGAAGGCATCAGGTGCAATTTCTGAAATCTGATTGTTGCTGAGGTCTCTAGAACATATAGGACAAAATCAACATTCACAAACACTCAAAAGCCTTGTCACTTTTCTTCCCTGTAAACTCTTCCCCCAAAGAGTCTATTTGCCATTTCAAGCTTAAAAGTCTTGAATTATAGATAACCATAAGTAGATATTTTCTGTGACAATGATGGACAGCAAAGGGACCACTTTATAACCTTGGAAAGCTGAAGAAATATATAACTCTTGGCTTATTCTTCGTTTCTTCCATTCTTTACCCACATAACATAATATAATTTTGCACCACCCTTCTGAGATTCAGAGCTGGATTCATTCTTTCTGTTTAAGGATAGCTAGCCATACCTGTGGATTTCAAATGCCTTGTCTCTGATCTAGGTCTAATTTGCCGTTCAGTTTATCTTTTCCTTGCTGGATAATAGATAGATATCATGAATGAAGAGTTAATTGTATAATGAGCAAAGATTGCACAAAGCCAAAGAAGCATAGACTAAACCTAAAGTGGTGAGAAATGTAATCGATAGAAACTGAATGATTGGATGGAAATCATCTGTATCAAGACACTCACATCCTACGTAGTTTCTTGTATGATGAGAAGGCTCCAGGGGGGATGGACTTGATGCCATTGAGTTCCAGACGTCTGTGTTACAAGCCAAGCATTAGAAAGATAACAACTGGAGTACACCAATAAAAATAGATGAAATACTATATTATTCAGTAGGGGCACTTTAGAGAGCAAACAGAATCGTAAGAGAAAGGAGAGTTCTGCCTATCTGTACATGAGTCAAACTAATATGACTTTCAGCTCAGCTTGCAGATTAATAATATTTTTATACAATTAAATTGATATAGTATATATTTTGTAAATCCATGCAGAGTTTTACATTTAGTGAAGTGGTATAATCATATACACACTTTGCTATTCAGCACATTGTACATTCATTTGCAAGCTACTTATGTGGATGTAATCACATGATCACACAGTAAACAATTTTTCAATTATCTCAATCTGCAAATCTACATAATTCATTTTCCTGGTATATTTACTTGGATATAATGCATGAATTAGTTACAAATTATATTTAAGCCTAGATAAAATATTCATGAATTGACTATTTAAAACTTATTACTTAGGGTAGTTCTCATATTTTGTCTGCATAATAGAATTTCAGGGCTGATTTAATAAATGAAGGAAGCACAAGAATAAGTTATTTTTTAAAAAGTTCATACATTTGAATACATCAATATTCCACTTTCTTCACTTAAACAAACAAAAGTTGGATTCAGACAACCATACATTTATTCTTTCATGCAATTTATATGGCTGTCCGTGCCATACAAAATTTAAGGTGCTCTACCAAATTAAAACCAAGAAATAACATCTGACAAAATAAAATGAACTAAAACCAATAAGTGATTCAAATAACCAGAACTATTAAAACAAGTTTATAAAGCTGCCTGGCCCAACACTCCCTTGGGGAGAGCTAAGTCTTTGAAAATTTTGCAAGGCAGGCAGGATAGAGAACATCTGGATCTTGGGCAACAATGCTATTTATAGGGTAGATGTGGTGACAGAGAAAGCATTATCTTGTGTCCCATCAGTACTTGCAATGGGGAGACATAATCAAAGATAGGTGGTCCTGCTCAATGCTGTGAATGGCTCTATAGCGGACAACTAGCACCTTGAATTGCATTTAGAAGCCAACTGGCAGCCAGTGCAGCTCATGAAGTAGCAGTGTTACTTGAAGTGCATCCATAGCTCCTCACAACACTGTATTCTGGATCAGCTGTAGCTTTCAAGTGCTCTTCAAAGGCAAACCCATGCAGAGCATGTGCCAGTAACCCATGTTAGAGGTTACCTAGTCATCAGTGATGATGAATAGGGTCTTCTAATCCAGATATGGGTACAGAAATAGGTCCCTTCCAATCAACATTCCTCAAGTGAAAGCTGTAAGTGCAGAAGGATCATCAGATTGCGTTCAAGTCTGATCTGGGCAGTGCAGCCCCCTTTAGAGCCAAAAATTAAAAAAAACCTCCTGGATAAAATTACCAGTTCTGTGGGCATGGCTTGGTGGACGTGACATGGCTTGGTGGGCATGGCAGGGGAAGGATACTGCAAAATCCCCATTCCCCCACTCCTGGGGGAAGGATATTGCAAAATTTCCATTCCCATCCCACTCTGGGGCCAGCCAGAGGTGGTATTTTCCGGTTCTCCGAACTACTCAAAATTTCTGCTACCGATTCTCCAGAACCTGTCAAAACCTTCTGGATTTCACCCCTACTACTAGGTCACATAATTATTCCCTACCCAATATGTTCCTACTCACATCTCTGTCATGGTTTCTGGTAAATTGGCAGGGATAGCTGTTAGACCTTTACCACGACAATCTACAATGCCATTGCTACAAGTACACATGGCAGGACAGGACCCAGATGAAAAACTGCAGATATGAGTTCTGGTAGCATCATCTTGGCCTGGAGAAAGAAAAGGAGAAAGTTATTGAATTCTCTATACAAGAGGAGCAAAGATGAATGCTTTGCAGTGCACACAAGAGACGGACTTTTGTATATGCACTTAATCTTTGTGAGCAGATATTATGTTATAATGTGGGAAAAATTTGGCTTGACCTAAGCAAAGGAATTTAATCAATTAACTGACAGTTTTTGAGCAACATCTTTCAACACTGGGTCACAGTATAGACAATAGTTAAATTTGTATAAACTCTTCAAATGCAGAATAAAAATATAATTGTTGTACCACTTTTAAACCTTTTCCCTCTGCAAGCTGGAGAGAGTATGGACTAGAAATATGTAAATTTCTAAATATAGTAAGTCCATATTTGATTTGAGACTTCAAGAAAACATTGCCTACTGGAACTGATACCTCTCATATTCATTTTGGTCAACCAATATTGAGTTCAAATGTTGAGGGACAGCAAGTATACCAACTGTAAAAAACAAGGAGCAAATATGCCTTTTAACAAGGCTGAGTGTACAATGAGTAAAGAAACTGCAGAGAATGGAAAAATCAGGTTAGCAATGTGACAGAACGGAGAATGTAACACCTTATATCATTTTATGATCTCACAGACATAGAAGCTATATTGGTAGGGATAATCTGAGACTGAAAAAAAGATGGGGAAAAATAAGAAAAGATTTAATACACACACACACACACACACACACACACACACACACATCTTTTACAGAAAGAAAAAGTTGAAATTGGAAGTGGTAGTGGACGTGGTAGGAAGTTAGTAGAAACAATAGAGATGTCTTAAAGAAAAAGGATAGCTAGCGAGTGAAGATATTATGCTGTCTCCTGAAGAGATGCAAGTTACAGTGTAATCGAAAATCACTGAAGAGGAAATAGAATAAACATTTCTGTGGAAGAAGGAAGACAGCATGACATGAGATCTATCTGTCTGGTGCAGACACCCAAAGGGAAGAAACCATTCAAAAGCATTAACACTGTGTTAGCTGCAAGTGGTTGCCAGTTAAGTTTTTACCTGAAGCCTTTGCTTAACTCTTTGGAGAATTTAGTAATAATTCTATGCCCTGCTACAGCTTATGACATGCATGCTACTATGTTAACAGAAACAATATTATTGAAGGCAGGAAGATATTTCACCTTGGAATGGTAGAGTAATTAGGTCATAAAACAATTTGCTACATTCGCTCCTTCTTTGAAGGCAGATGCCAGAAGGTAGGGGGAGGGACAAGTAGTTGTGAAGCTCTGATGCATGCTTTAGTTGAATGTCACTTGGATAATTATCTGGCTGAAGGAGTAAATCTTACAGAGAAATAAATGTATTTCTATCCTTGGTATGCCTCAAACAATAATAATATTTTTAAATGGACTGGGTTCACATGAAGATCCTTGTATGCTATATTTGATCAATCCAGAGAACCCATGACAAACAGAATTCTCTTCAAAACCACAGGTAATTGTTGCAGCATGAAACAATTTCTGCTGTTCATTAACTAAAAATAGAAATAGGAATGCTCCCTGAGATCATATTATCGTAAAAGAAAGAGTAGTTATATGTAGAAGGGAAATTGGCAGGCTTAACCATTGACTCTTTGGTACAAATGCTAGCTAGTCTGTATTAAACCTGAAAGCAAACAAGACCCTCCTGATTGTTTGGGGGATCCTAAGAGGATTTTCTTCCAAAGCTTGGAGGAAAATTCATATTTTTTGCTTCCACAGAGAAAGCTCCTAGCACTTTGCTGATGCCACTGACCTGAGCAGCTGAATTCATTCTTTTGGATTTCTGCAACATTTAGACCACGAAGGGATGGAGGACCAGCACACTGTGTGAAGAGCCCAATAGTAGGTCGCTGGCGGAGCCACTGGGAAAGCCAACCCAAATGACAATCACAGATCAGCTGATTGGAGTGCAAGCGGCTGCAGAGACAAAGTAAAGGTGTGGGAGGAAAGAAAGAAAAAAAAGCACCTTTTGCTTGATACTTCTAATTTACAAAGCCAGTTCTAGAGAATAGGATAAACCTAATGAATTTGACTGATAACTTGGGGACATTTTCTGAAAAGGAGATTGTGATTCTATAGGATTAGGAATGAATCCTGCATTAAGAAGTGGATTGAAATGGTTGCCCAGATTTCTGTTTGCCTCTTCAATGACGACATTCACCCATCCACACTGTTCCTGGAAGGCACTCAAAAAAAGGCCATCTGAGATAGTCAACTAATCCACTAAGCAACCTCAGACTGAGTCATGTGCAGGTTAATTAATTCCATTCAGTCTGTTGTATGGTAAGAATCATAACCCCAATCAATTGTCCAATTTTGTATATCAAGTCTTCAAAGAAAAAGAATTGCAGAAAAAGTAGCCAAAGAAGCAAGTATCTTCATTAGAGATGTTACCGCTAAAGCTGAGCAGCATAGAACATATCTCTCAAGCACTGATTGGCAACAGTGGCGAAGCCAATGGGGGAGAGGCTACTGATGATAGATGTCTTGCTATATCTTGTGGGATACTAGCTCCTTTCTGAAATTGGGTGGGATTCTATGTTTCCCAAAGGGTAATTTTTTTAGTATATGTTGCCTGAACATCCAATAAAGAGATTTCACTGGTTTTGTGATTGACTGAATTAGATGTCCTTGGGCACACAACTAAACTTTTAAAGATCTTCCCATGTTATTATGGTGTCTCACAAGTCAAGTTTTAGTGTCTACCTGGATTTGTACAAGTAGATTTTATAGCAACAGTAAGAATTGGTTCATGATTTCACCAAGTTTTTGCTTTTGTTTTTTGCTTTCGGTTCCAGCCAATAGCCCTGAGATTTTCTGGTGTTCTTCTATCCAAGAACTACCAGTATTATCCCTCTTTAGTTTTCCAAAGTACCTTAGTTTGGTTAGAACTCCACATATAAGACCCAGCATGTTGGGAGTGTTTCATACTGTGAACACATTAATCCTAAAGGTAATCTGCAGAATCTAAAATTGTCAATAAGCATTTCCATCAGAACCTCTTATATTTATTAATTTCTGGTTCCTCATGATATATATGATA
This sequence comes from Arizona elegans, assembly GCA_022577455.1. Classification (NCBI taxonomy): domain Eukaryota; kingdom Metazoa; phylum Chordata; class Lepidosauria; order Squamata; family Colubridae; genus Arizona; species Arizona elegans. The sequence continues at coordinate 48,126,522 of JAKOOJ010000005.1, read as the reverse complement.
CCCAGTCAGTTATCTTCTGCCTCCCCCACCCTGTCATGCCCAGAAGCCATTTCCTTATGTGCTCACAAAGTACGCAGTTTGGGCATATGGTTGAAGCTGGAGATGGGAATGGAGCTGATATTGTTGTTGTTCAAAGTCCTGCAGGAATGAGAAAAAGGAAGAGCATCACTTAATACTTGAAATACATGCACTGTCTTATTCTATCTATCTATCTATCTATCTATCTATCTATCTATCTATCTATCTATTTCTATCTATCATCTACAGTATTATTTATTATATTTGTATAGTAGTCCATTTCACAAGAAAGTGACTTTAAACTTAATTAAAAACAAATACATTAAAACAGTCACAATTAAAAAAATTGTTTGAAAAATCTCAAGGAAAAAGATTCTACAAGGTGGGTACCATGGCAGAGAAGGCCCACCTCCTGGGAACCACCAAATGTAATTCCAGACAGACAGAACCTACAGCAAGTATTCTCTGCCAGACTAATGGGGAAGGCATAGGTGGTTTGTCAGATATCAAAAGGTCCTGAGTCTGGGGAATTCCATTCCCAATCCAGAAATGGTGTCACAGAGTTCAAGCAGAGAACTGTGCAGCAGGGAGAATGGTACAAGAGCAGCAAACCCAACTGATCCCTACAGCTCAGCTTAATGAGCAGGGCCTCATCATAACCAGTGACATGTAGTAGAGTGCTCTGAAAGCCATATGACATCCCACATGACAATTACCACAGCTCCACCCTGCCCCAGGATCTCAGCTGATGCCAGACTCAAAACCTAACTGGATATAGCTCCAGAAATGATACATGCCCAGTCAGCCCCCTCAACAGTAACTAAATTACTCATAAGGGAGGCCTTCTTACAAACCAAATTTGCATTCAGAAGCAGCAGCTAAAAGCCTCTGAAAATCTGCTGACAGGATACCAGGGCTTAGACCGAGGAGCTGACCACAAGACCAGAAAGAAACATCAGTCTCATGATCCCTGGAAATAACCGACTCTCTGACTCTCACCATATTCCCCCATGCAGTGGTGGGATTCAATTTTTTTTACTACTGGTTCTGTGGGCGTGGCTTGGTGGGCGTGGCAGGGGAAGGATACTGTAAAATCTCCATTCCCTCCCCACTCCAGGGGAAGGTTATTGCAAAATCCCCATTTCCTCCCGATCAGCTGGGACTCGGGAGGCAGAGAATAGATGGGGGCGGGGCCAGTCAGAGGTGGTATTTACCAGTTCTCTGAACCACTCAAAATTTCTGCTACTGGTTCTCCAGAACTGGTCAGAACCTGCGGAATACCACTTCTGACCCCACCCCCATCACCATCACAATACTCTCTGTTAGATCGGCGCAGGAAAAGGAAGACGTGACCAGCTCGTTACATTAGTAACTTTTATTGAGTACAAGAAACAGTAGCAAGACTGGCTGTGCGCTGCCGGGGCTCTCCTTATATTCCCTCCGGCAGACGCACCGCCCCCTGACAGGGATTCAAATCTTCCCGCCCGGTGGCTGGCAGCCAATCGGGCGGATGTCCTTATAAGGACATAACACTCCTCCCCCCTAGTCCAAAGAAAAAAACAGTTCAGAGTTCGTCAATAAACGTGACGTAGTCCCGCAGATACGTAGGACGCCTAGGCACCCTACTTGACCTGCGCAGTCTCATTTCTTCCGCGTCCCCGCCCTGGACGGACGGGGTTCCTGTGGCTCCTGGCTCCTTCCCCGGAACCGGGCTCGGTTCGGCTGGCGAGTGTGCGGGGTCACCCTCAGCGCCTCCGGCCGGACCGCAGACCTTGGATGGCTGGTTCTGGTGGTCTTCCTCCTGGCCTGTGGATCTTTCGCCTCGGCGGTGCTGTTCGGTCTCGACCCGGGAACAGCGTCTGAGTCTCGGTAAGACCCCGGCTGTCACTTGCTCTTCCTGGGTCTCCCGGTGGCTGCGGTTCTGCTGCGGCCTGGTTCGCTGTGGTCCGGAGGGTGGTTCGGGCCGGTGCCCTTGGGTCCGGTCTGCTCGCTGTGGGTGGTGTTGGTTCGGGTAGCGGTGTCCGACCTTGCAGGGGTGGCGCAGGTCTCCTTTGTCGGGCTGGCGCTGGCCTTCCCCGTCGGGTTGGTGGTGGTCGACCTGGTCGGGGTGTCGTTGTGGGGCTTCCTCCTCGGGCTGGTGGAGGTCTCCCCTGCCGGGGTGGCGCAGGCCTCCCTGGCCGGGTTGTTGTCGGCTTTCCCTTCCCCCTAGTCCCTGGTCTACCGCTGGTTGGTGGTTGGGGTCGTCTGGGTTGGGTTGTTGTTGCCGGGTTGTTTCTTGCGTTGGGCGGGGGTCCCCCTCGCCGGGGAGTCGTGTGCCACCCTCGCCCATGTGCTGTGGTGTGCCCATCTGCGAAGGTCCCCGGTCTACTTGCCTTGCGTTGAGGTCTCCCTGGTAGGGCTGCCGTGGGTTGCCTTCACTGGTAGGGTGCGGTGCTCCCCTTCTGGGCAGGTCCCGGTCTACCTGCGGGCTGGGTCGGGGGTCCATGGTCCTGCTGTGCCGGGTGCCCACCTGGTCGGGTTGGTGTTGCCATCCCCCGTGTGGTTGGCCCCGGTCTACCTCGCTGCACTGCCGACGTGACAGTGCCTGGTAGTGTGCTGGGCCGACCTCATCGGGATGGCGTTGCTCTGCCTTGCAGGGGTGTGGTAGGCCTACCTCGTCTGGGTGTTGTAGGCCAACCTCGCCGGGGTGTTGCAGGCCTACCTCGTCTGGGTGTTGTAGGCCTACCTCGTCGGGCTGGTTTTCGGGTGCTCCCCCCCACCTTTTCCGGAGTTGGTCGATGTGACGTCTCACGACCTGTCTGGCGTAGGGCGGCCACGAATTCCTTGATCGTCTCGCCCTCCTTCTGGTCCCGTTGGTGGAAGGTGAAACGGTTCGCCACCGGTGTTCCTGTTGGGGCATAGTGGTCCTCCAGGATCTGCAGCAGGTCTGTCCATGGCACTTCTTCGATGTCTCGTGGTGCTACGAGATCGATTGCCATGTCGAGGACCTCGGAGCCGCAGTTGGCCAGGAAGATGCCCTTCTTCCGGTCATCATCGGCATCCCTGATGTTGTTGCCTCTCAGGTATTGCTGGAATTTCACTACGTAGGATTTCCACTTGTCCTTCCCTGGGCGGAAAGGAGCAAGGGCTGGCAAAGTGACTTCAGCGGATGCCATGCCTTTGGAAATGCCTACTGTAGTTCCCGGTGCCGGAGTCTTGTCTTGTTGGCTTGGTGCCGCGAGGTTCGTTCTTCTCTCAGTCCTTCGTCGCCAGTGTTAGACCGGCGCAGGAAAAGGAAGACGTGACCAGCTCGTTACATTAGTAACTTTTATTGAGTACAAGAAACAGTAGCAAGACTGGCTGTGCGCTGCCGGGGCTCTCCTTATATTCCCTCCGGCAGACGCACCGCCCCCTGACAGGGATTCAAATCTTCCCGCCCGGTGGCTGGCAGCCAATCCGGGCGGATGTCCTTATAAGGACATAACACTCTCCCATTCCCCCAACAGCAGTCCCATCCCTGTATCCAAACCTCTCAATTCCCCAAACTAGGAAGCAACTGCTGTCCTTATCAGCCACACCTGGGAGGGGAAGCTGGGCACCTTGAGCCACTTTAAACTATCAGATTAAGTGTTAAGTAGAAACACAAATTCCTATTAATCACACATGGGGGATCCCTTCTCAGTTTCATAACCATTTATTTATCTACTAAATGATTCTCCACAAATGGAAGGGAAGTCATGGGTTCTATGAATTCTCTTACAAAATCCTCTTTCAAAGGGGGTGATCACGGACATTGCCCATGAGCTTCTAAGTCTGTAGCTCAATCTGGGATGCAAAAGATAAAAACAGCTTTTTCATCTTGGATGAATGTGGAATTCAACTCCAAAATTCTGCAAACAGCATAACTACTAATAATAATTCGGGGATTTAGAATCCACAGATTTAGAAGATCCTGAGATTGGGGAAGACTACGAAGACAACTCTTGTATATTTCCTTAAGAGAGATACTTACAATACTTCCAGCCCACGGAGAGCACGAAAGGCCCCTTCTTCAATGCAACTTATATGGTTCTTGTCCAGCTGCCTGTTTGAAGTAAGACAGGATAAAAGTGCTACCTATTCTAGATGTATTGTACAATAAGATGTTCCATACATCAGCACAGCTTTAGTAGATGAGAAGTGAAGGAACACAAGAAACCTGTGATCAGAAATGAGCATTAGAGAACTGCAAGAACCGATGATGGGAAGGTTTGATTGGGGAGATTATGATTTGGAGTGGAACAGTATCCACAAATATTGCATAATAAGTGGCAGACATTGTTTTTAACCTATTTATCTTCCTTTGCATAGGCTTATGAAATCATCAACTGCCTCATCTTGTTATGCTGCCTCCTTTCAGTGGTAGGTTTCTGGGAGGGGCGAGTAAACAATACGTATGCCAAGAGTACATACTCCCACCAGGGTACCCACGTCATGAAGGTCACTTGGCTGCCCATTTAAAGCAAGTTAGGTATCGTGTTTCCCCAAAAATAAGACTCTGTTTATATTTTTTTTGAACCCTGAAATAAGCGCTTGGCCTTATTGCCATGCGCTCATAAGGCCGATTGGGTTTATTATGAGGGGATGTCTTATTTTGGGAGAAACAGGGTATTTATGTTGAGCAGCAGTGATATAAGAAGAACTGGAGAGGTTACTGAGGATAGCAAAGCCATCCTTTCATACTATATGAGAAAGGCAATGATAAGCCACTTCTCTATTTTACCAAGAAAACCACATGAATAGATAATGAAACTGTATTGACAATGTACTATCGGATGACGATTCCCTCCTGTTTGATAGCACTTGACATGTTATTAAAGAAGAACCCGGGATCTTTTAGAGTACTAATTATGGGTATGTGTTTATGAAGTGGCTAGATTAAACTCTTTGGGATGTCTAGTTGTCACTGTTTCCATGCAGGAAAACAAAATCCAAAGCTGCAAAGACAAGAAATATAAGATTGGCTTATCTGATCAACTTTAACATAGTTAATTAGTTATATTTGGCACCCCTTATAGATTTCTTTCTGATAAAGAACAAATGACAAGAATTTGGGTTTTGATTTTAGTTAATAATTGAGATATGAGGTGAGGAGAGTATATGCTGTATGCTGATGAATTATTTACATTGTACTTATTGGGATGAATAGGGAAGTTACCTCTTTTTCTCTTTTTCTTTTCATTCTTATATTTTTTAGATTGTACAGTTTTCATTCTTTCTATGTGTAATCTTTAATTAAAAATTGTTTTTAAAAATTTTAGGGGGTCAATCTATATTCTCCAAAACATCTGAAAGCAGGACAAGAAGCAGTGGGTGGAAACTTATCAAAGAGAAAAAGCAACCTTGTCACGATTGTTTTCAGAATTGCTGTAGCTACTTGATCAGTTACAAACAGTATGGATCCAATCAAGCCATCTCCTGTTTGCAATTAACTGCAAGCCTTCCCCGCCCTAGTTAATTGCAGGTTAACTCCCCATATAAGCATGGACCTTTCTGCTTGCTACTTGGGCCTGTTTAGGCCTAGATGCAGAGTCAGTGCTGAAGCACCTGGATGCAGAGCCCAGAGCAGAGCTGCAGAAGGGAGGAGAACTCAGATAAGGAGTCCTGACGGCTGCAGCAGAGATAGCAGCAGAAAAGGAGTCGAAGAGCTGTGTAAAGATACTCCCACGGAGCTAGCTGCAACTGTGAGTTGAGATAGCTGGGAACCTTTTGAAGTCTCCAATTTCGGCTTGCCTTTTGCTGAGTTGAAACACGCAAGCCAACATCTGAACTGTTGCTGCTGGACAGTTTCCCTCCCAGGAGCTTCAAGCCACGTTTGCTGATTGAATTGTTTTTCACAGGTGACTTTTAGCTGTGAAGCCTATGCTGCTGTCCTTCTACCACCTCGATGATGTATCGACACCGAAGCTGTTTAATGTCATGTTAGTTTTTTCTTATGGACTGTTTCGGTATTGTGGAGAGGAATTTAGGGAGATGGCCTGGCTTCATTTAACCAAGATAAGACTTTGTTATTAATGTGCCTTTTTAAAGATATAGTGTTTTTTAAACATGTTGAAGTAAAGTATATTTTTATACAAGACTCCTCTGCTAGTTTTATTTCAGTCCTAGTGTGTTTGCTCGTGAGCTGGTTCACGGTTCAGGGACAACCCTCAACCCCATCCTGACAAACCTGAAACTAAGGAGAAATTTCCTGCCAGTTAGAACAATTAATCAATGGAACGACTTACTTCCAGAAGTTGTGGATGCTCCAACTCTGGAGGTTTTTAAGAAGAGATTGGACAACCATTTGTCTAAAATGTTATAGGGTTTCCTGCTTGAGTAGAGGGTTGGACTAGAAGACCTCTGAGATCTTTTCAAACTCTGTTATACTGTTATTTGAAAAAAATCTCCCTGGGTGGGCACTAAGATAACTCTGTTATACTGTTATTTGAAAAAAAGATCTCCCTGGGTGGGCACTAAGAGGCAAAAGTGATTTGATGGCACATAATCAATGATAAAATCAACAGCATGATGCAGTGGCACACTATCCTATCTACCATGGTCACTCACAAATTCTTGAGATCAGTGGCTCCACGGAATGCCTTTCTGGGCACAGCCTGAAGAAGGTTCTCACTCAGGTCTCTGCAAAAGATAAATTTGAAAAAAAAGAACTTATCAATTAAGAAGAAGAGGCTGATAAGGCAATAGGAGACAAGGACTGGTGGAGCCCAGGTGCATGGTCACCTTTACTATTGTTACACACACCAGAATTTATCCATAAGATGCCATAAGTCAACACTGATTTGATGGCACCAAATCAAGAATGAGCTCTGGAAATACAGCGGAGCAAACAAAAAAAAACTAAGATAATAAAGTAACATATATGTCACTAAAGACTTATAAAACTGATGATGTTTCAACAGCATTCAAATATCCCCATGGGACTTAAAACTAAATGGTTAACACAACAGAAATCAGTAACAAGTCCATAAACAATAGTATAAAATCAATACTATAAGTTATACTGATAGTATAATTTGAAACATCCTCAAATCAAGATATTTAGATGGCTCTTATAGAACATTATAATCCAAGAACAGATTCCAATTACAATTAAATTTTAAATCAGATTTATTTTTCAATTAGGATATTATTTAAGAACACTTTCACAGTTTAGTTAGCCTTTCTTCCAAAGAATGAATCAAAGAATGTTTCCACTAAAAATTACATAGGATCTATTGAAGGGATATATGGTTAAGCATAATTTAATAAGAATATTCAGGTTGTAACAGAGTTACAACTTTCCAATTTTTTTCCATTCTACTTTTAAACATTTCCAGTACTGTTGTACTATGCAACATTGCTACACTTGAAAAAAGAAAAATGGCCCAATCTCTAAAACCTTTTCCCCCCAACATTTTTGGGAAAAAGCATTCTTCATTTTAGAAAACAAAACTGGAACATCATACCAAAAATAAAACAATTCTAAGTATAGTTTTCAAAATATTTGACGCTCTTCTGTTCAAATTCCCACTTTGTACCTCTACCCTAAATAATCAAATTCTTCATCTATTTGACATACAATCTTTAACTTTTTCACAATCTGAATCATACTTTACTAATAATTTAAAACTGTGCCTAAGGATGTTCAATAGATGTGGAATTCAGTTATATCTTTCAGAGTTCTTTCTTTTGTATAGTAATTCTTTTGTTGTTATGTGGCTAGTTTGTTTGAAGTTGGTGAACTGTGTATTTCACAGCATAAATAAAAGCTACCAAGATAAGAATGGTTTATATTAGTGGATTACAATGTATAAAACTCTCTCTCTCTCTCTCTCTCTCTCTCTCTCACACACACACACACACACACACACACACACAAGGATACCCCACACTACATTGTTCAACAGTTTGCAAATAATTGAAAGACAATATGTTGAACTAGATTCCAGCAGGGGGCAGAATAGGCTTTTAATTGACATTGGGCATATTCCCTCCATTCTGTTTAGTGTCTTGTTTCTAAGATCTTTGAGATTGAACATCTGGATTTGACATGTAAATTGGGGAAGTCCTGATTACTCCACATTTTGTGCCAAGTAACCAATCATAAGTGATTCATGCCATAATAGAAACATTTATTTTATAATAGATATGCAATGCTTTGTAAACTAGAGCATTTGTGCTGGTGAAAGCTGGGGCTATCAGATCTGGTTTGTAAAAATCCAAGCAACTCTGCCATCTAGTGGGTGTCTGGAATTTTGCAAAACAGATCTGTTAGCCTTAGGAAAGACAGAACTAGTTTCATATCTTGCTGCACAAATTACATTGTGCATTTTCTGCTCGTGGAGAGAAAGTATTGCCTTGAAAATACCTGCCTTCATTACCTCAGGACTGCTTTACATGAGGCAGAAATTCTTTTGCCTCCTTCTTCTCCCTAGTTCAGAATGTTGCCTCAAGCAATGATTAATAGTGCACACACTCTAGTTCGCTATTATGGCAGTATATACTAATTCACTGAGTATTACTATTAAACACCCTGGCGACCAAAACAAAGCTTTCATAGGGATCATTGTTCTGTCAAAAAACCAAGGAGCTTCTGTCAATTCTGTTCCACCAACCTGTGCTTTTCAGTAGCAACACAAACATGAAAGCATGAAAAAATAAAATTCTCTGTAGGGACAATCTTCAAGAGAACTATTTTCCCCACAACTTAAGTATTTTATTCCAATTTCTTGAACTATATAAATTGCTTTATTATAAAAATGGGACATTTATAGATTTAATAGATCCCTGAAGACGTATCAGCTAAGCTCATACACTCCTTCCTATTGAGAATTTTTATTCACTTTTGGATCGTTGCCTCTCTTCTGCCATTAGTCAAGACCTCTGTAAAACTGCCACAGAACTGTGGGATTGCAGGGCTAGGAAGAAAGATGAAGTATCTGACCTTTAGAGATCTTCTCTTCCAGAGACAGCTTCCTTCAGGATCTTTTTCCTGAAGGAAAGGAAGGGGTTCCTTTGTAAAACTTTGATTTCAGTTTCATGGCTTTTCCAAGGAACATTAAGCTGCCACTTTCCCAGACATGAACTGCTCCAATGTTGATGAATAACAGTTTGGAGCAAGAACTCTGTCTGACTTTAGAAGAATAACCTGGCTGCTGTTTCCCTCATCCAGCCATCCATTCATGCTGAGTCAGATAAATGGATATCCAAAGACAAGCAGCTTTATTACAGAATAAGAGATCATACCCAGCAATGAGTGGGAAACTAGCTGAGCATGTGGTTAGACCCGTCTGCCTCACCAAGCATATTCCTGGCAATGCAAATACTGGCCTACATAGCTGAATTCCAATTTTATGCTCCTTTATTATTTGTTATTTAACTAAGGATAAGCAACCTATATATATATAGGTTTGGATTTTAATATGAACTGACCTAATTTGCATTCCTTAATGCTGTAGCTGGGAATTAATTATTTTTTAATTTTTTCACATTTCTTCAAGTCTTGTGATAAAATTCTGATTCAAAAAATGGCTAAATGTATCTGGGGGGCGAAAGATTGGATTAATAAAACTCTAAAAATATTACACAAAATCATATATTCTAATTACATATGATTATGTATCATTATTTTAAAGTTTCAATTTCTAATACTCCCTCTCTCCCCCCTCTATATATTTAATTAGAGAATATCACAGTATAAAAATTTAGACAATAGGGTTTATGATTTTGAACACTGTAAAACTGAATTTGAAAATTGAATTATGTACAAATGATAAATATGTAATTGCTAAAATGAATGAATTTCAAAATTTGTTGTTCGAAATTTGAAACAGAACAAATGAAAGAATGTATGATAAAGTGGTCTAACATTTTTGGTTATAATATACAGATGGAACAATTGGAAAATGTGATTGAACGGTTAAGAGTTACACTATGTTATAGTCATAAAGATAATTTTTATAAAATTGTCATCAGAGAAATTGTCAAGAATGTTAATAATGGTGCCTCAAATTCATATAGGAAATGCAAACAAGAAGGTATATTTGATCATGTTTGGTGGACATGTAAAAAAGCTAGAAAAATTTGGATTCAAATACATACACTGATTCATGTGATCTATATGACAACTGCACTGAGATTATTTATGCACAAAAGATGGAACAAGTCAGCACAAAATACAAGGGAGGAACGGTTGGTGAAGATGATGAAACTCACTGAGATTTCCAAATTGATTTCTTTCATTGGAGAAAAGATAATATCTGCATTTATTGCTGACTGGAAATCCTTTACAGATTCACGATCAGCCCCTTAGCAAATTTTCAAAATTACAACAGACTCCAAAAAACCTACATACAACCCAGGATGCCAAGTTCTGATGTCTCTGCCCTCCTTGGCAGTCATGTAACCACATTTTAGGTGTTGCCAACTGGCCTGCATTTATGGCCACTTGCAGCATCCTGTGGCCATGTGACTGTGATTTATGGCATTTTTGTTAGAAACTGGAATTTACTTCAGGTTTACGAAAAAACCCACCCCATAGCTTACATTGGGTTTGCTTATCGATCATAGTGTTTGCTTAATTACCATGGTATTTGCTTAACAATTGTGGAAATCACTTAATGACTGTGGCGTTTGCTTAACGATCACAGCAAAAACATAATAAAAACAGGTATAGTCATGGGGTGAATTGCTTTATGACTTTCACAATTTATGTCTGAAATTGAAAGCCCAATTATGGTCATAAATCAAAGATCACTTGTATACACTTTTTATGGTAAATAAAAAAAAATGAATGTATGATTTATGGTTTGAAAAGTTTACACAGGATAGATAGAAAGAGTACGTAGAAAGAAAAGAATCATATTGTAACTTTAGAGAAAGAGATGAAGCGTCACTTAGCTGAGTCACTTAACTGAGTAGGGCAACTATAGCAATTGAATAAATAAATAAATAAAATGCACATGATAATTATGAAAATACATACAAATATTTATGCAGACTTTTTAAAAAATCACAAACTGGTGCAAAAATGGGGCAAAATGTGTTTAATAAGATAAATAGATGATAAAGTATTAAAGTAATCTAGACTACTTGTAATCTATAAACAGAAGATCAAACTCAATGAGATTTGCAATAAATAAAAGCATGAAATTACACTACAATTTAGTACAACTATTAGGCACAGGTTCCGTGTCCTCATACATACAAGTCATGACTCAGTTTTTGCATTCTCTTTCCCTCCTCTTGTCTCTCCTGACAACTATTCAAAAGAGGAGAAAGGCAGGGGAACTATGATTCCCTGGCTCTGATGAAAAGCATTGATAATCAAGGGGCAGGTGTTTATGAATTGGAGATAATGCAATTCTCCCATCACTTCTTGGGTAACTTGACCTCAGCAGCTTCCATCCAACATAGTATCAAATTTTCCAGAACTGACATTTGCAGACTCCAATCAATCTTCACAAACCATCAGGATTCTGTCAAACATGTAATAGTGACTGTGTCAAGAAATGCCCTATATTATACTTAGCATGTGACCATATGATTTAATGCCTGGAAACTAAAACTCCACTCTGATGGAATGACCATGACTTTAAGACCAATCTAACAAAATTTCTAATTTAGTTGTTATCTCATCGCACCACATATTTATGGCACACAGAGAATTGCATAGGAACATTGTTGCCTCGGCACCCAATTCCTGTTGTCTTTGTCTCCTACATCATGCTGTATATGTTTGGACATGTCATCTATAAGACCTATCTGGGATGGGTGTTTTGACTGAAAGCAAGGTTTCCCAATGTGCTGTCCAGCATTCAGCAAGGAACTGAAGCCAAACTATCTGACAACCATAGGGCATAGTTTTCTCAGTGGGGTGCTCGCTCAGACAAGTAAGGCAAGCATTTAATCTCCTGCCCTACGGGCCAGGCTGAGCCTGATGCAATAAGGGGATGCAATGGTATTATGTACCTTTCATTCTCTTGGCTAATCCCAACTTCACACTTTAAACTGATTGAAGCATGTTTGGCTTGCCAATTCCTTGTGCTGAGAGGATTAGGGCTGGACACAGCAGGATGATAATTGCTTCTTACTGCCTCAGATCAACCATTCTATTTCCAATGCACAGTTGCTATTAGTGAAACAATCAACTTGCAGTTGTGGTGTTCTCTTCTCAAATTTTCACTACACTTATGCCATTAGTTATATAAGCAAGCAAGAATCTTGATATACTTTAAAGTAATAAAATATGAAGTTTAGTTCATCTTTCTCTACCTCAGAATAAAAAAGGACACATATAGGAGTTGGAAAACCAGCCAAGTCATTGAGGAATAATATGTACTAGTAGCCCAGAACAGTAGAAATGATGATCAAAATTATAGGCTAAGGAATAGGACTAGATTAAGTTTGGCAAAGGATGTAGAACAACAAAAAGTTAACCAAAATATAATAATCATTACAACAGTTGCTCAATTGCTCAATGGTTAGCCTGATAAAAGGCTATCAGGTAACAACAACAATTCAACCTATTACTTTGGTTTAATTTGCCCCTCAAAAAACTAAGGTGTGTTCCATGAGTTAGTTATGAAAAGCAAGATGAAAAGGCAAGGCTGGAGCCAGAGGTGATATTCAGCTGGTTCGCACCGGTTCAGGAAAACCGTTAGTGGAAATTTGGTGTGGTTTGCCGAACCGGTAGTGACCTCTGGCTGGCCATGTCCCCGAACCGGTTGCCCGATCCCCACTCGCTCACCCCGCCCACCTGCTCGACACTCACCCTGCCTGCCTGCCTGCCCGCCCTGCCTTGCCCAGCCACTACTTGCAGAATCTAGCCGCATATTTCTGCTCACTGCTGCTGGCAAAGGTAAGGCTGAAGGACACAGGCCAGCAGGTGGGCAGGGGATGGAGAGCTGGCGGAGGGGTGATACCAACGGTGGGTGGACCGATGCGTGTAGGGAAGGAGGGGAGCGCACGGGAGATCACAGCACCGGAGCTCTTCCTGTGTGTTTCCCCAAGCAAGCCTGGCCTGTGAGGGAAGTATGTGGGAGATTGCAGGACCAGACCCCTTCCCATGTGTCTCCTCCAACTGGCCTGGTCTGCGAGGGAAGCACACGGCAGATTGTGGCACTGGAGCCCTTCCCATGTGTTTCCCCCAGCCGGCCAGGTCTGCGAGGGAAGCACAAGGGAGATCCGACCCTGTTTCCCCCAAAATAAGACATCCCCTGATAATAAGCCCAATCGGGCTTTTCAGCACATAGCAATAAGGCCATTATTTCAGGGTTCAAAAAAATATAAGCCAGGGTCTTATTTGGGGGGAAACATGGTAGCTGCACTTTACTCATAAACAACATTGGCCAGGAGAGGCAGGGAGAAAGGCCAATGGTGCTCACGAGTAAACTGAGGCTCCTAAGAGGGGGTTGAGCTCAAAAGAAACCACTGCCTCCTGCCTCTGTGCATTGAGGAGGCCCAGCAGCAACGAGAAGAGCACAGGCCTCTTGATGCAGGAAGCGGCTGTCAGCAATGCCCTTAGGAGCCGCGAAGCGCTCGCCACCCCTTTGACACCCGTCAAGCCTCCTCCTACTGTGCTTCTCTTCCTCATCACCAGAAGTGCTCGCAAGTGACAAGACATCTGTTATTTTTGGGGAGACTGCGGGATTGCCCCCATCTGGTCTTCAGTACCTGGCTCATCAGCCTCCGGACGTCAGATTCCCACCACCCAGCACCAGTTCAGAGTTCAGCCTCCAGACGTCAGTTTCCCCCCACCCCCAGAGAGAGAGAGAGAGAGAGAGAGGGTGGGTGGGAGGGAGGGAGGAAGGGAGGGAAAGAGAGACAGAAACAGATAGAGAGGGAGGAGGGAAAGAGAGAGATGAGAGGGGAGGGAGAGAGACAAGAGACACAGAGGGGGGGAAAGAGAGAGACAAGGTGCACACACGCACACGCACACGCACACACACAGAAAGAGATGAGAGAGAGATGAGTGAGAGGAATGAGAGAGAGAAAGGGAGAGGGAGAGATGAGAAACAGAGAGAGAAAGAATGAGAAAGAGATGAGAGAGAAATGAGAGAAAAAGAGAGAGGAGATGAAACAGAGAGAGGGAGAAAGAGAGAGACAGAGAGAGAGATACCTGTTTAAAAGAAAATAGAAAAATGGCTCTTTGAGTGTTTAAGGTTGCAGACCCCTGAGTTAGGCAAACACCATGGTTGTTAAGTGAACCTTGTAGTCATTAAGTGAACACTGTGGTTATTAAACAAGTCTGTTTTTCCCCAATGGGCATTTTTAAACGGAAACCAGAAGAAATTGTTGGAAACTGGCAAAAAACATAGAAACCCTCAGTCACATGATTGTATGGGATGTTGCAACTGGTCATAAATGTATGTGTGTGTGCATGGCTGTCAAAACTTCAAAAACAAGTCAAGTAACTCTGGGGAGGTCAGTCATAAACTTGCTAAGCAACCGGCCATTAAGGGAGGACCACTTGTATTTGGTTTGCCTTAAGGGTTCAGAGCTGTATGGAATCTGGTTTCCTTTGACCCTTTGGGGGATTGCAAAAGGTCTGGATGCAGGAATCCTCGTAGGGGGAACTACGATCGTGACCATCTAGCCACGGACACCAAGTCACATGACCACCTAGCCACGCCACCCAGTCACATGACTACCAAGCCACTCCCAGTCACATGATCACCAAGCCACGCCCACCATCGTATGATCACCAAGCCATGCCCACACAGTCACATGACCACAAAGCAACGCCCACCAAACAAGCCACACCCTTAGAACCGGTAGTAAAAAAATTGAATACCACCACTGGCTGGAGCATGAGCTTGATAGAAATGTGGTAATGGAAGACCTATTTACTTTGACTCTCCAAGACCAGATGAATTTTATCATAGGAGAATAAATCCTTATATAGAACGACCAAGAAATCCTGGAGCACTGATGAAGTACTAACACACTGGGAAGTCCCTATCTTCAAATGGGGAAAAAGGAAAAACATGCAAACTCAATTCATTTTGTCTGAACCTGAAACCTGGGAAGATTCCTGAGAAGATCATAAAAAAATCTTCTATAAAAAAAGATCTGTATGCAGTTTGAAAATAATGCGGTGTTTACCAGCAATCTGAATAGATTGGTTAAATTAAATTAAAATTAAAATTACTTTATGTTTTGATTGGGTAACTTCCTCAACAGATTATGGAAATGCTATAGACAAAATAAACCTGGACATCAGCTAAGTATCTGATAAACTACCCTTTAACATTTTGGTGAAAATGCTGAAGTATTAATTGGATAGCATGACAATTCAATTGATACATATTTTTCTTCAAAACTGCATTTAAAACTGTTTATAAGTGCTTTCTCATTCAGTTGGAAAAACATTTTGGGCCTTCTATTTTTGATTTGAATGAAGATGCAAAAAGAATACTTATCAAATCTGCACCTTACATGAAGCTGAGTTAATGCCTTAGAGAGAGAGAGATTTCAAAGCAATGTTTCTGGCTTACAGAGAAAGGCTGCAAGTGATAGAATAAAATGTATTCTATAGCAGGGTCTCCAACCTTGGGAACTTTAAGCCTGGAGGACTTCAACTTCAACTCAGAAGTTAAACTCCTGAGAGTTGAAGCCCGCCAGGCTTAAAGTTCCCAAGGTTGGAGACCCCTATTCCAGGGGTGAAATGCTACCGGTTCAGCCAAACCAGTAGCGATGGTGGCGGGTGGTTCAGAGAACCGGTAGCGACGGCAGTGCGAGGCTCCGCCCAGCCGTCATTACTTCCTGGTTAGGAACCTGTTTTTTACTCTCTGTGCATATGCAGAAGGGTTTGTGCATGCACAGAGGGTCCACGCTTGCATGTGATCTGTGCACATGTGCGAGTAGAGCAAGCACGTGTGGTGCATGCACTTCCGAACCAGTAGGGAAGGTAAGTAGATTTCACCCCTGCCCTGTTCTACAGCATGGAGGATGTCAAAAGTAGTCACATTATCTTTTTCTCAATGGAATAATTCTTGATTGCAAACTAAATATGAATCAGAAGTATAATTGACTCCAAAACAAGGAATGCAATTTTAAGCTGTTTCGAAATCATGGGAGGAAGTGCTTCAGCTTATTTTTGTTCGAACCAATCTTGAATACGGTCTCCTGTTCTGGCCATCAAACTTCAAGAATTCAGAGAAAGTAAATGATTCGGCTAAAGCAATGAGGATGATCAAGGGACTGGAAACTAAGTACTGAAGAGAGTCTTTAAGAGCTGGGCATGTTAACCTTGAGAACACTGAAGAGAATTACTTTCAAATACTTGAAAGGCTGTCACACAGAAATAACTCCAGTGATGCTTGCTATCATTCCAGAGTTAGAGAAATTGAGTAATGGATTTAAGTTACAGGAAAGGGATTGAAATTGTTAGGAAAAACTTCCTAACAATAAAAACAGTTCAAGAGTACAATCAAATACTCAGAGGGCTCCCTTTCATTTCACTCACCACATTTGTTGGATTCCTGCATTGAGCAGGGGCTGTACTAGGGGTGGGTTCTACTTACCTTTACTACTGGTTTGCAACGGGATCGCATGCACGTACTTTGCTCGCACATGTACCTTGCTTCTGTTCATGCACAGAAGCTTCTGTTCATGCATAATTCGCCGATGATGACATCTGTGGTGGTGGGCGGGGCCTCCTGCTGGTTTTACTACCAGTTTTACTACCAGTTCTTGCGAACCGGTCCGAACCGGGGGCAACCCACCACTGGGTTGTACTCAGAGACCTGAAGGGGTCTTCTAATTCTATTAACTTATTTCTCTTTTCCATGCTGGGCATGACTTAGCTTATGCTGAGCTATCTTTCCACCTAACTAGATGGTGCAACCTAGACCCTTTTTACCTATTATAAAATTAAAGAGCCAATCTCCATTTTTTATTCATCTACTCCAAGCCACTGCCCAACAGTGCCTTGTGTGGTGAATATGCCAAAGGCAATGGTTTTTCTACCATTTCTAATTGGGTTTTCTTCTGCAGCTTTTCTACTTGGTTTTCTACTTTGCTGTTCTTCTGCAGCTTTTTATTAGCCAGTGGAGAAAACATCCCTTCAAGCAGAGCACTGTAGCAGGAATGGGGAGGATAGTTCTAGAGGTCTGCCAATGTTTTTTAAAGTAAATGTTTCTGTTCCTCAACCCTCAGCTAGGCATCTTCCAAGTTTAAAAATAATATGAAATAAAATAAATTTGGACAGATGCAGTATGGGAATCTAACAAATAAGCAAAAAGGTATTCCTCTGCTTCCTCAGATGAAATAATGGAGGTTTGTTCCAACCTTATTGGAAGCCTATTGAGAGAAGGTGGGGCAAACCAGGGAGTTGACAGATCTGAAGGAACTCGGGAAATATTGTGATGGAGAGAACAGAGACTGAGACAAATAACTGAAGTGAAGGATTGTTAGCGATGAGAGAAGGGACATGTTTATGCCTCTCAACACTCCCAAAACTTGCTTCTGATCATGCTTCCTAATGTTGACCTGACTTTACCACTGCAATAATGGATGGTAAAATGCAACTGATTTTCCACATCTTCATGCTCAGCTTCGGATGATACTAGAGTACAGGAATGACATCTAAGACTAATAGGGCTGAGGATGACTTAAGCCCATCTCTTTCGTGGGAAGGGATGAGATAAAGGCTAAATCATGGAGGCAAGGAGGGAAATTATGTCAAGGCATGAATGAGTAATGCAAGTGGGAATAAGGCTTTTAAAGGCTTTCATATCACAGTATCTTTGTTTGTGTTCCTTTTTGCCAGAAAAGCCTTTGTATATTGGCTGGTTAAAGTACTGTATATATTGCTAGTGTAATGCTAATCTTTTCTTAGAAAATAGATGTTTCCTGGTACTAAGCACATGACTTCCATTCCTATGGGACATTAGGCCTGCTTGAAAGCTGCTAAAGCACCTGCTACCATTCCTCTCAAGTCCCTTCCAAGATTTGCCAGTATCCCACCTCCTGCTTTGGAAAACTCATAACACCCTATAATGCAATGCATTCTCCTGTCACTATCGGGGACAGGAATGAAGAAATCCCTATGGAGCCAAAATTTTAAGAGGTTTCACAACTCCTCCCATCCAGCTGGTCACCAGCACCACCAAAACAGCAGGCAGCCTTGAAACCTTCCATCTCATCTCTCCCCGCATGATGGACATAGTAATTAGCACAAAAGTCGCCTCTGATTCAGCCCCTGGGACTGATGCTTTCACAGCTGCTGGTTTGGCTCTTGTCTGCTGGAAGCATGCAGACAACAGACATCAGACAGGTAGAATTAGCCAGAGTAAAAGATGTTTCCTCAAGCGATATTTGTATTGTGTCAAAAGGAAGCATACTTTGCAGCTTTGTTTAATAAAAGCTTTCTGTTGCTGCAGCAAAGGGCCAGGTCCTAAAATTATAATTATAGCTCTGTTTGGTTAGGATTAAAATATAAAAAGTAACAGAATCAACATTAATACATTTATGGTAGAAGATTATAAAATGGTACCACTTCTGGAGGGAAGGACAAGGATGGCACTGTCCACCGTACTGGGCAGGAGGCAATAGACAGTCTGTGGAATTGTCATGGCAACATTTAAAGCCATCTCTGATCAAAAGCCTCTAGGGTTTATAGTATTCTGATCAGCTCTCCAAAAATCCATTTCTCTCTGGCTTCCAAAACAAATTTAAAACTGTCCAATTAGCAGTTAGGCACTTGCAAATTCAAATGTAATTTACTGCAGGAGCAGTGGCTTCCTTCCTCTCCTGCTGTGACCACAAATCTGAAGAGTATTTAGACCCCTGCATGTAAATGAGATGCTTGGGCCAATTCAGTGCCTGGAGAGGGGCATATTATGAAAGGCTCCTTAGTCCGCCATCCATATATATCTTATATGTCCCTGCACATATACAAGCATATGTTCAAATCCAATAAAGTCGATGGGAGGTATCTGCCTCACATCTGTTTCATCTTTTAAAAATAAAGGTACAATGGAATTGGTGCATTGACAGATACCTTCCCAGGGAGAAGAAATTGAGCACTAAAGAGCAAAAGAGACACAACATGAACTGACAGCTGGGAGGTGAAGCATGACACATTCCACTATGGAACAACAATGAGTATGAATGAATTAATTTAAGCACTGGAATAAGCTGCAAAGAACTGCATTTGCCATTACTTCTAATCTGCAAAACAAAGTCAGGCTCTTTCTTAGCAAAGCCACATGTAGACAGAGACTGAAGAGAAGAGACTGTTAACAAGAGGAAATTGTCTTTGTTAGGAGGATGATGAGAAAAACCCTTTGAATTTCGTAATTTAGGACAGCAGATTCTGCAAATAAATTGTGGAAAAATGTAACTGTTTTATATCTTAATCTGAAATTATTTTTGATAATAGGATAATCACATGAAGTCCTGGAAAGGTTTTGCCATGGACAAACTAAGAATAACTAAGAATTCCTCTGGAATTTCTACAGCAGGAAATTCACAATTTACCTTTGGCCATGATTCTAATCAGTTCAGAACTTCTGGGCAGGCAGGATACTGCAAGGAATTATAATGTTATATATTTCCTTATTTCCAGCTTTGATCAAATCTACATATCAAATTACATCTATTTTATATTTTTTATCATTTGAAATGGATGAGCACCACTTTATTATTGGTCAACAAAATCACAAGATAATTATTAACTCTCACTGAATATTGAGAGATGAGACGAAACTGCCTTATTTCCACTAATGTTCAGACAGTTGAATTCTGCATCCATTGAAGTTTTTGTCAAGAGGAGCTCCATTTAGGGCAGGGATGTCAAACTCAGGGCCTGGGGTACTTAGATTTGGCCCACGGGGCTGCCCTGGAAACAGCGAAGAACTGGCCTACGGTGCTTCTGCCAGCAAAAACGGGCTGCTGAGCTCCATTTTTGGCTGCCACAGCCTCCTGCAACCCTCTACTAGAGAAAACAGAGCTTGGGAGGGCCGTGTGCAGCCCTCCCAAGCTCCATTTTCACTGGCAGAAGGTTGCAGGAGGCCATGGCAGCCAAAAATGGAGCTCAGGAGCCCATTTTGCTGGCAGAACACTCGTGCCACCACAAGCGCCCCGACATGCTGGCCACACCCACCCCAGCCCCCAGAGGTCAAACACAAACCTGATGTGGCCCTCAATGAAATCGAGTTTGACACCCCTGATTTAGGGCATATTATAGTAATCCACCTTAACTGTCAGTCACAAGGTATATCCTCTCCACACAGGGCTGCAATTAACACCCAGCACTCTCAAACTGAATTTCTGATTTGATAATTTTAGTCGCCAGAGCAAAAGGACTAGGATTCCTAAATGGCTTTGTCTTCAAGCTATAGTCTTTCTTTAAAAAGTTCTATCCAAAGTATTAGTACATTAATAAAATAAAAACTCCTGCAGCTAGCTGGATAATGAATAGCATCAGGCCAGATGTTATACAGCAACTTCATCTTGCAGCTCTGAGAAGCTGACCAAGTGGTAACTGCTTCCATGAATGCAAGAAAGAACCAATGTCAGTAGCCCTAAGAGGCCACTTTAAACCCTTGAAACATATGGAATATCATGCATAGGTACCACAATAATACGCAATCCATGGTACCACAATAATACGCAATCCATACTACTCAACCAGGTCTAACTTAATTAGTGCCCATTGCATGTGATGGGAGCCTTCCAACTGTTCCAGTGATTGGAGGACAATATTGTCTTGGACCTAGCTCGTCTACTGACTCAGGTGCTGGACAGATGACATTATCCAACTGCCAGTCCAACTGCCTTTGTTATATGTAATAATAACTGGTAGCCATCTTACTTTTGACTAAGGCAGCCAAATATTTTAGATCTCTTATAAATGCAACCTGGAAATGCATAAAAATATTTTACAGGAATTTTACTTATCTCCTTTATCTTGAATGCATGAATTCCATTCCTCAACGTTCAGTTATATTACCCAGGACATGAAATTATAAAAAAAAAGAACTCTAAGGATACAAAAGAGTGCCTTTGGTGAAGGAAATCAATAGGGCATCCAGGCTTGCATTATAGATGAAGAGCTTCACGAACGCTCTAAACTAAGCATATCTTTCAGTGGGTTGTTTTTTTCCTGTGCATTTATAAGATTTCAATAGGGATTTTCAGATGTTCACAGTTTGCAAAGTATATGTGACACAGGATAAGTTGCCACCAAATCCATGAAGCTAAACTTGTGGATGTGACTATTATAAGATTTTTCCGGGCTGTGAATACACTGGAATTTTTATAAATTTGATTTGTCTTTTCAAAATTGAAAATTAAAATAATAATTTAGAAAACAAATGTTTGACAGATAAAAGTTTAAACTGAAAACAACAGGAATAGCGCCATTTGCTGCTTTTTTGAGTGGGCATTCTTGCGTCCATAATACTTTCAATACAATCTTCAATTTTTCCATTTACTTTATGAGTAGCTTGCAAAAGAGGAGACAATATGTTTTCTCTTAAGAAAAGATTTAGATTCTATTTATGATCAGATAAAAGTATAAATCACTGATCTTTTTCTCCTGGACAATTTTGACTGTTTTTTGGGGACATTCTGCCACATATCACAATATTGTGTCTAGGAATTTTGGGAGTTGCAATTCCAACATACCTGAATGATGGCAAATTGGAGAAGGCTGCACTACAAGTTGCTGAACCCAGTGAGAAATCTCAATTCTCACTGAACAGAGCCAATAGACTAAAAGTCCTAATAGTAGCATGGCTTCCTGCCAAACAGTCTGAGTTGATCTGTTTCTTTAACAAGGGAGAAAAGGAGAGGAAAGCCTACAATCTTGGTACAGAACTTCCAACAACAACAAAATTGCAATACATTTAGTAAGTTTTTTTGTTAATATATGAATTGTGCAAATGAAAGGTATTGTCAAAGAAGTATTGGCAAAGTGATTTGCTCCTGTTTCAAACATTCTTATTCATGACTATGAATGCAACAGAGGAGATGCTGTACTACTTTTCCCAAAAGGGTCCTTTCCAGGCTGTTAATTTCATACAAATATTTTATTCAGGTAGCTTATTAAGAAAATGCATATAGGGAAACAAATTACCAGGAATTTCATTGATTATACTGAGACCGATTGAATGATTTTACAAGACTTTAAAAAAATATCACAGGCCATTGATTTTCTTGGTAGTTCAGAATGAACCACTTGTCTTGTCGGCTTGAAAGAAACTTGAAATATTGTAATGTTTGAGTGAGTGAACTTTTGAAATCGGACTGATTTCATATTAATATCAGAAACAAGCATATCTCTAAAGTTGAATGACATTTATGATTTGCTTACAAATGTTACGTTGTTTAGTTATGAGGTTAACATTAATCCATAAACATTATAGAAATTACATACATAGATATAGGATGAGACTGACAAGGCAATAGTACTTGAGCAACAGATCTTGGAAAACTAGTTAATTATAATTTGAGAATGAATGAGCAGTCTGACATGACTGCAAAGAAGGTAAATGCAATTTTAGGTTGTATCATTAGAATGGTAACTAACAAATGACAGGCAGTCACTATTTCATTCCATTTTGTTTTGACCAGACCCTGTTCAAGTATTATGTCCAATGATCTAGAACTGGAATAATTCTTTGCTAAATAAATTTGCTAAATAAACAGGAGAGCAAACAAATAGTATTAGAAACTTGGGCTGTTAGCGCTACTAAACAGATTGGAGGAGATGGATATGTTTAACTTTGAGAAAAGACAACCGAGGGGAGGATATAATAGTGTTTTTCAAATACTAGAAATTATATCTTATTCCAGAGTGTAAGACATACAATAATGAATTAAATCAGAAAAGGACAAATTCCAATTCAATGTTATATTAAAAAAAAAACAACAATAGGAGCTGCTTAAAACCAATTGCTAAGAGTGGTGATATGGTTTTTTCATTGGATGTGGATGCTAAATAGCCCTCTGTCTCAGTCTGCTTTCATTTGGATCTCAGGACTATGCAGAGAATTGGACTCAATGCTGTAAATGGTCCTTTCCAAAACTTCAATTCTTGACTCCATGTAATAAAGATACACAACAGACTTAATGTAAGGTGGCTCGTTAGTGTCAAAATAAAAGATCCATATATAGGGCTCTAAATGTAGATTTAATAAGACAGTAGTAAAATGTGGCAACTTTTACTGAGAAAGATATGGAACATTGCTTCTAATGAAATGACTGATTTAGTCATGGAATTGTTCAAGTCAAGCAACATCATTTTGTTAAAGCTAAAGGGGTTATTACCAATGCTATATCATAAATAATTCAAGAAACAACATGAAAAGCCTATGTATTTTTCATTTACAAACTCCCTAAGTGAATATATCCCTGAGAAACTGGATTGAGATCAGCTTCTGTATTCTAGCAAGAGCCCATTAGGGAGGCCAGAGTTGCTCTGTTTTTATTTCTGTATGCTTATGTGAACACCAAGGTCAGGGAATGAATGTGGACTGATGATTGGTTGTAGCCTGGTATTAAGTCAGGCAGTTGCAGAATATAGATGAGTGAGAAATAAATATTAGTCTGGCCAGAAACATTAAGTAATAAATGTCTGGAAAAGATATGGTGGGAAGGTGCAACCTCTGGCCACCCTTCAAGGATGCAGCCAAGGAAATCAATAGCAATATGGTAGTTCTTCCAATTTAAACATCCTGTTCTTGAATGCCAGATCAATTGCTGACAAAACATTTATTATCCCAGAATGAATCTTGTTTTATAGAGCTGAAGTAACATACTGTCATGAAAAATGGGATAATAATAAAAAAAAAAACTTCCACCTCCCTCTGCTGGGTTTTCATGATGCAGCTGACTAAGATCAGAGTAACTTTAAAAATTCCATCCTGCTGATTAAGTACTCCATCTGACAGATCCGAATACAGTAGATGTTGTTAAAGTGGCTAGGATGGTGCTGAGGTTCTGCTCACATCAATTTCTAATAAATTTTCTTAGCTGCCTGAGATGATTTTAGCTGATTTTCCAAAATATGGAAATTAGAGTGTGGAAGAACTTGACTCTGTTATCATGGACCACTTTTGGCAGATCACTTTTGACAGAAAGCTGACATTTGAAACCATGAGCCAGTGAAAATGATCTGTCCCAGATACCTAAGGGATCCAGATAAATCCCTTACATGTGTGAAGGAAATTTTGCACATTGTCCTCAGTGATATTGTCAGTAATCTGGCTGATCTGTGAAATATGAAGAGAAAGTGGCAGATTGTGGGTCCCCATCTGTGAAGTTTTTTTGAGAAGACAGTCAACTCTCAAGGATGTTTCATTGCTTTTCTTATACACTGCAGAGGATTTGGTCTCGATTATCTTTGTGATCCCTTCCAACTCCATGGTTTTGTGGCTAAAAATATTCTTAGTTAGACACTTAATGATAGAATAACATTTTAAATGGTGAGCAATGCAGGCTGCAACAAAGTGATTCTTCCTCTTTCTTCCTTTCCATCTCTTGCTCCCTTCACTGTATTTTTAAGGCAGGTTCTGTCTCTACAAATGCACCTCAACCTACCTTACTTTTTTGTAGAGTACCCGTTGAAACCGCTTTCTGAAATCCTTTTGTTGTCTTCCATTCAATTGTGTCCAATTATTAGAGACTGTCTGGACAAGTCCTTGCAATTTTATTGGCAAGGATTTTTAGCAGTGGTTTGCCATTGCCTCCTTCCTAGGGCTGAGATAAAGTGACTGGCCCAAAATCATTCAACTGGCTTTGTGCCCAAGGCAAGACTAGAACTACTGGTCGCCTCATTTCTAGCCTGACTCCTTAACCCCTACCCCAAAATGTCTAACCTGCAATATTTTTACCGAAGAGCCACAAGAGTGAGTGTATGACTTTCCGTATGCAAGGCATGCATTTGATCTTTGGGCCCACAAAAATTCAGGGCTGCCTATACCAGGCTCTTCATTGCCAATAATCACAGCCATCTATTACAAGGCAGCTGCTGCCACTGCCAATTATGTGCTGGGTAAATCAATGGGTGGTAATTGCACTATTAAGGTCTCATTACAACCCTGACTCTGCAGCCCTGGCAGCTTGCATTGGGCTGTGACAATTTGGCTCCCAGCACCAAGCATTGACAGCTGCTGACTCAACTGAGCTTTTTTACCCATTAGAGATACAAATTGGGGGAAAAAATCAGATGAAAGCAGTGAGGGCCATCCAGGATTTGTAGATTGCATACCACACATTATGCCAATGATGAAGATATACTTGGGATGAGGTTTTAGAAAGGATAACATCATCATTATGGAATGGCTACAGAAGATTTTCATTCTGAGCTGTGCTTGTTACAGAAAAAGTGGGTGGGTAATTCCCAAAGCTGTTGTGCTTTCTGCCTCTGATTGGTGTTGCTGCTAATTAACTAATTATCCCTTCCTCTAAATATCTTAGGAACTGCTATTTAACTGTTCTGAATCAGCTTAGATAGTATGGTCTCTCTTGCACTATTTGAAAATGGCTAACTTCCTACACATCTTTCAGCCTCTTTGTTCTAGGTGTAAAAACCACATTCAGAAGAGCTTAAGATAAGAAGGTGGTACTGTATAAATGTAAGACTCCTATCATTTAAAGTTACAAGTAGGGATATCATTTTGCTCTCCAAGGTAGAGGAAAAAAAATCCCTGCAGTGCATTTGAGGAACAAAAAAAAAAGGTCTAGGATAAAAGACCCTCACTTTGTTTCTGCTATGAGAGGTTTCTGTAAGCAAAGATTACATATATACATACACATATATGGGTTTTTAAAAGGTATCACCCACTTAGCATAACTTCTTTATTGCTTTACAACTTTCTCCTCATTTCTACCACATTTTTCTGCATATGTAGATCAAGCTTATGTCCTTATCTCACTGCTCAAAATTAAATAATATTTGCACACTGTTAATATTGGCAGAACCAAGAGAAATTCAGCATACGGCCAAAGAACAGACCACATTACTCAAGTAAAAATAGAAAGGTTTGGTATTTATGATTTATGCTTTGTCCAGTTAAATTGTGTTTACACATTGCATTAAGCCATAATGTGGTTTGTTTAGCTTGCCTCAATATGCTGTACAAAATAGCCTATCAATATTAGCAACAATTTAGATATTGATATTACAAGCATAAATTGACTTTTTCATACAAAACTAACATTAAAAAGATGTTAAATTTATATTTACCAACAAAGAAAGAAATGGAGACTAGTATAGATCTATTTCAACCTATTTACCTCTCATCATCTAGCCATATCCTTCTGGGATTCGAACCCAGGTTCAAATCATTTTTTTTAAATTAAAAAAAAACAATTAAAAAGGAGAAACTGCTGCAGATTATTTCAAAATGTTTGTTAAAGAACGTAGGTTTCAGTCTTGAGCTGATGCTTCATATTGAAATCTGTATTATAAATTGCTTTACACACATTTATTTAAGGTTAAAGGAAAAAGATAAAATCATATTTAACAAAAATTAAAATGGTTTTTTTCTAATAAATTATTTAATAAATACCTTTTCCAAATAAATTTAATGAAGTAAATTACATTTTTGTGTTGTGATTATACTTTTCCCTTGGTAACTGCAGTTTACTAAGATTTTAACAGCTACCTTGGACAGAAGGTTATAGCTTGATCTTCTCACTATTGTATACCCAGCTCAAGTTCGATTTATATGGAACCATGAAGTTTCTGAAAATGTTTGTGCCTGCAATTTAACCAACCCTCTCTCGTGAATTAAAAGATATTATTTTAAAATCCATGCCTTGAAGGTGTTACAACTGAGGAATCATTTCAAATAAATTGCCTCCCTGGACTTCCACTGGTGGCAGTGGAAGTACTACAAAGCAGTTGTGCCATGGCAGGAAAGCAGGGATCAAAATGTTGGAGAGTGTCAGAGGCCTTGCAGAAGAGAGATAAGACCTCATGCCTGGTCAGACTTTTTCTCTTTGATGTACAATGTTCCTGCTTTAACTCAAAAAAGATAGAATTCATATGACATAATTTCTTTGGATGATTTCTTAGAAATGTTAGAGACAATTTTTAATTTACTTTGGATTTCTCCAAAATTTAATGGGTGCATTTCAACCCTTTAAGTCATGAGTGATTATTAAAAGTATGCCATCTCACTGGTTGAATATATACTGTAGAACATTTCAAATGTGCCTCTTTTCTCTCTTTCTTTTAATTTGGCTTAATAAGTTCTTGCCCTTATTCAAATATAAAGTAAGACTCTCGGCTATGGATCATATGAGATATCTTTGAAGCGTCTGGCCATCCCCCAACAGTGGTGAGGAGATAATAAGCTGTTCTGCTGCAAGGATAGACTCTAAGAGGCATTCTGTCACAAGAAGATCCAAAAATCATTCTATGCCTGCTATAAGTTATATAATAATTACACTTCTCTATTCAGCTAATGGGATATCTATCACTAGCTGATGCCCTCAATCCATGCCCTATCAGCATGGGATTCCTTCTTCTTTCTAGACATTTCTCCAAAGTGAAAATGAGGGGAAAAAACACACTCTCTCTTTCTCTTTCAAGTTGTTACTTATTTCTACCGAGGGCTGTGCTGCCAAGGACACTGCATGATGATGTGCTTAGAGTTCCTATTATTTCCTGCTGTGATTTTACTTCACTAATAAGTGTGAACTAGATATTCTCACCTACCCAGGTCTGAGAAACGAAAAGATGAAGCAGAGAAAACTCAGAACCAAGTTCCAATTGTATAAAGTTACAATTCAGGTGCACACCTCAATCACTGACTTTGAAATAGTCTAGTCAGTGTGTTACGATATACCGTATTTGTATTAAAATACTAATTTATTTTGTGTTTTGAAGGTGATGAAAAGTCAAATAAAAAGAACTAATGAGATTTCAGCAAAAAATGTATACAGATGTATTAGTTTAAATATAAACACTGGGAATGTGATAGACTAGATAGGATTGTTAGAAGACAATGGTTATAAGAACCATCATACAATTATAAAATATTTATATTATATATAAAAATTATATTTTGTCATAAATAAATTGGACACAACGGAGATTTCTGAGAAGAAAAATAGTTGTTAGGACTGGTTTTGATTCTCATCTTTGGATTGGTTAATGGAAGGATAAATAATATCACCTCATTGGACCAGGCATTCCTCTTGCTAATCAATAGATCACATAGAAGAAAATTATATTGAAATTTCTAACAATATGATGACGTGCAATTAGATCAGTGTTGGTGAACCTTTTTGGCACCGAGTGCTGAAACGGGAGCGCGTGCACATGGGGAAGCATAGGAAACTGGAAGAGCAGCTCGCTAATGCACACGTGCAGGAGTGCTGGAAACTGGAAGAGCAGTTCCCCTGCACATATGTGCATGCTGGGAAGCTGAGCTTCTGGTTTCTGGTGTGTGCATGCGCACTAGTTACCTGGTCTTCCGGTTTCTGGCACGCATGCGTGTGCGAAGACCACCTGGCCAGCATGCGCGACGGAACCCGGAAGAGCAACGGGCAATGGCTGGCATGCCTAAAGAGATGGCTCTGCCACTTTTGGCACGCATGCCATAGGTTCGCCATCACGGAGTTAGATTATTGACAATTTATGTATTTGGTCCCTTGCAAGTTACACTTTCTCATAATCACCACGCAGAAAATGCTGTGCAGTAAGACTCAGCAAGATATTTGTCAAATAAATATAATGCCCTTATATATTCAACGGCACTATGTGTTGAGCATCATTGCTAAATATCCAGTATAATTATTTCTTTCAAATTAAAGGTCAGTGTTAATCATTATACAGTCAGATAACTCAGGATTGACTTTGGGCCAGTCACTTTCATCCCAACACAGCTCATATCACCTTTAAAGCACTCCATGGCTTAGGACCTGGGTACCTACGAGACCGTCTTTTGCCACCGACCAGTTCGTTCTCACAGGGAGGGACTACTCAGGGTACCGTCATTCAAATTATGCCGACTGGCAACTCCCAGTGGGAGGGCCTTCTCTGTGAGGGCTCCAACCTTTTGGAATGAACTGCCCCCTGAGATACGAAATATCCCTGATCTCTGTGCTTTCCGCTGTGCCCTCAAAACCCTGATGTTCCAACAGGCGGGGCTAAACATATGAACATGTTTTTAAAATGTTATCTAATTTTAGGTTCTATTTAACTGGGCCAAACTATGTTATAATAATAATTTTAATTAGCAACTTTATGATGTTTGTGTATCTATATTTTTTCTTGACTGTACACCGCCTTGAGTCCTACGGGAGAAAGGCGGTATAGAAATACAATAAATAAATAAATAAATAAATAAATAAATAAATCAATAAAATAAATATAAATTTAATTTTGTTTTTTATAGTATTTTAATGTTTATATTGTATGTTTTTTAATTTTGGCTGTTCACCGCCCTGAGTCCTTCAGGAGAGGGGGCAGTATAGAAATTTTAAAAATAAATAAATAAATAAATAAATAAATAAATAAATAAATAAAAAAAAAAATAGCATTGTTGGGAAAATAGGAGGAGAAAGACATATTATGTATGTTTGCTACCTTGAGTTACTTGTACAGGTAAAATTAAAAATCAATCTCTCAATCAGTCAATCAAATAAATAATACTCTGCCTTGTTTAAAGCTCTACAATTTTAAACTGGAGGGTATCATGAGTTACCCCAAAGCCCAAGTAGCACACTTCAGCTACAACATGACAATGCCAAAATATTACCAAAATATTGTTTTTATCAATACAGAAAGTTGCAGCCTTCCATAATGCTTTTCTCATATTTTCCTCTGATTAAGCCACTATAATTATTGCATAAATGACCCTATGATTGGTATACATTTCAGCCATCTTATATTGAATAAGGAAAGACAGCATATAAGGAAGGATCTATGACGACTCGACACCGCTAGCTCAACGCAGCCAACAGGGGGCGGCCTTCACGCCACTGCTGTCTCCTTGATGCCAACTCGCTGCCGCCATCTCTTTGCAGGACATCGCAACACCATAAATTCGCTGTGGGGACAACTCGCTGAGGGTGCTGGATGGAGAACCAGCTGGCCGGCCAGCCAGCCAGCCAGTGAGCTGTCAGAGGAGGATGGCGATGGGCGAGTCTGCACCGGATGGGAAGCGAGTCGGGTGGGTGTCAAAATGGGAAGCTCCTGCCACCCTGCAAATAAGGACAGCTTTGGGAAGCAATGGGGTGGAGATGCAACAATTCACCATTTGCAAAAACATACACCAGCAGAAATGACACTAGGATTGTCAGTGGTAACAAGGAAGAAACATTTGTTCAGTCTGAATACCCTGAGAAAGGAAAAGAAAATGGGCTTTCCCCCCCACCCCTCTCACTTTTCTTTTCTTGACATTTACAGTATATTCCTTTCCCATTGATCTACCTCCACCAAGATGACCATAAATGATAGGATTTGTAGGTTTGGCTTGCAAAAGCTAATATTAAATGCACCAAACCAACATGCTTTCAGATTCTTACATGACAAGAAAATATATTATGAAGTTGCTGTGTGTTTGTTTGACATTTCCAAAATACCAGTTTGGAAGACATCTGAAATGTGAATGAAGATAGGGGACAAAAGAAGATACTGTTCTATGGAAACTACCTTCTGTTTTGTTTTGTTTTTCCTGGTTTTTGGAGCTCTGAGAGGTGGTTTTGAAGTGACGGTCTGTAGTTGCTTTCATAATACAATCTATATATCTGCTTATTTTATTTTATTTATTTTATGCATTTACATTCTTTTTCTGAAAGGGGGCCCCTCTGTTTCAGTAGACTCTCAAAGGTCTCCATGGCACAAAAAAGGTTATGAAGCCCTGCTTTAGTGTTTTTGCCACAAAACCGCACTCTTCCAAATACATCTTAGTGGAACATGACTAGCTTCCCAGATAAAGACCAGGACCCCCACTTTGTCTCCCTGCTGAACTTGGCAGCACTTGGCAATTGAACAAGAGTTGGCACTGCCTTTTTGCCAAGCATACAGCAATTGGCAAGACCAGCATCTTTTCTTTGAGTCTGACACCACAGTCTCCTGACATTGACTAGCTGGCAATAGTTCAGATCTTGGTATTAGCATGTCCTATTAGTTCCCAGTCACAGCCAGGCAGCTGCCTCCTCAAACCTTTAGTCACATAATGATTGAAACATTTCTGGATAATTCCTCCCCCACTGTGAGACATACATCATTTTGCTGCACTAAAATAATCACAAAACCCATTTGCCTTTATTACAAAAAGTAGCCCATAAAGCTTTCTTCCTCCTATTTTGTTTCTCAAGTGGCCCTGAACAGCGCAATAAAAGAAATACAGGACAAAATAATCTCAAATGCACAATAGCTTTCTTTAAGCTGCCTTCTACAAGCTGCCCCTCCCCAGATGTTTGAAACTGCAACTTCGTGAATTTCCATGCATTATGGAAAAATTCTGTGACTTACAGACTCAACATTCCACAGAAAACCAGGAAAACCAGAAAAAAAGCAGGAAGAATGGCAAAAACCATAATGTTAATCTCCAATGTTTTGCCCTTTCTATATAAAAAGTGGTTGCAATAGGGCTACTCTACTAGAGAGCCCCTTCGTGTCATTAGGTGCCTGATTTTCCAAGTTGTAAGACTATAGAATTATTCCGTATGTGATGAGCTACTAAAATATCTAATCTGAGATCTAGTATAGCATTGGATATTCATGGAACCTGTTGCCTTCAAATACTGTACATTGTTGATTCCTCATGGGCTTCTGAGGCTCACTACAAGATTTATTCTACTGTGTTATTTAATGTTATTATTGTAGTTTTATTGTAGTTTTAAGGCAAGCTATCCAATGAATGTTTCTGGCCATAAAGTAGCAAGGAATTTTCTTTTTACTTGATGAGCAATCTTCATTCATTTTTCACACAGGGTACAAGGGGGCCATCTGTGGTTCATTTATTCTCCATGCTGGCTAAAACTCTGGTCAGAAACCTTGACTTAGCGTGTTAGGAAATATATTCTGTTGACTGCCTGGGTTGGAATCCTGATATCAAGTTCAAAACAGTAATGCACTTATATGTTGATGTATGTAGGAGAACAAAATACATCTAAGAGTCTCTACTAACCAAGCTGGTAACATTTTTGTTAGCTGATGGCTAAGAATTCAAAACAAAGGCTACTGCATGGTAAATATTATTCAATAACTATAACCTATGTTTGTCACTAGGAAAAGATAGCATATCTATTAATGAGCTGCTGCTTACAATGTGTAGCCATACATTTAAGTTTTACTGATTTCAACAGAACACTGAGTTATCTAAGATTTCACAATGCTGAAATTTGAATTGAGAGCACCAGTTTGGTATAGTGATTAGAGGCACCAGACTAGAAACTGGGAGACTATGAGTTCTAGTCCTGCCTTAAGCACAAAGCCAACTGCATGACATTAGTTATCCTTGCTCAGCCCTAGGAAGTAGGCAATGGCAAACCACTTCCAAAATCCTGCCAAGAAAATGTAGAAACTTGTCCAGCCACTCACTAGGAATCAACACAACTTGAAGAAATGAATTCATTCTTTTGCTTTCATAACTTTACATCAAGCAATGCACATAAGAAAGGCTTTTCTATAAAGCTCATGCACACCATCTCAGTCAGTTAGCATCATATAACTAGAGCAGAAGTGGGGAATATGTGACTCTCCATATATCATATCAGCCATAGTCCACATTGCCAGTGATCAGGAATGATTGGAGTTTTAGTGTTATAATGTTCACTAAAACAAACTATATAAATAAGGGCTACTGTTTTGTATTGATTTGCAGAATCCAATATTGTCAACACATATTAGCAGCGGCTCCCTATGGGTTCAGGCAGCTTTTCCATGCTGGGGGAGGGTGAGGGCAAACTAGATCATTACTGTGTGTGCAGTTTGTGTTCTTGTCACTGAGCTATGGCTGTCTGCAACAGTGTTAGTGACTAGCATTTTTTTTTTTTTTTGGAGGAATGCCCATACCCTACTTCAAATGTGTGTGCATATAACCCTTTGGAATTAGCATTTTAAAAAACATTCAGAGCTCCGTGCTGCCTTCAAAATGTATAGTCTTCTTCATGAACTGTCTTTTTGTAGCTCACTGAGTCTAGGGTGGTAGAGATGCTGTTAGTGTTGAGTTTTTATATACTTCAGTGCACAAGAGATGTTCTATATATTTAAATATTTAGGATCTCTTGTATTATTTAAGAATGATAAGATTTGCACATAGATATTCAAGAACTAAATTACATAAGATGGTTTAGATTCTGCGGTTCGTCTCTACAGAATAGGACTTTCAGCACATGAAATTGGTTCTTCTGCAGAAACAGGCTCAGCATGAACATGCACTAAAACAGGTCTAGCTCTTTTCTCTTATGCATTCAACTAATTTTTCCAAGTCCTTCCTTTCGAAAATGTCACCATAAATCAGGGCCACTCAGTGGTGGAATTCAGCCAGTTCGCACCACTTCGGGAGAACCGGTTGTTAAGTTTCTGAGCTGTTTGGTGAACTGGTTGTTGGAAGAAATTATTAGGGCAGAGAACCGGTTGTTAAATTACTTGAATCCCACCACTGGGGCCACTACACCATTCATAGAAATTGTAGTATCTGATCTATCTATAAGCTGACAATTTCAGATGGATTTTGGAATATTTCAGGAATATTTTCTAGAAAGCTGAAAAGATAGGTGTTTTTATGAGCATGAATCTATTCTTGGCCTTTCTGTTTTCACCCTGTAGGTAGAACTAGTGGGCTACAGTTTGAGTATCATTTTATATATCAAACCATAGTTCATGTAGTATGATATATATGATAATGTTCAAATAGTTTCAATTACAGGCTTGAATACTCAGTTGTTTGATTGAGTCATGCAATAGCCAGTCACTTAATGGAACTAGTAATATTTAACTTTTATAGAAGTTGAAATATTTAGTAAAAATGTGGGCAAAAACAACACATGTGAAGCTTCAGGCCTTAAAGCAGAGGTAAGACACTCTACCTTTCCACTGACCCCTAATCAATTAAAGCAAGCACATATGAACTGACCCAAGATCAGTGAAATGCCTACTGCATTGTGAGGAGAACAGAGAATATTTTTTAAATTGGATGACTTGAAATGCTGAGAACAAGGACTAAAAATCATTGCCAGGCCCCAGGTTGATACAGAACCTGCAGCAATGAAGATCTCTCGTAGTCACTCCACACAAAGGGAAGAAGAAAAGATATGCAGCCAAAGACTTTAAAGTCTAGCTGGGTATATTGAAGATCACATTCTTGTCACTTTCACTCCTGGCTTCGGAAACTGCTGAGATTTTAAAGCTGTAAGACTTTTCGCAATCTGCTTCATTGAAAACAAGTTTCCCACTGAGACTGCTTCAAGATTTACTAACTGGAAAAAAGATTATAGTACAGAATTTATAACAACTGTGTTGCTTTCATTCTAGAGCACAGTTGATCTTCATTAGGATAGAAAATCTTCAATTTCTTTCTAAAATTCGGTTTCTAAAAGAGGGGCTGGCTGTCCATTTTCCAGACTACTAGAGTAATGTTTAGATGTCTGCTAATCTTTTTTCAACCATTCATGATCTGATTTTTAATCAAATAATGTATATGTCATGTCATGACAAAAGCCCTGAAATTCAGGAGCTGAAGGCACAAGGCAAGAAGTTGTCTCTAACATGGAAGCACAACTGTAGTTTTTAAACCCACTAAAAATCTTTGATTTCACATCCTTTAATCTTCTTTGTAGCTTTCTCAGAAATAAGTCACCTGAGTTCTACAATATTTTTGATGCCATGGGAATGCAAAAATCTAGAGCTACTTTCCTACTAGCTTATAATTTTTGTATAAAAATCCTTTTATCTCATCTGAGACATGGGTTTGGGGTACATATGTTCAAATCAGACTGTCAAAACCATGATGAGTAACCCAACATCCATTGGTCTAATGTGGCTCAGCCAATGCCACTTATAAGGCTTCAAGTAAGCCTCCTCCACTCATTGGCACTTGCAACCAATAACTCTGCTTTGGTTACCTTATGAGAAATGACCCAAGAGAATATTATCAAGATATTTGAGTTAGCAGCATATAAAATGCAGTGTCCTTCCTTATCAACTTGAATTGCTTATGCCCACATCCAGTCTGAGGAGGCTGGGCAGAATTTATCCTAGTTCTTGTGTCAGATTCATTCTGCCCTCCACCTCCCTACAACCTATCCATAAGACATAATCATCCTACAGATCCTTACAGCTGATATTTGTGAATCTCTGAATCTATATATAGAGGGCTGCTTTTTTGTTTAAATTCTTAGAGCTTTATCCTCATCCACATCCTGTTTATCCTTATAACATCCTTCTGAAATAAATTCATCATACAGTTGATAATCCCCAAAAGGTATTCGAGATAACTTCTTGATTTAATGGGAATTTGAATCCAGCCAATTATGATATTTGATTTTAACAAAGGGAGATTTCAATTGAGATTACCCTACATTCAGATCTCATTGAACACATCTATTTTCCACAACTGTTTTCCTCCATCTGACTGGGGAAAAGAGCCTATCCCAAAATGTCTACAACTGAAGCAATTAAGACAGATGGTAGCATCACTCACAATAGTCACTCAAGAGGGACAAGGGTGGTACTTCTCAGTTATAGTCTCTAGGACAGATGCGTTGCTCTTGCTGCCTCCTGATATGTAAAAGAGAAGCTGTAAGCATGTTAACAGAAGTGTTACTACAGGTCCCAGAAGGTTCAGCCTGAGGTTTGGATAATTAGGATTGTTGTTTCAAGGAGGTTATGCAAGCATCACTTCAAATGTCAGAAATTGCATTTCATTTCATACCACAAACCATAATATATAAATGACAGAAATTTCTTATTGTCACTAACAGATATTAGGTTAGAAGGCAACTTTTTAAAAGGAATATCTATGGTATAATTAATTTAGGTGGAAGCAAAGGGATTTTAACTGATTTTATGAGTCACTTGCAATTTCACTGTAATGAAGTAAAAACTAATAAAACATACTACAAAATAAAATTACATGTATAAATATTTTAAAATTATGTGATATGTGTGGCACACGATATAAACAACTAATTCTTCTTTTCCAATTGTCTTCATTTTTGAATGCTAAAATATGGCACTCAATGGTTTGGTATGCTCTAATTATAAATGTGAAAAGAGAAGGCTTATTTGGGCCCTTCACCTCTGGCCTTCACCATTGCTCTTCACCTGTCAGCCTAGGGGCAGCCTATGGTTTCATCACACATGACAAACTATTGTCTGGTAACTTATCAATAATTTACAGGCAGAAATAAAAACTTTAACTACTGTCTGGGATTGCTGTCCAGAGGAGATTTTTTAAAAATTATCTGTGGAATGAATTTGGGAAGGTGAGCAAGTTCAACCCTAGGGAGAAATATTCAACAACATGCCACCAAGTAAATGTCCACAATTCCATTTTGAACATGAACACAATACTGAGGCAATACAGCTTCTGAAGAGTCATCAGTGTGAGCAATAATGGGAACTGTTTTTCAGATAGTCAGATTTGTAGTAGCACCAGAAAGACAAAAGAGTTCCTTGGTCTATGAGTCTTATTAGCATGTTTTATTTAGTTGCAAATGGTTGCATGAAGTTTAATGTTAAGATACTGTATATAGTCATACATTTTTTAAAAAAATAGGCATGCTTGAATAATTTCAATGCTCTTTTTATAGGCATAACACAATACAAGAAATAACAACAGACAATACATTTATATATAGTATGTCATTCATTAACCAACCAATGCTTTTTAAAATTCACATGATAGCATAAAACTAGAAAACAAAGGCATTTAATTCATCCCCTTACCTTCAAATAATTACATGGATTTTGGCTGCATTAAGTAGAATACTCTATTACTATGCTTCCATTTAGACAGCTGTCCTTTCTTAATATGATACAAACCTTAATTTCTCTTTTACATTTCATTAATCAGTCACCCACTATTGCTACAATAGGAGAGATTCTCTAGAGAAAAAAACAGGATTGAATTAGTTTATTGTTGAAGTCCATCTGGGGCATGAAAGCAAACTGCTATATATTATATGAAAGAACACCTGGCATGCTTTTGAGAGAATACCAAATATAAGCAGATTGGTTTTACTTGAAATAATGCTTTTGTGTGCTACTATAAGGGAAGCCATTCTGTTTTGGATGCTAGTATAGCCGATTTCTTTATATACAATAGATGCTAACAGTTAGGTGTGGCAAAAAGCCCTCTGCCTAGCCATTTTAAATATGCTATAAGAGATCACACTCCAACAGCCATGGTGTGAAAAAACTCTACCATTAGATAAAGAATGAGTTTCCTTTTGTAGCTTGAATTCTTTCCCAATGAAGAGTTTACCATCAGGATGCCACATTTTACTCATTGGGTTAAATTTGCATAAAGGAAAATACTCAAAACAATTTGCAACTTTTTTCCAACTTCACAAAATGACCAAAATGACCAAACACGAAATCACCTAATATCTCTGTGAGAAATCCCATGAAAACATTGAATGCTATTATTCTATGAGAATAGAATGCTACTATTCAAAACAAAGACTATAATATAACTCATTCAAGTCATGAACCCTTACATTTTTCATATCTTCTTAATATTGCTGTGTTTATACTTATATACAGTTAAACTGACAGACTGGATCCATGATCATGCTATAACCATGTTATAAGAACTTCCATAAATATCTTAGGTATTCATATTCTGGGGGGGAAATGGTTGCAATTTTCAGAGGAAGGTAGCTTAAATTTGTACTTTGTCAAGACCTTATTGGTGAGTGCACACATGTGCATCCAAGGCTGATAACAATTCATCACACCCTACTTGATGTTCAGAGGTCATAGACATACGGTTCTAAGACAAAGATTGCCACAAGCTAATGTCGACTTCGAAAGAAAGCAAGACTAATAGTTAGCATTCTCTCCCAATATCTGTAATCATCTGCAGGATGAGAGAGTTGTAAGCAGACTGGTAGCAAAAGAGGTTTCATGCCAGAAAGAGAATGCTAATAATGACAGACTGCTCCTGTCACCAAAGCCTATGCCCTTTAACTGGTGTAGGTGGCCAGGGACAGTTTATTCTAACAAAGATTTACAGTACAAAAGGCACATAATAAAGTTGCATGCTCCAGTTCCTGTGACCTTCTTGCACACAGAGTAAGGGCTAATGCCTCTTAGAGTGAAAAGACTAGGTTTTCCGTATAAATTTCTTATACCGGGCAAGAAAACAGGGGTATTGTTAATGGAAACCTAAAGAAAATGCATCATCAAATACAAAAGCTACCAGTGGAGAGAGAGACTGTGAAGAAGTGTGTGTACACTCACACAAAAATATGCAGTGATACTAATATGTAGGCACTAGTCCTGGCCAACTCTATCATTAGGTAGGGAAAGAACTTAGCACACTAACAATAGTCCTCAACTTACTACAGTTTGTTTGGTGACCATTCGAAGTTACAGCAGCCTGAAAAAAATGACTTATCACCATTTTTCACCCTTTCGACCTTTGCAGCATCCCTATGATCACGTGATCAAAATTCAGCCCCTTGGCAACGGACTCATATTTATGACGGTTGCAGTGTTCCGGGGTAATGTGATCACTTTTTGCGACCTTCTGACAAGCACAGTCAGTGGGGAAACCAGATTCACTTAACAGCCATGTTACTAACTTAACAAGTGCAGAGATTCGCTTAACAACTGTGGCAAGAAAGGTCGTAAAATGGGGGGAAATTCACTTAACGAATGTCTTACTTAGGTATAGAAATTTTGGGGACAATTGTGGTCATAATTTGAGGACTACTACAATTTTTAACCTAGCAGCCTTAATCTGCAAACTGCATCTCTTTTTAAATTTTATTCATTTATTATCTATTTATTTATTGTGAAATTTATTTGCTGCCCATTTTGTATCCAATGACTATGGGTGGTTTATGGCTTTCCCTCCCAGAATCTTAATACCTGGATACTTACAGAATTTTTTACAACACAGTTACAGCACAACAGTGGAATTTATTTGTCATCTCACTTCATTCCTGCTAATCTAGCAGCCGTGTACAAGCCACCCAACACCACAGTGCCCTGCTTGTAAATCTCTCAGAAACATCTGTTAGGCACTTCTGAAAATGAAGAAGATTATTTCTTGTCCTATAGGCAAGAGAAGAAACAATGAATGGAAACTAATCAAAGAGAGAAACAACCTAGAACTAAGGAGAAACTTCCTAATAGTGAAGACAATTACAGTGGAACAGCTTGACCTTCGTTGTGGGTGCTTCATCACTGAAGGTTTTTAAGAAGAGACTGGACGGCCGGTCTCCCGCTTGAGCAAAGGGTTGGAATGGAAGATCTCCAAGGTCCCTTCCAGCTCTATTCTGATTGATTGATTGGTGGTTTGGTTCGTAACTAGTTTTCCAGTAGGGCTATTTTGAAAAGAGTTTGAATGGTGATGCAATAATGCCCTAGTGTGACTTCTACTTTTATTGAAGCTGCTATGCCCTTTGCAATTACAATGAGATAGCCGGAGGACATTCCCTGGACTGGAAGTCTGATTTAGCCTAAGCACATTTAAGTTAAATTTGAGCTACTTCATATCTTCTCCTCTATCATCAACAGTTTGGCCATGAACTCTCAAGAATATCTGACATTTACATTTGTGTTATTCTGACACTTAAGAACGATGTGCTAGGAATCAAGTTTGTTGTTATTTAACATATCAAGAGGAGAACAAAAAGAAGAGGAATTCATCCACAAATATTTGAGAAATATCTGGAAGATCAGTACAAAGTCATTGACCATATTTCACTAGTATATGAACCTAAAATTTAGATTAAGTTTAATAAGTTTAATAAGCAGAGAGAAATTGCAGTTCTTCTCTTTAGCTGTCCATGTACTTAACCCCTAATTTATGTGAACAGTTTTTTTTTTATTTCTTCTTATTCAGAATGTATTGTTTTTCTATGCTGTTGATTAACACTGAGTATTATGAACTTAATCCTTACGTGCTGATCTGTTGAGTGGCGTGCTAGGAAAAACACACAAAAACAAAAACAGCTAATATAAGTTGTTTAAGCAAAGATAGTTAATATAAGTTGTGGACTCAAAAGAAGATTATAGACATTTGAAGATGGGCATATTATTACTATATTTTATTGTAATACATCTAGCTTTCATAAATGTCTATGAAATGTCCCATCTGCAGGATGGGAAAGAAAGAATTTATTGAACTGGAGATTTGTTTCATGTCCAAGTCTTGTATTAGTTACAGATTGCATGATTTATGGAGCTTTGCTACAAAATAGGTGAGATCTTCATCCATCAGACTTGCACCAGTAGCTACTAAGTAAATTCTATATCTGTTACACAATATAATTTGAAAGCTAATAGATAGTTAAAAATATATTGTAAAACTGAGTAGGAGTGAAGTCTTACCCCTATCTGGTTACTTTCTTAGCATGTAAACAGACCCATTTATCCGCCTAGTGAAAACCTATACTTTTCATTGGAGAAAAAAAAGATTTACATACAGAGCTATCAGGAACAGAAAAGAATACAGAAAAGACAACTTAATCATCAATCAAGCTTTCATTGTCCAGTTCCTTATAAGAGGAACTCTACAATATTATCTGTATCAGTAAAGCTATCTCTCTATAGAACAAAATAGAGAACTTGCAAATCTATTAAAAGGCTAAGGAAAGCATATATATAACAGCTTTAAGGATCTTTAAATCAAAGTTTAAGTGCATTATCTATGATGTTCTATGTGAAATATCTACTCTTCATTGAATCCAGCATTTGGCTATAATATCGCCAGATATTATCAGGTTTGCCTGATTCGCCAGTTGCAGCCCTTTCTGGATTGGGACGCCCTGCGCACGGTCACTCACGCCCTTGTTACTTCCCAGTTGGACTATTGTAATGCTCTCTACATGGGGCTCCCCTTGAAGAGCACCCGGAGGCTCCAACTGGTCCAGAATGCGGCCGCGCGGGTGGTTATGGGTGCAACTCGTTGTGCCCACGTGACACCCCTCCTACGCGAGCTGCACTGGCTCCCAGTGGTCTTCCGGGTGCGATTCAAGGTGCTGGTTACCACCTTTAAAGCGCTCCATGGCATAGGGCCCGGGTATCTTCGAGACCGTCTTCTGCCACCAATAGCCTCCCACCGACCAGTTCGCTCCCACAGAGAGGGTCTCCTCCAGGTGCCATCGGCCAAGTTATGTTGGCTGGCGACACCCAGGGGGAGGGCCTTCTCTGTGGGAGCCCCAGCCCTGTGGAACGAACTCCCCCCGGAAATACGTAAGATCTCCGACCTCCGGGTGTTTTGCTGCACCCTGAAGACCCTGTTATTCCGCCAGGCCGGGCTATCAACATAATAGTTTTAAATTGGGGTATTTAAATTTCTGGGGTTTTAAATTTGAGCCAAATCTATTTAATTATTTTAAATTTTAATCGCTGTTTTGTCTTGGGTTTTTAAATAGGCTGTACACCGCCCTGAGTCCTTCGGGAGAAGGGCAGTATAGAAATAAAATTATTATCATTATCATTATTATTATTAGAGTAGACCTTTAGGACAGGGCTGATAGAGAAGCTTGCCTATGGTTAAGAATAGGATGACTAATTTTTATGAAGACCACACATCCTGCAGCCACAAGTGCAATGTAAATGCAGGCAAGACGTCTAGACCCCACAACTAAGACTCAGGGGAGGGCTAATGTTTGCTTTATCTCAAATTAGTGACCCAGGCTGCTGTGGAATGTCAAGGGTCAGCACCTGTGGAAAAGGAGAGAAAAATGCTCTACAGGAGACTGGCAATCTATCCTGCACATCAGTCTTCTCCCCAGTCCCTGAATCCCTGCTCTTGAATTATGCACTATTTATTTTTTTCATTATTTGTGGAAGGAAATGAGAGAAGGAAGAAACATGAATCCAAGCAATAAGGAGGCAGCTCAGAGACAGAATGTCTGGAAAAGGCCAACAGGTGGGCCTCCCTCAGTCTCGGTGACACTAAAACTGAGAAAGAATATATCATCAAAATGATCCATTTTAATGTACTTTCTTTAACTAGGTTTTCTTCCCCTTACTCACCCATGAATATAGGATCTCCATACTGCACCTTATTCAATACAAAATATAATAAAAGCAATTTTATTTAAAGCAGGAACCTATATTTGGGATGCTGGTAGTTCCACAGATAATTGGTTTGGAGAACTTGAATTACTAGTATATACCTCTTTCCTTTACGTGCATCACACATGCCACTACTCAGTTCTTCCTTGCCAATTCCTCCTCACCAATAGAAGTTAATGTGATTTTATATTTCCATATAATGCAGAATTAAGCAAGTATTTATTCTATTCAGTAATGGGTCATGCTTGGGTCTTGTTTTGTTCTGCCCTGTCCTCAGTGAGAAATCTATGTAAACCTACGATCTTTCTCATCTTCAATCCAATAAACCCTGAGAAACAGATACTTTTTAATTTTGAGATGTTCTCATCACCACCTGTTATAAACAAAGTCTCCTTAGCCTTGATGGTCTCATTCTTGGCAGGACTGCTTAGTTTTGAATTGTGATGGTTCCACTCTTGGCAAAGCGACAAAGTGTTCCAGGATAAGGTCGACCTTTTCTCTTTGTCCTTGTTAAAATCCAGTGAGATGAGCAATTGAAAAGCAGGTGTACTTAATTAGGGTTCAGGGCTTATATAAGTTAATTTAAAAATCTCATAGAATGGAACTTCAGTGCTGACCTACCTGAGTGCTGATGCATATTTGCTGACTTTGAAATAGTGTAACTATCACCAACTTTCTGTGGTTCCTAGCTAGCAGAAAGGGTATAAAGTTTTTCTTTTTCGTCATGTTGTAATCTTGAATGCTTTTACTTGCTGTCTTGAATTGATATTTCTTAATATATTGGGTAATGTTATAGTTTCCGTATTCCTGTATATTCTTTGATTTCTGTCTCTGATTCTTTGATTTGATTTTTAAATATTGGCTTGGAATAAAAGTCCCCTATTCATATTGATGGGGTCATTGTTCCCAAATCGAAAAGAACTTGTAGAATCTGTGACCCAACCCTGGTAGGCTGGGAACAGAGAAACGTACTGGTAACTTCCAACTCTTGGCCTGAAAAAAGATTGTGCATCTCTATTTTAAAGGAAAAAGTATGTATCTGGCCATCCGATCTCCAAGAATGAGAGGGAAGGCAGCAACTCTGATGGCTCAAAATCAAATAGGAAGGCACTGATAATATGCAACCAAATTCAAATAACAATCCAGGTCCCTAGAAAGAAACCCAGTGCCCAAAACTTTAAGCTAAACTTGGGTATTCCCTTAATTATTGCCCTGTCTGATCAAAATTTTAAATTAAATTAAAATTTTAAATTAAATTTTGTGACACCTAAAATTTTGTCACATTCACTACTCTTAGTTATAAATTAGGCACTAACATTCTTCTTAGAAATAAGAATAATGAAAAATACATATGCCAGATTTTATTTTTTCTATGTAGGTTATGAGGTGCCTTGAGTTATGAAAGTCCAACCCTAAATGAATATTTAGGGCCACTACTAGTCTGAGCTTATAAAAATCTGATTGATTTCAGGAATAGGAAAAAGAAAGACTTCTTCCTCATTATGGTAGTTGGTTAACAAGAGTCTTTTTACCCAACTGGGTATTCTTACTATGGTAGGTATATAACATCATGGCTTTTCTGAGAGTTGAACCTTATCGTACCAGAGGATACCAGAGTCAGTCAAGAGCCTACTCATAGCTAATATTGTATATGCATTTGATCTGTGCCATCTGGAGGAAGCTGAGCACTTAAAAAATAAATCAATACAGAACAGCAACTAGAA
The DNA here is from genome assembly GCA_022577455.1 of Arizona elegans. NCBI lineage: Eukaryota > Metazoa > Chordata > Lepidosauria > Squamata > Colubridae > Arizona > Arizona elegans. The sequence continues at coordinate 48,082,599 of JAKOOJ010000005.1, read as the reverse complement.
CATGGTTAATGAAAGGAATTTGTAACTTGGTAAGCAGTAAGACAACCATTTGTAGCAAGGAAACAAAGGACAGAAAGGCAAAGCAAAAGGAAGTCTCATGGAAATACAGAATCATGCGAACAGCTTATCAATAAACAATATTCTAAAACTGATACTCCGTAGAGTACAACTTTTTTATCTCAGATGTATATGAAGCAAAAAATAATTTCCTGTAGACACTACTCTTCTTTGTACCAAAATCAGTTATTGATCTCTGTAGAGAGGCAAAACTGGAACTGATTAACTGTTTTAAATCTCCATATTAAATGGTCAGTGTCTGCACTTACACCTGCTCCACTTACATTAACATGCAGCCATTAAGCAAATGGCTAAACAAACAGGCTGCAGAAAATCATGTGCATAGTAATGAGCTACGAAAACACCAAATTCCACTAGACTGTGTGGGAGCTGGAATGTCTCAGGGCTCCACATTCAAGGATAAGATTTTAGGAAGACCATGTCCACACAATCCACAGTGAGAGAGAAGGTAGTTTGGTCTGTAAATCTAAAATGAGTGTGTTTATCTTATTAGTACCAAATCCTTAAATCAGACAATGCACTATATAATATGTATTGCAATGGAATAAACATCTAAATATAGTCGCATCCTTTATTCATCCACCGACAAATCTAATTTCAAGAATATTGTATAAGTATTTGATCTGTGCCATCTGGAGGAAGATTTGGAGGAGAAAAAAAATGGCATGTGGATGATTACAGTCAGAAAAACCAGCAAGGTTGACGTATATTCTTCCTTCTCATACAGCCACTGGAACCAATTTCATAGCTCTTGAACTTGTATTTCAAAGACAGTGAAGTGAAGAGGGGGAGGGATTGCTTCCATTTGTCTTGAATGAGTGGTTCCCCTCATACAGGGAGCCACACAATAGCAATGGACTGACACCTCTACAGGAGGCAGAAAGCACCATTCCTTTGATGGAGGATGAACTCCCAACCCCTACCCCACTCCTGCCACCATCTGTTCCAAAGAAAGGACTTAGAGGCAGAGGAAAGGATTTGTCCTTCCAAACCAGGAAAGCTATGGTGGTGGAGAAAGGAACTGACAACTGCCAGGGATGATTTAAATGTTTTTCAAGATGCAGAAGACCAAGGAAATGGATTCCCAAGAAGGCATCAGCCATGGGCCTGAAGCATCTCCGCAAAGTACTACATTGTTACGAAGATGTCAGGTGGATCACCAAACTGGCATCGGTCCTATGTTGTTCAGCAGCCTACACTCCCACTCTTTTTCTACACACACACACCACAGGGAAGAAGGAGCAGCTGACAAATGACAGAGGAGGACCCAGGACGCCCAGGCAGTTCTGCAGCTTTTATTGTGGCTGACCTAAAACCAAATACCCAGGCCCTTGTCTCCCTAGCGACACCTGAAGGGCCATGTTTCCTAGCAACCTGGAACAATAGCCCCTGGGAAAAACACAT